>CM055119.1:94454873-95134624 GCA_029206835.1 Rana muscosa
TATATACACACACACACACATGTATATAGCAAATCAGAAACACATGCCTTGATAATCATGAATAAATGTTTGATAAGTAAATGGCTATTCCCTTTACCCGATCCAATTATATATATGTGTAGCGCACACACCCCTCTCTTTACCTGCATTAATTTTGGCTCCTTGCAGGAAGGGAGAGGCACACCGCACCACAAGCCCGTACCCTCCTGTGTAAAGAGGTTGAGCTGTGTTAATTTTGGGCCTTGTCTGCGGCCAGAGTCAAAGTCCTCCCGAGAATGATCTCACCTCTACCTTGGATAGATGCAAGTCCTTGTTTTCCCCAGGAATGTGAATGTCCACACTAGCTGAATGTCCAACTCAATATTTATTTCTCACAGGATAATAAACAGCCTCTTTGATAGCAGACAGGTTGGAGCGAAGATACAGGACAGCTTAGATGTGGAAGAGGTCCAGGAACAAACGTAGCTAAACTCTTTAGACTGTTTAGGTTTCTCAAACAGCTTTGGCGCACGATCTCTGCCACAGACCGTGAGGTTGGTCTCTGCCACAGACCGGGTGAATAAAGTCACTGCCACTGACTTGAAGAACAGGGTCACTGCCACTGACCGGGTGAATAAAGTCACTGCCACTGACTAGGTGAATAGGGCATTGCCCTATGAGGCCACTGCCACTGACCTTGAACGTGAACTTCCTTCTTAGAATATCTGGCCCATGTCAAGGAGAAAACATCCCTCCGGAGAGTTACCAGAGGCCCCCACCATCACCACGACTCTGCGCTGGGTCTTCGGAAAGGGTTACCTCCCTGGCCTCCTCGTCCCAGATACGGGTCCGCTCGCAAGGCGGCACCCTGGGAGTCCTCGATCCCTAGCGGACCCCAGCCGAAGGTGCTGGGCCCCGGGCCTTCAAAATAGTACCTCACCCCAGACTGAAGGTGTCTAGGATGGAACAGGAAACCAGACCTCCGGGCCTAGGGCACCCGGAGATAACACACGCACCCACGAACGACGACCCCAATGGAAGATGGCCGCCCCCTTTTTTAGCCTCTCCCGACAGGCACAGTAGGTTCCCCGCCCCACCACACTACTGCCGAGAGGGTACAAAAAGGGCAAAGCCTTGTATCAGTGGTTCAACCCTGGCCTACGACCACAGCACCACCTGTAGGCCACAGGGAACTGCATACCAACACCATCTCCCATGAACAGAAATGGTCCATATACCCTAACAATCAGTGTGTCTGAGCCGAATTGGGATGGAACAGGAACTCCACCTCCGGGCCTAGGGCACCCGGAGACGACCTTCACTCACCCCCAGGCCGAAGGTGCCTGGGCGTGGACCTCGAATGGAAGATGTCCGCCCCTTTTATACCCTCTCCCGACAGGCACATCAGGTTCCCCGCCCCGCCGTACTACTGCCGAGAGGGGACACAAAAGGCACAGCCCTCTATCGGTAGCTCAACCCCGGCCCACAGTGACAGCGCCACCTGCAGGCCAGAGGGAACTGTACACCAATACTATCCCCCGTGAACAGAAATGGTCCATAAACCCTAGCAATCAATGTGTCTGAGCCTAGTTATCACTCAGACACTCCCCTTAAATTGAACACCCCGTTACATATGTTTTTTTTTAGCAGACACCCTAGGGAATAAAATGGCGGTCATTGCAAATTTTTATCTCGCACGGTATTTGCACAATAATTTTTCAAACGCCTTTTTTTGGAAAAAAAACGGTTTAATGAATTAAAAAATAACAAAACAGTAAAGTTAGCCCAATTTTTGTTGTATAATGCGAAAGATGATGTTACGCAGTAAATAGATACCTAACAGGTCAATCTTTAAAATTGCGCACAATCATGGAATGGCGCCAAACTTTGGTACTTAAAAATCTCCATAAGCAATGCTTTATTTTTTTTTACAGGTTACCAGTTGAGCGTTACAGAGGAGGTCTAGTGCTAGAATGGTTGCACACGCTGTAACGCAGGCGGTGATACCTCACATGTGTGGTTTGAACGGCGTTTACATATGTGGGTGGGACTTGCGTGCGTGTTCGCTTTTTTTATATTTATCACTTTTATTCCTATTACAAGGAATGTAAACATCCTTTGTAATAGGAATTGGTTAGTGACAGGTCCTCTTTATGGAGAGATGCGGGGTCAATAAGACCCCACATCTCTCCTCCAGGCTGGAAAGCATGAGATCAGGAATAAAATTCACGATCTCATGCTGACAGCCGCGATCGCAGCTTTGTTTACTTCCGGGAACCCGGGCATGAAGTCATAACGTTGCGCCCGGGCCTCCGACGGTCATAGAGATGACCGGAAATCTCTATCGTCATCAGCCGGCGCCAGACAATTCTTTCTCCGGGCCCCCGATGGCACGGGAGAGCCCGGAGAAGCCCCTTCCCGACGCCTATAAGAACGATCAAATTGCAGAACTGCCGCTATGATCATTCTCATCGTGCACAGAATCGCCGGCTGAAAAGAAGGATATCTGAATGAAAAAAGGGAAGTTTCCCCCGGGGTTTTTTTAGCGGCGTGATGTACTTTATCAAGAGAGTAGTATAATCAAATCTATGTCTTTTATTATACGATGAATAAAAGTGCAGTTACAAAAGTAGGTTTAAAAATTGTGCACTCTGGTTACAGACAGTCTATAAAAGATAGCATCAATGTTATAAAATAATCAACAATGCAATACATAGTGAATTAACATCCATATGAGTAAACTGACGCTTTTCGACCAATAGTCTTCTTCAGGGGTTTTTTACTCTGGTGAAATATACATCAGAAAAAATATTATAGTTCTGACACTTAAATAGGTAATAATATGTTTGTATTTACCACTCAAGGAATGAAATTCGGAGCGTGGCATGTAACCAGAGATAGTGAGTGTATTATATAGAGCAGTGTTTCTCAACTCCAGTCCTTAAGGCGCCCCAACAGGTCATGTTTTCAGGATTTACCTCAGAGGAAACAGCTGTGGTAACTACTAAGGCAGTGAAACTGATCAAATCACCTGTGCAAAATAATGGGAAGCCTGAAAACATGACCTGTTGGGGTGCCTTGAGGACTGGAGTTGAGAAACGCTGATATAGAGGACCGGGAATGATCGCATGGTGTCCCCCACTCCTCCAAAGCAGGAACCGACTCAAAAAGGCTTGCAGGGGGTCACACATAGGGACCTTCAGATCGGGAAGGGATGGACGACACCTGTGATATGGTTCAATAGATAATTTTGTGAAAATTAGGTAGGATATTGATGCGTTTTGCCAACAGTTTTTTAGCGTCGAGTAAGATTTACCCACACTTGTATATTGGAGTCTATGTTAGTTTTAACAGCAACGTAGGTTGGGACAAGTAAGATATGTTATAATATAGTGATATTAATCTAGTAGAGTATCGTATTGTTTAGTATGTCTATTGAAATATCAATACCATGGGGGTATTGATATATCAAGGTGTTGGGAAGTGAGTGTAACGATTAAGCTATTGAATGGATAAAGTGTAGGATGTGATTTTATTATTATTTATTATTAGTAATTTATCAAAGTGTCAGAACTATAATATTTTTTCTGATGTATATATTATCAGAGTACAAATCCCCTGAAGACCGTGATACTCTTAGTTCGAAACGCGTCAATTTACTCATATGGATGTTAATTCACTAATTGCATATAATGTATTGCATTGTTGATAATTTTATAACATTGATGCTATCTTTTATAGACTGTCTGTAACCAGAGTACACAATTTTTAAACCTACTTTTGTAATTGCACTTTTATTCATTGTATAATAAAAGACATAGATTTGTTTATACTACTCTCTTGATGAAGTACATCACGCCGCTAAAAAACCCCCGGGGGAAACTTCCCTTTTCTCATATAATACTAGGGTGCGCGGCTCCCGGACTCTCCTACTATGCGTTTTTTCTTTTTCGACAAATATTGGGTGGCTAAACACCCCTTCCCCCCTCCAACGCATGAGAGCCAATTATGAGCAGTGCGATAGCCGATTATCGAGTATTACATTAATTAATCCTGCATGGAATAGCCATTTACGGTTTCTGATTGAGACCGCAAGGTCTCAACCGAGACGGTCGTTTCTGGGTATCTCATATTGTTTTGATATGGGAGCCTTAATATAGACATATAGTTTTGGAATATATGATATCACTTGTGTCCCTATAGGATTACCCTTATGTTCCCTTTCCAAATGGACTGTCCAAATATAAATATCCAAAAATACAAAATTTTGGTTTAACTCATCAGAACACCCAGTATTATTCAATGCAAGATTTAGTATACTCCTTAAGCCCACAGCTCTTTAACTAATGAAACTTTAAATCCAAGGTTTGAACTACCATACAATTTTACATCACCAATCCCCTTATGGGCAGTGCCAGTGGCGGCTGGTGGTCAAAATTTTTGGGGGGGGCGCAAACAAACTGAAAAAAAAAAAAACATCAATTGCCCCCACTGTGCCCATTAAACGCAGCAACTGTGCCCAAACGCCACCAGTATGCCCCCTCAAATGCAGCCAGTTTCCCCCCAAATACAGCCAGTTTCCCCCCAAATGCAGCCAGTTTGTCCCCATATGCAGCCAGTTTGTCCCCATATACAGCTAGTTTGTCCCCATATACAGCTAGTTTGTTCCCAAATGCAGCCAGTTTGTCCCCATATACAGCCAGTTTGTCCCCAAATGCAGCCAGTTTGTCCTCATATACAGCCAGTGTGTCCCCAAATACAGCCAGTTTGTCCCCAAATGTAGCCAGTTTGTCCCCAAATACAGCCAGTTTGTCCCCCCAGCCCTCCACTTACCTTCCTCGGGTCAGCGCCGTCCTTCTTCCATCCTCGATGTCTTCTCCCGCCCTCGATGTCGCTTCAGCCTATCAGGTTACCGGTAACCAGACCCAGTGAACCTGATTGGCTGAAACGCTTGTTAGTGTTAACCAAGGAACGCACCCCCCGTGCATCCTCTGGTTAACTATTTGGAAGCTGACTACAGCCCTCAGGCTGGCTCTGATAGGCTCTTCCAAAAACCAACCAGCCGCTGTTATTCAGATAGCCGGCGCTCAAAAGGGGGCCGCCCATCTGAATAGTGGGCGGCAGCGGCGGCAACAATACATAGGTTCATGCAATGCATGAACCTATGTATTGTTGTGAGTGACGGGCACAGGAGCGAGAGGGGGCGGCGCTCCAGCGCCCACTATGGACGCACCGCCGCTGGGCAGTGCATTTAAATTGTTCGCAATCTTTTTTTCCAGTGTATATATGTATATGGCCCTTCTTCGCTTTCCTCCCCCCCTCCATCCAGAGGGCGAGAGCCGACTTTCTCTTGGGCTTCCCGGCACGGTGGGGAGACGTGAAAGTCTTCACGTTTCTCCCCCTTCTTATGCCCCTTCATTTTGTGGCCTTTCCATCTTTGGCCACCAGAGGGAGAATTACCCGTGCCGGCAGTGTTCCTTGATCACCGCCGGACGTTTAATGACGCTTCACGCACGTAGGGCTTCGACCGCGCGTGCGCTGTGACATCATCGCGTCACGCTTTTGCGACGGGGGTGATGGCAGCGGCCGGAGCGCTTGGCTTACAGGACCGCCGAGGGAGCCACATGGTGGCCGCCATCATGGCGGCGTGGATTGACAGGGGGAGGGGGAGAGGGATGACACCTGTTGATAATGGGCTGAAACTCTACTTAAGCGCCACATCTCCTCAGGATCTCAACGCGATCTGAGGAGAACTCCTTCCATATACCATATATATCATCCCCAAAGAGTCGTTCCCCATAGAAGGGGAAACCGGCCAAGAGTTTTTTTACATGGGGCTTCAGCTGACCAATGCTTTAACCAAAGAATTCAGTGCATATGCACTAGCTGGAGCGTGAGGCGGGATGCCTGCTGGATAGTATCTCTAATGGCATTCACTGTGAAACAGAAGGCCCTAGGCAGGTTCTCCCATAATTTGACCTGATCCGGAGGAAGATCCTTAAGCCCTTGCTTTACCTGTTCCTTTAGGACCTGACACATACCAACCGCTGCCACAGCAGGTTGGGTTACAGCGCCAGCCATAAGAAAAGAGGATTTAAGAAAAGATTCCAATTTCTTTTCAGAAGGTTCTTTAAACACCTAAACATTGTCTACAGGACAAGTTAGGTTTTTATTCACACAAGAAATGGCCGCATCTACTGTAGGCAGCCTTCCTTTCTTGGTAAAATTTTCCTCCATAGGATAAAGAAATTCAAATTTCCTGGGAAGAGAAAAACGCTTGTCTGGATGTAGCCAGTCTGCGTAAATAAGATTCTCTAATAGACGATAAACCGAAAAGGAACATGCAGCGTGTGGGGATTTCAATGAACCCAGGGAGGAAACAGGTGAATCAGGTAGCCCAGAAGAGGGCAATTTAAATGTTGAACGCACTGCTTCAGCATAACATTGCACCTGCAGTTTAAGAACCTGGGAAGCAGAAAAAGGTTCCTCTGAAACCCCCGATCCATCCGACTGCTCCTCATCCTTATCCCCTGATGGAGATACATCCTCATCCTCCTCATCAGGTTTTTCAGAAGGAGGATCTAAAACAGAAGGGGACCTGCTCCGCTTTTTATCCTTGTGAGAGGATGCTGCGAATAAGGTAGAGATTATCCCTTCTAAGTTGTTCAAAGCTGCTGTCAGAGTGTCCTCAGTGACATATGCAGGACCTGGAACAACAGGAGAGGCTGCTATGCCCGATAACGGCAATGGCTCATCCTGTGCAGGTCCTTCCGGTCTTACAGGAGAGGATGGAACTAAGCAGGAATGTCTAGAGCCCCCAGATTCAGGTGGCGATGCTTTTGTGCCCTTCTTTGATGTCCCTGAATTCCTCCTATGGGAAGACATAGTCCTGTGCCAAAGCAGAGGTACAAAAAATTGTATACAGTACTGTGCTAGTTTAGCAATAAATAAATAACATGCAACTAATTGCACAGCCTGATGCGGAGTAGGCGTCCAGGGTGCCTGTATCCAACACACAGAGAAGCTTACGTGACCCATTTTGCTGATTTCTTGCAGACATCTGAGGTCTTTCAAATAGCCCGCCCGGCACATGCGCAGTAGAGCGGCGTGCACGCCGACATGCCTGCTCGCGTGACCACGCCTCCCTCACTCTCCCAGCCCCGAACTTTCAAAAGCGTGCGTGTAAGGAGATAGTGGCCCATGGGGCAGGAAGGGGAGAGAGGAAGGAGCGCTTTCTGGGACCCTCTGCCCAACAAGGCAAACAATATGAGAGTTACCCCTGGACATGGCAGAGCTCTGCAGCGGAGGAAGTGTGCTCTCTAAGGAGCTGCTGACACTGAGCTTTTCGTTTCCTGGTAAGTAAACATCAGCTCTTTGCACCCTCTAGTGGCAGATACAGGTAAGACATGCACTACTCAAACAAGAGAGTCCTTAAAGTTTTTCCTGGCTTACCTTTTCCCCACCGCAGGACTGCTGAAGACTAGACAGTACCAATCTTCGCCCATCACGGCGGGTATGTTGTGCTAACCTTCAGGGATATGGGTTCCTATTTAAAGGAGACCTCTTCCCTTGTAAAAGACTCTGCCAGAAACTTTTGCGCTTTTTTATGTAGAGCAAAAGTACTGGACCCCAGAGCCCAGTCCTCCAAAGAGAGACATTACAGGCATAAACCTCGGTCTTCTGCGAGGTCCGGGTACCATCCATTTTAGGCGTATAAAATAAGTGTTTTGGATGGATACGATTGCGCAGATCTTTGACCCCCGGATGGATTTTTAGTAGAGATTCCTCTTAGCACATCCTTAGTCGCGACCAACACCTTAAACACTGGCGAAAAAACGGAGGTACTTCCCTTATGGGAGGGGTTATATAGAGGGGAACTCGTCTTCATTGGGTGTGCCAGTGTCCAATCACCTCTGGTGAACTATACAACCCACTATGTAATGATTGAAGGCTCTGTGTCCCGTGGTGTACGATAAAGAAATATGACATACGGTGGTGGCAGTAAAAGGGTTAAAGGCATTTGTTAAATTACATACCATGAGCCAATGTTAATCAACCAGGGGGGGGGGGCATTTATAGGTTGCTTTTTAGGAAAAATTTACAAACATGAATTGCCTTAATAGAAATGAAACAGAAATATGCATTTCCTTAATAGAAATGAAATGTGAACAGACAGTAAAATATTTTGTAATTTTGGGAGAGTTGTTCTTTCTGCTTTTTTGTGCTGTAAACCATAGCAAGTGTATTTTACAGTAGATTGTAATTGCCTTGTAGTACCATGCAGTTAGTACTTTGTAGAAGGTTGGAAAGTAATTTTGACTGACATCTTTAATTTTATCTGCCTTCAGTGTTTATTTTTTTACCTAGAATACTGTTGTATCTTTCATGATCATCGAATATTCTTTAGAATTTCTAAATATACAGTACTTACTAAATCTTCTTCAAATGTTCGGAAAAACAGCTTTTGTATGGCTTGCCTATTTGTGTAGCTTTGTTTATAGCCCATCTATTCAGTACATATGCCTCAAGTAAATGATAGGAAGGAAATTACTTTTCTGCAATAGGTGGAATTCTGAGTAATTTTTATATGGAATCGCAGATGTACTGATTAAATATTTGCAATGGATAAAAATAAAATGAATAAGAAACTTACTTCTGCTATGAACCACCCTTGTGAACAGATATAAATAAAACTGGTGTTTATTTTATCAGGCCCCAATAAACCAGGATTGAGTATAAGAGGCTGTGTGGGGCAGAGGAGCTGGCCTGCAGTTACAATCCTTAAATGGTAAAAATGTCAAGCAGAAAGAGGTCAACAGCAAAAATGCAGGATATAAACTTCTTAAGCCAAGATGTTCCTAGCCAGTGTAGGACTATTTTAACCTGTCACAGAGACATCCACATTAGAACGTTTGTTTGAAAGCGATGTGTCACATGGCAGGTGATAAAAAAAGAACCTGTCAATGCAGCGGGTGACACTGGAAAGATTCAATTACATTTCATCTACTATCCATAGGTCACTTTACACTTGTATAGTTATGGCTTTTTAACTTGCCTATTGTAAGAGAGTTGTTGTTAATGGCGATATTGTTCCCGCTTGACTTTTTTTTTTTGGTTCACTAAAGGTGTTAAAGATCAGATGTGTTAGTGCATGGACGTTAGAAGATTATCACACGGATTATCGCCCTTTAAAATACTGCTAGCTTCAGTCTGTTGTTAAAGTGGTTGTAAAGGCAGAAGGTTTTTTATTTTAATGCATTCTATGCATCAATATAAAAAGTCTTGGGGGGCGTGTCCGGATGTGAGCCGAGGAGGACGTGCTGGTGAAGAGCTCCATTTATCCTGGAGCAATCTGTTGCCATCCTTCCCACAGCACACCCTGGTGAGCCTGATCAGCTGCCCTGCTTGTCCCCAGACCAGAGGCGTATCTAGTGAAAAATGGCGCCTATGGCAAGCACTGAAACTGCGCCCCTGTCAAAAGATTTTAAGTGTACAGAGCCGTGTTTTCACTGCATGAGATGCACACAGATGTGCAGTACATCCACGGGCAGGCAGACCAATTCAAATCAATTGGGATGCAGCAGCTGCATGAACACAGCCCCTGCTTTCACCTTGATATCTGTTTGGGTGCAGGAAAATGCCACTGAGCACAGACAGTGTGCATTCAAGGACACGCACCCGCACCCAAATGGATGTCAAATTGGGAACAATAACCCTCCCTTACTCCAACCAACAACTCTAGTTCTACTTGAAGTATGAAGGAGACCTGTCCCTGCCCCTGCCCCAGGAAAGGTGCCCTCCATGACAGGTACCTGAGCAGGGTTTGGAGGTTTCAAAGAGTACAGTGCCAGTCTCCATGTCCTGGATCTTGAAGCAAGTGAAGTCAATCCTGAACACATTCTCCTCAGGTCTGCACAGATAACGTCACTTGTCTTCTGTCATCAGATTAATGACACACAGCGCCTAGCACAGGCCGGTAACAGGTCTCCTGACAGTAAAGACCCCTTTCACACTCTGGCATTTTTTAAGGCGCTTTTGGGCTACAAATAGCGCCTGTAAAGCGCCTGAAAAATGGCTCCCCTGCAGTGTCAGTGTAAAAGCCCGAGGATTTTTACACTGAGGCGATGCGCTGGCAAGACGTTAAAAAATGTCCTGCAAGCAGCATCTTTGGAGCGGTGTGTAAACCGCTCCTCCACCGCTCTTGCCCACTGAAATGAATGGGCAGCGCGGCCGACCTGCCGGCAAAGCGCCGCTGCAGCGGTGCTTTGCGGGTGGTTTTAACCCTTTTTCAGCCATTAGCGGGGTTTAAAATCACCCCACCAGCGGCGTAATACCTCCGCAAAAATTACGCCCCGTGCCCCAGTGTGAAAGCAGCATAACTCACCCTCTGTGACCCGGCTCAGGCCTAGGACATGCTTCCGGTCTCAGCTCCTTCAGGCCTGACAACTCCTGTTTGGTGACCTCAGCCACTCCCCGGAGCTCCCCATCACCATCCTCCCTCTAATGCATGCGCCTTTATCTCAGTCAAAATGAACTGCCATCGGCAGGGTAGCAACAAGTCTGCCAGTTGGTCCCTCTGGAATCACTCCCATTGCTAGTGATCAACATTCTGTAGTATTTTGAGAGGAAGCAATTTCATAGAGGTAGGTGGAAGGTTCTCTGCCACTGAACCGTTGTCACTAGCAACAGAGTCTCCCACCTGACATCAGCCTGAGAGGAAGGGGCTTCTCTGAAAAATTATACTGTGACAAAACAGAAATGCATTCATACAGACTGGGAGGTAGAATGTGAGCTCTGATCCTCTGCTCTGACCATATCACTGCCTACCTGAGTCTCTATCCCTCTCTGTCCTCCTCAGTTCAGGACCTCCAGGATCCTACTAGCTTCTTCCTCCTGTAGGAAGCTGAGTTCCAGCCAGTCTATGCCCATGGGTCAGTCATATCTGTGGGGGGATCTTTCTATGTAAACACATAACTTTGATGCTCACCGATGCACAGAGCAGCCTCAGCCATGGATGGGGAGAGATAAGCAGGCACGCCTACAGGGATGCCAAGCTCCATATAAGCTGGGCAGTGTTATCACTGTGATTTATCCCATCCTGCCATTCTGTGTGCTGGGATGCCAGACTTCGGCTTTATTACCTCCCCCTCCTCCGATCTCAGCCTCCCTGCACAGGCAGCTTCTATAACTTTTCTCCAGCAGCCAGGACACTCTGCAGACTGACAGTCTCCACTGTCATCTGTGTGGAGCTCGGTACATGCAGCCACGCCCCCCTCCGGCTGTTACTTGTCGGAAGCACAGCACTCGCTTCTCAGCACCTGAGGACGGGAGCAGGGCAGAGAATCACTCCGCTAATGAGCCAGGACTATTTGAGTAGCGGGGCAGCTTGATGTACATGCGCCTCGAGAATGAAGAAAAAGCCCCTCCTTTACGCTCACTTCCTGGGCCCCTATTTTGACCTGATGGGACCCAGGAAACTGTAATTGATTCTCCCCATAAGCAAGTAGGAATGGGGAGAAGTTTAAAAAGCTCTTGTTTTAACTTCAGAGAAGAACTTTAATGCTGGATTCCCTGCTCACCAGCGCCCCCTTCATGTAGCGCCCATGGCACTTGCTATGGCTGCCATACCCTAGATACGCCACTGCCCCAGACATCCCCTGCCTCAGCCCCAGCCTAAATTTCAGAGTCTGGCCGGCTGACTGTGTCACTATCCAGGCCATGGCCAGCTCCACACATCCGCAGCCCGCAGCCATTTTGAGGCCTACAGAGCCTCCTGCATTCTCCGTGCTCCGATGCTGCGATCCACGGGAAGAGCGGTCGCTCCATACTTTAATACCTGTGGCAACATCCCTGGAGGGGGCTGATTGGGCGCGCAGCATCAGGGGGCTGTCGGATGGTCCCATACGGCCGGCTTCATGCATCCACGGGCTGCTGCCATCTTGAGACCTACGGAGCCTCCTGCATCCTCCTTGCTCTGGTGCCGCGATCCCATGCCTGTGGCAACATCCCTAGAGGGGGCTAATAGGGCATGCAGCATCTGGGGGCTGTCAGCCGGTCCCATTAGGCATCAGTGGGGGAGCTCAGCAATGCACCGATCTCAGGTGTCTGCCACCTCCGCATGAAAGTCTCCCTCTCCCTCTCTGCACAACACAGGCTCTTAAAGGGACAAATCCACCATCCCGCAGTTCAGCCTGAAAATCCCCAGAAAATCTGCTCATGCCCTCAAAGAGCAAATCAGCGACCAAAAAAAGGTGACCGCACTGCCTGCCCAGTGTCCCAGCACCATTCTGTATCAATTTAGAGCGCTGTTAGCAGACATGGAACTGGCAGCGAACCCGGCGGTCTCTCCACCGCCGCAGGCGCCACCACAGGCAAGTGACACCACTGTTATCCTTGCGGCCATAGAACAGAGTAGAACCTCCTTACTGGTCCACATTGATCCCCTGGAGGAGGAATGCAACCTCATCAGTGCAGATTTGGATAAAATCAGGGGCAGACTTTCTGAGACTGAGTCGTGGATCTCTACCACAGAGTATCTCACTGCCCGGCATGATGATGCCCTCCTCACATTGCAGCACACTGTCCAAACCCTGGAGGCTAAATCTAATGATGCAGAAAACCGCCTTCAAAGGAATAATGAAGAAACTAGGTGGGGGTGGTGGCGCTGCCTGCACCTGCAGGGTGCCTATAGGAGGTTAAAATGAACCAGTGTTGTAGGCTGTGTGTTTGAAACAGTGATGACCACCTATGTGGCCGGTGATTAGAAATGTGCAAATTAAACACTATAAACCTGAGTAGGGAACTAGTCCAATGAAGGTGTGACCTTAAATTAAACACAAATATATATGTAATAAATTAACCAACAACCATACATGCCAGTAATACCACTCACGGTGGGTGATAGGTGCCACCTAACTAAATAGGTGATATAACATATATATATGTGTATCCTCAAACGTGTAAACATGTGGAAAAAAACACAAAAAATTCTAAAGTTATCAGAAGCAAAAAAAATTAGTACATAAAATATCCAGTGTATGTGTAAAATCAGTCCACATTGATAAATTATAAAGTACTAATGTCCATAGAGGATAATTCCAGGCAGTATCCAATCCAGGCAGTTCAAATTGAAGATAAATGGAAGGATGAATGATAGATAAGTCTTCAAGCAATTCCAAAGTGATTTGTGCTCTATTACAGCAAGGATATTGAGGTGACTTGTCGTGCTCCCCCACAAGGGTCCCCACTCACCAGCTCCTATCACCTCTACAGGGGTAATTCGTATGTAGGATCAGATCCAGGTGGTTTCCAACAGTGGGTCCCTCCATTCGCAGGTCCTGCAGACTCCAAGCCCTCTCTCGATATCCAAATGGTTAAAGGCACTAGCAGATATTTCAGTATCCTCAAAGGAAGGAAAAAATGGCTTCCCTGGTGTAGTATCAACAATACTTTTTTATTAAAAAGATTAGCGTTAAAAACAAAAAGTACAAAAAATACAAAAAACACCAGTCAAAGAATATCTCTAAAAAGGACGAGCTTAAAGATAGTATGGCGCGGTGTGCAGCAGATCTGGGGATCGCAGCGTGCGCTCCAACTGCATTCCACCTACTGCTACACCGTAATGACGTAATGTGCGTGGCTCCCTCTTACGTGTTTCGTCATAGATGACGTCTGAGGCGGCACCATTATGTCTATTAGAGAGAGCGGCCGTGCACAAGTCCGCCCTCCTGGTTGTAGGCTATCCAATCAGCGAGTGAGGAGCCCACACTCACACCATCAATGGGCGGAAGCAGCTCGTGTCATAGACCTGAAGCATGCCGAGAATTGATTTTATGCCCGGGAGTTGTATTGTAATTTGCACCTCCGCTCTCATATATCATTAGACCCATAAAAATCTAACACAAAAGAGCATATATAAAATACTAAGCGGAAGAAAAACATAACAGTATAACTTGCAAAGATAACATCAGTGTCAGTGTACGTACCTTGCCGGGCGCGTCGGTGGTCGCTTCGGTGTGCGTTCGCGTGCGCCGATGCGCGCTGTGGTTTTGCATGTTTCCATCCGCGCTGGTACACTTCCTGGATCGCGGGTGCGCGTGCCTGTGCACGCCGGTGCGTGCGGGTGCATGTGCGCGCATTGCGGGCGCGTGCACGCGCGCGCCGTGCGCGCGCACGCCGGTTTGCTTATTTAAACTACTGGAACACTTCAGACCAGTGCTGTCTGATCTGCAGTCCCCTGTGTATCCTGCTCCTGTTGTTCGCCTGGAATCCGACCTTCTGACCACCCGGCTTGTTACTGGACTTTCCTTGCTATCTGCCTGCACCCGACCTCGGCCTGTCTTTGACCCTGAACCTGCCTACCCCGCTGTGCCACCTTGCCACGTTCTTTGCCGCGATGTCTCAACTCTATGAGGATCCGCAACAAGCGGCTACTGCAGAATCTGTTCTCCACTCCCTCCTACAAGGTCGTAGAGCGGCCGAGGATTACGCGGCAGAATTCAAACGTTGGAGCTCTGACACAGAGTGGAATGACGCTGCTTTGCGCTACCAATTCCGGATGGGCCTGTCGGATCAGCTCAAGGACGAGCTAGCACGTGTCGGAGTTCCTCAAACCCTGGACAAGTTAATAGATCTGGCAATTCAGATAGACCGACGCCTGAGAGAGCGTCGCTCCGAGAGGACCTCCAGTCAGCCCCAACCCACCTGGTTGCTCCCCAAGGTCTCAAACCCGGCCCGTCTTGCACCTCCGGCGCCCCCGTTTCCGGCGTTAGATGACCCAGAACCCATGCAACTGGGCTTACTGCGCCCATCGCTCTCTCCCGAAGAACGCCAGCATAGGCGTAGTAACAATCTGTGCATGTATTGTGGCGAACCGGGACACTACGTGAGATCCTGTCCGGCTAAGATGCGTAAGTGCCTGCCTGTCTCTTCTACTTGTGCCTCTTTGTTGCCTAATCCAACTTCTCACTTGGCTCTCTCCATTTCTTTACAGCTCCCCGGAAGGACTTCCGCAATCCTAGTACCCGCCATAATTGATTCGGGGGCATGCAGCTGCTTTATTGATTTGACATTTGCTGCCAGTCATCACATTCCCCTGCAGCCGAAACCCCGGGGACTTGCAGTACATCTCGCTGATGGCTCTATTATCAAATCCGGCCCCGTCACTCAGGAAACCGTCCCTTTGATGGCCTCGGTGGCAGCCCACCATCAGGAGTTCCTAAGTCTGGATGCCATCTCCTCTCCGCTATTCCCCGTCATTCTGGGGATGCCCTGGCTGCAAGCCCATAACCCCGACATTGACTGGGCTACAGGGAGAGTTAAATTCCTCTCTGATTATTGCCTGCAACACTGCCTGCAACAAGTCTCTTCCGACCACCCTCACCTGCTCTGTCTGGGCACAGACCCTGACCTTCAGAAAACCATCCCTGAGCCCTATCATGATTTTCTGGACGTGTTCAGTAAGAAGGGAGCAGAAACCCTTCCTCCTCACAGACCATATGATTGCCCTATAGAACTTTTGCCTGGGACCGAAGTACCTTTTGGGAGGATCTTCCCGCTGACTGAGCAGGAATTGGGTACCCTGAAAGTCTACATTGACGACAACCTAAAGAAAGGGTTCATCCGCCCGTCCACCTCACCTGCAGGTGCGGGTATCTTTTTCGTTGAAAAAAAGGACCATTCCCTACGCCCCTGTATTGATTATCGGCAGTTGAACAGGATCACCATTAAAAACCGTTACCCCTTACCTCTCGTGCCGGAACTGTTCCAAAGGCTGGGAACGGCGGTCATATTCACCAAGCTTGACCTCCGAGGAGCGTACAACCTGATCCGCATTCGAGAAGGGGATGAGTGGAAGACGGCCTTCCGCACACGGTTCGGGCACTACGAGTACCTAGTTATGCCGTTCGGACTGTGTAACGCGCCGGCTACCTTTCAACATTTTGTCAATGACATCTTCCGTGATTACCTGGACTTGTTCGTCATAGTATACCTGGACGATATCTTAATATTTTCCTCCTCTGTAGACGACCATCGCAGGCATGTCCGGAATGTCCTTGTTCGGCTTAGACGACATGGGCTTTACGCCAAGCCAGAGAAGTGTGAGTTCGAGCGGCAAAGCATCCAGTTTCTCGGTCTGATCATCTCAATTGAGGGCATTAAAATGGACCCTCAGAAGGTGTCGGCTATCCTGGACTGGCCTGCCCCCACAGATAAAAAAGGGGTCCAGCGCTTCATCGGATTCTCCAATTTCTACCGGAAGTTCATCAGAAGTTTCTCTGCAATTGTCGCCCCCCTTACCGAACTGACCAAACAAGGAGACCGCTTCTACTGGTCCCCTAGAGCCCAAGCTGCCTTTGATAAACTGAAGGAGTTATTTGTCTCTGCCTCCATCTTGAAGCACCCTGATCCCGCAGTACCTTTCGTCCTGGAAGTGGACGCGTCCGAAAATGCAGTGGGGGCTGTGCTATCCCAGCGTCAGGGGGCTAAAGCCTTACTTTTTCCAGTGGCCTTCTTCTCGCGCAAGCTTTCCACGGCGGAACGTAACTATGACGTGGGTGACCGGGAACTCCTGGCTATCAAGGCCGCATTAGAAGAATGGCGTTACCTGCTCGAGGGGGCGGCACACCCCATTTTGGTTTACACGGACCACAAGAACCTCGAGTACCTGAGAACAGCCAAGAGGTTGAAGCCAAGGCAGGCAAGGTGGGCACTTTTTTTCTCAAGGTTTTTGTTCCACATCACCTACAGGCCGGGCTCAAAAAACATTAAACCGGACGCACTGTCCCGAATGTTCAGCACTCCTGAGGAGAACTTACCTGTTGACACCATCCTCCCTGCCGGGAACTTCCTGCTACTCCAAGAAGACCTTATGCCCCGTATTAAGCGGGCGTCTGCTGGCTTGACCTTGCTTCCGGAGGACTGTGTCAGGGCACAAGATGGTCTGATCAGGCACAAGGGCAAGATTCTGGTCCCTGAGGGTCTTCGGATAGCTGTTTTGGAGCTTTGCCATGACCACAAGTTGGCCGGACATTTTGGTACCTTGAAAACGGCCGAGCTCATCAAGCGCACGTTCTGGTGGCCGCAGCTGGGTAGTGACTGCAAGAGATACGTGGACTCATGCAACACCTGCTCCCGGAACAAGAATAGCCGGATGAGGGCCTGGGGTCTACTAAAACCTCTACCTGTCCCTGAAAGACCCTGGAAGATGGTGTCGATGGACTTTATAGTGGAGCTCCCTCTGTCCGAAGGGTTCTCCACAGTCTTCGTTGTCGTTGACAGGCTGTCCAAGATGGCTCATTTTTTGCCCATGAAAGGTACACCTTCCGCCTTGGAAACGGCAAGGGTTTTTATCAGGGAAATAGTGAGGCTTCATGGAGTTCCGGCAAGTATTGTCTCTGACCGAGGCGCCCAGTTCACCTCCAGATTTTGGAAGGCTCTTTGTGATTCCCTGGAAATCAAGTTGGCTTTTTCTTCGGCATATCATCCCCAGACGAATGGCCAAACTGAGAGGACCAACCAAACATTAGAGCAGTACCTCCGTTGTTTTTCCTCCTTCTCCCAGGATGATTGGGCCTCCCTACTCCCCATTGCTGAATTCGCTTACAACAATTCCCTGCACTCTGCCACTAAGCAAACCCCATTCTTTGCCAACTATGGATTCCATCCCTCCTTCTTGCCAAGTACCATACCCGAATGCACTGTCCCTGCGGTATCCGAAACAATGGATTTCTTCTTCTTCAATAACAAACTTCTACAGGAGACCATGTCCAAGACCCAGGAGTACAACAAGAGGATGTTTGATAGGAAAAGGAGAGGGGAACTCATTCTGGAGCCCGGCAACCAGGTGTGGTTATCCACGATTAATCTAAAGATGGCCTGCCCGTCCAGGAAATTGGGCCCTAAGTTCATGGGACCTTTCTCGGTAAAACGGAGGATCAACAATGTAGCATATGAGCTCGACCTACCCAACTCCCTGAAGGTCCATCCAGTCTTTCATGTGACTCTGTTAAAGCCGGTTGTCCCTAACCCCTTCGCTGGCCGTAACATTGGCCCACCGGAACCGGTTCTGATTGACGGCGAGGAGGAGTTTGAGGTAGAGGCAATCCTGGACTGTAGGAAGAGACACAACCAGGTACAATATCTGATTAAGTGGAGGGGTTACGGCCCAGAAGATAATTCTTGGGAACCCGAAAACGGCATACATGCGGAGGAACTCATGCAAGCTTTCAGGAGGTCTAACGCCACGAAGATCGCTCAATTGGGCATCCGGAGGCTGCCCTAAAGGGGGGGGCACTGTCAGTGTACGTACCTTGCCGGGCGCGTCGGTGGTCGCTTCGGTGTGCGTTCGCGTGCGCCGATGCGCGCTGTGGTTTTGCATGTTTCCATCCGCGCTGGTACACTTCCTGGATCGCGGGTGCGCGTGCCTGTGCACGCCGGTGCGTGCGGGTGCATGTGCGCGCATTGCGGGCGCGTGCACGCGCGCGCCGTGCGCGCGCACGCCGGTTTGCTTATTTAAACTACTGGAACACTTCAGACCAGTGCTGTCTGATCTGCAGTCCCCTGTGTATCCTGCTCCTGTTGTTCGCCTGGAATCCGACCTTCTGACCACCCGGCTTGTTACTGGACTTTCCTTGCTATCTGCCTGCACCCGACCTCGGCCTGTCTTTGACCCTGAACCTGCCTACCCCGCTGTGCCACATTGCCCGAACGTTGCCAAACCCTGCCTGTCTGACCGCCCCTTCTGCTTCTGCCCCGCTACGCTGCTCGGTATACCGGCCTGCCTACCTACCTGCCTGCAGCCCGCCTGGCTCGCTACCCTTCTGAACCCAGGATCCGGAGCCGCTCTCTTGAACCACTCTCAGGCTCTCTTACCCTTCCGCACTCCCGTGCCTCCTGTCTGCACTACCAGGGGCCCGTGAGTCGGATCCGTACGGGTGACCTCTCTCTGCTCCAACGGACTCGCTGATCAGGTGCGTATCCCCTGACAATCAGTGCGGAACTCTGTATATTAAAACTAGGAGAGCCTATGGCAGAAGTCACAGCTAGAGCTATATAACTGGAGCGATAGCCCCTGCTGGTCAACTAAGGAAGTGCAGGTTAAGCAGAGGACCTGCTAACCAGATATGACCTAGTAAAACTCTCAGTACCTACATGTACGAAATATTCATATCTAAATGTGTGCACTCAGCAAATAGGTGTTAGTAAATAGATGTAGAGAATAACAAAGAGTCCATAAAATATTTAAGTTAAAAATTAAAATAAATTACCACTGAAAATATATGTGTATATATGAATTATATGAATACAATACATATGTATGCAACAATGGAAAAAAACGCAATACTCTGAATGAGGGGTACCATAATAGATGTAGCCAGCACCCCACTTAATAAT
Organism: Rana muscosa; assembly: GCA_029206835.1. Lineage (NCBI taxonomy): Eukaryota > Metazoa > Chordata > Amphibia > Anura > Ranidae > Rana > Rana muscosa. The sequence continues at coordinate 94,474,248 of CM055119.1, forward strand.
TCCCCTGCCACCCCTGTAACCAGGCTAGAGGCTGAGCTATTGGTGTTGGCAAATCGGCCATGTGGGGGGAGGCAAAAATAGATATGCAGTCCATGTGCTGCATGAGGTAGATACATACAATCATCAGAAGTATGGAAAAAGTGGGCAAATCCTAATATTTATATATAATATATGATGCATTACCTTATACTACAGTGTATAGTTAAGGAAAAGGAGTACCAAAAAACTAGGTGAAGTAAATTGAGGGTTGATAGAAAGGAGGAAGCAACTATTATGTAAATGTCCTAACCCTCATAGAGAGTGCTAGAAATCTCATCAGGGATTGGCTATGAAACAGTTGAGATCTATATTTAGATTCAATCCCCTCGGAAACAAAGATCCCAACAAATAAATTCAGCCCGTTTCATTTTGTGAGATCAGGGTTTGTTTGTTTCCTCCTCTCCAGTTGTCTTTAATGATATCAATCCCATAGAAGATGAGTCCGGTGGGGTCTCTACGGTGTACCTCATCGAAATGGCGTGATAGGTTGTGCTTGGGAAAACCTTTTTTGATATTATTAATGTGTTCCCGTATGCGTCTGGTGGTTCTGCCTACATATTGTAAATGACACGGGCATTCAATGACATAGGTCACATGAGTGCTGTTACATGTGATCAATTCCTTGATTTGATATTCCCTATGGTCTGTTTTGGATTTGAATGATTCCTTTTTTCGTGGTGTTTTTTTTCTAACTCTACATGCCAAACACCTTTGGCATTTATAGAAACCTTTCATTCCTGGAAGTATTTGTACCAACTTGGGTGGATTAATAACATTATGGACTAAATGATTACGAAGAGTGGGCGCTCTTCTATATACAAATGTTGGTTTATTGGGCAATATTTTCGTTAAAACACGATCTTCTTTTAGAATTGGCCAATACTTTTTCAGAATATGCTCAAAGTCCTTATACTGGGTATTGAACTCTGTCACGAAGGCCAGATCCATTTTATTGTCTTTTTTCTTAGCTTTCCCCAACAGGGCATTTCTGTCCATCTTTGTGATCTCATCCTTTAGTTTCAACAGGTGTTCCAATATATACCCTTTCTCCTGGAATCTGCTAATCACTATATCTGCCTGGGTTTTGAAGTCCTCAATGGTGTCGCAGTTTCTGCGCAACCTCATTAGTTGTCCCTTAGGGATGTTCCCTTTCCATTTAGGGTGATGGCAGCTAGAAGTGGGTATATACCCATTGCAGTCGGTTAACTTAAAGAAGGTCCTAGTATATATATTCTCCCCTTGCTTATAGATCTCTAGGTCAAGGTAGTCGATCTGTTGCCAATTCCATTTACCCGTAAAGGTGAGGCCATATCTGTTGGTATCCAGCCCTTTAAGAAATTGCTCAAAAGTTTCAGCTGTGCCATCCCAAAGTATCACAAGATCGTCTATGTATCTTCGGTATAGCTTTAGTTGGGGGATCTTCTTGCATAGATGTATTCTTCCTCCCACATATTCATAAGGAGGTTGGCTACACTCGGGGCATACAGTGCTCCCATCGCCACCCCTTTCGTTTTGAACATAGAAAGTCTTGTTATACTAAAAGTAGTTACATTTCATGGCAATCTGTAGACCTTCCAGTATAAAATCTATCTGTTGTTGTTTCATGGCTGTATTCTCATGTAGTGCCTTTTCCACACCCAGAAAGCCATCTTTTTGAACTATGCTGGTATATAAAGAATTTGCAACTACAGTAGCTAGTAGATAATTTTGAGCCCCACTAATATTTTGAAGATCCTGTATGAGTTGTGAACTGTCCCGCAGATAGGATTTTCCTTTTTTGTACAAGCGGTTTCAAGTATTTGTCCAGGTACTCCCCTAATCTTGAAAAAACAGAATTAATTCCACTAATTATTGGTCTCCCGGGTGGCTTTTCTAGCCTTTTGTGAATCTTTGGAGTGTAGTAAATTACCAGGGTTTTTGTTGAGTTAGACACCAGATATTCTGCTTCTTTTACGTTTAGTATACTGTGAGGGGGTTAGCTCGGCAGCGGGTGTGTGTGACCCCCGGGATGGGCTCCCCACACAAAAACAGGCCCAGCAAACGGAGGTTGTGGTTTTCAAAATCAAAAAGGTGCGGTTTATTTTCTATTTACAGTGACAAAACACAGCAAAGCAAAAGAAACATAAATAAAATAAATCCTGGTCAACTTGACCTCTGACTAAACATACAGGTTTCCTAACTAACAACTGGGATCAGCCTAGTGCTGTCCTAGTCCCTAAGTCCCTGGTTTTAAATGTCCAAGCAAATAGCCACACAGGCTTTGTCTCACCGCACAGGGGTTCACTCTCCCTAGACAGTCCACACAGGTCTGGTTCCAGGCATGAGCAAACACCTAATGAATCTGGGAGTTCTTATAGAGGCCTAAATGAGCTGACAAGCTTCAGCTGGTCTCATCAACTCCCTGTCTGCACGACGCCCCACACTCTCCCTAGAGGTATGAGTCATCCATGAGCCCAATAGCCTCAGCTGGGCTTATACAACTCTCCACCTAGTTGTATAAGTCGGCGTAAAGCCTGAATCTGGGCGAAATATATCTACCCCCCTGGATGCAACCAGGTGACTTTACCTTCCTGCTGTCACATACCCCCCCCCTCTTGTTTTAACCTCGGGGTTGGAACACCAGCAATCAGGCGTTCATGTACTCGAGACAAAGCATCCACATTCCCCATTTGAACGCCAGGGCGATGCTTTACTGTGAAGTTGAATTCCTGGAGGGCCAGGAACCACCTATTCACTCTTCTATTTGTTTCCTTGTTTTGAGCCATCCACTTTAACGGAGCGTGATCCGTAACCATGTCAAAGTGCCTACCTAGCAGGTAGTACCGAAGGGAATCTAGAGCCCACTTCACCGCTAAACACTCCTTTTCAACGGTGGCGTAATTTACCTCATGGGACTTCAACTTCCTGCTGAGGTAAATGACTGGGTGCTCTTCCCCGTTCCAGACCTGGGACAATACTGCTCCTAACCCCACATCTGACGCATCACTTTGTACGACAAAGTCTTTAGAGAAGTCGGGTGAGTACAACACTGGCTGGCTACATAAGGCTTGTTTCAAGAATTGGAATGCTGCCTCAGCCTCGGGGGTCCATTTAATCATGACCGACCCTTTCCCCTTCGTCAGGTTGGTTAGGGGCACAGCCTTAGAAGCAAAGTGGGGAATGAATCGCCGATAATACCCAGCGATTCCCAGAAAGGCTCGTACCTGCTTCTTGCTGTTGGGACGTGGCCAACTCTGGATGGCCTCGACTTTGTTGAGTTGGGGTTTTATTACTCCCCTCCCAATGGTGTACCCAAGATATTTGGCCTCCTCCTGCCCAATGGTACACTTCTTGGGGTTAGCCGTAAACCCCGCTTCCCGAACAGAGTCCAGGACTGCTTGCACTTTTGGCAGATGTGAGGCCCAATCTGTGCTATGGACAATTACGTCATCCAGGTAAGCCGCAGCATACTTCCGATGGGGCCTCAGCATCTGGTCCATTTTCCGCTGGAATGTGGCCGGCGCATTCTGTAACCCGAACGGCATTCTTTTATATTGGAACGCCCCGTCTGGGGTTACAAATGCGGTTTTCTCTTTGGCCGACTTGGCCAGGGGGATTTGCCAATACCCTTTTGTGAGGTCAAGAGTCGTCATGTATCGGGCTGTTCCCAGCCGGTCGATCAACTCATCTATACGTGGCATGGGGTAGGTGTCAAATTTTGTAACTTTGTTCAACTGACGAAAATCGTTACAAAATCGCCAGCTCCCATCCGGTTTAGGCACCAACACAATGAGACTAGACCAATCACTTTGGGACTCCTCTATCACCCCTAAGTTCAGCATTTTCTGTACTTCCTCCCGTATTGCCTCCCGTCGGGCCTCTGGGATCCGATAGGGTTTTAACTTCACCCTTTCACCGGGCGGGGTAATGATGTCATGCTCTACCCCAGATGTTTGTCCCGGCAGCTCAGAGAATACCTCCTTGTTGCGAAGCACAAACTCCTTAACCTCCTGTTGTTGGGGTTGTGACAAGGTGGCTGCTATTCCAACCTCAGGAATCACGCAACCAGTTTGAGCTGGTGACCAAGTGTCTGCGACTAGGGACTCTCTATCCCTCCAGGCTTTCAACAGATTAACGTGATAGATCTGTTCGGGCTTTCGCCTTCCTGGTTGTCTGACCTTGTAATTCACTTCGCTCACTTTTTCCATTATCTCATAGGGGCCTTGCCATTTGGCAAGGAATTTACTTTCAACCGTAGGGACAAGTACCAGTATCCTATCCCCCGGGGAAAAGGTACGGGTCTTGGCTCCACGGTTGTACACTCTCTGCTGTGCTAACTGCGCTTGGGCCAAATGTTCCTTCACGATGGGCATTACCTGTGCAATTCGGTCTTGCATCAGGGCGACATGCTCAATCACACTCCTGTGGGGAGAACTCTCACTTTCCCAAGTTTCCTTGGCAATATCCAACAGCCCTCTTGGGTGTCTCCCATACAGTAACTCAAAGGGGGAGAATCCCGTAGAGGATTGGGGCACCTCCCTAATAGCAAACATCAGATAAGGAAGTAGACAGTCCCAATCCTTTCCATCTCTATCCACCACTTTCTTCAACATTTGTTTTAGGGTTTTGTTGAATCTTTCAACCAGCCCATCGGTTTGGGGGTGATACACAGATGTACGTAATTGCGTCACTTTGAACAATTTACACAGCTCCTTCATAACCCGGGACATAAAGGGTGTACCTTGGTCCGTAAGCAGTTCTTTACAAATACCCACCCGGCTAAACACAAGAGATAGCTCTTTGGCTATGGTTTTGGCCGAGGTATTTCGGAGAGGGATCGCTTCTGGATAACGGGTGGCATAGTCCATTATAACTAATATGTACTGGTGCACCCTAGCGGACTTGATTATAGGCCCTACCAAATCCATGGCGATCCTCTCAAACGGGACCTCAATGATGGGTAGAGGGACCAGCGGGCTACGGAAATGTGGCATCTGGGCCGACCTCTCACACACAGGGCAGGAGGAACAATAATTTTCTATGTCCTTCATCACCCCCGGCCAATAGAATCTCTGTAATATCCTCTCTCGGGTTTTCTCTGTCCCCAGATGACCTCCAAGAATGTGCCCATGGGCCAACTCCAACACCAACTTCCTGTAAGGTTTGGGCACCACAAGCTGCTCAACGGTTTCTTCTGCCCTTTTTGCCACCCGATACAGTAGGTCCTTCTCTACGCTGAAGTATGGGTAAGTGCAGGTATTATCTGGGTTCACTAACTCGCCATCTATTTTCACTACGTTTTCCCGTGCCTTTATTAGAGCGGGGTCTTTCAACTGTTCTGTGGCAAAGTTTTCCCTGTGAACCTCAAGATCAGAAAACTCCACAGACGGTAGGTTTTCGTCTGAGGAGGTGGGCTCCTCTCCAGTTTCTTGAGTCTCCCCTGCCAATACTGATAAGGGAAATTCCGGAGAGTCCTCACCACTCTCAGGGGAGTTCTGGCTATCACATTCCTGGTACATAGGGGCACCAGTGGGGGGCTCAGGATCATCCCACAGTTCCCAGAACTTCGGAAAATCCCTTCCCACAATGGCGTCATGCGGTAACTGAGATACTAAGCCCACTGGATGAGAGAGGGTACCTTTGGGGGTCTCGAAACACACTGTAGTCACTGGATACTCTCGGGTGTCCCCATGCACACAAATAACAGCTACCTTGCTATTCCCAAAGACCTCTGTTTTAACTAACTCAGCCTTTATCAGGGTCACAAGGCTACCTGAATCCAGCAATACCACAACATTTCTACCATTAACACACATTTTGCATAAATGTTTCTCAGTTCCTCGAATGGCAGTGCATGCGACTGTCGCACACAGCGACTGACGTCTGCCCGTCAGAAAGTCACACTGCATGGGTTCCTCCACAACCGGGCAATTGGCTGCAATATGTCCCGCTTGCCGGCAGCGGTAGCAAACGATCCTTCTTGCCGCCTCTTGAGCCGCTGATTTCCCAGGCTGTTCTCGCCAAACTTGGGGTAGAGCTCCCACCCTCTCACTCTCTCCACCCTCACCCCTTGGAATCCTCTTATCCGCCCCTGGGGATGGTCTGGTCTTAGGGTGGAAAGTCCGAGTGTCTCTGGAAGAGGCCGTCAGGTTCTCTGTAGCCAAGTATTTCTCCACACGATCCACAAGACCATCGGCCGTCTCTGGGTCTCCATGGCTTACCCACTTTTGGATGGCAGTAGGAAGAGCTCTCAAAAACCGATCCATTACAACACGTTCCACAATCTTTGGTGCGGACAAAGTCTCTGGCTGTAGCCACTTTCTGCTCAGGTGAATGAGATCATACATTTGAGACCTGGGGGGTTTTCCAAGCTGGAAAGTCCAGTTATGCACACGCTGAGCCCGGACAGCCTGGGTGACACCCAGCCTTGCCAAAATTTCAGCTTTTAGCATCACATAGTCTTTTGCTTGGTTAGGCTCTAGGTCATAGTAAGCTTTCTGCGATTCACCAGTTAACAGAGGAGCCACCAGTCCAGCCCACTGCTCCTCAGGCCACTTTTCTCTTTCAGCGGTCCTTTCAAATGTGGTCAAAAATACCTCTGGATCATCCTCTCCAGTCATTTTTGTCAATAAACGACTCACCCCAAAGGACGCGGTATTAGTGGGACGGCTTTCCTCACTGGTCTGCGGACGTTGCTGCATTACTGCTTCCATCTGTTGTTGTAGTCTCTGCTCTTGCTTCTGCAACAGGTCTATGAAGCGGGCCTCAGATTGCTGCTGGGCTTGTTGCTGAGCCTCCAGACTCTGTTGCAAAGTTGCGTTTGTCTGCTGCTGGGCTGCAAGGCTCTGTTGATGAGCTTGCTGCTGGGCTGCGAAGCTCTGTTGTTGAGCTTGCTGCTGGGCTGCGAAGTTCTGTTGTTGAGCTGCAAGGCTCTTTTGCAAACCTGCATTTGTCTGCTGTTGATTGGCATTTGCTAGAGCCAGCTGCTTCAGTATCTCCTCCATGCTGGCTTAACAAAAAACTGCCACTGGTTCTCCACCAACTGTGAGGGGGTTAGCTCGGCAGCGGGTGTGTGTGACCCCCGGGATGGGCTCCCCACACAAAAACAGGCCCAGCAAACGGAGGTTGTGGTTTTCAAAATCAAAAAGGTGCGGTTTATTTTCTATTTACAGTGACAAAACACAGCAAAGCAAAAGAAACATAAATAAAATAAATCCTGGTCAACTTGACCTCTGACTAAACATACAGGTTTCCTAACTAACAACTGGGATCAGCCTAGTGCTGTCCTAGTCCCTAAGTCCCTGGTTTTAAATGTCCAAGCAAATAGCCACACAGGCTTTGTCTCACCGCACAGGGGTTCACTCTCCCTAGACAGTCCACACAGGTCTGGTTCCAGGCATGAGCAAACACCTAATGAATCTGGGAGTTCTTATAGAGGCCTAAATGAGCTGACAAGCTTCAGCTGGTCTCATCAACTCCCTGTCTGCACGACGCCCCACACTCTCCCTAGAGGTATGAGTCATCCATGAGCCCACTAGCCTCAGCTGGGCTTATACAACTCTCCACCTAGTTGTATAAGTCGGCGTAAAGCCTGAATCTGGGCGAAATATATCTACCCCCCTGGATGCAACCAGGTGACTTTACCTTCCTGCTGTCACAATACCAATAGCCTTTCCCTTAACATAGGGCTTCAATTTTTTCTCAAATTTCAACTTAGGGTTCCCCTTTAGTTTCTTATAAGTATTTTCCACATTAGGCAGGTTCTCCATCTCATTTTCATAGTCCGTTTTGTTTAAAATCACCAATCCTCCCCCTTTATCCACTGGCCGGATTACAACATAATTTTTCTTCCCTATTTCCTTAATTGTTTTCAAGATATTTTTGGTTTTGGTGTGCTTTCTTCCCAGTTTACTCAGATCGTTCTCCACCATCTTCTTAAATGCTCCCAGGCATTGGTTCCCCTGTGTTTTAGGGTTAAAGATGGAGTTGTTTTTCAAATTTTTTTGGACGTATTCCGGGTCTTCCTTTATTCTATTGTCTTTATTCAATGCAAAATGTTTCTTTAAGTTCAACTTCCTTAAAAACTTCTGTAAATCAATAAAAACCTTGAATTTGTCCAGAGATTTGTCTGGAGCAAACTTTAACCCTAAGTCTAAAAATGTTATTTCATCCGCAGTAAATTGTACATTGCTAAGGTTATATATCCCTTTTCCTAGATGCCTTCCATCTCCCTGGTGGTCTGTCTTGTGGACCACCCCTGGGAAAATACCCATCTTCCCTATATTCTCTTCTGTGGTTGGGATAAGAGTCATAATCATTGCCTCTCCTTAGTGGTGAGAATCTGTTATAAGTGGATATGTTATATCTTGATGAATTTGGAGTTCTATACTCTGGGGGTTCCTGATGACTGACCCTCCTTGTGTCAGGTCTCTCTTGATACCAGTTTTGTGGTTTGGGTCTTCCACGATTCCATGCACCTGAATAGGTTACGGCCAGTGGTTGGGGCATGTTCCTTGGTGTTCTTATCCCGGTGTCTTGCCGAGAAAGGTCCCCCTATATGTAATATAAGGTAAATAATAAGCTACAGTATATAGGTCCCCCCCTTTTTTCCCCTCCCCCCTTCCATTCCTTCCCTCTTCCTCCTCTCCTTTTTGTTGGCCAATCAAGCTATTGGTCTCAATCCTTGCTATTTTCACTTTTCCCTCCCCCCCTACTCACAAACCTATATACTGTAGCTTATTATTTACCTTATATTACATATATTGTTTTAGCTTCTTCATACGACCACCCGTGTCCGCCCCCCCGGGGGGAACACCCATTTGGGTGTCCCATAATTGCCACATACAGCCCTCTGGGCCTAGCTGGGTGAGTCATGTTCTCTAATCTTAATCATACTCCTCAATTAAATTGTATTATCTGTGGCTTGGCCACCATGTAACATGTTTTTGATTGCAAGATATATCATTCCAGATGTTAGAGCTAGACACACCTCCCAAAGAAGTGACTCTATCATGAAACATGTCGAGGAACGGTCAATAGCCGCATCCAATTATGCTCTGTACACCTGTTGAGCTGTAATGATTTTAAAACCTAGTGTCTAGTCACCTCTGTCACTGTCAATTGTTCTATTTTGTATTTTTGTGATAATTGTTTTTGTAATAAATTGTTAATTTTTACCAAATTGTCTCGCATCTGGGTACCGCAACAGTCCTATCACTACTGGGCCTATGTAGGAGTGACCCTTTATGTATCTCCATCCTTCTCTCCAATTTCATAATTCAGGATGATGGTACCCACCCTATCTTTATTCTATTAATGAGGCAACCCCTTTCTATCATTACAGTGTAGCAGTAGGAGGAACGCAGTTGGAGTGCACGCTGCGATCCCCAGTTCTGCTGCACACCGCGCTATACTATCTTTACGCTCGTCCTTTTTAGAGCTATTCTGGGACTGGTGTTTTTTGTAATTTTTGTACATTTTGTTTTTAATGCTAATCTTTTTAATAAACAAGTATTGTTGATACTACACCATGGAAGCCATTTTTTCCTTCCTTTGAGGATACTGAAATACCTGCTAGTGCCTTTAACCATTTGGATATTGAAGGCGGGCTTGGAGTCTGTGGGACCTGCGAGTGGAGGGACCTACTGTTGGAAACCACCTGGATCTGATCCTACATGCGAATTACACCTGTAGGGGTGATAGGAGCTGGTGAGTGGGGACCCTTGTGGGGGAGCACGACAAGTCACCTCAATATCCTTTCTGTAATAGAGCACAAATCACTTTGGAATTGTTTGAAGACTTTCTTATCTATCATTCATCCTTCCATTTATCTTCAATTTGAACTGCCTGGATTGGATACTTCCTGGAATTATCCTCTATGGACATTAGTACTTTATCATTTATCAATGTGGACTGATTTTACACATACACTGGATATTTTATGTACACGTTTTTTTTGCTTCTGTTCATTTTTGAATTTTTTGTGTTTTTTTCCACATGTTTACACGTTGAGGATACACATATATATGTTATCATCTATTTAGTTAGGTGGCACCTATCACCCACCGTGAGTGGTATTACTGGCATGTATGATTGTTGGTTAATTTATTACATATATATTTGTGTTTAATTTAAGGACACACCTTCATGGGACTAGTTCCCTACTCAGGTTTATAGTGTTTAATTTGCACATTTCTAATCACTGGCCACATAGGTGGTTATCACTGTTTCAAACACACAGCCTACAACACTGGTTCATTTTAGCCTCCTGTAGGCACCCTTCAGGTGCACGCAGCGCCACCATCCCCACCTATTTTATTCATTCCCTTAGAGCTACCTTACGGGAGCTTCTTTAGGGGGGGCTGCAGCCTTTGTTCTTTTACATAAGCGCAGGTTTACTATAACTTTTATATTTTCTGATGACCTTAGGGTGTGACTCCATCTATGGATATTTTTGGCTATATGAACAACAGGAATATTGACATAGGGGGGATATTTAGTCAAGAAGTAATCACTAACAGACAAGATATGCAGGGTTTGATGAAACAACTCAGACACACTACAGAAAAACAATTGAGAGTCTGGTGGGACATGGCTTCCCTGGAAATGTATATTAGTGAAAAAATTACCCCGAGAAGGCTTAGATGGGACATTCACCCTAGTGACAATATTGAGGATGCAGCACTTATGGGTGACCGGTACGCATTTTTCAATAAATGTGAAAATTACCTACTGCAGAATATTGTCAAAATAAGACAGTTTAAACTACGTGGGATAGAGGCAAGCATAACGGAGATAAAAAACTTGCTACTACCCTTTGCCAGCCATCAAGATTATAAAAGGACAAAGAAAAGGAACTCCAGGATCTAATAAAGAAATATGACATTGAAATACAGGCAAAAAAACTGAAAGAAATTAAGAGGGATGTTTTAGATAAGAACATGAAAGTCTATAAATGGCAACTAGCATTAGATGACCAAATTGATGAATTAAACGATACACTTATGTAGGATAGTCCAGCTGAACACATGGGTGCTCAGGGGGACCTTTCTCGGCAAGACACCGGGATGGGAACACCAAGGAAAATGCCCCAACCACCGGCCGCAACCTATTCAGGTGCATGGAATCGTGGAAGACCCAAACCACAAAACTGGTATCAAGAGAGACCTGACACAAGGAGGGTCAGTCATCAGGAACCCCCAGAGTATAGAACTCCAAATTCATCAAGATATAACATATCCACTTATAACAGATTCTCACCACTAAGGAGAGGCAATGATTATGACTCTTATCCCAACCACAGAAGAGACTATAGGGAAGATGGGTATTTTCCCACGGGTGGTCCACAAGACAGACCGCCAGGGAGATGGAAGGCATGTGTCCCCTACAGGAACCCTGGATGGAGAGCAACGGATGGGAACAGAGGGGGCCCCCGGGCAGGGCCTCGCAGAAAAGTGGAGAATCAGACGAACGATGGATACCGAGGACAAGGAGATTATGGCAACCCCAGGACCAGCAGGGACAGTAATCAAGGAGGACATATGGCACTCTTTCAAAGGAACCCGGAAAGAGAAAACAGACCAGAGGATGCAGGGGAAGGAAGAAGAAAGCGTCCAAGAGAACACTAAGAAAAGGGATATATAACCTTAGCCATGTACAATTTACTGCGGATGAAATAAAAATTTTAGACTTAGGGTTAAAGTTTGCTCCAGACAAATCTTTGGACACAATTCAAGGTTTTTATTGATTTACAGAAGTTTTTAAGGAAGTTGAACTTAAAGAAACATTTTGCATTGAATAAAGACAATAGAATAAAGGAAGACCCGGAATACGTCCAAACAAATTTGAAAAACAACTCCATCTTTAACCCTAAAACACCGGGGAACCAATGCCTGGGAGCATTTAAGAAGATGGAGGACAATCTGAGTAAACTGGGAAGAAAGCACACCAAAACCAAAAATATCTGGAAAACAATTAAGGAAATAGGGAAGAAAAATTTGATTGTAATCAGGCCAGCGGATAAAGGGGGAGGACTGGTGATTTTAAATAAAACGGACTATGAAAATGAGATGGAGAACCTACTTAATGTGGAAAAAACAGGATTCCCAGTTTATATTTTTTCAGTGGATTATTTTCCATGGCTTTAAATTATCCTTATCCTTATATCCTCTCTTATGAGGAAAATGCGGGCTTAAAAGAAAAGATGCTGCTATCTATTTTCCTAAAATATTGACAATCAGGCATAGTAGTGCTAGAGTTAATCATAGTTCAGCGTTTTCCCCCTGATGGCCCTGAGAAGTGACAATGATAAACAGCCATTAATTAAGAAATAATTCATTCAGAAGCAGCTTTTTATTAGGGAACTATACAATTTTTCATGTGGTCTATCTTATTTCTCATCAGAATATTAATCAGTTCTGTATAAATGCAGCTTTATATCTCTCACTCTTTCAGCCTATTTCAGGAGACTGTATTCTTTACCCAATACTGCCAGGACTGCTGCCAGCACACAGTAAAGATAAGTGTAGCATGAGCCACATCCACATCCCTTCCTGCCAAGGCCTATTTTCAGCTTTTAGCGCTGTCACACTTTGAATGACAAGTGCGTGGTCATGAAATGCTTTACCCAAATGAAATTTTTATTGACAGATAGAGCTTTCTTTTGGTGGTATTAAATCACCACTGAGTTTTTAATTTTTTGCTTAAAAAAATGAAAAAAGAGAAGAAAAAAAAACGTTTTTCTTAGTTTCTGTTATAAAATTTTGTAAATAAGTAATTTTTCTCCTTCACTGATGTGCACTGATGAGGCTGCACTGGAGGGGACTGATGAGGTGGCACTAATATGCAGTACCGATGGGCACTGATAGACAGCACTGAAATGCAGCACTGATAGGCAGCATTGACTTCCATCACTGCTGTGCACTAATTGGCATCACTAAGAGGCACTGTTGGGGCTGCACTGATAATCAGGGTCTCAATGATTATATGTGTAGGTCTCCCCTGTGTGGAAATGCCGCTGATCGGCTCTCCTCTCCTCACATGCTGTCAGTGCGAGGAGAGGAATGTCAAGAACCGGCATTTCCTTGTTTACATGTGTTCAACTGTGATTGGACACAGCTGATCACATGGGTAAAGAGTTTTGTCATCAGCTCTTTACCAAGATCAGTGATGCGCCATGTGCCAGGGATAGAGCGCACCGCGATTGCCGTGCGCCCCGCAGGAGTGAATGCGCGGCAAGAGTGGGAGGACATTATATGATGTCCTCCCAAAATAAGAGAGCCGCCGCCTGCCCATCATTTGACAATCCAGCAGGCGGGAGGCAGTTACATAACAATTAAGAAGTGACTAAGACAGTTTAACGCGAGTATGTTTATTGATTAATTGCATTCATAACCAATGTAGTGAATACATATATACATCTTTGCTGTACACCGGAAATTCATATTATCTGCCCATAAGAGAACATTTTCTTTCTCGTACATCACGGGACACAGAGCGGCATAGTAATTACTATGTGGGTTATAGAGATTACCTTCAGGTGATGGACACTGGCACACCCAAGACAGGAAGTCCCCTCCCCTATATAACCCCTCCCATACCGGGAGTACCTCAGTTTTTTTGCCAGTGTCTAAGGTGTTGGTCACGGTTAAACATGTATTCATCTGGGCTTGTGTATAGGTTCTTTTGGGCCTAAGCAAGCTATTCCGGATCCGTCCAAAGTGCTTCATAGCCAAACAGTCGGTACCCGGGCCTCGGCAAAGAAGAACGAGGTTTTGCCTGTAATGCCTCTCTTAGGAGGGCTGGACCCTGGGATCCAGTACTCTGGTCATACCCAAAACCAACAGGTCCAGGGGAGTGGTGATCTTTGGGACCCCTAAAGGTCTGCTGACATTGCCCACCATGAGGGGCGAAGTTTGGGCTTCTGTGCCAAAACAGAGTCCTGCGGCGTGGATAAGGTAAGTGGAGATCCCTGTGGGACTTGGTTCTGCGGGGACCTTCGGTCGTAATGTGTTTTTTCTGCCTGTTACCTAAAGGTTATTCCCGCTGATCTATATTTGCCTAATTACTAATCCTGAAATTTGTTTCACATAGGATTCAAGACATCAGTGCTGTACCTGTTTTAGCCAGTAGAGGCCGCTGTAGGATGTCTTTGGGCTGTTCCTCTTGCAGTGTAAAGTCCAGGCAGATAGGAGCTCTCACTAGAGAGAAGCTGCATATATTTCTGTCATACTCACCATAGCTCTGTCATCCTGCACTCTCTGTATAATCCAGCTCCTGGCTCCCTGTTGCTGACTTCCATGTGCAGTGCCGATGGCGCATACGTGCGCGCGCACACACACACTTTATATATAAGAGGTGGGCCGGAAGGGGGCGGGGCTTGGCGGATGACGCTCCGTGCGCGCTGGCGCACATCTGCGCATGAGCGGGCGTCTTAGCCAGTTTAAAAACGCAGTATTGTGTACAGCTGGCTGTGGAGTGGACAGAGCAGGAGGTTTTAGTGATAACTAACAAAGGCATACAGCAGGCGGTGATACAGGCATCCCCTAGAAGGACACATTAGTAGGCACCAACTGTTTTATGTAGCAGCAATTGTGTTAGACTACAATCAGTAAAGTGGTGTATTTGGCTATAAAACCTCAGCTTTGGGCTTAGTAATAATGCCGTCTAAGGGCTCTGGGACGAAAAGTCTTAGGAAGCAAAAAGGGTCTCCATCGGGCTCTGAGGACCTGGGGCACGCTCCTGCTGCACCAGCCTCCCCTGAAAAATCAGAGGTTAGTACCCGCAAGGAGCCCTCTGGAGTGCTAGGTGCTGCGGCTGCCCTCAGCCCACCTGCTCCTGTGTATGTAACAGAGGAGGCTTTTGCCTCAGCTCTGGGAGGATTGGAGCAAAGATTGGCGGCTTTAATCGCTTCTTCTCTTCCAGAGAGAAAACGCATCAGATCTCTGTCTCCTCCGTCTGGGTACCTATTAGCAGAACAACAGTCCCATGAAGGGATTGATTTGCCTGAGGGGGATCAGGCTGAGGATGACTCTGCCTCCGAAGAGTCGACAGTGGAGGAACCATTCTTAGCATCACAAGCTGAGAGATTATTGGTCCAGTCCTTAACGGACATGGTTCTATCGGCCTTTAAATTGCCTCTTTCTGAACCATCGGCTACTTCTGTCTACGCGCTGGGGTCTTTAAAAGCTCCATAGGCTACAGTAGGTGCCGCCGACATTGTATATTCATCGCGATCCTATCGCGGAGATTCTTGGCGACAGGGGTGCAGACATCTCGACGACAGGGTGGCGACACATGTCGCGCTCGCTGCAATAGCGAGGAGACGCGGCACTGTACTGAGCGGGGATCCGACGTGGATTCCCGCCAATACCAGGCACTGCGTTTGGTATGAATCCTGAGCGGGAACTCCACGCCAATTTTTAAAGAAAAAAAAAACGGCGTGGGGGTCCCCCTCAAGATCCAAACCAGACCCTTATCCGAGCACGCAACCTGGCAGGCCGCAGGGGAAGAGAGGGGACGAGAGAGTGGCCCCCCCTCCCTCCTGAACCGTACCAGGCCGCATGCCCTCAACATGGGGGGTTTGGTGCTCTGGGGCAGGGGGGCGACCTGCGGCCCCCCCACCCCAGAGCACCCTGCCCCCATGTTGATGAGGACAGGGCCTCTTCCCGACAACCCTGGCCGTTGGTTGTCGGGGTCTGCGGGCGGGGGGCTTATCGGAATCCGGGAGCCCCCTTTAATAAGGGGGCCCCCAGATCCCGGCCCCCCCACCCTATGTGAATGAGTATGGGGTACATCGTACCCCTACCCATTCACCTGGTGGAAAAAAATGGCAATAAAAACACAACACAGTTTTTTTAAGTATTTTATTGCACAGCTCCGGGGTTCTCCGGTGTCGTCGCCGCGCTCTCCGGTTCTTTCTTCTGCCGGGCCACCGCTATCTTCTTCCAGCTCTTTTGCTAGCGGGGCCCGGTCTTCTCCGTCGCCTTCTTCTTCTCCCGCTCTCCGGTTCTTTCTTCCGCCGGGCCTCCGCTATCTTCTTGCAGCTCTTTTGCTAGCGGAGGCCCGGTCTTCCCCATCGTCTCGTCTGGCTTTCCGTTGTCCTTCTGCCGGCCCCTCCACTACCTTCTTGGAGCTCTTTTGCTAGTGGAGGGGCCGGTCTTCCCGTCGTCGCCATCGGCGTCTTCTTCGGTCCGCAGAGATTTATATAGGCTTCTCATGACGTCACAGTCACATGCTCCGGGTGGCCCCGGAGCATGTGACTGTGACGTCATGAGAAGCCTATATCAATCGGCGCGCACCGCAACACCCAACATTAGAGCGGGAGGAAGCGACGTGTCAACATCGAGGAGGAGAAGAGAGAAGAAGACGGCGATGGCGACGGGAAGACCAGCCCCTCCACTAGCAAAAGAGCTACAAGAAGGTAGTGGAGGGGCCAGCAGAAGGACAACAAAAAGCTGGACGAGACGACGGGGAAGACCGGGCCCCCGCTAGCAAAAGAGCTGCAAGAAGATAGCGGAGGCCCGGCGGAAGAAAGAACCGGAGAGCGGGAGAAGAACTGGAGAGCGGGAGAAGAAGAAGGCGACGGAGAAGACCGGGCCCCGCTAGCAAAAGAGCTGGAAGAAGATAGCGGTGGCCCGGCAGAAGAAAGAACCGGAGAGCGCGGCGACGACACCGGAGACCCCCGAAGACGGAAGAGACCCCCGGAGCTGTGCAATAAAATACTTAGAAAAAATGGCAATAAAAACCCAACACAGTTTTTTAACCAGGTGAATGGGTAGGGGTACGATGTACCCCATACTCATTCACATAGGGTGGGGGGCCGGGATCTGGGGGCCCCCTTATTAAAGGGGGCTCCCGGATTCCGATAAGCCCCCCGCCCGCAGACCCCGACAACCAGGGTTGTCGGGAAGAGGCCCTGTCCTCATCAACATGGGGGCAGGGTGCTCTGGAATGGGGGGGCTGCAGGTCGCCCCCCTGCCCCAGAGCACCAAACCCCCCATGTTGAGGGCAGGCGGCCTGGTACGGTTCAGGAGTGAGGGGGGCCGCTCTCTTGTCCCCCCTCTTCCCCTGTGGCCTGCCAGGTTGCGTGCTCGGATAAGGGTCTGGTTTGGATTTTGAGGGGGACCCCCACGCCGTTTTTTCAGCGTAGGGTTCCCCTTCAAATCCAGACCAGACCCAAGGGCCTGGTATGCTCCTGGAGGGGGAACCCACGCCGTTTTTTTCTTTAAAAATTGGCGTGGAGTTCCGGCTCAGGATTCATACCAAACGCAGTGCCTGGTATTGGCAGGAATCCACGTCGGATCCCCGTCTATCGGCAATGCGTGTCGCTCATCGTGAAAGGAACATTTTTCCTTTCCCGATGACGAGACAGCTCGGCACTGGCTCTCTAGAAGCGGCGAGATTGACACAATATCGGCAGCACCTACTGTAATTGTTCTTTTCCAGTCCATCCGTTACTGGAAGGACTTATCTATCAGGATTGGGAACATCCTGATAAGCTATTTGCTACTCCTAAAAGGTCCTCAGTAATTTATCCTATGGAGGAGAAGTTTACCCGAAAATGGAGTTTGCCCACAGTTGATGCGGCCATCTCCTGTGTGAACAAATAATTGACATGTCCAGTGGATAATGTTCAAATGTTCAAAGATCCAATAGATAAGAAGTTGGAATCCTTACTAAAGTCTGCTTTTTCTACTGCTGGGGCTGTAACACAGCCAGCGGTGGCAGCTATTGGTGTTTGCCAAGCTGTAAAGGATCAAATGAAGCTGGTCTTAAGGGATCTTCCAGATCAGCAGGCTCATGATTTGGCCGATTTGCCTAGAGCATTATGTTTTGCAGTTGACGCCATCAAGGATTCGATCCATCAGGCCTCCCGCCTTACGCTATCGCTGGTTCACATGCGGAGGCTTCTTTGGCTCAAGAACTGGTCGGCTGAGACTCCCTGTACAAGATTTCCAGCGGTAAAAGTACCCTTCTGCCGGTCAAGAAGAGGTTTAGAGGTCCCTCCTTAAAGAGGCCTACCTCTCCAGTCCCTGGGGTATCTGCCTCTAAGCAGTTCCGACGGCCTCCCCGATCAAATCCCGGGGGTAAAACTCAGGCACAGGGAAATAAAAAACCCTGGAACCGTAGAGGTACAAAACCGGCCTCCAAATCAGTCCTATGAAGGGCTGCCCCCACTCAAGCGGGTGGGGGGGAAGACTTCAGTTGTTCACAGAGACTTGGAGAAGGACGATCAGAGACAGATGGGTGCTCTCCACAGTAACTCTGGGATACAAATTGGAGTTAAAGGAGTCTCCTCCTCCCCACTTTATGTGGTCAAACGTGGCAAAAGACCCGTTGAAAATGGGTTCTCTCCTTTCGGCGTTAGACCAACTGTTGCTCCAAGGAGTGATTGTGGAAGTTTGGGATTTTACTCAAATCTATTCACAGTGCCGAAGCCAAACGGGGACGTAAGACCCATATTGGACCTCAAAGGTTTAAAACAAATTCCTGAATATCCGATCTTTTCGGATGGAATCAATACGGTCAGTAGCCACTACCCTGCAAGGAGGAGAATGGTTAGCTTCCATAGACATCAAAAGATGCCTATCTGCACGTTCCCATTTTTCAGAGTCATCAAAGATTTCTACGCTTTGCAGTAGAAGGGCACAATTTTCAATTCGTGGCATTACCTTTTGGTCTAGCCACGGCCCCACGGGTGTTCACAAAAGTTCTGGCCCCTCTGTTGGCCGATCTAAGAACCCAAGGGGTGTCGATTATGGCATACCTAGACGATCTATTATTGATAGATCACTCAGCTGCCAGGCTAAGGTTAGTGATCCAGGACACGATCAGGTATCTAGAGTCTCACGGTTGGATCATCAATGTGAACAAGTCAGCCTTACATCCAGTAAGAAGTCTGGAATACTTGGGGCTACGTATAGACTCAGACCAGAAGAAAATCTTCTTGCCCGAAGGAAAGATGTCCTCCTTAAGGGACTTAATCCACCTGGTTTGTACAAAAAGACAGCCGTCCATACGCCTGTGCATGCGGCTGCTGGGGAAGATGGTAGCTTCGTTCGAAGCTGTACCATATGCCCAGTTCCACTGAAGGAAACTGCAAAAGGCCATACTTTCAGCATGGAACAAGAAGGTCCAGGCCCTGGACCTTCCAATGCCCCTCACTCCTTCAGTTCGGAAAAGTCTCTGTTGGTGGTTGGTTCCCCAAAATCTGCAAAAAGGAAAATCCTTCAGTCCGATTTCCTGGAAAGTAGTCACTACTGACGCCAGTCTTGTAGGCTGGGGGGCAGTGCTGGGGCAATAGTCTCTTCAAGGAAAATGGTCAGATGCAGAGAAATCCCTAGCCATCAACCTTTTGGAAATTCGGGCGGCTCGGTATGCCCTAAAAACATGGACATCCAAACTTCAGGGGTCCCCTGTCAGGATTCAATCGGACAATGCCACAACAGTGGCATACGTCAATCACCAGGGGGGCACCAGGAGTTGTGCAGCCCAGAAAGAAGTGAATCACATCATGAAGTGGGCGGAAAGGAATGTTCCATGCATATCCGCTGTATACATTCCAGGAGTGGAAAATTGGAAAGCGGACTTCTTGAGCCGCCAACAATTATCCCCAGGGGAATGGTCCCTTCATCCCGACATTTTTCGAGCTATATGTCAACGGTGGGGAACACCGGACATAGATCTACTAGCGTCCAGATTCAATGCAAAGCTGGACAGATTTGTGTCTCGGACAAGGGACCTCCTCGCTTACGGCTCGGATGCCCTGGTGTGCCCGTGGAAGCAGTTCAAACTGTTATACGCATTCCCGCCGCTACAGTTGTTACCTCGACTCCTCCGCAGGATCAGCTTGGAAAAGAAACCAGTAATACTGGTGGCTCCAGCGTGGCCCCGAAGATCCTGGTACGCGGAGATTGTAAAACTGTCGGTAGGGGATCCTTGGACCCTTCCACGTCGCCCGGACCTGCTTTCGCAGGGACCGATATACCACCCTTCCTTACTAACTCTGGGTTTGACGGCTTGGCTATTGAATCCCACATTCTAAAGAAGAGAGGTCTCTCTAACTCTGTGGTGTCTACTATGATCAATGCCAGGAAGCCGGTATCCAGGCATATTTACTATAGAGTTTGGAAAACCTATGTTGCTTGGTGTGAGGCCAGAAAATGGCATCCACGTAGGTACATTATAGGCAGAGTTCTGGACTTTCTGCAGTGGGCTGTAGACAGGAGATTAGCCTTAAGTACAATTAAGGGTCAGGTTTCAGCCTTGTCGATACTCTTTCAAAGGCCCCTGGCTTCCCATTCTCTTGTTAAATCTTTTTTGCAAGGGGTGACTCGCATTAATCCACCGGTTCAAGCTCCCATATGTCCTTGGGACCTAAACTTGGTACTTTCAGTTCTTCAGAAGCAACCATTTGAACCCCTACGGCACATTCCCTTGGTACTCCTCACCAGAAAATTGATTTTTTTGGTAGCCATATCCTCGGCTAGAAGAGTGTCGGAATTAGCCGCCATGTCCTGTAGGGAGCCATACCTGGTTGTCCACAAGGATAAAATAGTGCTACGTCTACATCCAACCTTTCTTCCCAAGGTGGTAACAAGCTTTCACTTGAACCAAGATGTGGTTCTTCCGTCCTTTTTTCCTAAGCCTACCTCGGTAGCAGAAAAGTTATTACATTCCTTAGATGTAGTAAGGGCAGTTAAGGCCTATCTGCGAGCCACTGCTCAGATTCGGAAAACGGATGCTTTGTTTATTCTGCCGGGAGGCCCCAGAAAGGGTCAGGCAGCTTCAAAATCCACTTTGGCTAAATGGATTCGACAGGTCATTGTTCAGGCCTATGGCTTGAAAAGAAGATTACCTCCGTTCAAAGTTAGGGTGCACTCTACGAGAGCGGTTGGTACTTCATGGGCAGTGCATCACCAGGCCTCCATGGCTCAGATCTGTAAGGCCGCAACTTGGTCTTCAGTACACACATTCACTAGGTTTTACCAGGTGGATGTAAGCAGTCAGGAGGATGTCGCGTTTGGGCGCAGGGTGCTGCAGGCTGCAATTGATGCTCTTGTCTGATGGCGCCCAGCTTATGGTGTCTCCCCCCCCACCCCCACATTTGGGCATTGCTTTGGGACTTCCCACATAGTAATTACTATGCCGCTCTGTGTCCCGTGATGTACGAGAAAGAAAATAGGATTTTTATAACAGCTTACTTGTAAAATCCTTTTCTTGGAGTACATCACGGGACACAGAGCTCCCACCCCTCTTTTGGGGACACTTATTGCTTTGCTACAAAACTGAGGTACTCCCGGTATGGGAGGGGTTATATAGGGGAGGGGACTTCCTGTCTTGGGTGTGCCAGTGTCCATCACCTGAAGCTAATCTCTATAACCCACATAGTAATTACTATGCCGCTCTGTGTCCCATGATGTACTCCAACAAAAGGATTTTACAGGTAAGCTGTTATAAAAATCCTATTTTTCACACTTTCGACTGTTCCCCCAAATTATAAGCTGTAGGTGGGAGGTGCTGGATTTAAAATGTATTTTGCTCAGTGGGAAGGTGATACCATACAATTGAATACATTTGAAAAAGACAATAATTGTTGCACTAGGGTATTCCAGCAGGCAAAGGCTGTGTCACCTGGGATGATGAGAATGTAGTGTCAGGGTACTGAACACTATAGTCCAAGTTCCAACCAATAAAAAAAGTGACACTATTAAAAATCATATATATACATAGATGTGAATGTCTCATGGTAGGGAGAAATAGTTCAAGGAAAGTCCATAAACTGGGTGGTAACCACAGGAGATAAGGCTGACACAGGAAAGGCAGCATGCTGAAGAGCAGAAAAAACTCTGGGATGAATACAAAAAACAAGCAAGTAACGCCAATCTGGTATGTATTCAATATTAAAAAACAAAAACAGACAAGCAGCGCCAATCTGAGTGTAGCACTATTAGTAACACATTTAATTTAGTAGTAATGCACTCACTAGAAGATAGATAAAATACAGGCACATCTTTGAGGCAGCAGATGGGTATCAGGGATCCAGAGCGGTTTCCATGGAGCGCAGTGTAGTCGTGCTTGGCGGTTTCCCATGTCATGGGCTGGATGAGAAGGATACAGGAGGAAGCTGTCATACAGGATGTCCCTGGTCTCTGGGGGAGGAAGCTGCACCTTCCCATCGAGCCTGGGATGCCAGAAACCACTGGTGCCGCTGAGCAGGACTACACTGCGCTCCATGGAAACCACTCTGGATCCCTGATACCCATCTGCTGCCTCAAAGATGTGCCTGTATTTTATCTATCTTCTGGTGAGTGCATTACTACTCAATTAAATGTGTTACTAATAGTGCTACACTCAGATTGGCGCTGCTTGTCTGTTTTTGTTTTTTAATATGGAATACATGCAAAAAAAAAAGTATATAAATCTTAGAATATTTAGGTCAAGGATAACAAAAGACAATGCAAGAGCTCCTGAGTTGGGAAGTGTGCATCCATAGACACGCACAGCACTACAGCATTAGTAAGCCACGCCTCCGCTCCCTCCTCACAGGAGTTTGACTGACTGCCTATGGCTCCTGCTGCTCTCAGTGACTTCTTGGAGACAAGGGAGTAAGAAGAGAAGTCCTGCAGCCCAAGACAGAGTTGAAGTGATGACAGAAGCCAGGTATGTGTTCAGAAATTGGGGTTGGTAGGATAAGTGTTAGGGAGTTTTTACCTTAATGCAGAGCATGCATTAAGGTAAAAAAAACATTATGACTTTAGAACAACTTTAACCATTTCCCATCCATACGACGTACCTGAATGTCCTTGGATGGAAAAGATGATATCTTGAGATATCATTCTTTAGGGCCAGCGATTCTGCACAGAACAAGTAATCCAAGCGGCTAAAGAACAGCTGAATTACTTTTACAGGTCGCGGAAAGGGGGTCATCATTCCCCTGAGACACAGTGGGAAGAACGGATGTTGTTTCTCTCCACTATGTTACATCGAAAAATGGAAGTGATAAGGATTTAATATTTCCGTTTTCTGTCAGTTGTTTATCTGCTGGCTTTGGAAAGCTTTGACTCAAACTATTCAGAGTTTAATCCAAAGCTTTCAAAGGGCAGAGGAGACATCTGGGGTCTAGCAGACTTCAGATGTCTCAGTAAAGAGGACCTGTCACTGCTTGTTGTTATAACAAGAGATGTTTACATTTCGTGTGGCAGCAATAAAAGTGATTAAAACAATGTAAAGAAACTGTGTAAACATAAAAAAATGCAAATAAAATAAATAATAAATATATAAAAAAATTTAATTCACCCCATCCCACCATGCTTGTGCACAATGGCGAACACACTCATTAGTCCTGCACGCATATGTAAAAGGTGACCAGCACTACATATGTGAGGTATCACCACGAACAACAGAGTGAGAGCAGTAATTCTAGCACCAGATCACCTGTGTTACTCTACAATGACTACCTGTAAAGGCTTTTAAAGCATCGCCTATGGATATTTTTAGGTACTGTAGTTTGGCGCCCCTCTATGAGCGTGCGCAATTTTCAAGTGTGACATGTTGGGTATCGGTTTACTCGGCATAACCTCATCTTTTTATTTTACCAAAAATAAATTGAGCTCTGAAACCGGAAACGAGCAGAGCTAAACAATTAATTATTAATTGGTTGATTAAATATTAAAGGACTTGGTAAAATAAAAATAATGATAAAAAAAACATAAGAATCCTCCTTTTCCTTTATGATAGAAATCAATACAGGTAATAATTCTGTAGCATTGACACAAAACAGTCACATTTGTAGCATTTGAACAATTTATGACTTCAAAAAAGTGAATTAAAATCTTGTATATAATCTGATTTTTATTTTGAACAATACAGGCCTGTAAATTGCCTTTATATTTTATGTATTATTTGTACTTGTATAGCTTACAATCTAAGGTTCCTAACTCATTCATACATGCATGATTTGACTGACAGCAGCAGGAGTCATTGGCTCCCATTGCTCTCGGACAAGCTTATGAGAGAACAAATGCAGTCGGGCACAGCACTGGATCGATAGAAGACTCAGGTTAGCATTTAGGGAGCACACAGAAAGTGGTAGAAGGTTGTTTAACCTTAACGCAGGGAATAAAAACATTTTACCTTAAGAATCCCTTTAACCGCTTACCGACCAGCCACCGTCATTATACTGTGGCAGTTTGGCTCTCCTGCGCAAACTGCCGTAGGTGTACTCCGGTCTTTGCTCAGGAGATAGCAGGCTCGATGTCCGCCGGCGACCCACGATAGCGGTGTATAGAGGCAGAACCAGGAACTGCCTTTGTAAACAAGGTGATTCCCCATTCTGCCAGATGACACGTCAGAGATCTTTGTCATGTCTGTCATGTCCCTGGTAGCCCATCCCCCCTACAGTTAGAACACACCCAGGGAACACATTTAACCGATTAATCGCCCCCTAGTGTTAACCCCTTCCCCGTCAGTGTAATTTTTACATTGATCAGTGCATTTTTATAGCACTAATCAATGTAGTAATGTCACTGGTCCCCAAAAAGTGTAATTTGGGGTCAGATTTGTCCGCCCCATTGTCGCAGTCCCGCTAAAAAAACGCAGATCGCCGCCATTACCAGTAAAACAATAACAAATAAAAGTCTTTAAATCTATCCCATAGTTTGCAGACGCGATAACCTTTGCGCAAACCAATCAATATACGCCTATTGCGATTTTTTTTTACCAAAAATATGTAGAAGAATATATATCAGCCTAAATTGATAAAAAACATTTGTTTTTGTATATATATTTTTTGGATATGTATTTTTATTTTTTTTCAAAATTGTCGGTCTTTTTTTTTTATAGCGCAAAAAATAAAAACCGCAGAGGTGATCAAATACCACCAAAATAAATCTCTATTTGTGGGAAAAAAAGGACGTTGCTTTTATTTGGGTACAGCATCGCACGACAGCGCAATTGTCAGTTAAATTGACGCAGTTTCGTTTAAAAAAAAAAAGAAGCCTGGTCATTAAGGGGGCAAATCCTTCCCGGGCTGAAGTGGTTAAGGCTCCCACATATCCTCTTACAAACCACATCTTCCAAGTTTGGGATAGTATACATATGTAGCAAATACAAATGTAAATATAATTCTACAATATTATCCACAACAAATTTCCCTTGGATCCCTCCTGGTTGGAACCCTTTAAGAAATGGACCACAGAGGGTTCTCGAAAAATGTACAATCTATTGAAAGAGACTCAGTTAATCTCGCTGGAATAAATTAATTAGGTATAAATGGGGCATGCATCCCTTAAAATGAATGGAGATATCAACAGATAAAGTATTTTTATCACTCTTCCTAAGCCTTTACACTCACTTAAAGAACTGAACCCACTAAAGTGATTGTTTTTTTACTCCTACAAAAAAAAATAAGAGTATCTATCCTATATAACAAGCATCACTAAATGGCACACCACGGTCTAAATCCTGACCAAGTCACAGTTCCATCTGGACTGCCCTAGTCAGCCATTGAGGAGCCGGTCCCCCCCCCCCCCCCCCAGCCTCAGCTGCTGCTCTCATTCTTAAAGTAGAGCAGAGTGCGGGAGGCATGACAGGTCTGGACTGAGGATGGGGACTGCTGTAGTCAACCTTTTATATTAAAAAAATAGTGATCGGTTGTTAGGATGCAGGGTTAGACCCCTTTCACACTGAGGCAGTTTTCAGGCATTTTAGAGCTAGAAATAGCGACTGTAAAGCGCATGAAAACTGCCTCCCATTCATTGCAATAGGTACTTTCACACCTGGGAGGTGTGCTTGCAGGACATTAGAAAAAGTCCTGCAAGCAGCATCTTTGGGGCGGTTTGGGAGCGCTGTATACAGCGCACCCAAAACGCCCCTGCCCATTGCAATGAATGGGCGGCGCTTCAGAAGTGCCGCAACACAGGGGTTTTAAACCCCTTTTTGGGGTTAAAAGCACCCCGCTAGAGGCTGAAAAGTGGTGCAAAAGGGCTGCTTAAAGAGGAAGTAAACCTGCAAATGAAGCCCGCAATGTCCCTGCTGTCCCCGCTGGTGTCTGCATCCATCTTCACCACTCTTCCTTCCGGGGCCGTGGAGCCGACGGTCACAGCACGGGCCCTTTAGAAACGGCACATTCGTCCCCTTTCTTCAGTGCACATGCGCCGATGACGTCAGCGCAAGCGTATTTGGTAAATATCTCCTAAACCGTGCAGGATTAGGAGATATTCTGGTTCCTACAGGTAAGCCTTATTATAAGCTTACCTGTAGGTAAAAGTGGTGTAAATAGGTTTATAACCACTTTAAACAGCGGTAAAGCGCCGCTAAAACGAGCGGCGCTTTACCGCGAACGCACAGGTGGCCCCAGTGTAAAAGGGTTCTTAATGCTGATGGTTTTTCAGAATCATCAAAGGTGCAAGATGCAAATACTCTCAGTGAGGAGAGCATCATACATGAAGAAAAGGTACCCATCAATCACATTTTCTGTCACGCAACCACAAAGACACACTAACAACAGGAGTGGACGCAGTGTTTTCTGACTTGTGGTTAGAATGTAATAACACTTTATTACAAGCTGGGAGAATGCAAATGACAGCATTCCTTTATTTCAAAGCAAAAAGAAAAACTCTAGCCTGATCCTTCTGTCTGATGTTATTTTTAAACACTAGACATCAGCAAACAGCCACTGTTATTTAAAATGGGAAAAAAACATGCAATTTTAAGGCTTTCAAAGATGTGTCTGGCATACCTACAAGGCACCACACACAGAGGTAAGTGGCATTTATTTATTGTATCAAAAACATAATTTATACTCTATAATAAACCAGTGTAAGATAAAACAAATTACAGTAGTTTGGCCTAAATAAAAAGAGTTTTAGGCTGATTTCTTAAAACTTCCATCTTATAATTTTTTGGTGTTTGTTTCCTGCTATTGCTAAAACGTTATGCTTAATTCATGCTTCCCTTGGTACTGTGATTGAATATACACTAAATTAAACATTTAGAGCTCAAACATCTGCAACTGCAAACATCAGTGATAGCCTAAATTCCTAGCATTATAGGAAATAAATTAGTTAAAGCTATATCAAACCCAAAAGCAAACATTTATTGTATTGCAACTTACCGATTCTTAGATATGGTGGCTGCATTAGTCTTCTCTTTTAGGCTTTATTCCTTTATTTTCACCTGGTGATCTGGCCTGTAAGTCTGTTGTTTTTCAACAGAGCAAGCTGCCCTGCTGATGTAGCAGTTAAAGGGTTGAGACAAACCATTAAACACTGATAGGGGTGATTACAAGGATCAGCTTTTATTCATTTGTGTAAAAGATTTATCTCAATAGGAAAACAAATGTTGCTTTAAAGCGGTAGTAAACTGTGAAAAAAATAAACCTGCAAGACTATAGCATAATGTGCTAGTATGCATCGCATACTAGCACATTATGAAATACCTTATACAAAGCCCTGCAGCGGCATCTGGTCACCGCTGAGGAAGCCGACATGTTCCCTCTGCGTTTTTTCTGGGATCGCTGGCTCCGGCACGGAGTGGCCGGAGCCGCATGCGCGGGAGCCCTCCGTTCTGGCAATTTCTGGCAGGATACGCCGAACCTGCAGAGAGCATGCGGGGGATACAACCGCTTTACCTACTTAACCACTTCAGCCCCAAATTTTTTTACCCCCTTAATGACCAGGCCATTTTTTGCGATACGGCACTGCGTTATTTTAACTGACAATTGCGCGGTCGTTCGATGCTGTACTCAAATAAAATTGATGTCCTTATTTCCCCACAAATAGAGCTTTCTTTTGGTGGTATTTGATCACCACTGCGGTTTTGTTTTTTGTGCTCTAAACAAAAAAAAGCGACAATTTTGAAACAAAAACAATATTTTTTTTACGTTCTGCTATAAAACACATCCAATAAAAAAAAGCAAACAAACTAAATATCTTCATAAATTTAGGCCAATATGTATTCTGCTACATATTTTTGGTAAAAAAAATCCCAATAAGCGTATATTGATTGGTTTACGCAAAAGTTATCACGTCTACAAACTATGGGATATTTTTATGGCATTTTTCTTTATTTTCTTTTTTTACTAGTAATGGTGGCGATCAGCGATTTTTAGTGACAGACACTTTTGACACTTTTTTTGGAACCAGTGACATTATTACAGTGATCAGTGTTAATAATTTGACACTGACACTGTACTAATGACACTAGCAGGGAAGGGGTTAACATCAGGGGCAATCAAGGGGGTTAACTGTGTGCCTAGCTGGTGCTTGCCAACTGTGTGGAGGATGCTCTGACTCGATGAAGACAGAGATCGGTGTTCCTGCTAAGCAGGAACACAAGACCTCCATCTTCTTTCCTGTCAGAACATAGTTCTGCCTCTCTGGGGAATGATCGCAGGTGGCCGGCGGACCCGCTGATTGGCCACCCCCTGCGTCAGTTCAGCACGTGACCGCACCTCTGGCGGCACGCGTGCACCCCCAGTGAGAATAAAGCAAAGGCCCATGAGAATAAAATGGTGGTTTTTGCAATTTTTTATAAAACAAACAAATATCCAGGCCTAAGTGGGTAAAGGAAATTGGACCGATGAGGTAAAAACAGACAGACCAACCATGACAATAAGATGAAAATGGACCTCAGGAAAGGTAAAAAGAAAAATTTTAATCCATAGGGAGTGGAAATCTTAAATACCAAGACATACAGCTGCTGGATGTCCTGGTATGTCATATTTCCACTCTCTATGGATTAAAATTCTTCTCTTTACCTTACCCGAGGTCCATTTTCATCTTATTTCCATGGTTCAGCGCTGTTCTTCCTATGTTGGTCTGCTTGCAATTTTTATGTCGCACCAGATTTGTGCAGTGTTTTTTTTTGGTAAAAAAATACACTTCTTTGAATTTTAATGCAAAAAAACACAATGCACACCTCAATTTGTGTAAAATATAAAAGATGATGTTACGCCAAGTAAATAGATACCAAACATGTCAAGCTTTAAAATTGCGCACGCCCATGCAACGTTGACAAACAACGTAAATACAACTATCCACAGGTGACGCTTTAAAAGCCTTTACAGAGTAGTACTCTAGATTTACCGAGGAGGCCTGGTGCTATATTACTGCCCATGATCTGAGGTTTCTGGTGATACCTCACATGTGTGGGACGATCGCTGTTTGACGTGGGTGTTTGCCTTTGCGCGGAGAGATCTGGGGTCTATAAGAGCATTCAAAACAAAAAATGCGCAAGATACCAGAACAACAGATATCCAAACAATATAGAAAATGGTAATGGTAATAACTAAGTGTACATGGTAGTTAGTACAGTTAGAGAACCTAGGGGAAAAAATGGGCGCTTAGCGTAGGAAGTCCAGGGACTGGAGAAGAATGGTATTGCAAGGGTTAAAGTTACACTCTCAGGGCTGCCGTCAGAACAGAGACCATGTTCCAATTCTGTAGGAAAAACACAAGGAAAGGAGACAATATAACTAACATAGACATTCTTTATATAATTTATTTATTATCATCACCAATTCTGTCATCATATAGCTTTGCTTAGTTCAATCCATCACTTTTATTGGTAATCGTTACAGTTTTCATGCCCACGGTATGTCCCGCTCTGATACCGTACATAACCACATACTTCCACTACTGTTTTGCTAGTTAACAGCCCGTTCTGTCATACGTCCCATTCTGTGTCAATCACACATCCACCTATCATTCCGCTCCTCCCGCTTTGGCCCCTCCCCTCCTCCTTCGCAATATATCTTAGCTCTACATCCCCTGTCCTATAGCTTGACAAAGGAGTGCGTCTGCCACGTCATACGCAGCCTGTACCTCTCGAAGCGTGTCGCATTCCAGTGACGTCAGCATCCCTCGCCTGCCTCACCACCACGCTCCAAGCCTCGTTCTGGAATTTCTTCTCCATCGCAGCTGGCTTTTTCCATCTGTCAGCGGTGAGAGCGAATTTTCAGCACCTCAGCGCCCCAGCAGGATTAGAAGTGGACTGACATACTGATGACCTCTTTCCCTTGGTTGGGAATTATTTTATGCCTTCCTTTCACCATCCAAATGTGAGTGGCTTATGTTTACTGCTCAATTAAAATGTTTTAAAACTGCTACACCCAGAGACGCCTCTTTCCTTGTGTTTTTCCTACAGAGTTGGCCATTTAGTGTTACAAGGTCTCAGGTGCGAATGGTGAGCAGGTGTGTTAAATTTGGTGTTATCGCTCTCACTCTCCTCATGAGGATCTGAAAAAAAGAATTGTTTCTCTACATAAAGATAGCCTAGGCTATAAGAAGATCACCAAGACCCTGAAACTGAGCTGCAGCATGGTAGCCAAGACCATACAGCGGTTTAACAGGACAGGTTCCACTCAGAACAGGCCTCGCCATGGTTGACCAAAGAAGTTGAGTGCACATGCTCATCGTCATATCCAGAGGTTGTCTTTGAGAAATAGATGTATGAGTGCTGCCAGCATTGCTGCAGAGGTTGAAGGGGTGGGGGGGGTCAGTCTGTCAGTGCTCAGACCATACGCTGCACACTGCGCCAAATTGGTCTGCATGGCTGTCATCCCAGAAGGAAGCCTCTTCTAAAGATGATGCACAAGAAAGCCCACAAACAGTTTGCTGAAGACAAGCAGACAAGGACATAAATACTGGAACCATGTCCTGTGGTCTGATGAGACCAAGATAAACGTATTCGGTTCAGATGGTGTCAAGCATGTGTGGCCACAACCAGGTGGAGGAGTACAAAGACAAGTGTGTCTTGCCTACAGTCAGTCAAGCATAGTGGTAGGAGTGTCATGGTCTGGGGCTGCATGAGTGCTACCGGGACTGGGGAGCTACAGTTCATTGAGGGAACAATGAATGCCAACATGAACTGTGACATACTGAAGCAGAGCATGATCCCCTCTCTTCAGAGACTAGGCCGCAGGGCAGTATTCCAACATAACGATCCCAAACACACCTCCAAGATGAACACTGCCCTGCTAAAGAAGCTGAGGGTAAAGGTGATGGACTGGCCAAGCATGTCTCCAGACCTAAACCCTATTGAGCATCTATGGGGCATCCTCAAATGGAAGGTGGAGGAGCGCAAGGACTCCAACATCCACCAGCTCCATGATGTCATCATGGAGGAGTGAAAGAGGACTCCAGTGACAACCTGTGAAGCTCGGGTGAACTCCATGCCCAAGAGGATTAAGGCAGTGCTGGAAAATAATGGTGGCCACACAAAATATTGACACTTTGGGCCCAATTTGGACATTTTCACTTAGGGGTGTACTCACTTTTGTTGCCAACGGTTTAGACATTAATGGCTGTGTGTGGAGTGATTTTGAGGGGAAAGTAAATTTACACTGTTATACAAGCTGTACACACACTACTTTACATTGTAGCAAAGTGTCATTTCTTCAGTGTTGCCACATGAAAAGATATAAAAAATATTTACAAAAATGTGAGGAGTGTACTCACTTTTGTGAGATTCTGTATTACATTTTTGGCTTTAGGTTTAATACCACTTTAATATCAAAGCCAAGGACTGGCTTTGAATTTTTTTTTTAACACAGGGCAAACACAATGGTGGAAACCAAGCCTGAGAAGAAGTAGGGGGGCACCTCAGTGTCCCACCAACATAGTGCTTCTTCACTCAAACACAGAGGCCCAGAAACAAGAAACAGGCCATCCACACAGCAAGCACAATTGCATCTGACCCCGGGAACAGTTGAACCAGTCAACTGATCAAGGCACAGCATACAGACAGCTAGTGAATGTATGCCAACCAGCAGATGGTGCAGTGTGCAAAATACAGAAATCGGATCTAGAGAAAAACTTTGCCTGGGCATATGTATGTGTGTTTCTAGAGGAGCTCAAATTAAAGTGGTTCTAAAGGCTCAAGTTTTGCATTCTATTCAAGGGGTTGTAAGCCCTCGTGTTTTTTCACCTTAATGCATCCTATGCATTAAGGTGAAAAAAACTTCTGTCACTGAGCAGAACCCCAGCCCCCCCATTTTATTCACCTGAGCGCTCTCTGCCCATTGTTTTGTCTCTTGATAGGATAGATTGATGGCAGCGCAGACATTGGCTCCCACTGCTGTCAATCAAATCCAATGACGGGGCCGAGTCTGGCTTTCTGTATCTATGGATGCAAAAGCTGGACTCGGGAGCACGCCCGCATGGGTACCCCCAAGGAGAGCGCTTCTCCTTGGTGGTTTCCCGATACGGGGAGGAGCTACTAGCGCCACCAGGGGACCCCAGAAGAGGAGGATCAGGGCCACTCTGTGCAAAACGAACTGCACAGTGGAGGGAAGTATGACTTGTTTGTTTGTTTGTTTTTTAAACACTAGGGTTTAGTAACCCGTTCAGTTTGCAGCAGTCCCCCTTAATATTTACCTCAGCCTCATCTCGATCTAGCGATGTGCACAAGAGCAGCTGCTCTCCTGGGTCTCTTCCTCCTCATTGGCTGAGACAGCAATGGCTCCCACTACAGTTAATCATAGCCAGTGAGCCAATGAGGAGAGAGCGGGGGCAGGGCCAAGTCACGCTCTGTGTGTGAATGGACACACAGAGCAGAATCTCAGGAGTGAGCCCCTAAATGTGACAGAATGGAGGTAGCCTGATGTAAACGGACACAAGTCCATTCACATCTGGCCTCCCGTATAGCCATCACGGGTCCATCCTATCCACTGTGTAAATGCGGACACAAACTCAACAGGCATGGATGGTAAAAAACTGACATCTGTCCCATTTAGCTCTGATTCAGCAGGGGATCTGCACACAGATTCCGTTGTACGTAGCAGTGCTACACATCGTAAAAGGGCCCTTGGACATATTTATCACAAATGTAATATTTAGAGTAATTTTTACAGAGATCAGAATACTGCCCCCAACAATGTCTTGATGTGTTTTTATTTCCAGAAGAAAGGAGCCATCTTTGTTCAGGCATTACCCCAGGTCCGGACAAAACTCACCCAGAACTAGGTGCATGCTTTAAAGATCTAGTATACAGCAACATATAACTATAGAGGCAGCTGAAAAATACAAAGGTAAGCAACAGTTATATAGAAATAATATGTTCCGCTTTTATTGGGGCTCCATTCACTCGTGATTTAAGATGCAACTTGAGTCACAAAGAATTGCATGAATATAGAAATGACATTGTTTTCAATGATGCCCATTCACATCAATGCAAATCAGCAGTGTGTGATTAGAAAAAGTTCCTGTA
The DNA here is from genome assembly GCA_029206835.1 of Rana muscosa. Taxonomy (NCBI): domain Eukaryota; kingdom Metazoa; phylum Chordata; class Amphibia; order Anura; family Ranidae; genus Rana; species Rana muscosa. Next base: position 94,507,476 of record CM055119.1, read on the forward strand.
CTACTTTGGTGCGATTCCAGTGCGATGTTGGTCCCACAGAATATGCAGACCTTATCAAAATCGAATCCAGTTGCACTACATAATAACACTGAAAATTATGTCAAAGTCAGATAGCAGCAGTGTGAACCTTCCCTAAATCCTATTAGAAACTTGATATTTAAATAATATAAATATGTAAACATAAAAACAACATCCACAACAATTAAAAAATCAACATAGCATGACAAAAATGTGAGCATGACTAGAATTGTAAAAGACCTAGGGCACCTTGAGATTCAGCTGTGCTCAAAAGTTTGCATACCCTCAGAGAATTGGTAATATACAGTATTTACCATAAGTGAGCAGGCAAAACCCATTTCTTTTATTTCTTATAGGATTCATATTCAACTGTAGGTCATAACAGAATGGCACAATCATAAAACAAAACCTGGCAACAAGTAAACAAATAAAATGACCCTTGTTCAAAAGTCTGCATACCCTTTGTTCTTAGTACTGTGTATTGCCCCCTTTAGCATCAATGACAACATGCAGTCTTTTGTAATAGTTGTCTATGAAGCCCCAAATTCTTGCAGTTAATATTGCTGCCCATTCGTCTTGACAAAATGCCTCCAGGTCATGCAAAGTCTTTGATAGTCTTGAATCTCAAGGTGCCCTAGGTCTCCCCAGAGTGGCTCAATGATATTAAGTATAGGAGACTGTGATGGCCATTGCAGAACCTTCACCTTTCTCTGCTGTAACCACTGGAGGGTGAGCTTGGCCTTGTGCTTAAAGTAAATGTTGTGCTGGAAAGTCCAAGAGCGTCCCATGCACAAGAATGAAAATCGGCTGCCAGTATTGTCTGATATTTTTTGATAACATGCTGCATTCATCTTGCCATCAATTTTCACAATATTTTCTGTGCCTTTAGAGCTCACACACACCCAAAACATCAGTGAGCCACCACCATGCTTCACAGTGTGGATGTTATTCTTGTCACTATAGGCCTTGCTGATTGCTCTTCAAACATATCGCTTATGGTTGTGACCCTAGAGCTTTATCTTGGTCTCCTCACTCCAGATTACAGTGTGGCAGAAGCTGTGAGGCATGTCAAGGTGTTGTCGGGCATATTGTAACTGTTTTTTTGTGTGGCATTGATGCAGTAAAAGCTTATTTCTGGCAAATCAACCATGCAGTTAATTTTTAAAGTATTGTCGTATTGTGATCCTTGAAACAATCACATGTCTTTTTCTACAGCAGCCTGTATTTTCCTGAGGTTACCTGTGGGTTTTTCTTTGTATCCTGAACATTTCTTCTGGCAGTTGTGGCTGCAATCTTTCCTGGTCTACCCGACCTTGGCTTGGTATCAAGAGATCCCTGCATTTTCCACTTCTTAATAAGTGATCATACTGACTGGCACATTCAAGGCTTTGGATATCTTTTTATATCCTTTTCCATCTTTATAAAGTACCATTACCTTGTTACGCAGATCTTTTGACAGTTCTTTTCTGCTCCTCCTGGCTCAGTTTCTTGCCTGCTCAGTGCATCCATGTGAGAGCTAACAAACTCATTGACTATTTATACACAGACACTAATTGCAATTTAAAAAGCCACAGATGTGGGAAATTAACCTTTAATTGCCATTTTAACCTGTGTGTGTCACCTTGTTTGTCTGTACCAAGGCCAAACATTCCAGGGTATGTAAACTTTTGAACAGGGTAATTTGGGCGATTTCCATGATCATTATGATTTAAAAAGGAGCCAAACAGCTTTCTGAAAATAAATGGCTTCATATGATCACTATCTTTAAATAAAAGACAGTTTTTGGCATGATCAATCATATTTTCAATATCAATGCCAAAATTTCACGATTTCTGCCAGGATATGCAAACTTTTGAGCACAACTGTATAACAGAGAAACAAGTTGTGCAGCACACTGCAACAAAAAGTTGACATGGCCATATTGCGCCCAACAGTGGGGGCCAGTCGGAGACAGGTGCATCTACTGCCAGGCCAGCCATACTTCCAATTTCCAGAGAGTTTTTTCCAGTCACCATGGCAACCTTGTGGGCAGGAACTGTCTAGCCTTCCATATCAATTTTCTGGACTGAGATACTGGCATGGAGATGACACAGCCATGCAAATTCGATATACTGTCTGTGCATTTCCTGGCTGTGCTCTCACATGTAAGACATAGATTATCTACCGTTGTAAGTTCTCACCTTGGGACCAGCTACAAAGTTACAAGTTTGCAATCAGGCAACCGGAGAAGTGGAAACTTAGGAAATGCTTCCATTTGCTTGCAGCAGGCTGATCATCTGAGCCTAACAGTCACCTGACTGAAGCCCAACAACTGCTTTTTACTGATAAATGACGTAATGTGATGTAATTTATTGTAAAGCAAATAATATACTTAAAATTCTGACATTAAGAAATGTATTTATGTAGACTTAATGTTCTGCTGTATGGTTTTATTCACATCTGCATGTTTTATATGTTACATATGGAAAAGATGTTGCTTGCTGCATTGTGGATGCGGTTTCTAGAAAAATACATTACATGGCAGAGTTCAAGGGCAACACAAGTACATTAAAAAGCATCTAAAATATGAAAAGAATCTACAGTGCATGACACCAACAACAAACCTAATACATGCAGATGTGAACAGAGCTATGACATTCCGTAGTGGCCTCTCAAACATTATTATTACATTTGATAAAGCTATATAAACATACATCATGAAGCAAGGGTTCACTAAATCATTCACCCTCATAAATAGCACATAAAGAGCCTAGAGAAGGCGTTAAAGAGTAGTTTACTCTTTACAGGGTTTGCCTAGAATATTTATGCAATGAAAAAGAAAACAAGATCAAAGTAGGAAAGAGAGAAAAGATATAATATACAGCATACCTCTAGTGCCCACCTGACATCTCTAGTGAACAATATTCCATACAGCCAGTATTTGAGAGTTAGGCGTAATTGTACAAATGATGATGATGAAGAAAGTTGTGGCCCTGAGGAAAAGATTACATGAGAGGGGTTATAGAAATAATGTATTAAAGAGAGCTTATCAAAAAGTCAAACAAAATGCACGCGAGACCCTAATTTTCAATATAGGTTAATATATAGCTTATGATGGCTATACCACTTGCGCATTTTATACGGTGTAACACCGTGGGGAGTAATTTACTATAGCGCCGCGTGCTAATTAGCGCTCAAATTACCGCAATCGTGGTAATTAGCACCCATACGGAATTCACAATGGCGCTGGGGTAAAAATACTCCCAAAACCGAATTTACTATAGCGCCCAGACAACAGATAACTCCCAAACGCTTACTCTTGCTAGGACCTGGAGTATTGCACATGGAAATAATGTTTAGAGCATGATGTGATTGCCTAAATGGTACTGAAATATGTGGTATATTGTTTAAAGATAATCTGCTTTCAAACTGTGTTAAAAAGTGTTATATACACTGTAATATCTTTAAAATTCTGAGAAGAGATAAATTCCCCGTCTCTTTACAACTAGGTGCCAGCACAACTGAGCATGCTCAGAAATGCAAACTACTCTCATTTTAACTCCCATGCCTTTTTTATCAAGTTATAGTAGATACCCAAACGAGCGCTGGGTTAAAAAGTGTTTTTTTGAGAGTGAAAATGAGAGTTATGTAGCCTGATGCAAGTTTAAGCCATTGATTATAATGGTATAATTGTAACTTCCCCAAATTAATACTTTTCGTTTTGAGATGAAATGTATCGTTCTCTCAAAGAAATTGTCCTTGCAACAAAGTTGCTTCTTCTTCATCTACAGTAAAACCTCGGATTGCAAATAACGCGGTTTACGAGCGTTTCGCAATAAGAGCGTTTTATTTAAAAAAATCCTGACTGCATTTGTGAGCGTTGTTTCGCAAGACGAGCAGGATTCAAGGCTCTGGGGTGTGCAGTACCGCATGTGGCCAGAGGTGCGGGGGCGCGGGTGACGCTCGGAGACACTCAGAGATCACTCGGAGATGCTCAGAGTGTCTCAGAGCTTCTCTGAGTGGTCTTAGAGTGTTTCCAAGTGTCTTCGGCGCCCCCCCACCTCTGGCCACATGCAGTACTGCATACACTAGCAGTGACACTGGAAGGAATTATCTGAGTTTCCATTGATTCCTATGGAGAAATTTGCTTTGCTTATACAAGTGCTTTGGATTACAAGCAAGCTTCTGGAATGAATTATGCTCGTAATCCAAGGTACTACTGTATTTTGTTTTTAAGAATGCTAGAATGTAGAATATTTTCATGTTTTGGTAAAATATACTGTTCTCTGCATCTCTCACTTGTTGCTGTCCATCTCACAAAAATCTTTACCCAAAGTCACACAGGTGTGTTCTTTATTATTTCCAAATGATCATATTTGAGCCCAAAAAATGTGATATGTGTACCAACATCAGAAATCAAAATGTCATTCCCAAAAATCAGAGGGTAACATCACTACTCTACACTCATACACCAAGAACCACCAAATATCACAGAATAAATCAAGAATAATAACTCCTGACTAATGTATAGTATAAACAGTATAAATATTTTATATATTTTCATGTGACAACACTGAAGAAATTAAACTTTGCTTCAATGTAAAATAGTGAGTGTACAGCTTGTATAACAGTATAAAATTTCTGTCCCCTCAAAATAACTCAACACAGCCATTAATGTCTAAACCGCTGGCAACAAAAGTGAGTAAACCTCCTTAGTAGTGTTGAGCGGACCCGAACTGTAAAGTTCGGGTCCGTACCGAATTTTGGCTTTTTCCCGACCCCGGACCCGGACCCGGATTTTGCGCTAAAGTCCGGGTTCGGGTCCGGATTCGGGAATTTAATGGCGCAGTTAGAAATGCTTCAGGGGCCAGCCAATCACCATTTGATTAGCTGGTGTGCCCTTAGAAGCCATCATAGCCATGCCTACTAATGGCATGGCTGTGATTGGTCAGTGCAACATGTGACCCAGCATGTGACCAGCTTCTATATAAGCAAGAGGCACACAGCACAGATCGTCACTCTGCTTTTAGACAGTGTAGGGAAAGGATCCTGGCTGCTGTTGCTGTGAGGGAGAGAATTATATGATAGGAGTTAGTCCTGATTCTGCAATCTACTGATAGAAAAGATAGAGAGACAGTGTAGTGTAGTGTAGTGTAGTGTAGTGTAGGGGCAGGATCCTGTTTGTGCTTTCAGGGAGAGAGATTTAGATAGGAGTCCAGATTGAGAGATATAATAGCTCAGCGATCTGCATAGGTTTATCTGTTTGTGTTGCAAGCTCAGTGCACCAGCACTGCATTACGTTGAGTGATACACCTATTCCATTTAGTGGCTGTATTGTGCTCTTGCTAAAAGACCCATTTCGGGCAGAAAAAAAAAAAGGCACTTTATTGTGCTTTTGCTAAAAAGACCCATTTTTGGGCCCAAAAAAAAAAAAAAAAGGCACTTTATTGTGCTGTTGCAAAAAAAAAAAAAAGGCACTTTGTTGTGCGCAAAAAAGACCTATTTTTGGGCAAAAAAAATATTTTGCAGTGTATATCTCTAGTTGTGTGAAATAACCAATTTCTATACATTTTTCTTGTACTATGCTATACTAAAAAAAAAAAAAAAAACTTTTTTTTGAATAGCATTCTCTGCAGCTGTGCGATTCAGCGGTTATATACTGTGGGTGTGTTGTGCTCTTCCAAAAAACGCCATTTAGGGCCACAGAAAATATTTTGCAGTGTGAAATACACATCTGGAGGTGTGTGAAAAAACAACATTATTTTTGAATAGCATTCTCTGGCCTCTGCAGCTGTGCGATTCAGCGGTTATATACTGTTGGGGTTGTTGTGCTCTTCAAAAAAACGCCATTTAGGGCCACAGAAAATAAATTGCAGTGTGAAATACACATGTGGAGGTGTGTAAAATAAACAATTTCTATATATTGTACAGTGCTATACTAAAAAAAAAAACATTTTTTTTTAATAGCATTCTCTGCACTTCTATAGCTGTGCGATTCAGTGGTTAAATACTGTGGTTGTGTTGTGCTCTTCCAAAAAACGCCATTTAGGGCCACAGAAAATATTTTGCAGTGTGAAATACACATCTGGAGGTGTGTGAAAAAACAACATTATTTTTAAAAAGCATTCTCTGGCCTCTGCAGCTGTGCGATTCAGCGGTTATATACTGTTGGGGTTGTTGTGCTCTTGCAAAAAACGCCATTTAGGGCCACAGAAAATATTTTGCAGTGTGAAATACACATCTGGAGGTGTGTGAAATAAACAATTTCTATATATTGTACAGTGCTATACTAAAAAAAAAAACATTTTTTTTGAATAGCATTCTCTGCACTTCTATAGCTGTGCGATTCAGTGGTTAAATACTGTGGTTGTGTTGTGCTCTTCCAAAAAACGCCATTTAGGGCCACAGAAAATATTTTGCAGTGTGAAATACACATCTGGAGGTGTGTGAAAAAACAACATTATTTTTGAATAGCATTCTCTGGCCTCTGCAGCTGTGCGATTCAGCGGTTATATACTGTTGGGGTTGTTGTGCTCTTCAAAAAAACGCCATTTAGGGCCACAGAAAATAAATTGCAGTGTGAAATACACATGTGGAGGTGTGTAAAATAAACAATTTCTATATATTGTACAGTGCTATACTAAAAAAAAAAACATTTTTTTTGAATAGCATTCTCTGCACTTCTACAGCTGTGCGATTCAGTGGTTAAATACTGTGGTTGTGTTGTGCTCTTCCAAAAAACGCCATTTAGGGCCACAGAAAATATTTTGCAGTGTGAAATACACATCTGGAGGTGTGTGAAAAAACAACATTATTTTTAAAAAGCATTCTCTGGCCTCTGCAGCTGTGCGATTCAGCGGTTATATACTGTTGGGGTTGTTGTGCTCTTGCAAAAAACGCCATTTAGGGCCACAGAAAATATTTTGCAGTGTGAAATACACATCTGGAGGTGTGTGAAATAAACAATTTCTATATATTGTACAGTGCTATACTAAAAAAAAAAACATTTTTTTTGAATAGCATTCTCTGCACTTCTATAGCTGTGCGATTCAGTGGTTAAATACTGTGGTTGTGTTGTGCTCTTCCAAAAAACGCCATTTAGGGCCACAGAAAATATTTTGCAGTGTGAAATACACATCTGGAGGTGTGTGAAAAAACAACATTATTTTTGAATAGCATTCTCTGGCCTCTGCAGCTGTGCGATTCAGCGGTTATATACTGTTGGGGTTGTTGTGCTCTTGCAAAAAACGCCATTTAGGGCCACAGAAAATATTTTGCAGTGTGAAATACACATCTGGAGGTGTGTGAAATAAACAATTTCTATATATTGTACAGTGCTATACTTAAAAAAAAAACATTTTTTTTGAATAGCATTCTCTGCACTTCTATAGCTGTGCGATTCAGTGGTTAAATACTGTGGTTGTGTTGTGCTCTTCCAAAAAACGCCATTTAGGGCCACAGAAAATATTTTGCAGTGTGAAATACACATCTGGAGGTGTGTGAAAAAACAACATTATTTTTGAATAGCATTCTCTGGCCTCTGCAGCTGTGCGATTCAGCGGTTATATACTGTTGGGGTTGTTGTGCTCTTCAAAAAAACGCCATTTAGGGCCACAGAAAATAAATTGCAGTGTGAAATACACATGTGGAGGTGTGTAAAATAAACAATTTCTATATATTGTACAGTGCTATACTAAAAAAAACAACATTTTTTTTTAATAGCATTCTCTGCACTTCTATAGCTGTGCGATTCAGTGGTTAAATACTGTGGTTGTGTTGTGCTCTTCCAAAAAACGCCATTTAGGGCCACAGAAAATATTTTGCAGTGTGAAATACACATCTTGGAGGTGTGTAAAATATACAATTTCTATATATTCTTCTTGTACAGTGCTATACTAAAAAAAACAACCTTTTTTTTAAATAGCATTTTCTGTAGCTGTGCGATTCAGCGGTTACGTGCTGTGGGTGTGTTGTGGTCTGGCAAAAAACGCCATTTAGGGCCACAGAAAATATTTTGCAGTGTGAAATACACATCTGGAGGTGTGTGAAATAAACAATTTCTATATATTTTCCTTGTACTGTGCTATACTAAAAAAAACAACCTTTTTTTTTTTTGAATAGCATTTTCTGCAGTTCTGTAGCTGTGCGTTTCAGCGGTTAAATACTGTGGGTGTGTTGTGGTCTTCCAAAAAACGCCATTTAGGGCAAGATCCTAAATTTGGAAAATATGAGGGGAAGGTCAAAGGGACGTGGTGGCCCCAGTCGTGGTGCTGCTGGTGGAGCTCCTGTTGCAGGGAGAGGACGTGGTGGATCTGTGCCAGCTACACGCACAAGTGAAACACCTTCCTCAGGTGCGAGTAGGCGACCGAGCCTGCGGCGGTATTTTGTCGCGCCTAATGAGGCTGTACCAATGTTTAGGCCAGGACAAGTACAGGCGATAGTAGATTGGGTTGCTGACAGTGCCTCGGGTTCCTTCACATTGTCTCCCACCCACTCTTCTGATGAAAGATCAGAGTTGGCACCTGAAGCCCATGTCCATCAGTCTTTCACCTCACCCCCTTGCAAATCAGCCAAGCAGTCTGAGCCCCAAATCATGCAGCAGTCTCTTCTGCTTTTCGATGACTCTGTTAGCAGGGTTTCCCAGGGCCATCCACCTAGCCCTGCTCCAGAAGTGGAAGAGATTGAGTGCACCGATGCCCAACCACTTATGTTTCATGATGGGTACATGGGAGGACCATCGCAGCACGTCTCGGATGATGACGAAACACAGGTGCCAACTGCTGCTGCTTTCGCAATTGTGCAGACAGACATGGAGGGCAGGGGTGAAGACTGGGTGGAAGATGATGTGGAGGACGATGAGGTCCTCGACCCCACATGGAATCAACGTTATGCAGGTGACCAGTGTAGTTCGGAGGAAGAGGCGGTGGTCGCACAGAGCCACCAGCACAGCAGAAGAGGGAGCAGGGTGCAAAAACGGAGCATTCGTCCCCTAGACAGTACATCTGCTACTGCCCAACGCAGCAAGGGACCGAGCACACCAAAGCCAGGTCCAAGGACTTCCCTAGCGTGGCAGTTCTTCACACAGTGTGTTGATGACAAGACACGAGTGGTTTGCACGCTGTGCAATCAGAGCCTGAAGCGAGGCATAAACGTTCTCAACCTGAGCACAAGCTGCATGACCAGGCATCTAAGTGCAAAGCACGAGCTGCAGTGGAGTAGACACCTCAAAAACCAAGAAAGGTCTCTGGCTCCTCCTGCTTCCTCTTCTGCTGCAGTCTCGGCCTCTTCATCCACCTCTGTAGTGACAGTGGCACCTGTCACCCCGCAAACAGAGGATCTGCCAGCAACACTACCACCTGGGTCACCAACCATCTCCACAATGTCCCATGGAAGCGTTCAGCTCTCTATCTCCCAAACATTGGAGCGGAAGAGGAAGTACCCCCCTAGCCACCCGCGATCCCTGGCCCTGAATGCCAGCATTTCAAAATTCCTGGCCTTTGAAATGCTGTCATTCCGTCTGGTGGAGACGCAGAGTTTTAAAAGCCTGATGGCATTGGCTGTCCCGCAGTACGTCGTGCCCAGCCGCCACTACTTTTCCAGGCGAGCCATCCCTTCCCTGCACAACCAGGTGGGGGACAAAATCAGGTGTGCACTGCGCAACGCCATCTGTGGCAAGGTCCACCTAACTACGGATGCGTGGACCAGTAAGCACGGTCAGGGACGTTATATCTCTCTAACAGCACACTGGGTAAATGCAGTGGCGGCTATGCCTGAGGCAGATAGCGGTTTGGCGCATGTCCTTCCACCACCGAGGATTGCAGGGCGCTTCAGTTTGCCTCCTGTTGCTAACTCCTCCTTCTCCGCTTCCTCATCCTCTACCGCCTCCTCATCCATTCAGCGTAACACCTTCACCACCAACTTCAGCACAGCCAGGGGTAAACGACAGCAGGCAGTTTTAAAACTTTCCTGTTTGGGGGAAAATCCCCACACCGCGCAGGAGTTGTGGAGGGACATGGAACAACAGACCGATGAGTGGTTGCTGTCAGTGAGCCTCAAGCCCGGCCTGGTGGTGTGCGATAATGGGCGAAATCTCGTAGCAGCTCTGGGTCTAGCCGGTTTGACGCACATCCCTTGCCTGGCGCATGTGCTGAACTTGGTGGTCCAGAGGTTCCTTAAAAATTACCCCAATATGCCAGAGCTGCTGCAGAAAGTGCGGGCTGTCTGTGCGCACTTTCGGCGTTCTCACCCTGCTGCTGCTCGCCTGTCAGCGCTGCAGCGTAACTTCGGCCTTCCCGCTCACCGCCTCATATGTGACGTGCCCACAAGGTGGAACTCCACCTTGCACATGCTGGCCAGACTGTGCGAGCAGCAGCAGGCAATAGTGGAGTTTCAGCTGCAGCAATCACGCGTGAGTCGCTCTGCGGAACAGCACCACTTCACCACCAATAACTGGGCCTCGATGCGAGACCTGTGTGCCTTGTTGCGCTGTTTCGAGTACTCCACCAACATGGCCAGTGCCAATGACGCCGTTCTCAGCGTTACTATCCCAGTTCTATGCCTCCTTGAAAAAACGCTTCGTGCGATGATGGAAGAGGATGTGGCACAGGAGGATGAGGAGGAGGAGGAGGAAGCGGGATCATTTCAAAGGCTTTCAGGGCAGTCTTTCACAAGTGGCTACGAGGGTGGGTTCCTGCACCAACAAACGCCAGGTACACAATTGTCCGGCAGAAAGGGCACAGTTCTGGAGGATGACGAGGTGGAGGAGGAGATGGAGGAGGAGGAGGAGGAGGAGGAGGAGGAGCCATGTTCACAGCAGGGTGGCACTCAGACCAGCTCGTGGCCATTACTGGTGCGTGGCTGGGGGGATACAGAGGACACAGACGATACACCTCTCACAGAGGACAGCTTTTCTTTGCCTCTGGGCAGCCTGGCACACATGAGCGATTACATGCTGCAGTGTTTCCGCAACGACAGCCGAGTTGCCCACATTTTAACTGGTGCTGATTACTGGGTGGCCACCCTGCTGGATCCCCGTTACAAGGACAACGTACCGTCCTTAATTCCCTCACTGGAGCGGGATCGTAAGATGCGCGAGTACAAGCGCACGCTGGTAGACGCGCTGCTGGTGGCATTCCCACCTGACAGCGGGCGTACGGTGGAAGCACAAGGCGAAGGCAGAGGAGGAGGAAGAGGTCGCCAACGCAGCCGGGGCACCGGCAGCACCTCAGAAGGCAGGGTTAGCATGGCTGAAATGTGGAAAAGCTTTGTCAGCACGCCACAACAACCAGCACCACCAGCTGAGATGGAACGTCTTAGCAGGAGGCAGCATTTCACCAACATGGTTGAGCAGTATGTGTCCACAGGCCTACACGTACTGGATGACGGGTCTGCCCCCTTTAACTTCTGGGTCTCCAAATTGGGCACATGGCCTGAGCTTGCCGTTTATGCCTTGGAGGTGCTGGCCTGCCCTGCAGCCAGTGTATTATCTGAACGTGTATTTAGCACGGCAGGGGGCGTTATCACAGACAAGCGCAGCCGCCTGTCCAGAGCCAATGTGGACAAGCTCACGTTCATTAAAATGAACCAGGCATGGATCCCACAGGACTTGTCCGTACCTTGTGCAGAATAGACATGTATACCGGTGTTGTGACAAACTGTCCGGCCATCGGATTGTGCCCGGCCCGTACTGCGCAGGCGCAGCGCTTGCGCAGTACAGAGGACAAGGAGATTCACAAAATCTCTGAAGATGAACGGCGCCTGCGCTGTGAGTGCAGGTTCAAGCCCCACCATCCAAGAGGACATACGGTAGCACATAGTAACAGGGCCCCTCACGGGCTCGCTTCGATCGCGGCCTTGCTTGGCTCGGCTTGAACCACGGATGGTGTGGCCTTCACCTGAACTCAACACGCAGGCGCCGTTAGTCTTGGGAGATTTTTGAAATCCCCTTGTCCTACATACTCAGCAAGCGCAGTACAGGGCGGACACTATTCGACAGGGGACAGAATTCGACACATCACAGGCCTTACCCAGCCATTGTTGTATTTTTGAACCAGTGTTGGCTACCTCGTCCTCCTCCACCGCCGCTTCCACCTACACAGCCACATCCACCGCCACCTCAACCTCCTACTCCATATGGACCTCGTCCTGCTAGGCCAAGATTAAATATTTTATTTTATTTTTTTGTAGCGCACAGATCCTTTCCCCCTTACCTGCGTTTATGTTGTTGGCTCTTCGCAGGAGGGAGAAAGGCACACCGCACTACCAGCCCGTATCCTCCTATATAAAGAGGTTGAGCGGTGTACTTGACGGGCCGTGTCCACAGCCGGAGTCAAAACTCCTCCAGAGGATGATTCTCACCTCTACTGTAGGTAGAGGCAAGTCCTTTAATTGCCAGTAAAGTCAATGTCCACACCAGCTGAAACTCCAACTCTTATTCTCTCATGGCAAAATAAACTGTACTCAGATAGAAAAGGTTAGAGCAAAGAAACAGGACAGCTTAAGGTGTGGAGGAGGTCCAGGCACAAACGTAGCACATTCACTTCACTGCTTAGGTTTCTCAAACAGTTTTTGGCGCACGGTCTCTGCCACAGACATTGAGGTTGGTCTCTGCCACAGACCGGGTGTACAAGGCCCCTGCCACAGACCTGGAGAACTTTGGTCTCTGCCACAGACTAGGGTGTATAAGGCCCCTGCCACGGGCCTGGAGAACTTTGGTCTCAGCCACAGACCAGGGTGTATAAGGCCCCTGCCACGGGCCGGTTGAATAAGGCCTCTGATACAGTCAAGGTGACCTTGAGCTTCTCCTTCTACGAAACTAGCCCATATCAAGGGGAAGACATCTCTCCAGGGAGTCAACAGACCATTCCTTCACCGTGACTCCCGCATCGGTCCATCAGAATGATCCTCCCTTCCCTGGAACAGGGTCCCCTACACGAGGCGGCTCTGGACTCCAGGCTTTACTCCCGCCCCTAGGCCTCCATACCCAGGGCAGCAAGAACTCCAGGATAGTACCTCACCCCGGGCTAAAGGTGCCCGAGATGGAACAGGAACACATGCACCCAGGCCGAAGGCACCTGGGCGCGGACCCCACTGGACATCAGCCCCCAGGCCAAAGGTCTGCCCCTTTTATATGCTCTCCTGGCATGCACAGCAGGTTCCCCGCCCCGCTGTACTACTGCCAAGAGGGGACACAAAAGGCGCCACCTGTAGGCCGCAGGGAACTGCACACCAATACTGTCCCCCGAGGACAAAATGGTCCATGAATCCTACAGAATTAGGGTATTTGAGCCTATTTACCACTCAAACACTTTCCTTAAATTTAGCACCCCGCTACATTTTTATTTCAAAGTATTTTATTTTCCCACTAGCTTATCCATTAAATTAAATAATTTATTCCAGAAAGGGCGTATTCTGGGGCATTCCCACCATATGTGTCGCATCGTGCCGTTGAGTTTCTGAGGTTCTTAATGACTTCCTGTACCTCTTCTGCTGAAAATCGGGCCTCCAGCATATTTTTTTATTTTTTAATTTTTTTTATGTTCTTTTAAGTTATTTCCTATCCACATTTTTTTGCAGAGCACTTGCCATGTTCTTAACAACATTTTGCTGCCATTTGCAGCCCTCTAGCCCTTTCCATTACTTTTTTAGAGCCTTTTTAGTCGTCAGAAGTCCGGGTCCCCATTGACTTCAATGGGGTCCGGGTCCGGGTTCGGGTTAAAGTTCGGTCCCGAATCCGAACTTTTTTCCGAAGTTCGGCCGAACCCGCCGGACCCGAATATCCAGCTACCCGCTCAACTCTACTCCTTAGTGAAAATGTCAAAATTGGTCCCAATTAGCCATTTTCCCACCCCGGTGTCATGTGACTCATTAGTGTTACAAGGTCTCAGGTGTGAATGGGGAGCAGGCGTGTTAAATTTGGTGTTATCGCTCTCACTCTCTCATACTGGTCACTGGAAGTTCAACATGGCACCTCATGGCAAAGAACGCTCTGAGGATCTGAAAAAAAAAATTGCACAAGAAAGCCAGCAAACAGTTTGCTGAAGACAAGCAGACTAAGGACATGGATTACTGAAACCATGTCCTGTGGTCTGATGAGACCAAGAAAACGTTTATTTGGTTCAGATGGTGTCAAGCGTTTGTGGCGGCAACCAGGTGAGGAGTACATAGACAAGTGTGTCTTGCCTACAGTCAAACGTGGTGGTGGGAGTGTCATGGTCTGGGGCTGCATGAGTGCTGCCGGTACTGGGAAGCTACAGTTCATTGAGGGAACAATGAATGCCAACATGTACTGTGACATATTGAAGCAGAGAATGATTACCTCCCTTCAGAGACTGGGCCGCAGGGCAGTATTCCAACATCATAACGACCCCAAACACAACTCCAAGACGACCACTGCCTTGCTAAAGAAGCTGAGAGTAAGGGTGATGGACTGGCCAAGTTGGTCTCCAGACCTAAACCCTATTGAGCATCTGTGGGGCATCCTCAAATGGAAGGTGAAGGAGCAGCGCAAGGTCTCCAACATCCACCAGCTCCGTGATGTCATAATGGAGGCGTGGAAGAGGACTCCAGTGGCAACCTGTGGTGAACTCCATGCCCAAGAGGGTTAAGGCGGTGCTGGAAAATAATAATGGCCACGCAAAATATTGACACTTTGGACCCAATTTGGACATTTTCACTTAGTGTTGTACTCACTTTTGTTGCCAGCGGTTTAGACATTAATGACTGTGTGTTGAGTTATTTTGAGGGGACAGAAAATTTACACTGTTATACAGCTGTACTTTACACCATAAATAAAGAAACAATTAGTGCACACAAAAATCAGGTATAAGAAAAATTGCAATATATGAAAAAAAGTTAAATTAGTGCAGCGCAATAAGCAAATGAGTCCATAAACTTATATAAAGAAGCCAATGGATTCTCAACCGTAGAAGGCGGAGACACCTCGTGAAGGGAAACACAATTCAAATCCACTGAATGTTCTGAGTGACTGTCCCTCCACCAACAAGTCAATCACAACTCAAGTCAACTGTCAGTGGTCTAAGGCTCTTTTGCTGGATCCAGAGTTAGCAACTGAGTGAGTGCTTGAAGTGCCATGCAATACCCTCTGAAATATGTCTAGAAGAAGAACTTTTTAAACAATATTTTATTTCTGTTGTAGAAAGAATGTAGAAAAAAAGGTATGCTTGGCTGTTTTATCTGCAAAAGGTGGCTACCTTAACCTCTACATATACTGCAGCGGGGAAGCACATGTCCCCCCGTCCCCCCCCCCCCCCTGTGGATCCCGGCACGTGGGGCCCGGTGTTAATACAATCACATAATCACTTTGTCAACAAAGCTGTTGTGAACACATTCATTCATTACAGCTGTGTTGACTATGCTTTGATTGGCCCACAACTATCACATGGTACCTGGGCCAATCACAGCACCCTGTACCATAAGATTTGCAGTAGCCAATCACAGATCACTAGTGATCACAGCTGGCATAAATGGTTATTCCATTCATGATAGTTGAAAACTTTACTGTTAAAATGTAAGTGTAAAATGTACTGTTACAGCAAGTGTAAAAAAACGAAAACAAATACCGGATCAGCCCCCCCAGAGTAGTACAGTGTTACTATGGTGTCACTGAGCTACTCTGATGAAAGTACCTTATATACGCGAGTATAATCCGAATTTTTCAGCACATTTTTTTATGCTGAAAAAGCCCCCCTCGGCTTATACTCGAGTGAGGGTCTCCTCTCCCGCTGTGTCAGTTCCGCGCCGTCCACGCGCCGTGTCAGTCTTGATGAGGAGGGAAGGGATTTGTACCTGATTACGCTGTACATTGCCCCCTCTCAGATGATTCTCAGCAGGGCTGTATGTATAGGAAGTCCGCGCCGTCCACTGTAGGGCGGGGCTTTGTTACAGTGGACAGCGCGGACTTCCTATACATACAGCCCTGCTGAGAATCATCTGAGAGGGGGAAATGTACAGCGTAATGAGGTGCAAATCCCTTCCCTCCTCATCAAGACTGACACAGCGGATCGAAGGTACATGGGCACAGTGAGGCTGCAAATGGGCACAGTGAGGCTGCAGATGGGCACAGTGAGGCTGCAGATGGGCAATGCTGACCCTCTTTTCCACTTATGCCGCGTACACACGATCAGATTTTTTGTCGGAAAAACCTTGGATGTTTTTTCTGACGGAATTCTGCTCAAGCTTGGCTTGCATACACACGGTCACACAAAAGTTCTCTGAACTTTCGACCGTCAAGAACGCGGTGATGTACAACACTACGACGAGCCGAGAAAATTAAGTTCAATGCTTCCAAGAGCACTGGGCCTGGGAACCTCAGACAACTGCTGTCTAGGAGAGCTAAAGTTCCATGGTTGGTGTCATCGATCGAGAGAAACGGGGAAAAGAGAAGTGTGTGTGCTGTTGATGTCTCCTGGTCCATTTTCTCAACCAAAGGCCGTGGCTGGGTTACAGCCGACTGTGTATCGGGGGCTTATTTTTGGTAAGCTGCCAATTCTTGTGGTGGAGGGCACGGTCGGTCTGTGTTATCACGTGGTGGTGCTGGCTTCCCAAATTGTGTTTCTATCTTCATCCTTGGAGACCCACTAGCTGGATATAGGACCCACGGCACATAAAGACTGTAACATCTCCCTTGAGACCTGCCATAAGGCTGCGAATGGGATTATCATATGTGTTTTTTTAAACCTACCCCTGGACATTTGTTTATCCCACTCCCACAACATTGGTGTGAGATTTTTGCCCATATTCTAACCAATACTAAATGTATGGGTAATTTAACCCTAAGTTAACTCCATATTATATCGAATAGATTTGGGTAAGGCGTTAATTCTTTTGATTTAGCGCGGATTCAATGTTTGTGCTCTATCTATGGTAAGGGCTGTTTTGATTGTTGTGGTGTGAGTGCTTGACACAACCCAGCCCTTGAACAAATTTCTGTTGGCGCAATTTTTTTCTGTCTATGTTGTTTTGTGTTTATATCACCATTATTGCTGCCTTAGTCTAATTTTCATTTTTTATTTGTAATTAAATTTCCTTAGCGCAGTTTTTTCTTTCCTAACCTGAAGACTCAGTTAAGAATTTGGGGGAGGGGGTAAAATGTTGTTTACCTTAATACATTTTACCTTTAGAACCACAGTAGTTAAGGGCACTACCCACCTCATCTGCCGAAAAATATACCTTGCTCCATGGCCACTTCCCGCCCAGCTTCCCAATCTTCCTAATTATTTATAGTTCTTTTTATCATACATAAATCTTCCTGTCTATACCAAAAGAGATAGTGAGACCAGATACCAAAATGTTATTTCAGTGTGGTCACCCTGTGTACAGTAGTTGTCACAGTGATTACAAGACTAAGAATTACCATTACTGCCTTCTGAATACTACCAAAAGACCACAATTGTCTAATAACAGCATGATCACAAGAATCCTGGGAGGGAAGGGAGAGGGGGTGGGGGGGGTGGTTGGGGGTGATGATTATTATCTCTCTGGGAAATGTCAGCTTTTGCATATTTTGATGCAATGTTGTGAGATATGAAAATTAATAAAGATATTTAAAAAAAAAAAAAAAATCACAAGAATCAGGTGCACATTTAGAAGCAGACACCCCAAAAAACAATCACATCCTGTAGATTTTAATCCTATGTAACTGGTACAAAAGCCTAAAGAATACACTGTAGGCACCCATATATCCTAGGTAATGATAATGTATTTCAAAGCCTTTTTCTGTAAGTTGTAACACTCACAAATATGAATTACACATAGCTATAAAGACCTAAAAAATTACTGGGTCCTCCCACACAGCAATACAACTCTATATATACTGCAAACTAAATTCAATAAAATACGGTCCCCAAACATAACTGTATATTATTCAAGCCTGCTGGTCTTTGGGGAGGAGAAGTTTGCTGCTGATCTGTGACACACCCCACAATATCCTTGTAAATCCAATAAATTTATACAGATGTAAGTGAAAACATCTCAAGCCCCATCATTGCCTGCCATGCCCAGCATCTGTGGACTACTTTGGTGCTTAGAATTTAATATTCCAAAGATCTGTCTTCTTAAACAAGCCTACTACATAGAGCACATACTGTATACTGCGCACAGACTTTGGATAACCATACTATGTATTTATATTACAGTTGACAGGATTTGAGTTTTCATTGGATGTATGGAACATAAAAACATGCCACTGTAAACATCTACTGGCTTCACACGAATACCATGGAGTGGAGCTCTATGCCCAGCTATATCATCCACCTTGTCCTAAAATATCACCCAAAACATCCTTTTTGCTGCCACTTTCCCCTCCTCTCACCTCCAGGACTTCTCAAGATCCTCCACCAACTCCCTACTCTAAGCTGTATGGCTATCTCCTACTCTGCCTTTAGGCAATCCCTGAAAACTCATCTCTTCAGAGAAGCTTACACAGTCCCTACCCAACAACTACATTTTGGTTTTCTGCATCAACTCATCCCCACACAGTTTCGTACTACCTTTTTGTATCACTTGCCCTTTTGTTTTAGAGTGTAAATCATCATGAACAGGGCCCTCCTAACCCTCTTTTCCTGAATTGTATTGTAACTGTACTGTCTCCCTTTATTTTGTGAAGTGCTGCACAAACTGTTGGCACTATATAAATTTCATTTAATATTAATAACAATAATGAAATCCATAGCATTTGCAAATTGCCTCCTACAAAGGTAATTGAGATATATATAGTGCACAATGCAATCTCCGGTTTAATATCTAAAAAAAAAAGTAGGAGCCAGTAGCACAATATTTATCACACACGTTGTATCTTTGCTATATTAATATCTTTGACATGTAGGAAATGAAGCCTATTCAGGCCTTATCTGGTATTTAAGCTGCCTGTTTTTCGGATAAGGCTAAACAAAAGCTACTAAGCAAGCCGGTGCTATTGATGTCTTTGGGTCACTTTACAGTTACATAGAAAAGGGCTAAGGGATCTTTAACAATAACATGAGACTCAAGCAGTGCAAAGAGTTTAACTGTGCCTGGGAGGGAAGATTTCAAGACAAAGGGTTGGGAAAGGAACAAGGCAAGGAACGTCAGCACAAAAGAAACAGAATGAAGAGAAAGAAAAAGAAAAGTTATAAAGCTATTAAAAGAACCCATGTGAAATCACATGAAAAACTGGGTTATAGATGGGAGATGCCTGAATTTGGGAGCCAGACAGTCCACTCTATTTAAGATATGTGCTTAAAACCCTGAGGAGAAACGCAAACCCAGCAGGCTCAGGTGGCTGCCTACATTAACTGACTAGGGTATATAGGACAAATATAATTTTATGATGATGCTGATAATATCATTGGTTATGGCCTTAGATTACAGTATAGCAATATTAGTAACGGAATTATTATTTAGTAACTAAAGACAATAAATTGTAGCAATCTGTCCATTTATGATCTGGCCACTGAATAATTTTTCCTTTGAAAGATTGTTGTACAAACAATGTTCACATTAGTTGGAAAGGAGGGACGAGCACCTTTGCACTGGCTTATCATTGGAAAAACAATGGCAATTAGTCACAACTGCTGAACCTTTCGTCCCATGAGGATGCTTGGTCAGGATCAGTTGAGAGTCAGGAGAGATGTCAGAATGTCAGGAGAGACATCATTGCCCAATCCAAGCATAACCATCTCAATCAAAGTCCATAAACATAAAGCTGAACTCTAGGCAAATACAAGATATACAAATTTAAGCTTTGTAATCATTAAGACACTACATTAACCACTTGCTGACTGTATACAGTACATATACGGTGACAAGGCGGCTCTCCTGCACAGGATCACGTACCTAGTAGGTGATCCACGTGCCTGGCTAGAGAGCGTGCCCGCTTGTACCCCTGCCACCCCGGTTGTGCTGCGATTGGCTGCAGCACGACCCAATCAACAGGTGCCACCCACTGACTGGTCGCCGGCACCTGACGATTGGTTCCGGAGATTACCGAAGAGAGCCCTTTGTAGGTAAACAAAACAGGGCTCTCTTCTGACAGCAGCAATGTGCTGTTTTTTTCCCCTGCAAAGCAGGAAAAGCATTGCTTAGTAAAAAACACCTCACACAATACACAGTAAAACATGTTGGCCACACATTTAACCCTTTCATCACCCTAGATGTTAACCCCTTCCCTGCCAGTACAGTGACAGTGCATATTTTTAGCACTGATCACTGTATTGGTGTCACTGGTCCCCAAAAAAGTGTCAAAAGTGTTAGTTAGGTGTCCGATTTGTCTGCCGCAATATCAAAGTCCCGCTATAAGTCGTTGATCACTGCCATTACTAGTAAAAAATAAATAAATAAAAATTCCATAAATATTCCTACAGCTTTTGCACAAACCAATCAATATACGCATTTTGGGATGTTTTTTAACAAAAATATGTAGCAGAATACATTTTGGCCTAAATTGATGAAGAAATTTGTTTTTTTACATTTTTTTATTGGATATGTTTTATTACATGTAAAATATATATATATATATTTTTTTAAATTGACAGTCTTATTTTGTTTATAGCGCAAAAAATAAAAATTGCAGTGGTGATGAAATACCACCAAAAGAAAGCTCTATTTGTGGGAAAAAAAAGTACATACATTTTATTTGGGTACAGTGCTGCACGACCGCACAATTGTCAGTCAAAGTAATGCAGTGCCATATCGCAAAAAATGGCCTGGTCATGAACTCCACTTTTCAAAGAAAAATAATATAGTGTATACAATTGTGACACAAGTCATATTGAAATTGAATGTTATTAAAAATTACCTTTCCTTTTTAATCTGCAGTGCTGTTATTTTCTGTAAAATGCAATGCAATATGGGTACCTGGAGGCGTTATGTACACAGTGTACAGAACACCTCCTGAAATTATAATTTCCTGCTTCACTAATTGGCTCACTGATTTTCCCAGAAGTCTGCATACAAGTCAGATTTTTAGCATCCCCTGCAACAAAATTTTCATTTTTGGTGAGATGATACCAAAGGGAGATTTACTCTAAATGGATGCAGGCCTTGCCAATTACAGCATCTCATTAGTGCCCTGCAGGTGCAGCAGCTGATTGATAATTATAAAAACCACTCCCATACAGGTTCACTTTGCACATTGACACATACAAACAAAAAACTATATCTTCAGAAAGGAAAAATTGTATCTGGTGTATCACCACAGGATGGCACTGTGGATACACAGGTAGCTGTGTACCAACGTCCTTAATTATATCGGAAACTGGATATCAAGAATTGAGGATTGGACTTTATAGGCATAATGTTAAACAGCATGTACATACAAATAATTAAAAACTTTTTTAATTATTTGTATGTACATGCTGTTTTAACATTATTCAAATAAAATACTTTATATTTTAACAATCTCTATGGGTGTGCCTATTAAGTCCAATCCTCAAGTCTTGATCTCCAGTTTCCATTACATATTCAGAAAAACAAAAGCTAGGAATCTGAAACAATTTTTTTTTCCCTCAACAAGAGTGGAGTTACTCTTTAAATGTATTTTTAAATGCAAATAGTGTAACCTGATTTGGACCTGGTATCAGCCTCTTGCAGTCCCTTTACAGTACATTAGAACTGGAATGTGAGAGGAAATAGCAGTGCAAGGCAAGCCAATCAGTTTATGTTTTATGTGCTGACAAGAAGCATGATGATAGGAGTAGAGAGCAGAATGACAGTGACATGAGCACATCATTGTGCTGCGTCTCTTTCCACTGTCTAGTCACAGACTGGGGGAGGTACAGGGTGACCTAGGCTCGATGGAAGTTGGTTGAATGATGTCAGCCATCAAACGTGTTGGCATTCATAAAACTCACAGCTAGTGAGAATTGTAAAATGAAGACCTCCCAACATAAACAAGATAACCTATCAAGGGCTGAACTAGAAGCACCAAGATCCCTTACAGACAATCCAGGGATAAAGATCAAACGCTCTAAAAAAGGGGGTAATATCGTGTTGATGAACAATGATATGTACGTTGAGATTTGCAACAAGATCCTAAACAACAAAGAATGGTATGCCAAAATTCCACCCACCAGAATTGAGAAATTCCACCAGGAATTTTACAATCTGGTCGATCAGGCTTATGCCGAGAACATCTTGACAAAGTTGGAATGGCATTATGTACGAACCCAAATACTGTGCACGTCTACCTTCTACTGTCTACCCAAACTGCACAAGAGTTTGCATCATCCATCTGGGAGACCGATCATAACGGGCAATGGCTCCATAAAAGAAAAGCTTAGCAAATTTGTCGACGGACACCTCCGCCCCTCATGTTACCAACCTGGCCAGCTATACACGTGATACCATGCACTTGTTGCAAAATATTGATGGACTGTGCATTCCCTCCACATCAGTACTGGTGGCTGTGGACGTGGAGGCTCTGTACAGTTCAATACCACATGATAAGGGTTTGGCATGCATTCAACATGTCATCTCTCAGAATAGTCGATTTGAAAAGAAAACCAATGACTTCATACTAGGGGCTCTGGAGTTCACCCTCCATCATAATTACTTTACCTTCAATGGTTCCCATTTCCTCCAGGTACAGGGCGTCGCGATTGGGACCTTGTGTGCCCCGTTGTACGCCAAACTGTACCTGGGGAAATGGGAACGATGATCAATCAATCCAAGGAAATGGCCTCCTTTATGGTGGGGAATTGTCGTTTGGTATAGATATATCGATGACATCTTCCTTATTTGGGACAGGCCCACTGACCAGCTACCAAATTTCCTCCATCATCTCAACTGTAACAACTTCAATCTAACATTTACCATGACATGGGACTATCAATCAATCACATTCCTTGATGTCACTATCCACAAAGATAAAAATGGTCTACTGACCAGTAGCCTCTACAGGAAACCCACGACGGGTAACTCCATTCTAAATGCCAGCAGTTTTCACCCACAAGCACGGATTTCCTCCACCCCCTATAGCCAGTACCTTAGGACGAGAAGAAATTGTTGGGATGACAAAGTATTCAAGAGCGAGGCAAACATACTCAGAACAAGACTTCCCCCTCTAAAAGGTCTAACATCTTAAGGGAATTAAAGCACCTCAAAACAGATGTAGTCCTACTACCAGAGACGCATATCTCCCAGGACTCAAATCTTAAAATTTGGTCAGATGATTACCCAATTTGGTACTATAGTGACTCCCCAAACAAACGTGCTAAGGGGATCGCTATAGGTTTTGCTAGAGTAGTAAGGTTCACCCCAGTTGATAGAATGGTGGACCCGGAAGGGCGCTATCTGCTCTTAAGGGGCAGAATAAATGAGGTGGAATACTCCATAGAAAATATATATGGACTGAATTGGAATCCAATGGAATTTTTGAAAGGGGTGGTGGAAAAATTTATGGATTTTAAGATAGGTGGAGCCATCATGGCCGAAGATTTCAATTTCTGTATGAACCCTGAAGTGGACAGTACGTCTCGTGCACAGCGGACCAGGACGGCACAGCGGAAGTCACTTAAAAAGAAATTACATCAACATCAATTGATGGATGTATGGAGAACTCAACACGCAAAAATACGCGACTATACGTTCCACTCCGCTGTGCACGGGACGTATTAGAGAATCAACCTATTTTTGGTAGAGCATAGGATTCTCAATGCAGTGACAAGTTCAAACATAGAAATCACGACCTTTTTCAGACCACACCCCAATATCAATAAAACAAAAAATAGAGGGTGTACAAAATAGGACCAATGTATGGAGAATTAATGAAGAACTGATACATGATGTAAAGGTCGCAGACAGGATTAAAAAAGTGCTAGAGCTGTACGTTAAAACAAATAGTTCAGATGAGATATCAGAAGCCACCGTATGGGAGGACCATAGGGCCTATATTAGGGGGATTTTGATCGCAATAGGAACAGCAAAAAAAAAGGAGAGCAGACGGAAAGGCGAGAAGTTATATAAAGACATCCATGATCTCAAGCAGAATCACAAAAATACAGGAGACCACGGAACAGCACTGGAAGTTATCAGAAAAAGAGAGGAATTAAGAGATCTGATTGAACAGGAAAACAGAACGCAGTTTTTTTGGCTAAAGAAAGAGCGATACCAATTGGGAGACACGTCGGCTAAATATCTATCCAAATTGTTAAAAAATAAAAAACAGGGCGAATTTTATTGAATGTATACAAACAGGTAACGGGGAAAAGGTATTTTCAACCCCTGAGATTGCGCAGGCTTTTCAAGACTATTACGGGAAACTATATTTGATAACTCAAAAAGATCCCCCAGAAAAGGTTAAAAAGAGACTAGATAACTCCAGAGTTCTGCTAAATGAAGTAGGCCTTAAAAAAATACCCCCAGATAAATGTAGTTCTTTAGAGGATCCCATAACGGAAGCAGAGATATTTAGAATCTTAAAAGAATCACCAGCCGGGAAAAGTCCAGGCCCTGATGGGTTGACGACCGCATACTATAAAAAGTTCAGCGACATTTTAGTCCCCAAGATGTGTTCATACATGAACGGGATAGGGGCCAACTGGGACATACAATGCAAAGCACTAGAGGCCGCGATTACCATCATCCCAAAGGAGGGTAAAGACCCCTCACTGTGTTCAAGCTATCGGCCTATTTCTTTATTGAACGCCGACGTTATAGGATAAACTCCCCTCACATTCCTTCCTCTGTCGGTGGTACCCGCCTGGGCATAGAGCCTCTGGGTGTCTAAGGCTATATGTTCCTGACATCCAGCTCCATTCCTCCTTCTGTGCAGTCCGCACCATCCAGCAACCCAGCTAGGTATGTCTGTGCCCAATACACATTCTCACCAGCCTCCTCATTGTTTAAGGTCCTTCATTGTCAGCATAATATATACACATACTCTCCCCTTTCTCTTTGTGACCAGCGATCTGTCATTGCGTTGGACAACACGTGGGTCATTCTCTGTGGCGCCCTCTGTGGGTAGATACCCCGGGTCTTGGTTTTGCCTTGGGTGCGCCTGGACCTTCAGACTCGAGTCGGATGGCTCTAGACAGTGGCACCTTCTCCCAATGTTTTTACATGGATGCAAAATTACTGGTCGTCTATGCATAATTACATGGTCAGTGGAATCATAGATGAATTGTATAACTGCTTGACCTCCTGCCTGTTTTATAATACGTATATTCTTATACCTGTCTTTTATTAATTATAGACACTTTTTCATCCTGTGTTCAACCACCTACCCCTGAAGAAAACAATTATTGCCAAACTTGAAACTCGTCAGTTTATCTCTGTTGTACCATCCATACAACAGAATAGTGGTTGTGTCTCACTGTATTGTATTTTCTGCATATCCCCCAGTGCATCCTGTATATTTTGTTGGACCACAAACTTATTATCTCCAATTTGTTATTGAATAAACTATACAATTTCTCTACTAAATTACGTCTTGGAGTCCCAGAGTAATATTGCCCTCTAAAGGCCCAATTAGAGGAACCATCTTTCCCTTTGTAGATTTGTCTAGTTCAGGGATGTGGAAAATATATTTCTCTTGTTCTGGATAACCAGCACCAATCAGTAAATTCACCATCAGACTGAGAATGTAAATATTACAGCAAACTCTGGTTTTCTGATTTTATTTTATTTTATTTCCAAAATATTTTTATTGAAAAGTATTTTTAACATTTCAACCGAAATCACAGAGCAGTCGGGTGAGTGGTGTAATAGAAGAAAATAGTTACAATCAGTGTTCAAAGCTATAGGGAAAACTGTCTTAACCCAGCGGTAGCTTGCACAATCAGAGGTAGCCTTTTTCATTAACGAGAAGCTTCATATCGGAGGCGTATGTCTAACCCTTGCTGAGGGGGTGGCAGGACACAATAAGTCCACCCCACCACTCCACTCTTAAAGCCTCCTGTAAAGCCCTGTACACAAGATCGGTTTTACAGATGAAAACAGTCCGATGGACTTTTTTCATCGGACAAACCGATCGTGTATGGGCCCCATCTGTCTTTTTTCCATCAGTGATTAAAAATAGAACATGTTTTAAATTTATCCGATGGAAAAAAAACCTATAGCAAATTCCGACCGTTTGTGTGCAACTCCATCGGAGAAAAAACCCACGCATGCACAGAATCAAGTCGACGCATTCTCAGAAGCATTGAACTTAATTTTTCTCGGCTCGTCAGAATGTTTTACGTCACGGCGTTTGGGACGGTCGGATTTTTGACCGATGGTGTGTAGGCAAGACTGATGGAAGTCAGCTTCATCGGAAATCCGATGGAAAAATCCATCGGATTTTATTCCATCGGAAATCCGATCGTGTGTAGAGGGCTTAAATCTCAGTTAAGGGTCGTATGCAGTGTGAGCAAGATGTAAAAGTCTGTGATAGGGTGGGAAACATGGAAGGGGGGTATGACAGTGGTTCCTAAGGATATGTACGGTATGTACATGTAAAGTGGTGGGAGTAAATGTGGTTGGATGGACGTGAGAGTAGACAGGTATAGTAAGAGAAAAGGGGAGGGGGAAGGGTGAAGTCTTCGGGGAGACGGTGAAAATATATGCATCTAAGAAATGTTTGCACAGGGGGTAGGTTACGGTCATAAAAATGTTTATATGTACTTAGGGGCCCAGAGTTGTGAATGGATTATGTTAGCTGTTTCTATCGGTATCTAGCAGTGAGTCTAAATTAGAAGGTTAAAGAGGAAGGTGCATCATATTTTGGTATGTGGGAGTATATTTAAAAAGGTGCCAACTGATTCCAGTCTGAATAAAGCAAACCATGGCTGAAGTGAACTCTTCCATGGTATAAACTGAGTTTATCCGAGAGAACCAGGTTCAGATACTAAGGGATTGTTGTGATTTCCATGATAAATGTTTTGGCTGCAGTCAGCAGACTGGGTACTAGCGAGTATTTGCAATGCGTAATATTCATAGTGGTGTGATGTAATAAAAAAGGCACTAGGTGAAAAGGCAGGGTTATGTCTGTGATATCAGTGATGAGTCAATATACTTCAGATCAAAATGGCTGGATCTGCAGGTAATGCCACCACATGTGGATCAAAATGGTTGGATCTGCAGATAATGCCACCACATGTGGATAAGGGTGCCTGTTGGTTGGAGACATCTCTAATACTTATCTGGGATGCCTGTTGGTTGCAGTGCAGCTTTCTATACCAACGATATTTGACCTTAAAACTAGACTCCTGTACATTGATGGTAAAAAGATATAGGGTTAATTTTTTCCCACTCAAACTGTGCCCTTCTCAAAAAAAAGCAGAGTGCTAGGTGGTTCAAAAACGTTTAGTCTGGCTCTGAGGAAATTCTTGGTTTCTACATAGAGGTTTAACCACTTCAATACCGGGCATTTTCACCCCCTTCCTGCCCAGGTCAATTTTCAGCTTTCAGCACTGTCACGCTTTGAATGACAATTGCGTGGTCGTACGACGTGGATCCCAAACAAAATTGACTTCCTTTTTTTCCCCACAAATAGAGCTTTCTTTTGGTGGCGTTTGATCATCTCTGCGGTTTTTATTTTTTGCGCTATAAACAAAAAAGACTGACAATTTTGAAAAAAAAAAAAACACAATATTTTTTACATTTTGCTATAATAAATATCCCAATTTTTTTTTAAAAAACGTTTTTTTTTCCTCAGTTTAGGCCAATACAAATTCTTCTACATATTTTTGGTAAAAAAAAAAAAAAAATTGCAATAAGCATATAGTGATTGGTTTGCGCAAAAGTTATAGTGCCTACAAAATAGGGGATAGATTTATGAAATTTTGTTTTGATTTTTTTTTTTTACTAGTAATGGCAGTTATCTGCAATTTTTGTAAGGACTACGATATTGCGGCGGACAGATCTGACACTTTTGACACTATTTTGGGACCATTCACATTTATACAGCGAACAGTGCTATAAATATGCACTGATTACTGTATAAATGTGACTGGCAGGGAAGGGGTTAACACTAGGGGGCGATCAAGGGGTTAAATGTGTTCCCTGGGAGTGATTCTTACTGTGGGGGAGGGGACTGACTGGGGGAGGGGACCGATCGGTGTCCCTATGTACAAGGGACACACCATCAGTCTCCTCTCCCTGATAGGACGTGGACCTCTATGTTTACACACAGAGATCCACGTCCCTGGCACTGTAACTGCTGATCGCGGGTACCTGGCGGACATCGCGGCCACCAGGCACGCACATCGGCACACGCGTGACACGGCGGGCACAGCTTTTCCCCGATGCACGCCCGTTGCAGCGCGCGGGGAACAAGTAAACAGGAGGACGTCGAGGGACGCCCTCCCGGCAATTGAGCTCCGCGCTGTAGACGTCTTTCGTCTATAGCGCGGGCGCCAAGTGGTTAAGGGCTGTTTGTGTAGGAAATTTCAACCAACATGGTCAACACCTTTAGCGATCTACCTATATGAGAGTGGGATGTTGCTGAGGAAGAAATACTGGGTTCCATTCATGAAGTGGTATCTATCGCTTTAAGAAATGCGGTAAAATACTGCATAGCCTATTTAAGATTTGTGGTATTTATCTCATTAAATCATGCAGTATTTTATCTCATGTGATATCCAGTGGGATGAATACAGTGGAGAAGAATTAGAACCCCTGTCAGTTTTTAGTGCTAATAAAGAGGTAAAATGGTTTAAGAATGGTTTAAGAGAAAGCAGTCGCTTGGAATGCAAATGCGCTCCAGCTGCCATAGACTGGAAGACACAAGAGCCAGAGAAGACACAGACAAACAGAAACACACAATCTGCTGCCATGGAATATGTAATATAAAAGTACTGTATACATCACCGCATACAGCAACTTCAATCCTGCTTCCACAATCAGACCGGGCCAGGTAGGTTGATCACACCGGGCTTGGGGCAGATAGGGCCACTCGCTAATAGCTGGGCTATCTGGCCATTGCGCCGCTTGCCTGCCAATGGCCAGGCTTTAGCTCTCTCTTCCAGAGCCTCCTTCGCTTGCCCACTCCATACCCTGCTAATAGCCAGGGCTTATCGGAGTATCGCAACCTGTCTTCCCAGTGCTCGCCGCTGGCCAGTCTTGATCGCGGAGTGAAAAAACGTCAGGTAGACGAATAACCAAAACGGTCCTTAGGAAGAGGACAAAAAAAGGAACACGGCTGCTGGCTTGGAGCAAAGATTTATGGGAGAGGGGTCCTATAGGGGAGGAGTGGAGACGGGGTTAACCCACACGTATGCTGCCATGGGGGCTGTCAGGAAAGTAAATCTCCCCATTGGGGCACAGATGGGAAAAAAAATGGACAGGGGTTCTAACCTTCCATTACTTGATCCAAAATGTAAAAGAAAGTTTTGCCTTTAGTTACACTTTCAAGCAGCTCAGCCTTTCCAACACTGAAGAACCCTTAAAATATTTTTCCAGTCTCAGGAACACCCTGCTAAAAATTACTATATCTACAACTCATGACACATTAGTGTGATGGTCAGTGGGAAGAATGCTCCTTACACTTGTGGTCATTGGGAAGAATTAGCCCTTATAGATACCTAAAAAGATCAACGGTGTTAGTGGGAACTTGTCGGTGGGAAGATATCTCTAGAAATAATTCCCAACTACAAAGGGCATATGTCCTAACAAGGAATTAGACCATTGTTATATGCATTTATATAGTATTATGTTTGGAGTGATTGGCAGGTTTTTGGCAGCAAATGATGTATATGCTTGTATATCACAAAAAAAGTCTCTAAAATCTGGCAACATGACAGGAGAAAATAAATATATTTTACTACATGTAATGGGGTGGATTTACTAAATGAAATGCAGTTGATTTGCTATAGGCACATAGACTGAGCAATTTGCAAGGAAAGTTGCCCTAGAGCTTAGTAAATGAGGGGGAGCTGTGCTGACTTCCACCATCCAACCATCATCCTTGCATATAATTGGGTATTCTTTGTAAAGTGAAGCTTTACCTCATGTACTAAGCTCTGGAGCAACTTGTAAATTGCACAAATTAGTTGTGTTAGAGTAGAACTATACGCAAAACTGTTTTTTTTTCTTTTCCATTTTGGATAGAGTAAGGGAGGGTTATAATCACTGGCAGTTTTATTTTTTGTCACCTGTGTCCACATTAGAAAATATGTCCCCTCTATTACTTTTCTGGGGACAAACCAAAATTTGGGATTTTCTTTTACTTTCACTTTAATCATAATGGTAAACAGAGGGTGAATCTCCCTAACAGGGGCAAAGACAACAATAAAAACCTGACAGTTGTCACCTCCACTCTATCCAAAACTAAAAAAAGGTTTTTCCATTTAGTTATACTTTAAGTAAATCAACCCCAATGATTTCCATATTTAGGTTTCTATGCATTACTGTTGATAGAACTGATCCAAAAAGGCAGAGACTACTCAAAATTGGCTATTATATTTTTACATTCCTTAACCACTTCAATACTGGGCACTTTAACCCTCTTCCTGCCCAGGCCAATTTTCAGCTTTCAGTGCTGTCACACTTTGAATGACAATTGTGCAGTCATGCAATACTGTACCCAAGCTTACTTTTGGTGTTTTCACTTCACTGCTGTTTTGTTTACACGCCGAACACGAGAGTGTGAGGCATATTATTGCGGTGAGTGTTGCATCTGAAGGGGGAGGTTTCACTTGAACACTTTTGGTGCAGTGGAAGAGAAGAAGATTTATTTTGGACACTTTTGCTATATTTATGAACTTTTTGGATCACTTAATCACTTTTACACACGGGATTCTTTTCTATTTGTTTCAATCATATATATGTTTCTTTCTCAGGATTCAATCACTTGGATTTTTTCATATATCAATTTATAGGACTGTGTTATAATATCACATTTATATATATGCGCCACTTTTAGTTTTCACTTCACTATTTTGTTGTGACCACTATATTATTTACATATTACAGTATCGGTTTGTATTCACCCAGTTCCCCTAAGTGGAAAGGTGCCGCTCACTATCTCACACTCCTCATAAGCGAACAGGAAAAAGAGTTCCAATCAAACTGGTGTTTGAAAAAAGGAAGGGACAACCAGGTATCCAAGGGACAAGAGCATCTGATCCTCTCAAAGAAGCAAAAAGAACAGGTAAAACTGCTGGTCCCAAAATATATACGAAGAGTCCCACAAATTCGGGGTCCTTCATAAATGTCCCTTCCAGAGATGCTGATAGTCCCAACCACCTCCTGCCTCCATTGATGGCAGAGGGTCATTTCCCTCTGCCATCATCAGAGGCAAGAGGTTGATCTGGTGATATGTTCTTGATGACGGATAGTATCTCTATGTCTAGTTCAATCATGATCCATGTTTTTAACAATTATGTATAACATTGTCCTTATATATTTTTCTACAATAAATACAAAGATTTTTTTGATATTATTTGTTTCCTATTTGTTGCCTACACAATCCCGCTCAACAAGAGGTTATTTTCAATTTGAATCTACAAGGGATGATGGCAACTACATGTTTCATCACAGGAGTTGGCCTTTTTTCAACAGACTAACTAATATATACTGATTTGAGTTATTTTCACCAAAGAAATGTTGCAGAATACATTTTGGCCTAAACTCATGAAGAAAGATTATTTATTTGCAAATTTTTATAACAGAAACAAAGAAAAACATATTTTTTCTGAAAATTGTCTGATTTTAAACTTATTTAGCAAATCTAAAAAAACCCAGGCGAGTTTTTCGACCGTGGTGCGCCTGCGCAGTAAAGATTGGTGGGATTCGACCAATTAGAGGAGATCGTATAAAGGGAGGGTGCTTATCGCTGTGTAGCCAATCCCATGAATAAGTCCCATGTGACGAAACATGTCGGGGCGTGGCTACACGGCGAATTACTGAATCGACAAACGAGTGTGAAGTGTGACGTGTATCTTATCAAGCCGCATCTGGAAGGGGCGAGTCCGAACAGGGAGGGCAAGTAGCGAGTGTATACTTACTGTTTTCCCTGCTGATCTCGGGTCCGCCGCGACCATTGTTCACTGGCTGAAGCAATTTGAGTTTTCGTTGTTGGATCTTCGTTTGATGTGCAATTGGCTTGTTTTTATTGGTTTCCATGTGAGTGTAATGTTTGAGGGAGTGAGATATTTAATAAACTGAATTTTGCAATATTACACTATTGTGCACTTTATGTTTCTATATCTATATGGAGCTGATTTGAAGATCACTGAGCTGAATTGATTCACCTGCCTGAGAGGTGCTGTTTTGTTTACATGCCGAACACGAGTGTGAGGCATATTATTGCGGTGAGTGTTGCATCTGAAGGGGGAGGTTTCACTTGAACACTTTTGGTGCGGTGGAAGAGAAGAAGATTTCTTTTGGACACTTTTGCTATATTTATGAACTTTTTGGATCACTTAATCACTTTTACACACGGGATTCTTTTCTATTTGTTTCAATCATATATATGTTTCTTTCTCAGGATTCAATCACTTGGATTTTTTCATATATCAATTTATAGGACTGTGTTATAATATCACATTTACATATATGCGCCACTTTTAGTTTTCACTTCACTATTTTGTTGTGACCACTATATTATTTACACATTTCATCATTTAGGGTGGCTGCTGTTTAGTTAAACTTCTTTATTATTATTTTGGTTAATCACTTCCTCAGACAGCGCAGTGGTGGTGATCATTAGGGCGGCTTTTGTTGATCACTATTGTTTGCAGTGATACTGTAATATCCCTTGAAGAAGGATGCTTTGCATTTGAAACACGTCGGATACACGTCTGTGCGCATCTCCAGTTGATCTGGTGATATGTTATTGATGATGGATAGTATCTCTATGTCTAGTTCAATCATGATCCATGTTTTTAACAATTATGTATAACATTGTCCTTATATATTTTTCTACAATAAATACAAAGATTTTTTGATATTATTTGTTTCCTATTCGTTGCCTACACAATCCCGCTCAACAAGAGGTTATTTTCAATTTGATATTAGTTAGTCTGTAGGAGAGTTATAGAGTCCACAAAAAATGTCTGCACAGTACAGATATCTCCCAAATGACCCCTTTTTGGAAAGTAGACAGTCCAAGGTATTTAATAAGAGGGATGGCAAGTTCTTTGAAATTGTCATTTTTTTGTCATAAGCTTTTGGATTTTTTTATTTTTTATTATATTTTAGTTTCTCTTTTTACGATTTTTTTTTACACACTTTGACCAGAGCAATATAATGTTACCATAGTAACATTGTACTACTCTGGGGAAGTGATCAGTATTTTTTATTTTTTTTACACATTATGTTTGCATTATGTTTTCATTTTGCATTTAGCAATGAATTTCATTGTTATTTGCAAGAATTTTACTGAATGAAATCCATTAATTCCGTGTGTTATGTTGTGCTTTGCTGTGATTGACCAGAGCTAATCACATGGTACAGATGGGCTGTGACTGGCCCAGTCTGTACCATTGTCATAGTCCAGTGGAGGACACAGCTGGGAGGACGTCATATGCCATCCACCATGATCGACGAGAGGTTCCTGCCCATGCCATCTTATTACATACATAGTTACATAATAGGCGAGGTTGAAAAAAGACAAGTCCATGAAGTCCAACCTATGTGTGTGATTCTAGGGCAGTGTTACATTGCATATCCCTGTATGTTGCGGTCGTTCAGGTGTTTATCTAATAGTTTTTTGAAACTATTGATGCCCTCCTCCCCACTTAAACCACCGCCTGTGGAGGGGAATTTGACATCCTTGCCGCATTTACAGTAAAGAACCCTCTACGCAGTTTAAGGTTAAACCTCTTTTCTTCTAATTTTAGTGAGTGGCCACGCGTCTTATTAAACTGCCTTCCGCAAAAAAGTTTTAACTCTGTTGTGGGGTCACCGGTATGGTATTTGTAAATTGAAATCATATCCCCTCTCAAGCGCCTCTTCTCCAGAGAGAATAAGTTCAATGCTTGCAACCTTTCTTCAGAACGAATATCCTCCGGACCCTTTATTAGCTTTGTTGGCCTTCTCTGTACTCGTTCCATTTCCAGTACATCTTTCTGAGGACTGGTGCCCAGAACTGGACAGCATACTCCTGGTACGGCTGGACCAGAGTCTTGTAGAGTGAGATAATTATCACTTTATCCCTGGAGTTAATCCCCTTTTTAATGCATGTCAATATTCTGTTTGCTTTGTTAGCAGCAGCTTGGCATTGCATGCTATTGCTGAGCCTATCATCTACTAGGACCCCCAGGTCCTTTTCCACCCTAGATTCCCCCAGATGTTCACCCCCTAGTGAGTAGACTACATTCATATGCCACACAAATGCATTATTTTACATTTTTCTACATTAAACCTAATTTGCCATGTAGTTGCCCACCCCATTGATTTGTTCAGATCTTCTTGCAAGGTTTCCACATCCTGCGGAGAAGTTATTGCCCTACATAGCTGAGTGTCGTCCGCAAATACAAAGATTGAGCTGTTTACCCTATCCTCCAGGTCGTTTATGAACAAATTAAACAGGATTGGTCCCAGCACAGAACCCTGGGGGACTCCACTTCGCACCCCTGACCATTCTGAGTATTCCACATTTATCACCACCCTTTGAACTCGCCCTTGTAGCCAGATTTCAATCCATGTATTCACCCTATGGTCCATGCCAACGGACCTTACTTTGTACAGTAAACGTTTATGGGGAACTGTGTCAAATGCTCACCAATGTCTCTTGTCCATTACATGCCTTTATTTAATATCTGCTTAAAGCAAACCCATCTCTGCTCCGTGTACTTTGTTTCTAAGATTTTATCCCAATTTATGTCTTCTAGCAAGGTTCGTAGCTTAGGGAAGTTGGCTCTTTTGAAATTCAGTGTCTTTGTATTCCCCTTGTGTTTCCTATTTGTGTCATTTATACTGAAGCCAATTGACCTGGGATCGCTGTTTCCTAAATTGCCCGTGATCAGGTCTTTATTGTTGGTCATCAGTAGATCTAGTAACGCCTTGTTTCTAGGTGGTACGTCTACCATCTGACCCATGAAATTGTCCTGCAAGACATTTAGGAACTGGCAAGCCTTAGACAAATGCGTGGTTCCCTCCACCCAGTCTATGTCTGGATAATTAAAATCCCTCATTATGCTGCTCTCCTCCCACCAGCATGAGCGCCGTTGTCCGAGAAGCCAGGCACCGGTAATCGATGACAGAAGTTTTGCACTGTTCTCCACTCTGTTTTGAAGACGGCGCTCGGCTAATTTCCTGCGCCGCTGTGTTGCTTCTCTTGAGACGGTGTGAAGCGTGAGCGGAGGTTTGTGCGGGCAACATTTAGGTACCGGATAGAGAATGAATAAAGACGTCTCTGTGTAGCTGTACTGAGGGAACTACAAGTCTCAGCGCGTCTTCCCAGTGCATGAGGACCACTGTTATCTGCAGTACTGCTGTGAAGACTCTGAGGTCTTGGGGAAACCTATTCCCTGTGCTGGGAGAGACTGTTTTACAGTCACGACATTCTGGTAAGCAGATCTTTTATCACAAGGGTGATACACCTGAAGTTTCCTTGGGAAGATTGATTCATTTCTACTTTCACTGTGGACACTTTTTTTGGAATTTTTACCACTATTTTTTTGTTTGGGACCTTATTTTCCTTTTTTTACTTACATTTTTATATCACTTGTCACTAATTGTATATTTTTTTATTCATTTGGAGACTCTGCATTATTTTTCCTCTTCCTCTTTCAAAGTTTTTTAAAGTTTTGGTTTCAAACATCAATTTATTGCATATAATTCATATATACTTTTTGCATAATTAATCACCTATTTTTAATTTTTTAATTGGTGTTTTTTTAGCGCTGCAATTCCACTCCTTTTTTCTTGTTTACCTTATAAGTTTTTTGTATTGAACTTATAGTGCTAGCAGCTATTATTGTAATGTTTATTTAAACAAACACATTTTTATATCTTATCATATAGCGCAGCGTTAGCCTTAGGGCTTTTTTCTTCCTGTTGCAAGTATTGGACTTTGTTCTGTGGTGGAAGTCAATTAAATCTCTCTCTGGAAGAATTGGGTTGCTGCTGGAAAACTACTTAATATTTAAACATCAATTATCTACACACGATATTACTTCACTACATTGGTGCCATTCAAGCGACCAGAAGAGCATTTTCAGGACTTTGTAACAGAAGTCGGTGGTGACAACAATCCTGTGAGGTGGACAGAAGTCTGATGGAGACCCAAGAGCTGTGCTGTGACTCTAAAGTCTGGTTGTGACATAAGAGTGTGTAATCTACAAAATTAAACAAGTTTGGAACCCGAGAATTATTCTCTGGAGACCGGAAACAACAAAATAAGGACTGTGTCGTGTACCAGAAGACCTAAACTAGAAGCTGAAGGAGTACCTAATGCGGTGAGTAAAATATTTCTTTTTTTTTGTTTTTATTATTAATAAGGTAGTCAAAATGCTTACTCAGTGTGAAGCTAGTGTCAGTTCTGATAAAGTTAACACATGGGTATTAAAATGTATTAAGCGTCATGCCGGTCCTTATGAGATTCCAGAAAAATGTAAGCAGACGTGGACTACGATGAAGGAATTTTTAGAGAAAAATATTTTTGATAGCAAAATTTCAGAAAGTAAAAGAAAAGGTTGTATTTTGCAGGGCTTGTTATCTTGCTGTTTAACAGTGGGAAGTTCTTTGAAGGGTAAGCTTGAGGAAATTGCGCAGTTACAGAGTGCAATTGATAATAGCCATAAGGTTTGTCAGAGGTTACAAAACCAATCAGACAATGAGACAGTAAATTTAAAATTGCATACAGTTACCATTGTGGGAGCTTTGCTTGAGAAATCTAAACGTTGTGATAAATTATCAGAGGAAAATGAGAGATTAAAATTAAGAATTATGGAATTAGAGAAGAGATCTCAGGAATGCAGATATGCATCAAATCTTGGATTAAGCAATCTGCAGCAAAATACAAACACAAACTTTCTATCAAATGAAACAGAACCTCAAAATAAATCTGATAATTCATTGCCAGCCGCACCCACTGTGACCACCACAGTTTACAACAATAATAATAATACAGGTGAAGTTCAGCTTGTAATGAAGCCTTTGAAAACAAATGAATTAGACGCAATTCTTAAAGAAATAGGAATGGTTCTCTGCCATGATTTAAACAGATTTTT
This sequence comes from Rana muscosa, assembly GCA_029206835.1. Lineage (NCBI taxonomy): Eukaryota > Metazoa > Chordata > Amphibia > Anura > Ranidae > Rana > Rana muscosa. The sequence continues at coordinate 94,544,567 of CM055119.1, forward strand.
AAAATGGTTTTGTGACATGCAGCAGGTCAGAGATATGTACAATCTCAACCCATCTGACTTAGAAAGAGTTTTGCAACATTCTATAGGAAATGGTCTTTGGATGAGAATTAAACAGAACTGTATTCAACCTCTGAGGACAAGGGACATATTACTGGAATTATTGTGTGATTTGTATGGTGTACGTTCTGATGGTACTATTCATGGGAAGATACAACAAATGCAAAACGAATCTCCCTATGAATTGTCACACAGGATAGCAACTATTATGGAATTATTGGTTGTTAATAATCTTGCATTTGAGCGTGGAGGCTTGATACATATGAGTATGTTTCTAGATGCTTTGCATGAAGATATCAAACAAAATATTTTATTAGTTACCCCAAATCCCCAGGATTTAAAAGACGTATTGTTGAGAGCAGATCATTTATGGAGAAAGTCAAATAAGCAGGCTGTCAAAATTGATTTAGCCACATTGTTTAGGACAAACACTGAACAGAAAGATCAGAAGATAATATCTTATGATAACAACAAGAGAGGAAACTCTGGGTCAAACATAGGTGATATTAATATGAAAAACAGAGCTGACCAAAATAATAATAAGAAAAAGACCTGGATACCATTTTCTCACCTAAATTGATTATAAGATGAAAATAGAATATTACACATTATTAGAACAGTTTAAGGGTCCAGATCTGTTTTTGAATGCAAATGACACTTCTCTAGCAGTGGGGGTGAATTAGCTTCAAACTGTAAACGTGTAAATAGTACTTTGTTTTAACTTCAAACAATGTTTAAGGACCTTGCTAATGAGTTTTTGTATGAGTTTTTTGTCTTTCTGATATTCCCGGAGATACTCGTTTGCATGTGAATAGCAGAAGCGCAGAAGTTGGCTAGTGGGGGAGAAGTGCTGAACAGACAATATATCACTATACAAGGAATTATAAAGAATTCATGGACACTCTATATTCATCAAGCAATGGACTTTTTTTTTGAACATTCAAATTAATTTTTTTCATTTTTTATTCTATTTTTAGAATCTAATTTTTTTTTCAATGGACCTTTCTTTTTTTTCTTTTTATTATGTTTTATTTCTTGAACTTCATCTTAAAACCAGAGCGAAGCATTTAAACCTAAAATAATTTTATAACATCTGTACATATGACATAATGCATATTGATATCAATATATTTGACATCTGAGGTGATGCTGCACAATGGCTTGGCATAACAAATTATAGTATGTTGGGTGGTTTTCCTAAATTTATAAGAGGGGTGAGTGAAATTCATCATTCTAGTCATGATTTGAACTTTGTTGAATCAGTTGTTTATAATATGCTGAAGGCTATGACATATATGGATGTAAAGAAATTTCTACCTTTCATGGCAAAGATACTGGCAAGAATCTCCACTGCCGATTTGTCTGGATAGAAGATCTGATAAACATGGATGTCAAGCTGATTCTATCTGAACCATCGTGTGGGGGTATATATATGTTGGTATACCATTCTGGTGGAATTATGGACTGAATGATACAAGTAACTGCTCTATTAAAGGCAATGAGGGGTCGGCCTACAGCAAATTATGAAAGCAAATTGTTGCTGGCAATCGACAAATTCAGGTACACAACAGGTCATCATTGCTCAAATGGGAAATGGAAAGAAGCATTGTAAAATGCTTACAAGATGGACTCATGAATGTCAAGTGCAAGGAAATAGTTTGCAGCACAGAGTTTTTTCTGCCGTATCCAAACCTTTTGACCTTGAAAGTGAGGGCTGGTACATTGATGGTTCTTCATACTATGAAGATGGAAGTAAAATTTCAGGATTTGCTGGTGTTTGTGTAAAAGCATCTTTAAAAATTAAACCTGGAGATGAGAGAATCCTGGACTTATGTGGATTGGACCTCCCAAAGCATACCAAGCTTTACTTTCAGCGAGATGAGGAGATATGTGATGAAGTCAGAATGGACTGTGACATCAGCTCGTTTTTGCACAATATTCAAGATCTTGATGTGATTTACTCAAGAAAGAGCAAGCTTTGAAATGAGGCCTAACAGCTATACGGGCCACGGATGTTTACCGAATCCTTTTCCAGTCATGGTCTAAGGTTATATTATCTAATAACTGTTTCATGGGAATATTTTAGAGGCTCGTGAAGAGAGATTTAACCAGGATCAACTTCATACTTTATATGAGCCATTGTAAAGCATCCAGTACCTCAAATCATAACGACATGTTTGTTGCTTGATTTATGGGTCAGTTCTAGTGGTTAGAACCGACCCAAGTGGGGGTATATGTTGTAATATTAATATATATGTGTATGTATTTTATATATTGTGTTATATGTATGGCACGGTATATATGTGTTACATACAGGCATTCTAGGACAAGTCTAATTTACACATCAAAACTGTGCTCAGGACACATTTGGTATCTGTAATCTAATTGCACATATCAAAGGGGACTTGATGTTAATATGCAAGAATTTAACACATAAAAAGGTTGTTAAAGGTTGTACAGGTTACATTGGTACCTGTTAATATAATTGCACATATCAAAGGGGACTTGTTGATGTTGATATGCACGAATGCAAATAAGGACAGTTGATGACTGCAGCTGTCTCCGGCTGGGGGTCATTATCTGTCACTCTGATAGACAGAGTGTAGATCAAAGATGGCCAATCAAATTGCTCATTCAGTGGATAGGCAATATAATCTGGAGGTCAGTCTAGTCATTCTCTATGATTATGAAGGCACAGGTCTCTCTAGAGAACATGCGACTCTGAAGGCTGGTATTCGTTGTCATTTTTACTCTGTTGGATTCTTTGTCATCTGTTGCAAGTATTGGACTTTGTTCTGTGATGGAAGTCAATTAAATCTCTCTCTGGAAGAATTGGGTTGCTGCTGGAAAACTACTTAATATTTAAACATCAATTATCTACACACAATATTACTTCACTACACTCCCTAGCTCCCTTATTTATGTCATCTCTCACATTCACTTGTACATTATTCTTGATATATAGGCATACCCCTCCCCCTTTTTTACCCTCTCTATCCCTGCGATAAAGGGAATACCCTTGAATGGTTGCCAGCCAATCATGAGAGCTGTTGAACCAGGTCTCTGAAAATCCCACAAAATCGAAATCCTCCTCGTTCAACAGTGTCTCTGGTTCACCCATCTTGTCCGCCAGGCACCTGGCATTGGTGAACATGCCACGTAGTTTAGACCATTTGCATACTGTCCTTTTATTGGATGTTCCGAGATTGCAATAAGGACTTGTTACTATACTTACCTTGGGTTTATGTGCTTTAGTCAACCTACCACTAATGCCCCCACTACTACCCTCTGGTATATGTTCATTGCTGACTATCTCTACCTCTGGACCATCCCCGGTCGCCTAGTTTAAAAACCCCTCTAACTTTCTTGCCATAGGCCGGGCGGGAACCGGTTAAATAGTAAATGCCTGGACCACCATTTAATTACTGCATGCATTTAATTATTTATTTCCTTCTGTAAATTCAGTTTATTGCCTTTTCATGCAGTATTTACTAACCGTTTTTAGTGTTTTGCTGTAAATACAGCAAAAAAGCATAGTTTATTGACAGTTTTATAATTACATGTGATATTTAGGGAAAATTTCTCCAGATACCTACATAATGCATGCGATCTGCTTTAGTGAATGGAGCCCACTGTCTCTTTTATCCAAGGTCTGGAGCCAATCTGTGAGTTATTTGAGGATATAAGCGAATATTTGTTCGCTATATATCCAGTCCTTGGATTCAGTGTGAGCGTTCTAATCTACTATATGTGTTTGATGACATGCTCCATAGTATTTATTAAAGTTGGGTAAGCCAGCCCTCAAAATGGGGGGCAGTCACAGCCTGCAGGTGTGGTTGAATGGGAGCCAGAGAGGAGAGAAAGAGGAGAGCTGGCCGGATCACACAGAGAGGGGGAACTCTGCTGTCAAACAAAGTCCTGCCTCCTGGACTGGCTCCTATGATAAAAAAAAAAAAAAAAACAGGACATGAGACATCTTCTTTCTCACATGTATAAACTGTTACTTAAGGTGGTTGTAAAGCCACTATATTAAGATCATTCTATCCCATCTGTTAAATAACAATATGTGTCTCAGTGTTTGTGTTGTATAAAAACTATGCCAATTTCTACCTTATTTCAGAGCTTCTCCCGGCACTCATGCGACTGCTCGTCTCTCTCCTCTCCCAGGCTGACAATTACAGCAGGAGGGGCAGAGAACCATGAGAGCCGAGAGGAGGAAAGAGACGAGCAGTCACGTGAGCACCGGGAGATGCTCTGAAATAAGGTAGAAATCCGTATAGTTTTATACAGCACAGACACTGGGACACATATCGGTATTTAGCAGATGGGATGGGATGCATATAAAATAGGTATTATAGCAGCAGGAAGGGAAGGGGTGGGGAACAGAGCGGCACTGTCGCCAGATGACAGGCAGGGAGGGTTGGGAGAGGAGAGCTGCGGATGGCGAAAGCAGCCAAGATAAACCATGGTCAATTTACAGGGGGGAGGGCAGAACCAGGCAGGATCAGCCGGGTATTTTACATCATACAGGGGGCCAAATTACACAGCACAAGCACTGTGCTGTATAACATGCTTTAAGGGAACAGGATCCATTATTTTTTTTTATTTTTTTTAGGGTTACTCCACAAAAATCCCATACTTTTTTAGAGAGTGGGAGAAAGAACGCATTATCGAATTCTCACACCCTCAACTCCAAAAAATCATTAGACTCACAAATGTCTCATTCAAAAGCTCTAAGGTTCAGGAGTCGTTTTAGAAGTTTTTAGCCAGATGGTACAAAACTCCCTCCTGCCTGGCGCAGATATTTTCAGGGCCAGATTCTCTGGTTTGTTAATGCAGCTGGGCCCATGTTAGGGGCCATACACCTGCAACCACACACCAAATAAATATTTAATTCAATTAACATAATTATACTCATTTTTAAAATATAGTGTTCTGTCAGCTGCCAAGTTAAAGACATTAGCAAAAGAGATATTCTGGCCTAGAAACAACATGTTCTTAAAAGTTAGGTGTAGCTGTGACCACTTTAGGGATATCAGAACAAAAATACCTTCTCCACCATCCTGTAGTTTTTTCCTTCTAGGCCACTTATGTATTTTCCATGCAAATCCCCCTTCTAAACCTGTATAGAAGTCAAGCTTTACTATAGATTTTGTGCACATGTCGTAGCTGAAAAGGAAGAGGCGGCAAAGCCCAGGTGACGAGGTTAATGGATGGCTATAGCTCATTCCACTGCAATATTTCTAGCTGCTACATGTGCAACTCTCAGAGTTCAGAATGATAAACTCCTGCATTAATGCATTAAAAAAGCAGTAATTGGAGAGAAGGAGGCCACAGGTCAGCTTCTGTGCCTGCATGGCCCCAATCTGATTTTGTTTTATATCTGCCGACTGACGCCAAGCTCTGAATGTTTCTAATACCATGGAAAAATAAGACCAACTTCTTGGAAAAACAGCTCACCAGATGTTTGGATATGCTTTTTTTTCTTTTTAGCTTCTGAAGAGAGCCCTGGCAGATTTTCTTAGTGAAATAAAATTCAAGTGTTACTGGGGATGATTGTGTAATTCATAAGCATCCATACCGACGGTGAGGTCTTTCCCATTCTTAACTCTTTGACAACTGGATAGCATACTCATACAAATAACTGAGACTGGCTGCAAATCATCAAGTCCTGAGTCTCAAGACCTGCTTGTACATTTGTGACAATAATTTCTACACTGTTATGTAGCACACCCACCTTTCCCCCAGCCTGCATTTAAAGGCACACTGCACTACCAGCCCGTACCCTCTTGTGTTAAAAGGTTGAGCGGTGTTGTTGTTGGGTCTTGTCTGCAGCCAGGGCCGAAACCCTCCTGAGAATGATTCTCACCTCTACCGTGAGTAGAGACAAGTCCTTGACTTCCCCAGTAACATGAATGTCCACAAAAGCTGAAACTCCAACTTAAGATTTATTCTCGCTTTGCAATAAACAGTCTTTTGGATAGGAAATAGGTTGGAGCAAGGAAACAGGACAGCCCAAGGTGTGGAGGAGGCCAGGCACAAACGTAGCTCTTTCTTTACTACTCAAATTCTCGAGCAGTATACTAGGCGCACAGTCTCTGCCACAGACTGTGAGTTTGGTCTCTGCCACTGACCTGGTGAATAAGGCCACTGCCACTGACCTGGTGAAATAGTCTCCCTCTTAGAACATGGCCCCTATCAAGGAGAAAATGTCCCCCTAGAGAGTCAACAGACCCTTCCTTCACCGTGACCCCCACATCGGTCCCTCGGAATGATCCTCCCTTCTCTGAGAGTGTGGGTCCCCTCGCAAGGTGGCACTCTGGACTCCTCAATCCTTAGCGGACCCCAGCCGAAGGTGCTGGGCCCCGGGCCTTCTCCGCAACCCCTGGGTCTTCATACCCAGGTGAACAGGACGGCAGGGTAGTACCTCATCCCAGGCCAAAGGGGCCTGAGATGGAACAGGAACACAGCCTCCGGGCCTAGGGCACCTGGAGATGAACCTCACTCACTCCCAGGCTGAAGGTGCCTGGGCGTGGACCCCGATCAGGAGATGTCTGCCCTCTTATATCCTCTCCCAGCATGCACAGCAGGTTCCCCGCCCCACTGTACGGCTGCCGAGAGGGGACACAAAAGGCACAGCACTACACTCGCGGTTTAACCCTGGCCCAGAAAGGCAGCGCCACCCGCGGGCCACAGGGAACTCATCACCAGCATTATCCCCTGAGGACAACAATGGTCCATAACCCCTAACAAATTAAGGTGTCTGAGCCCAATTACCACTCAGAGACTCCCCCTAAATTGACCACCCCCCTACACATTCCCCCCACTAATGGACACTGGTCCCCAGTGTCTGGAGCAAACCCATGCCTCCCGAACCCGAGTCAGCATAGGCCTATTCCAGAGACAAAAAACAAACAAACAACAAAACAAATTTAAAAACTGCTTGTTTGTGCCGGAACCTAACATGGGGGAAAGGAAGTTGAATGTAGAAATGAAAGAAACACTTGTGCACATTACAGTCTCAAATGTCACATAAACACATCTCCAATATTTGCATTTCCCTACCCCGTCTGCACTAGCTAAATCTACCCCATTCTCAGTGACTTGCTTGGTGTCCACCTGCAGAGGGAGAAAGCACATATAAACCAACACATACACAGCAGAAGTGAAAAGATTCTCCCCGGAGGAACAATCCTTTCCTTCCAAAAGTAAAAACACACATTTTTTTTTTAGACGGTGAACCACCACCACCTAGTGGACATGCCACCGTCAAGACATCTGTTCCAGAAACTTTCTCTTGAGGGTAAATCTTCCTTTTCTTCTTTACTGTGGCCCTAAACTATCTACACCCCAAAGTCCTTATGTCTTTGCGGTGCTGAGAGAGGGGAGGAAAAAAAACTGCTCCCGCTCTTCCAACAAGTAGAATACCCATCTGCTAGGGCAAAAGTTCTTGGGCTTTAGAGAGTACACTCCTGAAACAAAAGCAAAATAAAGAGTCTGGTCTCTCAGAGATAATACTGTGGATGCGGCAACACCAGTGGCTTCCAATGTTTGTCAAAAGTGTTGATGTGGTATTTGACATTGTCTTTGTCCTTTCGGCAAATAACCACCTTATCCGCATGTATTTTGACCGACCAAGCATCCAGGCTGCCCTATAGTCTTTGTACCGCTTGGTAGCTGTAGCAGAACACGAATAGTACCTACGGGCCTGGGGTACCTTTATATGTGTCCAAACAAAGTCCGCGTACCGCCGGTGTCTATAGGCCTCTACTTCAAACAGAAGCTCCTTTGACAGGTACGGGTACTCCCACCCGTATTCACTGGCAACCTTCTGGTTAAATAACCTCTGCAAACGGGACAAAGGTGGCATGGTAAGACAAACTCCCATACCAGCCATGACTATGGCGTCCGGGTGTCGAGGTACTTTCACTACCTCGGGACCAGACACAGGGGCCCGCAATGACACCCGTCCCATCCCAACAACGGATCCAGGTATCTCTAACGGTGGAAGGGCAGGCAACGGGACAGATCCCTCCTCAGGCTCCGGGGCCTCCACCCGGGGCGTGCTCTCCCCAGTGGACATGGGTGGGCCCCTATTTCTACGGGACAAGGACCGGGGCATCTTATCCCAACCCTTCCGCTCAAATACCTCATCAATGGCTGCGTCGTCTCCTGGATCAGAGACTGACTCCAGGTCAGAAGTGTCACACTCCTCCGCAGGCAAGCAACTCTGGGTAGAAGATGAATCACTGCCTCTAACCAGTTCAAGGGCCCTGGGATCCCTGACCGACGCATCCCCGAAACTTCGGACCTCAGACAATGTCCCTTTTCCCGGCTTACCTTGGCTTGTAGCTGAGCCAGGACGTCCAGAACTTTTCCCTTCGGATACATCCGTTCCGAGTAAGCACTGGGGCGTAACTCCACCACGGCCGCAGGAAGCCTTCAAAAAGCCAATCTTCCTCTTGGGCGGTGGGGGAGTAAGGACTCTGTGGTGACCGAGGCAGCATCCTCCGGTCTCTCCGACTCCGGTTCCTCAATCTCCGGAACATCTCTGCTCGCGACTTGCTCCACCTCAAATAAGAACCTTACATTGCTCGCATCTGCTGAAGGGCTTGAGATGCACCACCAGTCCCGAGCAGCCGGGACAAACCACTCCGAGGGCCTCCACATCTCTGTATACGTAGAGGGCAAAATGTCCCCGGGGCTTTAGCCGAATCCCCGTATCGGCCACGGAAGCAGCAAACAAGGTCACATTCATGGTGGTAGTGGCCGGAATCCATGAGGCATGAGACGCCATGTTGCCCGCTTGCTGTTCCATTGCGCACTGTCCTTTTCGCGCCAAAGTCCCCACGTGCAACTCCTCACATGGCCAGACTCCTCCCATCCTCTGCACTGTTCGCAAGATTTCTCTATAGGCACGAACTACGCAGTCAGGGTTCTCCTCGTGGCGCAGTTCTCAATATGGCCGACCTCCACGGAACTTCACTGGGGAATAAAGTTCAAACTCTGGGGGGGTTTCCACACTTTCCAGCAACAGACAAATCCCGGACGAGCCCCCACGTGTAGCGCACCCACCTTTCCCCCAGCCTGCATTTATCTTGGCTCCTCGCAGGGGGGGAAGAAAGGCACACCGCACTACCAGCCCATACCCTCTTGTCTAAAAAGGTTGAGCGGTGTTGTTGTTGGTTTTTGTCTGCAGTCAGGGCCAAAACCCTCCTGAGAATGATTCTTACCTCTACCATGAGTAGAGACAAGTCCTTGACTTCCCCAGAAACATGAATGTCCACACCAGCTGAAACTCCAACTTAAGATTTATTCTCGCTTTGCAATAAACAGTCTTTTGGATAGGAAATAGGTTGGAGCAAGGAAACAGGACAGCCCAAGGTTTGGAGGAGGTCCAGGCACAAACGTAGCTCTTTCTTTACTACTCAGATTCTCGAGCAGTATACTAGGCGCACAGTCTCTGCCACAGACCGTGAATTTGGTCTCTGCCACATACCTGGTGAATAAGGCCACTGCCACTGACCTGGTGAAATGGTCTCCCTCTTAGAACATGGCCCCTATCAAGGAGAAGATGCCCCCCTAGAGAGTCAACAGACCCTTCCTTCACCTTGACTCCCGCATCGGTCCCTCGGAATGATCCTCCCTTCTCTGAGAGTGCGGGTCCCCTCGCAAGGCGGCACTCTGGACTCCTCAATCCTTAGCGGACCCCAGCCGAAGGTGCTGGGCCCCGGGCCTTCTCCGCAACCCCTGGGTCTTCATACCCAGGCGAACAGGATGGCAGGGTAGTACCTCATCCCAGGCCAAAGGGGCCTGAGATGGAACAGGAACACAGCCTCCGGGCCTAGAGCACCTGGAGATGAACCTCACTCACTCCCAGGCTGAAGGTGCCTGGGCGTTGTTGTGGAGATTTTTATGGAGATGTATTTAATATGTATTGTCATAGTGTCACCCAGTGTTAGTACTTCCGCAACCCGCTCTAAAAGAGCTGATTGGGGTAGTCTGAGGCTGGTTGAATCCCGTCTGATAGGGGAAAACGTTTTGAGGTTGGAGTGTGATGTTTGCAGGGTGCGGATATGTCCGCCAACGGGGGCCCTCTGTGCATTAGCATGGACGATCGTTAGGGAGGGGATATGCTCGCTCTGCAATGACATCATTGGTTATAGGCGGATGGGCGCTCTTGTCTCTGCTATGTCTAATCAACATTGGTTGGAATTCGTAACGTGCGTCTGCAGATAGCCTCCCTCCCCCATTCAATAATAGTATAATCTTATTATGCGTTATTCTATGGAATAGCGCAGAATAAGAATTCCTATCAACGGTAACTTTAGCCATCCTACGTTTATTGTATTCATGTATGACATCTCCTGTTGGAAGGAATGTCCAAGTGTTGTCATTTTCCTGTGAGGAGGGAACATCCTATGAGGTTCCCGCCCATGGGGAGGGGATTGGTTGCTGCAGCCAATCACCTCCTGTCTTGAGATCTTTTGAGTTTAATAAAAGCCTATGAGTAGGCGTCGGCTTAACAGTCTTTGCTGGAATGGCCTGATAAGAAGACCTGTGTTGGTGGTTTCCTTGATTGAATGATGGAATGAACGGTGAGTGGACTTTAGCAAACTTAACTTACAGATAGCATTACTTCAAGAAGATGAAATCTGATGTGTGCTTAGATAGCACAGGAATTATAGGCTGTGTGCTCTGTAAACAGCAGCCTAAAATTCCACAACAGTTAATGGCGACTCACGGTTGGGACCAATTGCGGCCTCTTTGAGCATCAGATCAGCAGAGGGGGGAGAGTGGACCTGCGATGTGATGTGTAAAGAGGCTGTACTTTGAAACGAACAAAAAAAAAAAATTTGTCTTTTTGAAGTAATGTTTTAAGTTTGCAGCGTGTGTATGTGTGCGTGTGTATGTCTGCGAATCGTATGTGTGTGTGTGATTTTGTCATGGATCGTATGCCTGTGAATTTGATTGTGTGTGGGTATGCCTGCATGTGCCTGTGATTAGATTGTGCGATGTATTGAGCAGTTGGCTGCCAGCAATGGCTGCTGCATTGTTCTGGTCCTTGAGCCATGAGGTTTAGTGGGGGAGGGGCTGCCAGCATCTCAGTTACAATGGTAAAAGTTGGTGACTTTCTGTAAATAGCATGTTTTGTAGTGGGAGGGCCCTGAGAGATGATCTGATGGAAACTGTGGGCTGTAAGAGTGTAACTAAGTGAGAATTATAGACTGTATATTGTGTATGAAATGAAGGTATAGATGTGGTATTTAGTGCACTGAACAGTTTGTAAAGTAGATTGCTTGGCTGCCATGTGCTTGAATGGGGGAAGGGCTTTGTGTTGCTGGGCTATGCCCTAAGGGAAGGACAATGGTGCTGGAAGGGAAACGCCCTGAGGGGAAGAAACTCTGAGCAGATGTACAAGCAACAATATACTGTATGCGTGTAGTGTTTGTGATTTCTATGAAAAATAGAAATGAATAGATTGTGATTTTTGCCTTTATAGGGGACAAAGACACATGTCCCCATAAGTGTAAAAATATTAAGTGTTTGGTTTTTGAGTTGAAAGTTCCTGCCAAGTGGCCAGGCTGAGGCCACTGTGTGTGAACTTTAGGTAGAGAAGTGGTGAATATCTCAGAGTATATGAACTTAGAGAAATTAATATGTTTTTAATATTGTCATGTAACTCACATTTATTGAATGTGCTGTTTAGTTGGCCAAAGGGAGGCTAAGTTTGTAAGTGTACATGTGGTCCTTGTAGAGTGTAGCTAACACCTTTTTCAGTGGATTTTGATGATAATTTAGAAAAGTTTCAATGGTGTAGTCAGTCTTTGTGGAGAAAAACATTTTTGATTTTCTTTTAAAGAGATGCTGGTTTTGGCGGGAAAAAGCAATGGCGCCATTCTTGGTTTTTGTTAGCCTTGCAGGTTTGTCTGCCATTTTGAGGCACAGTTTTTCTTTGCACCTTCCCTTATAGGATACTCACAGGCTAGACACCTTTCTTTTGGGCACTATACCATGTGGCATTCGTCAGCTATGTTGCTGATAGAATTTCTCAGTTTTTGATGTTTAGTGCGAATTGGGTAGTGCGGCCTTTTTAACCTGCTGGAGGCCATTTGTGTTTGTCTTTGTGTGGGGGAACCCATGTGGTGTTCATTGTGACGCCCCATGCGGGTTATTGGCGGGAAAAAAATTGCATGCGTCAATGGCGCAATTTTTGTTGTCCATGAGGTGCTGTGGTGGGTCATCCACCATTTTGTAGTCCTGGCTTGTCGGCCATTTTGAGAGACGTTTACAGTTTGAGATAGGAAGTTCCAGTTTAGCAAACACGGCCCCTGAATATGCTGTATTGGCATTTGTTGATTGGCGCAGTTTTGTCCTGTTTTGTGCGCTTGCAGTTTGACCTGTGCACTGCTGGGGAGAGTGCTGGGACGCCAGAGTGACATACTGAGGATGGTTTTGTCTCTGGTTTAAATTGTTTTTCTAAGCATCGCCTTTTGAGTTGAGTGGTATCTTAAAATAGCGCGGTCTTACCCTGAGGGGCCACGACGCGCTTGCGGACACACGCACATGCTGGGGCCTATTTATGGATAGGATCTGGCTGACCTACCAGCAGTTGGAGTGTGGGAGGAGGCCAACGCAGACACAGGGAGGACATGCAAACTCCATGCAGATGGTGTTAGGAGGGGGGATTTCTCTGTTTTCATTTAAGTAGATGTAAGCTATTGCAGGGTCGGCTGGCTTTGCAGTATATGAAAAACTTCACTTTACACTGAATTTTGATGGATTGCAAGACTAACAGAGTTTTTGTACAATGATGTGTTTTTATGTTTAAATATTTCCTTCCCAGAAGGCAATTCATATGTTTTGAAGCTTGTATTGTATAGCCTGTAGAGGAGGAGTGGGGGTTTTGGTCGAAACCCCTAGAGCCATCTTTTTGCAGGAGTTTTGCATTTGAGTCAACTTGTGGTTTTGCTTGCAGGGGATGTTTGGGTCAGGACCCTACCATTTGCAAAGGGGGGTTTTATTCCACCATCTTCTTGACAAGGTTTTAAATTGTTGAAATATATAATGTGTAGCCATGGATTTTTTTTTGGAGTCTTGATAGACACAGCAATGTGGCTGGGCTCCCCCCTCCCCCTCCCTCTTCCTGAACAATTGATATGTAAATAAACCAGTTTGGTTTTTTTAAGTAGCTGAGCATAACCGGAAGTTTATTTTCAGCATTTATATATCAGCAGAAAGTTAGTGGGAGGAGCTTGGGGTTTTTAAAGGTGAGCAATGAGATTTGTGCTTAGAAGGAAAATGGAAAGCATTTTGGCGTTTAAAAGTGTTTTATATTTTGTTCCAGTTTTGTGAAGTTTGTACTGTAATACAGTTTTGGGTAGAGAGCAAACAGTCGGCATCACCATTATTGTAACATCTAGATACAGAGAGAAGCCACATTGTTCTGCAGGTGGTAAACTGGCGTAATTGTTCTGTGAGGTTTAGTCTGACAACGCAGTGTATGGGTGTATAGCGGAAAACGCTTGTGTATGCATACACTGTGAGGGGTAGAGGCCTAATTCGGGGGTTGATCTGTGGTTGTTGCTGTAGTTCCAAAAGTGTTGGGACAACAAGCCATAGAGTTGACACCTCGGTTAGGGTTTCTAGTTGGAGGACTTGACCATATAGTGGTTGTAGTTCTGCAATTCACCGTATAAGAAGACACCGGGCGGTGATCTCCGAAATGGGTGCAACGGTTTAACCTGGACGCAGGTTTAAGACGATAAGCCGATTCGAATCGCCATGGACACAAGGAGGTCTGTGCAAAGGGAAGGAATGGAGGCTTCCCATAGTCAGACGGTCACACAGTGCACAAAGCCTAGTTTTGGGGCAAAGGCCTTTGAACCCCAAAAAGATTAACATATGTGGTCCAAGGATACTATTTTGGGTATCCCTCTGGAATGGATGTAGTTGAGCTGCGGCTTCAGAAATCTGTAATGATGAGTGTTGATGGAGGTGTTGTCTCATGCCTGTTTGTTTTGAACCTTGTATGGCTGGTACATGGAAGGTTCTCGAGCTGCTCTCATGGTTGTCCCATTGTATTTTTTTCCTATTGCTGAAAGAGTGAAGGTAGAATCCTGGCTGTTTTTGTTTTTTTTCATTTGTGGTTTTGGAAACTGGGAAGTATTTCCCCCACGTTTGTATCGGAATGTTTGTATGTAGTAACGTGAATATGTTCGAACTTACCGCGGCGATCCTTCGATGCGTCGCGGCTGTTTTTTTGTAGGAACGGGAAAAGTAAGGGTTACAGAGGGTTTTGTTTGAATCAGTTTTGAAAGAATGTCATTGACAGTTTACCAATGTACAGGAATGTCATTATTGTTTTACCATTCTTTGCAGGTTAAATATGAAGGATAGAGTAATGATTTTGCTTATAAGTATTTTTCAGGTCCAAGGAGTTTGTACACAGAGAACAGGTGTATGTAGACAGCTGTACATATGGATAAATATGAGTCTAAGGCGGTAAAAGTATCATAGGCTATTTCATTGTTTCTTTTTTCCTGCACCACACATTTCTTCCTTCAGTCTGTAATGAGGAAGAAAAGGGGGGAGAATGATAAATGTAAGAGTGACAGTTTTTATTTTTGTCAAACTAATAATAACCTCTGTAATTCTAACCAAGTTTGTGCCAAGACTGTCTTTCTTTAATAGAATTTGAATCGGCAAGCAGCAGTCTGGTGAAGTAGGTTCCCTTCCCAGAGGCTAAGAACCTTGTCAATGGTTTCAGGTATTGTAAGCCACGCACAGGTTATGCAGTGACCACAGTCCCGATGTCTGGGTTATTGTCATATGAGGGTTGTTTGGAGGTCAATCAAAATCAGGGTCGTACTCTCCTCATTAGCTGTCACTTATATTCTCGGCTGATGGGGTGGGTGCGATCATTGTGACATGAACTTCAAAATGTCCACCAAAAGGTTTTCACGAGTCCCTCCTGGACCCGACTCAATAATCAGTTTACATTCTTTCCAACCAGGTGACTGGGTCGTTGTAAAGAAGCTTGAGGGATGAGACCACGCCAGCCACTGCAAGAAGCGGCTCAACCACACCAAAGAATGAGGAGTATCTTTGTTTATTTATATTTTTGTTGTTTAGTAAATTTTAGCGAGGGTAACGGTGAAAAGCATCCCAAGTTATTATTTAAAGTGTATGTCCTGACTAGCTCAGAAAGCGAACAGGACCGATGGTCTGTTCTGAGTCTTCACCGAGTTTTAGTCCCCAGCGATGACAGCGGTACATGACATTTATGATGTTATTATGGGTATGAGGAGTTTTAGTCCCCAGCGATGACAGCGGTACATGACATTTATGATGTTATTATGGGTATGAGGAGTTTTGACAAACTAGTGAAGACTCCAGACAGACACTTGTCAATGGAATCTAACGATGTATTTTTAGAGGGTAAAATTGGTTTTAGTTTTAATGGCTCTGTCTCTTGTCGGTTTGGGTATCTAGGCAGCCCACAAGTGTGTTTGAACTTTAGTTTGGTGTTTATGTGGATCTGCAGCTTATAAAGGTAATTCCCCCAAAGCAAGAGGTTCATGCGCGATGGTGAAGCTGTCCCAACATTTTAGGTCGCGGCCGATCGCGAGGATCTGATGGCGCAGGAAATTAAGAATGGCAGGGACAGCTAGTAGGGATTTGTTCACCAATCCCGACCAGGTCTGGGCATGGGGTCCTGCATGTACAAGGTGGGGGGGGGCTCGGGCTTGGGATACAATTGAACAATTCTCATCCGTTAAGGATAGGGTTCTTCATGTAATTGTTGAAGCCAGAGCTGTAGCTAAGTGAAGGCTGGGAGTCCTTTTTTTAAGGGTCTGGGAATCTTTGGGGATCTAATTTTTTATTTTACAGCGGATCGTGGTTAAAGAAAGTGGGAATATATATACTCATGTAGTTTTATTTCTATTCTTTCTATGTCGTGACGAGAGGCTCCTGTTGCCTGATTTGACGCGTGACCAGAGTTTCCTTGATGAGACGCCCCGAAGCCGGACCCACATACAAGACAGAGAATCACAGACGGATCGGCGATTACTACAGCTCACCATGTCGTGTCCTCCTTTATAAGTCATGCCCCTGAAGAGTAGAGTCTACATGTCAAGCCGTGTTTTCCTTTTTATGGACTAATAACTGATTGATTTCCAGGTGTAAGAAGCATATCAACTCTCATCGAGGGACACATAGGGTGCATATGACAAAAAAAGGGAGGACTGTTGTGGAGATTTTTATGGAGATGTATTTAATATGTATTGTCATAGTGTCACCCAGTGTTAGTGCTTCCGCAACCCGCTCTAAAAGAGCTGATTGGGGTAGTCTGAGGCTGGTTGAATCCCGTCTGATAGGGGAAAACGTTTTGAGGTTGGAGTGTGATGTTTGCAGGGTGCGGATATGTCCGCCAACGGGGGCCCTCTGTGCATTAGCATGGACGATCGTTAGGGAGGGGATATGCTCGCTCTGCAATGACATCATTGGTTATAGGCGGATGGGCGCTCTTGTCTCTGCTATGTCTGATCAACATTGGTTGGAATTCGTAGCGTGCGTCTGCAGATAGCCTCCCTCCCCCATTCAATAATAGTATAATCTCATTATGCGTTATTCTATGGAATAGCGCAGAATAAGAATTCCTATCAACGGTAACTTTAGCCATCCTACGTTTATTGTATTCATGTATGACATCTCCTGTTGGAAGGAATGTCCAAGTGTTGTCATTTTCCTGTGAGGAGGGAACATCCTATGAGGTTCCCGCCCATGGGGAGGGGATTGGTTGCTGCAGCCAATCACCTCCTGTCTTGAGATCTTTTGAGTTTAATAAAAGCCTATGAGTAGGCGTCGGCTTAACAGTCTTTACTGGAATGGCCTGATAAGAAGATAAGACCTGTGTTGGTGGTTTCCTTGATTGAATGATGGAATAAACGGTGAGTGGACTTTAGCAAACTTAACGATAGCATTACTTCAAGAAGATGAAATCTGATGTGTGCTTAGATAGCACAGGAATTATAGGCTGTGTGCTCTGTAAACAGCAGCCTAAAATTCCACAACAGCGTGGACCCCGATCAAGAGATGTCTGCCCCTACTATATCCTCTCCCGGCATGCACAGCAGGTTCCCCGCCCCACTGTACGGCTGCCGAGAGGGGACACAAAAGGCACAGCACTACGCTCGCGGTTCAACCCTGGCCCAGAATGGCAGCGCCACCCGCAGGCCACAGGGAACTCATCACCAGCATTATCCCCTGAGGACAACAATGGTCCATAACCACTAACAAATTAAGGTGTCTGAGCCTAATTACCACTCAGAGACACTCCCTCTAAATTTACCAACCCGCTACAGTTAGTTCTAGGAAAACATCAATAAACTGGTTGAAAAATTTACAATGAAGCATTGCAATTCTGTTCAAAAGTTAAGTGCAGATTTAGAAAAAAAAAGTGCTGTGCGCCAACACCTGGCCTCTACAGCGAAAAAGTGAATATGGTCAGGTACCTCAAAGTAATCAGTGTTTACACTGCCTAGCCTGCCCATGGTTACAGCAGTGTTTATTGGCTCCAGTGCTTCTAACAGAATCCTCAACATGTGACAGTCTGAAGACAGGGTCTTGATAGATTTCTGTGATACTTGGCTTATTCCCATCATTCCCTTGGTCTAGATCCCATCTCTGTATGACTGCATGTGCCCGAATGTAATGGAAGCCAGGAATGCTCAAAATGGGAAACACTGACCTGGCCCTAGTAAGCTGGGCAGTGGGAACACTGTTTTATTCACGACATGCCTGTACTTTACATTGATCGCGAGTTGTGTATTATACATTTTAAATCTGTTGCTGCTTACCGCCACTTTGCATTGATTTTGATTTGATCTGCAAAATTTGGCAGGCACTGGCAACTCGCAAAGCCTGTCAAACACCTCAAATGAAGTCAATGGAAGAGTACTGTAAATGTGCCCATAATATTTGATAGGTGTTTGCAGGGCACTATGGACAAACTCTGGAGGAATCAAATATCGGAGAATTCACGAGGAAATTACAGAGCTGATGATAGGGGCCTCACAACTGCCATTTCCTGTATGCCTATTTTCATGGCACAATGAAGCTGATTTACCAATGCAAACAAGCTGTTCACCCTCCCTTAATTTAGTGAATATGGTGAAAATTCACTTTGCATAGAATACACACGTACATGCAAGGAAAAGAAAAAAGGAAAATAAATATATAAATTTTTGCTTGCACATAATTGGATGATCAGCAAAACTTCACCTTATTCGAACAAAATGAAAATTCCCTTGCAGAGTGCACAGCCTATCTGCCTTAAGTACAAAACCAATTCCAAAAAAGCTGGGACGCGGTGTAAAATCGACATTAAAAAAAATTACAATGATTTGCAAATTTCATAAACGCATATTTTATTCACAAAAGGAAAAAAAACAGAAAAAATATGTCAAAAGGATAAGTTCGCCTTTAGGAACAAGTTACATGTTCCACCCGGTTTTAGAGTGGAACACATAACATGTTCCCACTCCTACAGCCGCTGCCTGCTCTGCTGCATCTAGTGACAACAAGCAGGGATCTTCTCCATCTGCTCACTGTCACTAATAAAGATACAAACAGCCATGTGGAGCTCCTCTGTTGAGAGTTCTGGTAGTTCATTGTGTCTTCCTGTCAGTGTGTATCTGCCTGCCGATATGAGGTACGAGCAGGCAGATACATTGTCAAATCTGTAGGAGTCCTGCATGGAACCCACGATCTGCTGATCGCGAGTGCAATGCTTTTCAAGCTACTAGTGAAAAAAAAAACTATAGTGAAAAATAAATGAAAATAATAATGAAAAAAATATTAAATGTACATTTTTTTTACCTGCAAAAAAATGTGCATTTATTTTATTTATTTTTTAAAGAAAAAATAAGGTAATTTTGAAATTGATGGCAGCAACGTATCTCAAATAATCTTGGGACAGGGCAACAAAAAGCTGGCAAAAGGGTAAGAAAAAAGAAAAGCTCTTGTGGCATGAGGCGTGTTTGCATGGGTTCTTCTGATGCAGAAGTGGGTTGTTTAAGAGCTTTCTGAAACACAGATGCAAAATTACCTACTAGAGGAGGATGTGGAAAGTCCTCTCCAGATCTCACTCCTGGAAGCAGACATTGATTCGGATGCTAAGGGCAATCAATTCATCCAGGGTGGAGGGTATGGTCCCACCAGCTACTTCATTCTCAATACAAGTAAGGGCCTAATTTTTTCATGCAAATTCCGGGACCAAGGTGCAAAACTGAACTGCGTATTGACCAACAGTCATGCTTCCTTGACAAACCCGAAGAAGTGCTCCAGCAGCAGATGAGGCCCTGCCTGGCCCATCACAGGTCTTACAAAATTCTTCCAAGATGGAGGTAAGATTGTAAACTGTAGGATCTTGGGGCTCCTACAGTGGTGAGGCCCAGGCTAGAGCATCACTGGCAAGAAGTGATGTCAGATATATATGCCACCTTGGAGCGGTCAGTAGGGAAATGGTGGGCCACTAGCCTGAAATGGATTGAACACTGGTTGATGAAGCCCCAACACCCTTAACAGGAGAAGTTCTTCTGGAGAAACAGGATGCCTTATTTTGTTTCTTGATTGCACAAGTGGGGTCTCAGCATTTCCAGGAAAGCACCAGAAGTTGTCATTCTCATGCGAGTGTAATCCTAAAACTTCAGTTGCTAATTGCATAACTCATGTTACAGGGTACAAAAAATAGGATTTTTATAACAGCTTACCTGTAAAATACTTTTCTTGGAGTACATCACGGGACACAGAGCGGCATAGTAATTACTATGTGGGTTATAGAGCTTACCTTCAGGTGATGGACACTGGCACACCCAAGACAGGAAGTCCCCTCCCTATATAACCCCTCCCATATCGGGAGTACCTCAGTTTTGTAGCAAAGCAATAAGTGTCCCCAAAAGAGGGGTGGGAGCTCTGTGTCCCGTGATGTACTCCAAGAAAAGGATTTTACAGGTAAGCTGTTATAAAAATCCTATTTTCTTTATCGTACATCACGGGACACAGAGCGGCATAGTAATTACTATGTGGGATGTCCCAAAGCAATGCCAAAATGAGGGGAGGGAGACACCATAACAAGCTGGGCGACATCAGGCATGGGGATCTATACTGCAGCCTGCAGCACACTACGCCCAAAGGCGACATCCTCATGACCTCTTACATCCACCTTATAAAATTTTGTGAATGTGTGGACTGAAGACCAAGTTGCAGCCTTACAGATTTGAGCCAAGGAGGCCTGGTGATGCACTGCCCAAGAAGCACCAACCGATCTAGTAGAGTGTGCTGTAATTTTAAATGGAGGCACCTTCTTTCTCAGACCATAGGCTTGAATAAGAACCTGCCGAATCCACTTAGAAATAGTAGATTTTGACGCTGCCTGGCCCCTTCTGGGGCCTTCTGGCAGAATAAATAAAATATCAGTTTTCCGAATCATAGCAGTAGCTTCAAGATAGGCTTTAACTGCTCTTACTACATCCAAAGAATGTAATAATTTTTCTTCCACCAAACTAGGTTTGGGAAAAAAGGAAGGGAGAACCACATCTTGGTTCAAATGAAAACTTGACACGACCTTCGGAAGAAAGTCTGGATGTGTACGTAAAACCACTCCATCCTTATGGATAATCAAATATGGCTCCTTGCAAGACAAAGCTGCTAATTGGCTGAGGATATAGCTACCAAGAACACGAATTTCCTGGTGAGGAGCACTAAAGGAATGTGGAGTAATGGTTCAAAAGGTTGTCTTTGAAGAACTGATAGAACCAAGTTTAAGTCCCATGGACATATGGGAGACCTCACTGGTGGGTTGATACGAGTCACACCCTGCAAGAGGGTCTTTACTAGCGAAAGTGTAGCTAGTGGCCTTTGAAACAATATCGATAAGGCCGAAACCTGTCCCTTAATAGTACTTAAGGCTAGGTTTTTGACAACAGCCCACTGTAGGAAGTCAAGTATTCTGCCTATGACGTACTTCCGAGGATGCCATTTCTTGGCTTCACACCATACCACACACGCCTTCCAAACTCTATAATATATATGTCTAGATACTGGCTTTCTAGCATTGATTATCGTAGACACCACTGTGTTAGACAGACCTCTCTCTCTTAGAATGTGGGATTCAATAGCCAGACCGTTAAATTTAGAGTTTGTAAAGAAGGGTGGTATATCGGACCCTGCGTGAGCAGGTCTGGCCGAAGCGGAAGGGTCCAAGGCTTGCCTACAGACATTCTTACAATTTCCGCATACCAGGATCTCCAAGGCCATGCTGGGGCTACCAGAATCACCGGCCTCCTTTCCATCCTGACTCTGCGGAGGAGTCGAGGTAGTAGCTGCAGCGGAGGGAACGCATATATTAGTGCGAACTGATCCCACGGGAACACCAGTGCATCCGATCCGCAAGCGAGCGGGTCCCTTGTTCTGGACACAAAGCTGCTCAATTTCGTGTTGAACCTGGATGCCAATAGATCTACATCTGGTGTCCCCCATCTCTGACATATTGTCTAATAGATGTCGGGGTGAAGAGACCATTCCCCTGGGGATAATTGCTGCCGACTCAGGAAGTCTGCTTTCCAATTCTCTATTCCTGGAATTAAGATAGCGGATATGCATGGGACATGTTTTTCTGCCCATATCAGGATATGATTCACCTCCTTCTGGGCCGCACCGCTCTTGGTGCCCCCTTGGTGATTGATGTATGCCACAGCTGTGGCATTGTCTGATTGGATCCTGACAGGAGACCCATGTAGCTTGGAAGTCCATGCTTCCAGGGCCAACCGTGCCGCCCGAATTTCCAGCAGGTTGATGGGCAAGGTCTTCTCGATATTCGACCACTTTCCCTGGAGTGAACATTGCTCCAGTACTGCCCCCCAGCCTAGAAGGCTGGCATCCGTAGTTACTACCCTCCAAGAGATTGGAATGAACAACTTTCCCTTTTGTAAATTTTGGGGTACCAACCACCAACATAGACTCCCTGGCGTAGTCCGTACGCAGGACATTGGGAAGTCTAGGGCTTGAACCTTTTTGTTCCAGGCGGATAGGATGGCGTTCTGCAATTTCCTTGAATGGAATTGAGCATACGGAACTGCTTGGAATGAGGCTACCATCTTTCCCAGCAGCCGCATGCAAAGACGAATGGATGGCTGTCTCTTTGCACAGATCGCTTGAATTAGTTCTCTTAAGGAAGAGATTTTTGCCTGAGGCAGAAAAACCCTTCTTTGGTCTGTGTCTATGAGTAAGCCTAAATATTCGAGTCTTCTTGCTGGCTGCAAGGCCGATTTGTCCAGATTTAGGACCCAGCTCCGGGATTCCAGGTATTGTACCGTGTTGTGTACAGCAACCCTTATGTTGGAAGCTGACTGATCTATTATCAATAGATCGTCCAGGTAGGCCTTTATAGATATTCCCCGAGTTCTTAAGTCGGCCAACAGAGGGGCCAAGATCTTTGTGAACACTCGCGGAGCCGTGGCCAACCCGAAGGGTAGCGCCACAAACTGATAATGGCGCTGTTCCACCGCAAAGCGTAGAAGCTTTTGATGACTGGGGAATATAGGAACATGTAAATAAGCGTCCCTGATATCGATGGACGCCAACCATTCTCCCCCTTGTAGGGTGGCGGCTACTGACTGAATTGATTCCATACGGAACGATTTGACGATTAGGAATTTGTTTAGACCTTTGAGATCTAGTATGGATCTTACATCTCCGTTGGGCTTTGGAACGGTAAAGAGGTTTGAGTAAAATCCCAACCTCTGATTCTTTACCGGAACCTCCACAATTACCCCTTGGGATAATAGTCGGTCTAACGCCGAAAGGAGAGATCTTCTCCTTATTGGATCTTTTGAGACGTTTGATGTTATAAACCGAGGAGGAGGAAATTCCTGTAACTCCAACTTGTATCCCAAGGATACCATGGAGAGAGCCCATCTGTCCCGGATCGTCTCTCGCCAAGCCCCCGAAAACAACAGAAGTCTTCCCCCCCACTCGTCTGAGTGGGGGCGACCCTTCATAAGGCCGACTTGGGGGCTGGTTTAGTATTCCTTCGGTTCCAGGGCTTTTTATTACCCTGTGGCTGTCCCTGAGCTCTCCATCCAGGATTGGATCGGGGAGGCCGTCGGAACTGCTTAGAGGCTGAAGTTCCTGGGACTGGCGAGGTGGGCCGCTTGAAGGCAGGACCTCTGAATTTCCTTTTAACAGGTAAAAGGGTACTTTTCCCACTGGAGATTTTCTGGATGTATTTATCCAAGTCCTCGCCAAATAACTGCTCCCCATGGAATGGAAATCCAGCCAGGAGCTTTTTACAGGGCGTCTCGGCTGACCAGTTTTTCAGCCATAGGAGTCTACGCATGTGTACCAACACCAGCGTAAGGCGGGAGGCCTGATGAATTGAATCTTTAATGGCGTCAACCGCAAAACATAAAGCCCTAGGTAGATCTGCTAAATCCTGCGCCTGCTGAACTGGCATGTCTTTTAAAGCCAGCTTCATCTGGTCTTTCAAGGCCTGACAGATGCCAATGGCTGCCACTGCAGGCTGAGTTACAGTACCAGCTGTAGAAAAAGCAGTCTTTAATAGGGTTTCCAACTTTTTATCTGTTGGATCTTTAAACATCTGTACATTGTCCACTGGACAGGTCAGGGATTTGTTCACAGAAGAGATGGCAGCGTCCACAGAAGGAAGGCTCCATTTTTTGGTGAACTTTTCCTCCATAGGATATACCACAGAAAACTTTTTGGGAGGAAGGAACAATTTATCAGGATGTTCCCAATCTTTATAAATTAGATTTTCTAACAATGGATGCACTGGAAAGGAACCATTAGCCTGTGGGGCTTTCAAAGATCCCAATGAAGAAACCGATGTAGTTGCTGGTTCTGAAAGGGGCAGCTTGAAAGCTGACCGAACCATGTCTGTTAAAGACTGAACTAACAATTTTTCAGCCTGACGTTTTTTTCTACGAGATTCTTGGACAAGAAAATTGTCCCGGCCGAGTGTACACACGCTCGATTCAAAGAACCCGCGGTTCTTTGAATGGAGCGTACGCGGTGACGTCATCGACTACGACGAGCATGCGCTCGTCACATTCGATGCCGTCGCCGCCATCTTGGTATACCCTATCTATGCCTAGGAAGCTACCGCGCATGCGTCAAAGTCATTTCGAGCATGCGCGGGCTTCCCGGCGAAAAGCTAAGTGTACACACACACAATTTTCTCGTCGAGAAACAGGCTGACGAGAATCTCGACGAGAAAATAGAGAGCAGGATCTCTATTTTCTCGTCGAGATTCTTGTCGCTTTTCTTGACGAGAAACCATACACACGAACAAATTTCTCGGCAAAAAATCTCTGCCAGCAAGTTTCTTGCTGGTTTTTGCCGAGAAACTCGTTCGTGTGTACGAGGCTTGAGAAGCTGAAAATGGTTCCTATAAAGTAGATTCCTCCGAGGCTGCATCATCCTCCTGATCCCCTGCAGGAAAATCAATTTCATCCTGAGACAATTGCTCTGCTGTTAGATACTCTAACGGTGGAGATGGAGATCTGGCGCGCTTTTTTCCCGGCAGGAAGAAAGCGATTAATGCCGCCAATCTTTGTTCTAATCCTCCCAGAGCAGAGGTAAAAGCCTCCTCTGTCACATACACCGGAGCAGGTGAACTGAGGGAAGCCACAGCATCTAGCATTCCTGATGGCTCCCCTCGGGTAACTACCTCTGATTTATCAGGGGAGGATATATTAGTAGGAGCAAGCCCCAGATCCTCAGAGCCCGATGGTGAACCCTTTAGCCTATTAGGATTTTTACTCCCAGAGCCCTTGGAAGGCATAGTCCTAGCTCAAGCTAAGGACTTACAGCCAAAAATGCACCCACCACTAGCTATAGTCTAGCATACAAGCTTGCTATGAGAGCTAGTCAGGTGACTAAACTAATGTGCCTTGGGGATGCCTGTATCACCACCTGTAGTGTGCCCAATATAATATCAAAAATAAATGTCACCAAGGAGCTCTGCTGATGTGTCCGTCCTCTTACAGCATGTCTCGCAGAGGCTGTCTTTTTAAAGCAGAGGACGCCCGCACATGCGCAGAAGCGCGTGCGTGCGCGTCAATGTGTGCGCGTCAATACGCCAATGCGCGCATGCCAGAAATGCTCCCTGGAAGGAATGGGGAGAGGAGCAGGAGGGAGCTGCATTTTTACATTGGAGCCAAGCTGACACTATAGAGGGAGACCACAGTGCCATTTCTAAGAACACTGTTTCCAGGTCCCCCTAGCAGGTATGGTAACATTTTTACAGATGGGTACTGCAGAGCTTGTACATAGAAGAATGCTCCTCCATCTGTCTAGGCATTACACTTATACAAGGTATGCCCAGCTATATAGACATTCTCAAGTATCTCCCTCCTGTGGCCAAACAGGGGTACTACATAATGTCCAATAGAACCATAAGAAAATACATTTCAGGTTTATCAAAGATATTTTAGGCATCAGGTACAGTGGGAAATATATTTTAAAATGGCAGAAAAACAACAAACAATCCTGCGCACGAGATGACCATCGACCATTCAGTAATCTACAACGAAAGCACCGGCCTTGCTGCCCTTCGTGGATAGGGGTGTCCTAGTAGCAAATGAAAAAAAGGAAAAAACAAGGGTGCACCAGCCTGGTGTGATATCGTTTAGGTTTTTTTTTTAAAATGAAAGTAGTGTATGGTATTATTTGCCCAATGCGGACGTCTCTATGTAGGTCGCACATCCCGCCCTATGAGAGTGCGCATAGGCGAACATAAGTGTGATATCTCTAACACTAGGGTCAAATACCCGGTTCCTAGACACTTTGATGAAGTTCACCAGGGTGATCCATCGGGTATGAAAGTCTTTGGAATTGAATCCGTCGAAGGCAATCTAGATAGAGGTAGGAGACACCAGAGGCTATGCAAACGCGAGGCCTACTGGATTTTCACCCTGGGTAGCCTCACCCCCAGTGGGCTAAACGAAGACCCTGAGATTCACAAAATCAGTTAAACAACTTACCAATGATCACTTTGTTACGATCCATCCTTGTCCATTCCAATAATACCATTTCCCTGTCGGTTCCCCTGTTTAGACGGGACTCCATGTGGTTTTTCTGTGTGCCTAAGCTAGGGGATCATTTGGGTTGGTGTATGTTTGGGTGGTCTTCCCTGGTCATTTCACCCCATTCCCCCTTTCCCTACGTTCCTATTTACTTCTGTAGTGGGCGCTATTTTCCATCTGGTCCCTCTCCCTAGTAGCACCCCTGAGTCTGTCTCCATTTATCATTCATGTGTGATGATGGGGGTTCTGATATGACCGTAGAGGTTGGTGCTACTATCACTAGTATTAACACTCCTACTGTTGGTCCATATACATCATATTGATGATTATTATATTTGTTTGTGTTCTTAGTGTTTGCACACCTATGGGGGTCTTAGTGTGGGTTGTTCTATGTGCGGTAGTGCTAATCGGCACGCCTAACAGCTAATATCTAGGTTTTACTACTATTTTGCTTCTTGTATGTTTTAAAAGGGAGACAATTGTTTTATTGTTACACTCCAGTAGAGTATCTACTTTGAGAAGGGGAGATATATATATATACATTTTTATGTATACATACATTTGTTTTTAAAGTTGCTATACGACCTTCATATAGTCTTTGTATATGTTTTCAAACGCCCTGATACATCTAGCAACTATGCTTTTTATATAAAAAAAAAATATATATATATGTGTTCCTCTAGGCTTCCACATATTTCTGCTCCCCTGGTTGTGTAATCTACTAATATTAGCAATATTATATATATGGTACCTCTGCCTCTACCACCGTACCTATATGTAGACCATTTACAGCTAGTACTATTAGTATTGTTGTCACGATATATACAGCCATTGCTGTTGTATTCTAATATCAATTGTAATTTAAATTATGATCATAATTTTTATTGTATTTTACTCACTCTTCGTGTGTCACTGGGAGCATTTATGGTGTTCCCGCATTACTATTTCGTTTGCGGCTTCGCCCTTTTGCTCTCCGGTGTCTTTGTGTGAAGATATGTGCATGTGTGTGCCCTATGTCATTTTTGGTGGAAAAACACAAACCTCTGTATTTTATTTTAATTTTATTTTTATTTTTATTTCTATTTTTTTTTCATTTTTTTTTTTTTTTATTTATATTTATTTTTATGTATTTTTTTGTAGTTTATTTTTATTTTTATTTTCCTTTTCTTCCCCTTGATTGGCGTATAGACTTGGCGGATGCTACGTATAGAAACAGGTCATTTGTTTTGTTTTTGATGAGTCCCGCTTTGGCCTCTAGCAGCAGGGTATACACCAAGATGGCGGCCGCGTCATCTGTATAATTATGCGTTTACTTTTTTCTTCTTGAGCGTCATCATTGGGCGTCGGACGCCCTGCTGGTGACGCTCCGCCATCATTTCCGGGTGTGTGGAGCGCAGGGGGGGTGTTTGCGCTCCACACACATCCCTGCGCCGCTATTGGGCTATGGTCAGTGCCCAGTTGGCGATGCGGCTACACCATTTCCGGGAACTTTGAGCGCTGATGAGGTTCCCTGTGCTCTACGCGTGATGTTTGGTATTGGATCTTTGGATCCAATACATTATTGTCCTATTTTCCTTTCCATTTCTCTATGACCATCAATGATGGACGGCGCTAGTTTTGGTTATCTACTTCTTTCCATATGCAGGTGGGTGGCGTGTCTATTTTATTCATTTATTTACTTAATTAATTAGTTGTTTTAATCTATCTTTAATCAATTAATTTATTTTAACTGTGGTGCTGGTCTGCTCTTGCTATATAGCTGGATCTTGCATTGGAGTCCCTGACTGACCCTGGCGGTGACTTTTCCAGCAGTCTATGCTGGTCCACTGTTGCAGTCCCTGCTGCTGCTACACATCTGTCCATAAGCGCTTTTGTTTTCTTTGCCCACTTGGTATCTTACTTGTGGGAGGATTCAGCTGGACCATATATCGCCAATTGTTTACTATCATTGTTTTCCAATGATGTCTGTTTTGTTTATTCACTGGTGTTTTTTTTTTTTTTTTTTAGTTATTTATTATTGTGTTGCTCCACCTATGGGGCGTTGGCTCTTTGCCCTATGAGGGAGGAGCCACGAGATCCTGGGGGCCCCTCCCCCTCCACCCAATTAGTGGCCCACATGCACATGTCCCCATATAAAGGGTAGGTAGAGGTCTCAGCACTGCGTGGCTTTGATAAAGAAGTTTTACACTTTGAAATGCGTCAGCCGATAGTGCGCCCCATCACGGTCTCCTTGATCAGTCGAAGTGTGGTTTGGGTTCACATGCTGCAGCTTCCAAGGCACTGTTTGTACAATGCGAACTTTTGTACTAGTTTTGTGAGTACCTTTCTATTGCTTTCATTTTAAAAAAATTTTCCTAAACGATATCACACCAGGCTGGTGCACCCTTGTTTTTTCCTTTTTTACAGTGGGAAATATACCATGTAGGTAAAATACAGGCAAACACATTAGTTTTGAAGGGTCCCTGCTGGACCAAGTTCATCAGGGACCCTCACTTACCTGTCCCCGCCGCAGGACCCTGTTCGGAACAGACAGCCCAAACTTCGCCCCTTTGGCGGGCAACGTCATTTGACCTTCAGGGACCGGGGTCCTACTGAAAGGAACACCACTTCCCCTCGACCTGTATAGCACTCTGCCAGAAACCTCTTGGTATTGGGTCTGACCAGAGTACTGGATCCCAGGGTCCAGCCCTCCTAAGAGAGGCATTACAGGCCAAACCTCGTAGATGGTCCACATCTTCTTCCCCGAGGCCTGGGTACCGTCCATTTTGGCATTGAAGCACTTTGGACGGATCCGGAATAGCTCGCCTTTAGGCCTCAAAGACCATACGCAGAGCTAACTTGAATACATGCTTAACCGTGACCAACACCTTTAGACACTGGCAACAAAACTGAGGTACTCCCGATATGGGAGGGGTTATATAGGGAGGGGACTTCCTGTCTTGGGTGTGCCAGTGTCCATCACCTGAAAGTAAGCTCTATAACCCACATAGTAATTACTATGCCGCTCTGTGTCCCGTGATGTACGATAAAGAAATGTCCTTTGGTAAGTCCATGGGAGACCCAGGTATCGATGCAATGCCCTCTTCTTCCTCCTCATACAATCTTTAATCCCATCTGTCCAGACCGAGCTGAGAACAAGTTATATGACTGTATAAGAATCCATGCAATTGTCTTAAAAAATTACAGCTTTATTTGTAAAAAGAGCGCTTACTGAATAGCATTTTGGTAAGATGCATGGTAACGAGTTGGTTGGAGACACCGTTTCACTATGGTTATGGTACTTGATTATGTTTTCATGCATAACTTCGTATATAAAAGTGTGAGGAGTTCCCATCAGAGAGGATTGATTGATGGCGCAATAAAAATATTACATTTGGTAAGGTAATCCCGGAGTCCGTACAGGATTTAAAGGGATAAAACATGTATATAAACGCACTTTTGTGAGTAGCAAAAATCATAATTTGTGTTAATTGGGTTATTTGCAGTATTACACTATGCGCCTATGCTTCCTTTTTGTCATGGATATGCAGTAGTGTTTGTCTGTCAGCTTACCTTCCTTCCCATGTGTTCATCTTAGAGGCCTGAGCCCTTTCACCTGGCTTCCTTTATAATCTCCTCCCAGCCTGACTCCACCCCAGGCCCTATCACTGAACACTATATTAACCTGTGCACTGCAAGCCTGCTTTGCTGATCAACGTGTTTGTTAGGCATTGTGTGTTTGGGTTCCTGCCTGCCGTGTGCTACGTCTGTCCCTCTGTTACGTTATTGGCTTGTCCCCGACCATCCCTGTCTGCTCGTGACCCTTGACCTTCGGCTCGTTCTTCGTTATCCTTGTCTGCTTGTGGCCCCTGACCTTCGGCTTGTTATTCGGTTCTCTCTATCGTGTGCCGCTGCTTCCCCTTATCCTACGGGGCGTGAGCTAGGAAACTCCAGGGGCCGCGACCTGGTCCCAGCCTGCAGCGTAACATCCTCACCACTAGAGGCCCTGGAGAAGACCAGCTGGGTCTTAGACTCCGCGCCCTGGGGAATCTTGGCTCTCGCTTCCGTTGGGATCCCGGTTGTGCTCCTCTGGTCCCGCTTTCCACAACCACCCAGTTTCCTATCCACAGAAGCCAGCCATAGGGTTCACTACCTCGCGGTGCACTCCTGTCCCCCTACGGTGTGCATCTGTCACCTGGCCACAGGTGACCCTGACAGTTTGATCAGCCATGAACCCGGCTGACATCCCGCTTCCCGCGGATGATCCATTGCAGGGCATAGTTCGCAGACTTGAGACCCAGGAATCAAATCAGACCCAGGCGATGCGATTCCTCCAGGATCTGGCTTCTCGCTTCGAGCAGCTTCAGGCCTCCTTGGGAACCCTGAATCCACAACCTCAAATACAATCAGCGGCTGCACCTATTGCACCAGTCGCAGCCACACACTCACTACAACTGCCAGCTCCGTCCCGTTTCTCTGGGGACTCCAAGGCTTGCAGGGGGTTCCTTAGCCAATGCACGATTCATTTTGAGCTCCAGCCCCAAAACTTCCTGTCTGATCGGGCTAAGGTAGCCTATATCATTTCCCTCCTCTCTGGTGAAGCTTTAGCCTGGGCAGCCCCTCTGTGGGAACTGAATGATCCAGTGGTTTCTAGCCTGTCTGGCTTCTTGAAACTTTTTCGGAATATCTTCGAAGAACCGGCTCGTGTCTCTTCAGCGGCCAGCGCCCTTTTACGTCTCCGCCAAGAGTCTGCTTCTGTGGGACAGTATGCCCTTCATTTCCGCATACTGTCGGCTGAGTTGAGCTGGAACAATGAGGCCTTAGTCGCAACCTTTTTGCATGGCCTGTCTGATAGAGTGAAGGATGAATTAGCAGGAAGAACCATCCCCACTGATCTGGCCGGCGTTATCTCCTTGTGTAACCAGATCGATATTCGCTTTCAGGAGAGGACCTTAGAAAAGCAACGCCAGCACTCCTTGGTTCTTAGTCAGCCTGAGCTCCCCTCTCTTCGACCCGTAGAGCATCTCCTACCAGCTGAGGAACCCATGCAGCTGGGTCGGACCAGGTTATCCCCCGAGGAACGTGCTAGGCGCAGAACTCTTGGTCTGTGTCTTTACTGTGGGGGCAAAGGTCATTTTCGTGACACTTGCTCTCTTTGTCCAGAAAAACGTTCGGGTCCACTTCATCTGGAAAGTGGAGTATTGGACCCAGAAATATCACCTTCCCCTTCTCGTCTTATGCTTTCTGTGTTCCTTCATGTTGGTGCTTCTTCTCATTCGGTCTCAGCATATCTGGATTCCGGAGCCGCTGGTAATTTCATGGACTGGGAAATCGCATCGTCCATGAGACTTACTCTTTTGCCCCTCACCACGCCATTGGTGGTCTTGGCGATTGATGGTACTGTTCTCCCAGGGGGACCTATCCGCTTCCAGACCCTCCCTGTTAAGATGTCGGTAGGGACACTCCACCAGGAGTGGATATCCTTCCTTATCTTACCCAAGGCCTCAACGCCTATCATTTTGGGTCTCCCATGGTTACAGCTCCATTCTCCTCATGTGGACTGGACTACTGGACAGATCCTGGCTTGGGGTCCCTCCTGTTCCTCGTCCTGCCTACCCAAGGTTGCCCCCTGTGAATCTGAGCCGGTCATTCATTCCAGGTTGCATAACCATTTACATTTCTCTGTCCCTAACCACCCTTGGACGCACAGCCAGGCTAGCTTGTCTACAAGTCCTGCAGTCGCTACGTCTTGCGATGCGATTCAGGTAGTCGCTACACCTGACTCAGCTATTCACTCTGCCTCTGTACTAGTTATGCCAGTCCAGCCCATGCCCAGTGAGCCTCCTACTTTTTCTTGTTTGGGACATTCTGCTTGTCCTTCAGCTATTCAGCTTGACTCCGGCGACATGTCACCTTCTAACCAACCTGACTTCAGGGTTCCACTGACATCTGCCCAGTCTGATGGTCCTGTGCAAGATGACCAGTTCCCCTTTAAGGGTCTAGGGGACCCTCCTCAGATTCCTGTTGATCCTCTCATGCCCTTGCTTATTCCTAGAGAGCCTTTGGTCCTCAATAGATCTTCTTGTCATCTCCCTACCTCGTTTTCGGTCTCTGAGGATAATCTTAAGTACGAGGTTAGACAAGTTCTGGATTCTCGGCTCTGCAGAGGCATTCTTCAGTACCTTGTGCATTGGAGAGGTTTTGGTCCTGAGGAGGCGTCTTGGATCGCTGCATCTGATGTCGCTGCACCTCATCTGTTGAGAAGGTTTTATCAGAGATTTCCCTTTAAGCCTGGGTCCAGGCGGGGGAGGGCCCATAAGAGGGAGGGTACTGTCATGGATATGCAGTAGTGTTTGTCTGTCAGCTTACCTTCCTTCCCATGTGTTCATCTTAGAGGCCTGAGCCCTTTCACCTGGCTTCCTTTATAATCTCCTCCCAGCCTGACTCCACCCCAGGCCCTATCACTGAACACTATATTAACCTGTGCACTGCAAGCCTGCTTTGCTGATCAACGTGTTTGTTAGGCATTGTGTGTTTGGGTTCCTGCCTGCCGTGTGCTACGTCTGTCCCTCTGTTACGTTATTGGCTTGTCCCCGACCATCCCTGTCTGCTCGTGACCCTTGACCTTCGGCTCGTTCTTCGTTATCCTTGTCTGCTTGTGGCCCCTGACCTTCGGCTTGTTATTCGGTTCTCTCTATCGTGTGCCGCTGCTTCCCCTTATCCTACGGGGCGTGAGCTAGGAAACTCCAGGGGCCGCGACCTGGTCCCAGCCTGCAGCGTAACATCCTCACCACTAGAGGCCCTGGAGAAGACCAGCTGGGTCTTAGACTCCGCGCCCTGGGGAATCTTGGCTCTCGCTTCCGTTGGGATCCCGGTTGTGCTCCTCTGGTCCCGCTTTCCACAACCACCCAGTTTCCTATCCACAGAAGCCAGCCATAGGGTTCACTACCTCGCGGTGCACTCCTGTCCCCCTACGGTGTGCATCTGTCACCTGGCCACAGGTGACCCTGACACTTTTGGGGAGCTTCTGACCCCCATTTGGAGGAAGGAGAGAAATAATTTTCCAGAGGGAAGATAAAGGCACAGAGGAAAGCTATATTGGAGTTCCACAAAAGGCTCTTTTGAGAGATAGGAGGGTAAAGGTGTATACAGTGCTAAATGAGTACACCCCTTTTGAAAAGTAAGATTTTAATCAATATCTCAATGAACACAAGAACAATTTCCAAAATTTTGACGAAACTGAGTTTTATAGAACATTTGTTTTAGCTCATTACATGAAAGTAAGGTTAATAATATAACTTAGATTACAAAATCTTCAGTTTTACTCAAATTAGTTGATGCAAAAATTAATACACCCCACAACGAAAACCACTACATCTAGTATTTTGTATGACCTCCCTGATTTGTCAGGACAGCACCACGTCTTCTAGACATGGAACAAACAAGTTGATGACATATTGCAACATCTATCTTGTTCCACGACCCCTTTTAGAGTCTGGATGCTTGATGGAGAGTTATGCTCAACTTGTCTCTTCATAATTCCCCATATGTGTTTATTTGGGTTCAGATCAGGAGACATACTTGGCCTTAGATGTGTGTTTTGGATTATTGTCATGTTGGAAAAGTGCACGACGACCAAGGGCACGGAATGATGGTAGCATCTTCTCTTTCAATATAGAGCAGTACATCTGTGAATTCATGATACAGTGGGGCAAAAAAGTATTTAGTCAGCCACCAATTGTGCAAGTTCTCCCACTTAAAAAGATGAGAGAGGCCTGTAATTGTCATCATAGGTATACCTCAACTATGAGAGACAAAATGTGGAAACAAATCCAGACAATCACATTGTCTGATTTGGAAAGAATTTATTTGCAAATTATGGTGGAAAATAAGTATTTGGTCAATATCAAAAGTTCATCTCAATACTTTGTTATATATCCTTTGTTGGCAATGACATAGGTGAAACGTTTTCTGTGTGTCTTCACAAGGTTGTCAAACACTGTTGCTGGTATGTTGCCCCATTCCTCCATGCAGATCTCCTCTAGAGCAGTAATGTTTTGGGGCTGTCGCTGGGCAACACGGACTTTCAACTCCCTCCAAAGGTTTTCTATGGGGTTGAGATCTGGAGACTAGCTAGGCCACGCCAGGACTTTGAAATGCTTCTTACGAAGCCACTCCTTCAATGTCCGGGCGGTGTGTTTGGGATCATTGTCATGCTGAAAGACCCAGCCACGTTTCATCTTCAATGCCCTTGCTGATTGGGAGGAGGTTTGCACTCAAAATCTCACGATACATGGCCCCATTCATTTTTTCATGTACACGGATCAGTCGTCCTGTTCCCTTTGCAGAGAAACGGCCCCAAAGCATGATGTTGGCACCCGCATGCTTCACAGTAGGTATTGTGTTCTTTGGTTGCAACTCAGCATTCTCTCTCCTCCAAACACGACGAGTTGTGTTTCTACTAAACAGTTCTACTTTGGTTTCATCTGACCTTATGACAATCTCCCAATCCTCTTCTGGATCATCCAAATGCTCTCTAGCAAACCTCAGACGGGCCCGGACATGTACTGGCTTAAGCAGGGGGACACATCTGGCACTGCAGGATCGGAGTCCCTGGCAGCATAGTGTGTTACTGATGGTAGCCTTTGTTACGTTGGTCCCAGCTCTCTGCAGGTCATTCACTAGGTCCCCCTGTGTGGTTCTGGGATTTTTGCTCACCGTTCTTGTGATCATTTTGACCCCACGGGGTGAGATCTTGCGTGGAGCCCCAGATTGAGGGAGATTATCAGTGGTCTTATATGTCTTCCATTTTCTAATTATTGCTCCCACAGTTGATTTCTTCACACTTGGTGCAGGTCTACAATTTTGTTTCTGGTGTCCTTCGACAGCTCTTTGGTCTTCACCATAGTGGAGTTTGGAGTGTGACTGTTTGAGGTTGTGGACAGGTGTCTTTTATACTGATAACAAGTTCAAACAAATGCCATTAATACAGGTAATGAGTGGAGGACAGAGGAGCCTCTTAAAGAAGAAGATACAGGCCTGTGAGAGCCAGAAATCTTGCTTGTTTGCAAATAAATTCTTTCCTAATCAGAAAATGTGATTGTCTGGATTTGTTTCCACATTTTGTCTCTCATAGTTGAAGTATACCTATGATGACAATTACAGGCCTCTCTCATCTTTTTAAGTGGGAGAACTTGCACAATTGGTAGCTGACTAAATACTTTTTTGCCCCACTGTACATCAATAAAATGGACATCAATAAAATGGACATATAGCCCGGTCATATGTGTGCCCCGGAGCATATAGCTCACCGGCCACCCCTGGAGCAAAGGGGCATGTCGTGGACGACCCAGCGTGTAGCTAAAGGTCAGCACACGCTCGATGGCCGAAACTGGGGGGACTATAAGGATCTGGGATCCAGCCTCTCACCCAGTCGGCAGTTGATAGTAGATCTCGGGATCAAAAAGTAGAAAAAAATTGAAGCCAGATCCTCCTCCTCTGCTAGGCAGAAAAAAACTGAGCTGCTAACTAAATAAATCTTGTCTTCACAGCACTGAACTTTCAGCACTACATGGATTAACTGCCATGGATCTAACATGGATGAAGTCCCAATGGCCGCCCTCCCTCCCTTTCCTGTCCTCTTCGCCATTCACAGAACTCCTTGTATGTTCTTACAGAATGCAACACTTATGCTAAATGGGGGAGGGGATCACTCATCCACCCCCCCCCCCCCATTCAGAGAACCCAAACACTGTTTTGTTATATAAAATATGTATCCCTCTGCCTCTTACAGTTGATGGGCAGAAAGAGATAAACTGGGGGGGAGGGGGGGTTACTAAAAATGGAGCGTGCAAAATTTGGTGCAGCTCTGCATAGAAACCAGTTTCCAGTTTTGTTTTTTTTCGTCAAAGCTTAATTCAACTAACTGAAGTTAGAAGGTCATTGGCTGCCTTGCATGGCAGCATCAGATTCTGAGTGATCCAGTTTTAGTAAATCTTCCCCACTATTACACAGTGGTAAACACTTTGTAGCTGCTATAAAAAAAAAATAGAAATTAAAGTAAGTCACATTATATGAAAAACAGCAAGGACCTCCTGACTAGAATGATTTTCTTCACAAAATAGAAAGAACCTAGTCAAAGGTTTTCATTTGTATGATTTTGATGCAATACACTGAAACAATCTATGTTTGATAAAATCCTGTATATTATATATAAATATAGAGTGAGTATATATATCACTGTATGAGTAGTTAGTTATTGGTCTCTTCTTCTTGCTGATTAGATCTATATTTTCAGAGTTCAGGTCATGCTGGCATCACATACTGCAGCTGTAAGTTGGGCGATCTAGTTCCAAGATGGCATTAAATGTTCGAAGCGCCTGCATTTTCTTTCCATGCAGGACCTATGTGAAAAATGTAATGCTCTAGAAAAAATAATAGTGCTACATCTACATCTCAGCTCGTCGTAAGATTACTATCTGAAATACAATTCACATTTTAATAAAAGTAGCAGGAAACGAAGCAGCAAGCTCAGTGGACAATATCTCTTCTTAATATTCCGCAGCAGAGCAAGGAGGCACAAACAGTTTAATAATATAATGTAAAAAGATTTTATTCTTGGGTCAAGGCCAACAAGAGTTAAACTTGAATGGTGATTAAGGAAGCTATAAAATATCACACTTATTTTGAGCCATGTGTTGCAACAGTATAATAAAGTATCATCTTGCACTGCTGTTGAACATTTCCCTACTTGCTCTATATAACCATAAACCATTCAGCTCATTTAAAAAGACCATGAGGAAAAATAATGGTGCTTAAAGTAGCCCGTTAGATATTTGCTTTATAATATGCACCGATAAGGACTTGGGGGATCATTAAACTTCACTTGCATGCAGCTTGAGAAGTTTACACGTTCAAGAGGAGTACTCGTTCAACTGGATTATTGAACAGCACCTGTACTTTTCTGTGCATCAGTTTCTGGAATCACTGCCACCTAATTTCCAAAACACCCAGCAAACAAAGATTTGGTGCCCGCAAACAGCATTTGCGATCTGCATTTGGAGTGCTATTAACAATGTAGTGGTACACGCTGTACCTGATTGTTTTGTAATGCTGATTTGTCTAATAAACTTTTCTGTTAAAAAAAAAACAATATAGTGGCATCCACATGCAGACGGCAAGGGCAAGGCGTTTGAACACGGTGTAGGAAACGCGCCTCTCCCCCACCGTGTTCTAGTGTGATCCAGCCATAACTGAGCTGAAATCTTCTAGTCTGCTAGGCCAAATAATACAGTACATTGCAATTTGTAATTGCCATATACAGTTTATACATATAGTATAATCAACAATTATGGGCAGAAGACATAAGCTGATAAGGAGCACATTGCTTTTAATATTCGGACAGTGAATAAATGTGGCATTACAACAGAAAACATGGCAAATCAGCCCAAGTTACAGCAAATAATTCAAGTATAGGCAAGTGCAAAGGAAATAATCTGGGAACAATAAAAGAGCAGGACAAAAATACAAAAAGTTCTTCAAGTGGCACCTTGCAGGCCTAGGGATACAGTAAATGACCTGCCTGAATTACAAAGAAAATAAAACGCAATTCTTGATCATGACAATGAATCCACTAAAGGTTTCACTATAACAGAATAATATAAAAAATCCAATCAGTTGTACAGAGTGTGACAGCAGGAAGGTAAAGTCACCTGGTTGCATCCAGGGGGGTAGATATATTTCGCCCAGATTCAGGCTTTACGCCGACTTATACAACTAGGTGGAGAGTTGTATAAGCCCAGCTGAGGCTAGTGGGCTCATGGATGACTCATACCTCTAGGGAGAGTGTGGGGCGTCGTGCAGACAGGGAGTTGATGAGACCAGCTGAAGCTTGTCAGCTCGTTTAAGGCCTCTATAAAAACTCCCAGCTTCATTAGGTGTTTGCTCATGCCTGGAACCAGACCTGTGTGGACTGTCTAGGGAGAGTGAACCCCTGTGCGGTGAGACAAAGCCTGTGTGGCTATTTGCTTGGACATTTAAAACCAGGGACTTAGGGACTAGGACAGCACTAGGCTGATCCCAGTTGTTAGTTAGGAAACCTGTATGTTTAGTCAGAGGTCAAGTTGACCAGGATTTATTTTATTTATGTTTCTTTTGCTTTGCTGTGTTTTGTCACTGTAAATAGAAAATAAACCGCACCTTTTTGATTTTGAAAACCACAACCTCCGTTTGCTGGGCCTGTTTTTGTGTGGGGAGCCCATCCCGGGGGTCACACACACCCGCTGCCGAGCTAACCCCCTCACAGTTGGTGGAGAACCAGTGGCAGTTTTTTGTTAAGCCAGCATGGAGGAGATACTGAAGCAGCTGGCTCTAGCAAATGCCAATCAAAAGCAGACAAATGCAGGTTTGCAAAAGAGCCTTGCAGCTCAACAACAGAGCTTCGCAGCCCAGCAGCAAGCTCATCAACAGAGCCTTGCAGCCCAGCAGCAAGCTCACCAACAGAGTCTGGAAGCTCAGCAACAAGCCCAGCAGCAATCTGAGGCCCGCTTCATAGACCTGTTACAGAAGCAAGAGCAGAGACTACAACAAATGGAAGCAGTAATGCAGCAACGTCCGCAGACCAGTGAGGAAAGCCGTCCCACTAATACCGCGTCCTTTGGGGTGAGTCGTTTATTGACAAAAATGACTGGAGAGGATGATCCAGAGGTATTTTTGACCACATTTGAAAGGACTGCTGAAAGAGAAAAGTGGCCTGAGGAGCAGTGGGCTGGACTGGTGGCTCCTCTGTTAACTGGTGAATCGCAGAAGGCTTACTATGACCTAGAGCCTGACCAAGCAAAAGACTATGTGATGCTAAAAGCTGAAATATTGGCAAGGCTGGGTGTCACCCTGGCTGTCCGGGCTCAGCGTGTGCATAACTGGACTTTCCAGCTTGGAAAACCCCCCAGGTCTCAAATGTATGATCTCATTCACCTGAGCAGAAAGTGGCTACAGCCAGAGACTTTGTCCGCACCAAAGATTGTGGAACGTGTTGTAATGGATCGGTTTTTGAGAGCTCTTCCTACTGCCATCCAAAAGTGGGTAAGCCATGGAGACCCAGAGACGGCCGATGGTCTTGTGGATCGTGTGGAGAAATACTTGGCTACAGAGAACCTGACGGCCTCTTCCAGAGACACTCGGACTTTCCACCCTAAGACCAGACCATCCCCAGGGGCGGATAAGAGGATTCCAAGGGGTGAGGGTGGAGAGAGTGAGAGGGTGGGAGCTCTACCCCAAGTTTGGCGAGAACAGCCTGGGAAATCAGCGGCTCAAGAGGCGGCAAGAAGGATCGTTTGCTACCGCTGCCGGCAAGCGGGACATATTGCAGCCAATTGCCCGGTTGTGGAGGAACCCATGCAGTGTGACTTTCTGACGGGCAGACGTCAGTCGCTGTGTGCGACAGTCGCATGCACTGCCATTCGAGGAACTGAGAAACATTTATGCAAAATGTGTGTTAATGGTAGAAATGTTGTGGTATTGCTGGATTCAGGTAGCCTTGTGACCCTGATAAAGGCTGAGTTAGTTAAAACAGAGGTCTTTGGGAATAGCAAGGTAGCTGTTATTTGTGTGCATGGGG
The DNA here is from genome assembly GCA_029206835.1 of Rana muscosa. Taxonomy (NCBI): domain Eukaryota; kingdom Metazoa; phylum Chordata; class Amphibia; order Anura; family Ranidae; genus Rana; species Rana muscosa. The sequence goes on from CM055119.1 coordinate 94,584,329, forward strand.
ACACCCGAGAGTATCCAGTGACTACAGTGTGTTTCGAGACCCCCAAAGGTACCCTCTCTCATCCAGTGGGCTTAGTATCTCAGTTACCGCATGACGCCATTGTGGGAAGGGATTTTCCGAAGTTCTGGGAACTGTGGGATGATCCTGAGCCCCCCACTGGTGCCCCTATGTACCAGGAATGTGATAGCCAGAACTCCCCTGAGAGTGGTGAGGACTCTCCGGAATTTCCCTTATCAGTATTGGCAGGGGAGACTCAAGAAACTGGAGAGGAGCCCACCTCCTCAGACGAAAACCTACCGTCTGTGGAGTTTTCTGATCTTGAGGTTCACAGGGAAAACTTTGCCACAGAACAGTTGAAAGACCCCGCCCTAATAAAGGCACGGGAAAACGTAGTGAAAATAGATGGCGAGTTAGTGAACCCAGATAATACCTGCACTTACCCATACTTCAGCGTAGAGAAGGACCTACTGTATCGGGTGGCAAAAAGGGCAGAAGAAACCCTTGAGCAGCTTGTGGTGCCCAAACCTTACAGGAAGTTGGTGTTGGAGTTGGCCCATGGGCACATTCTTGGAGGTCATCTGGGGACAGAGAAAACCCGAGAGAGGATATTACAGAGATTCTATTGGCCAGGGGTGATGAAGGACATAGAAAATTATTGTTCCTCCTGCCCTGTGTGTCAGAGGTCGGCCCCGATGCCACATTTCCGTAGCCCGCTGGTCCCTCTACCCATCATTGAGGTCCCGTTTGAGAGGATCGCCATGGATTTGGTAGGGCCTATAATCAAGTCCGCTAGGGGGCACCAGTACATATTAGTTATAATGGACTATGCCACCCGTTATCCAGAAGCGATCCCTCTCCGAAATACCTCGGCCAAAACCATAGCCAAAGAGCTATCTCTTGTGTTTAGCCGGGTGGGTATTTGTAAAGAACTGCTTACGGACCAAGGTACACCCTTTATGTCCCGGGTTATGAAGGAGCTGTGTAAATTGTTCAAAGTGACGCAATTACGTACATCTGTGTATCACCCCCAAACCGATGGGCTGGTTGAAAGATTCAACAAAACCCTAAAACAAATGTTGAAGAAAGTGGTGGATAGAGATGGAAAGGATTGGGACTGTCTACTTCCTTATCTGATGTTTGCTATTAGGGAGGTGCCCCAATCCTCTACGGGATTCTCCCCCTTTGAGTTACTGTATGGGAGACACCCAAGAGGGCTGTTGGATATTGCCAAGGAAACTTGGGAAAGTGAGAGTTCTCCCCACAGGAGTGTGATTGAGCATGTCGCCCTGATGCAAGACCGAATTGCACAGGTAATGCCCATCGTGAAGGAACATTTGGCCCAAGCGCAGTTAGCACAGCAGAGAGTGTACAACCGTGGAGCCAAGACCCGTACCTTTTCCCCGGGGGATAGGATACTGGTACTTGTCCCTACGGTTGAAAGTAAATTCCTTGCCAAATGGCAAGGCCCCTATGAGATAATAGAAAAAGTGAGCGAAGTGAATTACAAGGTCAGACAACCAGGAAGGCGAAAGCCCGAACAGATCTATCACGTTAATCTGTTGAAAGCCTGGAGGGATAGAGAGTCCCTAGTCGCAGACACTTGGTCACCAGCTCAAACTGGTTGCGTGATTCCTGAGGTTGGAATAGCACCCACCTTGTCACAACCCCAACAACAGGAGGTTAAGGAGTTTGTGCTTCGCAACAAGGAGGTATTCTCTGAGCTGCCGGGACAAACATCTGGGGTAGAGCATGACATCATTACCCCGCCCGGTGAAAGGGTGAAGTTAAAACCCTATCGGATCCCAGAGGCCCGACGGGAGGCAATACGGGAGGAAGTACAGAAAATGCTGAACTTAGGGGTGATAGAGGAGTCCCAAAGTGATTGGTCTAGTCCCATTGTGTTGGTGCCTAAACCGGATGGGAGCTGGCGATTTTGTAACGATTTTCGTCAGTTGAACAAAGTTACAAAATTTGACACCTACCCCATGCCACGTATAGATGAGTTGATCGACCGGCTGGGAACAGCCCGATACATGACGACTCTTGACCTCACAAAAGGGTATTGGCAAATCCCCCTGGCCAAGTCGGCCAAAGAGAAAACCGCATTTGTAACCCCAGACGGGGCGTTCCAATATAAAAGAATGCCGTTCGGGTTACAGAATGCGCCGGCCACATTCCAGCGGAAAATGGACCAGATGCTGAGGCCCCATCGGAAGTATGCTGCGGCTTACCTGGATGACGTAATTGTCCATAGCACAGATTGGGCCTCACATCTGCCAAAAGTGCAAGCAGTCCTGGACTCTGTTCGGGAAGCGGGGTTTACGGCTAACCCCAAGAAGTGTACCATTGGGCAGGAGGAGGCCAAATATCTTGGGTACACCATTGGGAGGGGAGTAATAAAACCCCAACTCAACAAAGTCGAGGCCATCCAGAGTTGGCCACGTCCCAACAGCAAGAAGCAGGTACGAGCCTTTCTGGGAATCGCTGGGTATTATCGGCGATTCATTCCCCACTTTGCTTCTAAGGCTGTGCCCCTAACCAACCTGACGAAGGGGAAAGGGTCGGTCATGATTAAATGGACCCCCGAGGCTGAGGTAGCATTCCAAATCTTGAAACAAGCCTTATGTAGCCAGCCAGTGTTGTACTCACCCGACTTCTCTAAAGACTTTGTCGTACAAAGTGATGCGTCAGATGTGGGGTTAGGAGCAGTATTGTCCCAGGTCTGGAACGGGGAAGAGCACCCAGTCATTTACCTCAGCAGGAAGTTGAAGTCCCATGAGGTAAATTACGCCACCGTTGAAAAGGAGTGTTTAGCGGTGAAGTGGGCTCTAGATTCCCTTCGGTACTACCTGCTAGGTAGGCACTTTGACATGGTTATGGATCACGCTCCGTTAAAGTGGATGGCTCAAAACAAGGAAACAAATAGAAGAGTGAATAGGTGGTTCCTGGCCCTCCAGGAATTCAACATCACAGTAAAGCATCGCCCTGGCGTTCAAATGGGGAATGTGGATGCTTTGTCTCGAGTACATGAATGCCTGATTGCTGGTGTTCCAACCCCGAGGTTAAAACAAGAGGGGGGGGTATGTGACAGCAGGAAGGTAAAGTCACCTGGTTGCATCCAGGGGGGTAGATATATTTCGCCCAGATTCAGGCTTTACGCCGACTTATACAACTAGGTGGAGAGTTGTATAAGCCCAGCTGAGGCTAGTGGGCTCATGGATGACTCATACCTCTAGGGAGAGTGTGGGGCGTCGTGCAGACAGGGAGTTGATGAGACCAGCTGAAGCTTGTCAGCTCGTTTAAGGCCTCTATAAAAACTCCCAGCTTCATTAGGTGTTTGCTCATGCCTGGAACCAGACCTGTGTGGACTGTCTAGGGAGAGTGAACCCCTGTGCGGTGAGACAAAGCCTGTGTGGCTATTTGCTTGGACATTTAAAACCAGGGACTTAGGGACTAGGACAGCACTAGGCTGATCCCAGTTGTTAGTTAGGAAACCTGTATGTTTAGTCAGAGGTCAAGTTGACCAGGATTTATTTTATTTATGTTTCTTTTGCTTTGCTGTGTTTTGTCACTGTAAATAGAAAATAAACCGCACCTTTTTGATTTTGAAAACCACAACCTCCGTTTGCTGGGCCTGTTTTTGTGTGGGGAGCCCATCCCGGGGGTCACACACACCCGCTGCCGAGCTAACCCCCTCACAAGAGTTTAACAAATATAAAGCTATACAACATAGGAATAAGATCCTGATCTGACCAAGTGCTAATATGGAACTAGAAACATGCTTAGGTAGAAGAAGCTGCCTTACACAAATATTGTATCAACATGTAAATGTTGTATTTGTGGTAAAATTCTGTGTGTCTGATTAGCAGGCTAATTCTCCTGGTGGGATGTTATCTATTTTAATATCAAGTATCAGGTATCTTGGCAAAGACTCAAATCTCTTGATGGAGTTTGAGGAGTTGGCAAAGAGTCGATACGAAAAAAGAGAAGGGGATCTGTATGTTATTTTGAATGTTATAGTACAGAATAGAGATTTGCATATCTGGTGACAAGTCTTTCACAGACAGGCATACCTGTTTGATCTGATAGTTAATTAGGGTAGGTAAAATATAAAGATATAAAGTCTTTAAGCCCCACTCACACCAGTCCATTTTATGTGCGTTTTAGATGGGAGACATAAAAAAAAGTCCTGCTTACTACATCTTTGATGCTCCATTTTTTTTTCTATGTTCAATGATATAGCACCCAAAATGCATGTAAAATGCAACACAACACACAGATGAAAACAGGCTTTGAAGCATTTTGGGGCCAAGGAGGTTGTAAAATGGGTACCATACCTTCTCTGCCATTGTGCTATTGCTGGGTGTCCAGTGTGCCCCTATACCTTTAAAGAGGGGGGGGCTCCCTCCAGGCATACTTGGCCTTAATCTATTAATTATTATATATGTGCTTCAACTTTGGAGACTCTCAAAATGTATAGAGTTAGGACTGCAGTATACTGGGGTGCCATGATGTGGCCTTGGAAGCTTATGCATATGTTTGCAAATTTGTGCAAACTAAACCCCTTGTTTTAATGTGAACTGTTAGTTAGTTTTTTGCAGGCTGGCTGGTAAGTGAGCTGGGAGTTTTTGTTTGTTTTTTTGATATGCGTCGCCCTTCCTTGTGCTTCTTGCTGCAAAGGCCAGTTGTAGGTTGGGGTGGTTGCCATTTGTTTGTAACAAACCATAGTGCCCCGTTGTCAGGGCAGCAACAGCAGGGGAAGGACTCTAGGACCCAGCATCAGTTAGGGCACCAACGGCAGGAGAAGGACTCTAGGACCCAGCATCTCCACCAGCACTTTGCATGGGCCTTTATAAGGAAGCCTGTGAGTGGTGGAAGTTGCTTATTGATCGTCAGCTTGTTACCTCTGTTCCTGTGATTCCTTAGTTACTGACCCGACTTGTTCCTGATCTGCTCCGCTCCAGTCCTCGACCACGGCTTGCCTTACGGATACCCTCTCTGCCTGCTTCTGGTGTTTGACCTTGGTTTCTCAACTGGCTCCTGATCCGGGCTTGTACTGACTATCCTTCTGTCACAGTGATTCAACAGACCTGTCACACCTTACAGGCGCCATCTGCCTGCAGCCTCTGCTTAATACAACAGCAGTATCCCTGAGTCCTTCTGCAAGCAACTCCGCAGGCGACCTGTGCCAATTTGTGCCTGACTCCTCCTGTCTTATCTCCAGGGGAGTCCGGAAATTAGCCGCAAGGGAAGCCCTCTCTCCATTAGCCTCCAGCACCCGATACATTGTCAGATAAATAGCCCTTTCCACCCTCCACCACTATCCAACAACGCTGGGCAAAAGAGACATACCTCTGACTGACAGCGCACAGAGAGGAGGTGGCGGTGCAGACACAGCCTGTACAGTCCCTGCCACCTCTGAATGTTGCAGACAGAACATCTCCAGCCCTCCTTACCGTGCAGCCCATGCCTCCTGCATGCTTCATTTGTACAGATAATATACTGAGCCTGCAACCTCTCACAGTCCCCTCTCCATTCTGAGCCTGCAACCTTCTGCAGCTGACAGAAAGTTGAGGAGAGGACTACTGTATTAGCTGGCAGCTTGTGTAGTAGGAATCACAGCTAGGGAACAGTGTTGTCATTCACAAAAGGGTCTCTGCTTTCAAAAAAATATATAATGTTCGGGTGGTTTAACTAGTCTTCAGGCCTAAAAGTATTATTTTAACATGTGTGCAAAAAAGCATAAAAACAAATCTGAGAATGAAAGGGTTACAAGAACTTGGGTCCAAGTCCTCCAACTTTCCCACTTCTTTATGGGTTAGAGAGGCCGCCAAGAAAGCAGGCTGCTTTTAGCATACCAGATTACTTTCAGACTTTAATGGGCACCGGTTGATCTACTGGAGATCCGGACTGATGTACAGGCAAGCTCTGAGTAACTGCCATCTAATGTAATTGTCAACCTAAACCAGCCTTTCTCAACCTTTTTACCCCAGGGGAACCCTTAAAATAATTTTCAGATCTCGGGGAACCCCTGATAAAACGTATTTATTGGGGTTCAGTGCGAACAATGCCCCTTACTTTGGTGGTCAGTGAGAAGAATGCCCTTTTTTTACAGTGGTGGCAAGAATGGCCCTCTTTACAGAGAGCTATAAAGATCATTGGTGTCATATCACTGGCTCCTCCAAGTGGAATTGGCTCAGAACTATGTAGGCACCATCAAACAGGAGGTAAATCAGCCACAGCTCAAGGAACCCCTAGCCACCTCTGGAGGAACCCTAGGGTTCCACGGAACCCTGGTTGAGAATGGCTGACCTAAACTATTGAAATTGCCCACAAGTTTTCTTTAACCGCTTGCCGACCGCCGCACAAACTTATACGTCGACAGAATGTCACGGCTGGGCAAATGGGCGTGTATATATACGTCCCCTTTAATTTGCTGCCGTATGGTCGCGCGCGACCCTGTCGCAAGCTCCGTGCCCGCGGGACCAGCGGATGCGATGTCTGTCGGTGTCCTGCGATCGGGTCACAGAGCTGAAGAATGGGGAGATGTCAGTGTAAACACAACATCTCCTCGTTCTTCCTAGTGACGTGTCACTGATCTTCTGTTCCCTCTCATCTGGAACAGCAATCAGTGATGTGTCACTCGTAGAAACGTCCCCTAACAGTTAGAATCACTCCCTAGGACACACTTAGCCCCTTCAGCGCCCCTACAGGTTAACCCCTTCACTGCCAGTGTAATTTTTACAGTAATCAGTGCATTTTTATAGCACTGATCAATGTAAAAACTACAATGGTCCCAAAAAGGTGACAAAAGTATCTGATGTGTCCGCCATAATGTCGCAGTCACGATAAAATTCACTGATCGCCGCCATTGCTAGTAAAAAACTAAATTATTAATAAGAATGCCCTAAAACTATCCCCTATTTTGTAACTTTTGCGCAAACCAATCAAACGCTTATTGCAAATTTTCTTACCAAAAATATGTAGAATACATATCGGCCTAAACTGAGGGAAAAAAAATGTTTTGATATATTTTTGGGGGATATTTATTATAGCAAAAAGTAAAAAATATTGAATTTTATTTTATTTTTGTTTATAGCGCAAAAAATAAAAACTGCAGAAGTGATCAAATACCACCAAAAGAAAGCTCTATTTGTGGGAAAAAAAGGACGTCAATTTTGTTTGGGAGCCACGTCGCATCACCCTGCAATTGTCAGTTAAGCGACGCAGTGCCGAATCGCAAAAAGTGGCCTGGTCTTTGACCAGCCAAATGGTCCGGGGCTTAAGTGGTTAAGGTCCAAAAATAAACATTAAACACAAGAACTTTTTTTGCAGGCAAGCCAGGCAGGGCCTGAAAAACAGCCTGCTATTGAGAAGAAATTAACAATTCACATGTACAGAAAAGACAGCAGTCTTCTATTGACTCTGTGCCTGGAGAAAAGATGAATGCAAAAGAAAAGATGTAGTTCAATTAAATGAGAACGGAGAAAAAAAAAAAAAAAGATTCTTGCATTATATGGGAGGACACTGGGGACCCTCAAACCTTCCAGAGCATCAAATTCCAGAGCGCTGGAGAGTGAAGGAAATTGCCGGCTGTAGGGGAAGTAAGGAATGAGGTAAGTACTGTTTAGTATCTTTTTTATCATCCCCAAGACAAAATTAGGAGTTAAACCTTGCAGAGGGAAAGAGGACCAACTGCAAAAGTAAATCCTTTTTTTCCCTGGGCATTCAGCTTTAAGCTAAATCAACTGAAAATGCCAGTTTGAAGGAACTATAAAATTTAGGTAAAGTATTTAATGCTACCAGAGCCGAAATATCACAGATGGATGGGAAATTATATGCTCATGATAATTGCCTTGCAGTGAACTCTTTCATAAGCTTAAATGATTATATACAATTATAGTATAGGGAATAAACATAAAGTTAAAAAATATAGTAGAAATAAAAATAGAGGTACAGCTGGAACTGCATAAAGACTGGCAAGATAAACACAAATCAAGTTCCTTTACAAAGAGCTAACCTAAAACTGGATGAATGCAGCCAATTTAAATTAACTCTGTAGAAAAAAAGTTTCTAAGGAATTATATCAATTTGCTTTTTATGTTAGTAGTTTAACAATAATTTGGTGTATCTGTATATTTCTAATTAAGTTTCTATTTTTAACTATTTTCTTTTCCCTGCATGTTTCCTTTATGCACAACAGAACATTTACTATTTAGCCTTTTTAGTTTTCATTGAGATATATATATATATATTGTGAGGGGGTTAGCTCGGCAGCGGGTGTGTGTGACCCCCGGGATGGGCTCCCCACACAAAAACAGGCCCAGCAAACGGAGGTTGTGGTTTTCAAAATCAAAAAGGTGCGGTTTATTTTCTATTTACAGTGACAAAACACAGCAAAGCAAAAGAAACATAAACAAAATAATTCCTGGTCAACTTGACCTCTGACTAAACATACAGGTTTCCTAACTAACAACTGGGATCAGCCTAGTGCTGTCCTAGTCCCTAAGTCCCTGGTTTTAAATGTCCAAGCAAATAGCCACACAGGCTTTGTCTCACCGCACAGGGGTTCACTCTCCCTAGACAGTCCACACAGGTCTGGTTCCAGGCATGAGCAAACACCTAATGAATCTGGGAGTTCTTATAGAGGCCTAAATGAGCTGACAAGCTTCAGCTGGTCTCATCAACTCCCTGTCTGCACGACGCCCCACACTCTCCCTAGAGGTATGAGTCATCCATGAGCCCACTAGCATCAGCTGGGCTTATACAACTCTCCACCTAGTTGTATAAGTCGGCGTAAAGCCTGAATCTGGGCGAAATATATCTACCCCCCTGGATGCAACCAGGTGACTTTACCTTCCTGCTGTCACATACCCCTCCTCTTGTTTTAACCTCAGGGTTGGAACACCAGCAATCAGGCATTCATGTACTCGAGACAAAGCATCCACATTCCCCATTTGAACGCCAGGGCGATGCTTTACTGTGAAGTTGAATTCCTGGAGGGCCAGGAACCACCTATTCACTCTTCTATTTGTTTCCTTGTTTTGAGCCATCCACTTTAACGGAGCGTGATCCGTAACCATGTCAAAGTGCCTACCTAGCAGGTAGTACCGAAGGGAATCTAGAGCCCACTTCACCGCTAAACACTCCTTTTCAACGGTGGCGTAATTTACCTCATGGGACTTCAACTTCCTGCTGAGGTAAATGACTGGGTGCTCTTCCCCGTTCCAGACCTGGGACAATACTGCTCCTAACCCCACATCTGACGCATCACTTTGTACGACAAAGTCTTTAGAGAAGTCGGGTGAGTACAACACTGGCTGGCTACATAAGGCTTGTTTCAAGAATTGGAATGCTGCCTCAGCCTCGGGGGTCCATTTAATCATGACCGACCCTTTCCCCTTCGTCAGGTTGGTTAGGGGCACAGCCTTAGAAGCAAAGTGGGGAATGAATCGCCGATAATACCCAGCGATTCCCAGAAAGGCTCGTACCTGCTTCTTGCTGTTGGGACGTGGCCAACTCTGGATGGCCTCGATTTTGTTGAGTTGGGGTTTTATTACTCCCCTCCCAATGGTGTACCCAAGATATTTGGCCTCCTCCTGCCCAATGGTACACTTCTTGGGGTTAGCCGTAAACCCCGCTTCCCGAACAGAGTCCAGGACTGCTTGCACTTTTGGCAGATGTGAGGCCCAATCTGTGCTATGGACAATTACGTCATCCAGGTAAGCCGCAGCATACTTCCGATGGGGCCTCAGCATCTGGTCCATTTTCCGCTGGAATGTGGCCGGCGCATTCTGTAACCCGAACGGCATTCTTTTATATTGGAACGCCCCGTCTGGGGTTACAAATGCGGTTTTCTCTTTGGCCGACTTGGCCAGGGGGATTTGCCAATACCCTTTTGTGAGGTCAAGAGTCGTCATGTATCGGGCTGTTCCCAGCCGGTCGATCAACTCATCAATACGTGGCATGGGGTAGGTGTCAAATTTTGTAACTTTGTTCAACTGACGAAAATCGTTACAAAATCGCCAGCTCCCATCCGGTTTAGGCACCAACACAATGGGACTAGACCAATCACTTTGGGACTCCTCTATCACCCCTAAGTTCAGCATTTTCTGTACTTCCTCCCGTATTGCCTCCCGTCGGGCCTCTGGGATCCGATAGGGTTTTAACTTCACCCTTTCACCGGGTGGGGTAATGATGTCATGCTCTACCCCAGATGTTTGTCCCGGCAGCTCAGAGAATACCTCCTTGTTGCGAAGCACAAACTCCTTAACCTCCTGTTGTTGGGGTTGTGACAAGGTGGCTGCTATTCCAACCTCAGGAATCACGCAACCAGTTTGAGCTGGTGACCAAGTGTCTGCGACTAGGGACTCTCTATCCCTCCAGGCTTTCAACAGATTAACGTGATAGATCTGTTCGGGCTTTCGCCTTCCTGGTTGTCTGACCTTGTAATTCACTTCGCTCACTTTTTCCATTATCTCATAGGGGCCTTGCCATTTGGCAAGGAATTTACTTTCAACCGTAGGGACAAGTACCAGTATCCTATCCCCCGGGGAAAAGGTACGGGTCTTGGCTCCACGGTTGTACACTCTCTGCTGTGCTAACTGCGCTTGGGCCAAATGTTCCTTCACGATGGGCATTACCTGTGCAATTCGGTCTTGCATCAGGGCGACATGCTCAATCACACTCCTGTGGGGAGAACTCTCACTTTCCCAAGTTTCCTTGGCAATATCCAACAGCCCTCTTGGGTGTCTCCCATACAGTAACTCAAAGGGGGAGAATCCCGTAGAGGATTGGGGCACCTCCCTAATAGCAAACATCAGATAAGGAAGTAGACAGTCCCAATCCTTTCCATCTCTATCCACCACTTTCTTCAACATTTGTTTTAGGGTTTTGTTGAATCTTTCAACCAGCCCATCGGTTTGGGGGTGATACACAGATGTACGTAATTGCGTCACTTTGAACAATTTACACAGCTCCTTCATAACCCGGGACATAAAGGGTGTACCTTGGTCCGTAAGCAGTTCTTTACAAATACCCACCCGGCTAAACACAAGAGATAGCTCTTTGGCTATGGTTTTGGCCGAGGTATTTCGGAGAGGGATCGCTTCTGGATAACGGGTGGCATAGTCCATTATAACTAATATGTACTGGTGCCCCCTAGCGGACTTGATTATAGGACCTACCAAATCCATGGCGATCCTCTCAAACGGGACCTCAATGATGGGTAGAGGGACCAGCGGGCTACGGAAATGTGGCATCGGGGCCAACCTCTGACACACAGGGCAGGAGGAACAATAACTTTCTATGTCCTTCATCACCCCCGGCCAATAGAATCTCTGTAATACCCTCTCTCGGGTTTTCTCTGTCCCCAGATGACCTCCAAGAATGTGCCCATGGGCCAACTCCAACACCAACTTCCTGTAAGGTTTGGGCACCACAAGCTGCTCAACGGTTTCTTCTGCCCTTTTTGCCACCCGATACAGTAGGTCCTTCTCTACGCTGAAGTATGGGTAAGTGCAGGTATTATCTGGGTTCACTAACTCGCCATCTATTTCCACTACGTTTTCCCGTGCCTTTATTAGGGCGGGGTCTCTCAACTGTTCTGTGGCAAAGTTTTCCCTGTGAACCTCAAGATCAGAAAACTCCACAGACGGTAGGTTTTCGTCTGAGGAGGTGGGCTCCTCTCCAGTTTCTTGAGTCTCCCCTGCCAATACTGATAAGGGAAATTCCGGAGAGTCCTCACCACTCTCAGGGGAGTTCTGGCTATCACATTCCTGGTACATAGGGGCACCAGTGGGGGGCTCAGGATCATCCCACAGTTCCCAGAACTTCGGAAAATCCCTTCCCACAATGGCGTCATGCGGTAACTGAGATACTAAGCCCACTGGATGAGAGAGGGTACCTTTGGGGGTCTCGAAACACACTGTAGTCACTGGATACTCTCGGGTGTCCCCATGCACACAAATAACAGCTACCTTGCTATTCCCAGAGACCTCTGTTTTAACTAACTCAGCCTTTATCAGGGTCACAAGGCTACCTGAATCCAGCAATACCACAACATTTCTACCATTAACACACATTTTGCATAAATGTTTCTCAGTTCCTCGAATGGCAGTGCATGCGACTGTCGCACACAGCGACTGACGTCTGCCCGTCAGAAAGTCACACTGCATGGGTTCCTCCACAACCGGGCAATTGGCTGCAATATGTCCCGCTTGCCGGCAGCGGTAGCAAACGATCCTTCTTGCCGCCTCTTGAGCCGCTGATTTCCCAGGCTGTTCTCGCCAAACTTGGGGTAGAGCTCCCACCCTCTCACTCTCTCCACCCTCACCCCTTGGAATCCTCTTATCCGCCCCTGGGGATGGTCTGGTCTTAGGGTGGAAAGTCCGAGTGTCTCTGGAAGAGGCCGTCAGGTTCTCTGTAGCCAAGTATTTCTCCACACGATCCACAAGACCATCGGCCGTCTCTGGGTCTCCATGGCTTACCCACTTTTGGATGGCAGTAGGAAGAGCTCTCAAAAATCGATCCATTACAACACGTTCCACAATCTTTGGTGCGGACAAAGTCTCTGGCTGTAGCCACTTTCTGCTCAGGTGAATGAGATCATACATTTGAGACCTGGGGGGTTTTCCAAGCTGGAAAGTCCAGTTATGCACACGCTGAGCCCGGACAGCCTGGGTGACACCCAGCCTTGCCAATATTTCAGCTTTTAGCATCACATAGTCTTTTGCTTGGTTAGGCTCTAGGTCATAGTAAGCTTTCTGCGATTCACAAGTTAACAGAGGAGCCACCAGTCCAGCCCACTGCTCCTCAGGCCACTTTTCTCTTTCAGCGGTCCTTTCAAATGTGGTCAAAAATACCTCTGGATCATCCTCTCCAGTCATTTTTGTCAATAAACGACTCACCCCAAAGGACGCGGTATTAGTGGGACGGCTTTCCTCACTGGTCTGCGGACGTTGCTGCATTACTGCTTCCATCTGTTGTTGTAGTCTCTGCTCTTGCTTCTGCAACAGGTCTATGAAGCGGGCCTCAGATTGCTGCTGGGCTTGTTGCTGAGCCTCCAGACTCTGTTGCAAAGTTGCGTTTGTCTGCTGCTGGGCTGCAAGGCTCTGTTGATGAGCTTGCTGCTGGGCTGCGAAGTTCTGTTGTTGAGCTGCAAGGCTCTGTTGATGAGCTTGCTGCTGGGCTGCGAAGCTCTTTTGTAAACCTGCATTTGTCTGCTGTTGATTGGCATTTGCTAGAGCCAGCTGCTTCAGTATCTCCTCCATGCTGGCTTAAAAAAAAACTGCCACTGGTTCTCCACCAACTGTGAGGGGGTTAGCTCGGCAGCGGGTGTGTGTGACCCCCGGGATGGGCTCCCCACACAAAAACAGGCCCAGCAAACGGAGGTTGTGGTTTTCAAAATCAAAAAGGTGCGGTTTATTTTCTATTTACAGTGACAAAACACAGCAAAGCAAAAGAAACATAAACAAAATAAATCCTGGTCAACTTGACCTCTGACTAAACATACAGGTTTCCTAACTAACAACTGGGATCAGCCTAGTGCTGTCCTAGTCCCTAAGTCCCTGGTTTTAAATGTCCAAGCAAATAGTCACACAGGCTTTGTCTCACCGCACAGGGGTTCACTCTCCCTAGACAGTCCACACAGGTCTGGTTCCAGGCATGAGCAAACACCTAATGAATCTGGGAGTTCTTATAGAGGCCTAAATGAGCTGACAAGCTTCAGCTGGTCTCATCAACTCCCTGTCTGCACGACGCCCCACACTCTCCCTAGAGGTATGAGTCATCCATGAGCCCACTAGCCTCAGCTGGGCTTATACAACTCTCCACCTAGTTGTATAAGTCGGCGTAAAGCCTGAATCTGGGCGAAATATATCTACCCCCCTGGATGCAACCAGGTGACTTTACCTTCCTGCTGTCACAATATATATATCACACACACACTTGTCAAATCAGTCTGCATAGGTACAAAGGGCATTGGCGGCGGCTTATGCGTTTGTGAGATTGAGCACCGAGTGCTATGCATTCAAAAGTTCCATACTTCAACAGGCAATCATGGTGTCAGTAACATTCACCAAGTTGCAGCTACCCCAAACTACCTTTTGACATCGCCCATTTGGAGATGGTGGGGTTGATTTACTAAAGGCAAATAAGCTGTTCACTTTGCAAAAGAATTTGTCCCAGAACTTCATGAATGAGATGAAGCTCTGCTGACTTCCATCATGTAATCAGATGCAAGCGAAAATGCAGTTTTTTTTTTAATTTTCCTTACACATAAGTGGGATTCTTGCAATGTAAAAATTTGCCATATTCACAGGTCACAGATCTGGGGAAAATTCCCTTGCAAAATTAACATCCTATTTGCCTTTAGTAAATCAACCCTGGTAAATCACTGCTTTTGTCAGTAATTCTTTACCGATTTCTGTTGAAGAACCTGCTGCATTTGTTCCCCAGTAAACACGTTTGTTTTCCTCATTTGAATTCACCCTCTGAACCCTCCACCAATGAAATTTATAACCTCCTTAAAGGGGTTGCTCCACCGGAAAAAAAAATATTAAAGCCAGCAGCTACAGCTACAGCAGCTGCTGGCTTTTAATATTTGGACACTTACCTGTCCTGGAGTCCAGCGACGTCCGCAGCAGAGGACGAGCGACCGCTCGTCGCTCTGCTGCTCCCTCCGCCATCCTCGCTGAGGGAACCAGGAAGTGAAGCCCTGCGGCTTCATGCCCGGTTCCCTACGGCGCATGCGCGAGTCGCGCTGCGCCGTTCTGATTGGTGCTCCTGTGTTCTGGGAGCCGAGTGTCTCCCAGAACACCAAGGGAAGTCTGCGGGAAGTGACGTAACTCCCGCAGATTCCCGGAGACAGGACTCCCGGATGTGGGTGAAAATACCTGTCTTAGACAGGTATCTTCACCCCCCTCCCCCCTGAAAGGTGTCAATTGTGACACCGGAGGGGGGAGGGTTCCAAATAGCAAAAGTTGCTATTTAGGGTGGAGCTCCACTTTAACTGTGCAGGGCAAATGCTGAAAAAGGAGTGTACAGAAGAATGTGCTTAGAAAGTCTGCTGGTTTTAACCACTTAACGACCGCCCACTGTAAATATACGTCAGCAGAATGGCACCGACAGGCAGAATCACGTACATATACGTGATTGCCTTTGTATAGTTGGGGGGTCCGATCGGACCCCCCTTCTTTACAGTGGGTGGTCGTTTTACCTTCGGGAGCGATCCGGCATGAGGGGACGGCCGTTCGATTCCGGCCACCCCCTCTCGATCGCTCCCGGCGAATGAGAGAGCTTCCCCTGCCTGCCAGGAAGGAGGAAGTGATGTCATCTCTCCTGGGGCGCTCACATATACCGAGCGCCGTACAGGAGAAGATGCCAGGTTAGTACACACAACACTACACTGACACCAGGACACATAGGCACATAAATCGCCCCCCCAGGCCCCCCCAGACAGCCCCAGATCACCCCCCAGCCCCCCCCCAGCCCCCAGTCACAGTGTCACTGATTGCAGTGACCATTTATTTAGTGATCACTGCAATCAGTGACATTTGTGACTGTAAAAGTGTCACTACATTTAGTTTTAGGTCCAGTGTAGCCCCCTAACCCCCCCCTAATAAAGGTTTAACCCCCTGATCACCCCCCAGATAACCCTTTCACCCCCTAGCACCGCCGTCACTAAGCAATCATTTTTCTGATCAATGTCTTAGCGTCGGTGATGCTGATCGGTAGCCAGTAATTTTTTTTAGGTTCGCCGCAGGTTTTTATAGCGTCGGGTACCCCCATATATTACCTAATGAAGGTTTAACCCCCTTGATCGCCCCCCAGGTAACCCTTTCACCCCCTATCACCACTGTCACTAAGTTATAATTTTTATGATCGATGTCTTAGCGTCGGCGATGCTGATCGGTAGCCAGTAATTTTTTTTAGGTTCGCCGCAGGTTTTTATAGCGTCGGGCACCCCCATATATTACCTAATAAAGGTTTAACCCCCTTGATCGCCCCCCCAGGTAACCCTTTCACCCCCTATCACCACTGTCACTAAGCGATAATTTTTCTGATCGATGTCTTAGCGTCGGCGATGCTGATCGGTAGCCAGTAATTTTTTTTAGGTTCGCCGCAGGTTTTTATAGCGTCGGGTACCCCCATATATTACCTAATAAAGGTGTAACCCCCTTGATCACCCCCCAGGTAACCCTTTCACCCCCTAGCACCGCCATCACTATGCGATCATTTTTCTGATCGATGCCTTAGCGTCGGTGATGCTGATCGGTAGCCAGTAATTTTTTTTAGGTTCGCCGCAGGTTTTTATAGCGTCAGGTACCCCCATATATTATCTAATAAAGGTTTAACCCCCTGATCGCCCCCCAGGTAACCCTTTCACCCCCTATCACCACTGTCGCTAAGCAATCGTTTTTATGATCGTTGTCTTAGTGTCGGTGATGCCGATAGGTAGCCAGTAATTTTTTTTTAGGTTCGCCGTCAGGTTTTTATATAGCGTCAGGTACCCCCATATATTACCTAATAAAGGTTTTAACCCCCTAATTGCCCCTAGTTAACCCTTTCACCAGTGATCATCATATAAGTGTTACGGGTGACGCTGGTTAGTTAGTTTGCTTTTTATAGTGTCAGGGCACCCGCCGTATATAACCCAATAAAGGTTTAACCCCCTGATCGCCCGGCGGGTGATATCAGTTAGGTTTTAGCGTCAGAGAGGGTCTGCGTCACACCCCAGGCAGCGTCAGGTTAGTGCCAGTAGCGCTAACACCCACACGTGAAGCATACACCCCCCTTAGTGGTATAGTATCTGAACAGATCAATATCTGATCTGATCAGATCTATACTAGCGTCCCCAGCAGTTTAGGGTTCCCAAAAACGCACTGTTAGTGGGATCAGCCCAGATACCTGCTAGCACCTGCGTTTTGCCCCTCCATCCAGCCCAGGCCACCGAAGTGCAGTATCGATCGATCACTGTCACTTGCAAAACACAACACACATAACTGCAGCGTTCGCAGAGACAGGCCTGATCCCTGCGACTCCAGTGCTGTAGGAGGTGATTTCACCACCACAGTTAAAAAAAAAAAGCATATATGCCGAAGCATTGGGGCAGCAGGAGCAGAGGAGCGATTTTGCTCCTAATGCCGCGTATATACGGTCGAAATTCCGACGGAGGCTTGCCCGTGGAAAAGTCTGACCATGTGTACGCGGCATAACTTTTGCGAGAAGATGCCCCCATGCTTCGGCATATATAAATGGTGCATGTATGCCCATCATTAGAAGTGGGTGGATGAAGGGCGGTATTCTAATGGTGGGCATACCCACCGATCAATCTTTTTTTTTCGTTCAGCCAACAGGCTGCATGAAAAAAAAGATTACAATACATGTCCAACAAGGACCAGCAACGTACTGGTATGTTGCTGGACTTTGAATGTTTATACCAGAATGATGCCTGCGGGTTTAGGTATCATCTTGGTATCATTCTTTTCAGCCAGCGGCCGGCTTTCATGTAAAAGCAATCCTAGTGGCTAATTAGCCTCTGGACTGCTTTTACAAGCAGTGGGAGGGAATGACCCCCCCCCCGGATATAAAAAGCGCCATTGGGAAATTGGGAAAGCATTTTATCACACCGATCTTGGTGTGGTCAGATGCTTTGAGGGCAGAGGAAATATCTATGGTCCAATAGACCCCAGTTTT
Source organism: Rana muscosa (assembly GCA_029206835.1). Taxonomy (NCBI): domain Eukaryota; kingdom Metazoa; phylum Chordata; class Amphibia; order Anura; family Ranidae; genus Rana; species Rana muscosa. Next base: position 94,602,026 of record CM055119.1, read on the forward strand.
TTCAAAAAAGAGTACCTGTCATTACCTATTGCTATCATAGGGGATATTTACATTCCCTGAGATAACAATAAAAGTGATAAAAATAAATAAATATGGAAGCAACAGTTTAAAAATAAAATAAAAAAGCAAAATTAATAATAAAAAAAAAAAAAAAAAAAAAAGCACCCCTGTCCTGCCCTGCTCTTGCCCAATGGTGAACGCAAGCGTCGGTCTGGCATCATATGTAAACAGCAATTGCACCATGCATGTGAGGTATCACCGCGAAGGTCAGATCGAGGGCAGTAATTTTAGCAGTAGACCTCCTCTGTAAATCTAACGGGGTAACCTGTAAATGCTTTTAAAGGCTTTTAAAAATGTATGTAGTTTGTCGCCAATGCGCGTTTGTGCGAAATTTTAAAACATGTCGTGTTTGGTATCTATGTACTCGGCCTAAGATCATCTTTTTTATTTCATCAAACATTTGGGCAATATAGTGTGTTTTAGTGCATTAAAATTAAAAAAAGTGTATTTTTTCCCAAAAAATGCGTTTGAAAAATCGCTGCGCAAATACTGTGTAGAAAAAAAAAATGCAACACCCGCCATTTTATTCTGTAGGGCCTTTGCTTTAAAAATATATATAATGTTTGGGGGTTCAACATAATTTTCTTGCAAAAAAAAATATGTTTTCATGTAAACAAAAAGTGTCAAAAAGGGCTTTGTCTTCAAGTGGTTAGAAGAGTGGATGTAAGCTTCCTAATGTTGTGTATAAAATGCCAGAACAGTTCAAAACCCCCCCAAATGACCCCCTTTTGGAAAGTAGACACCCCAAGCTATATACTGAGAGGCATGTCGAGTCCATGGAATATTTTATATGTTGACACAAGTTGAGGAAAAAATACAATTATTTTTTTTTTTTTTGCACAAAGTTGTCACTAAATGATATATTGCTCAAACATGCCATGGGCATATGTGGAATTACACCCCAAAATACATTCTGTTGCTTCTCCTGAGTACGGGGATACCACATCTGTGAGACTTTTTGGGAGCCTAGCCGCGTACGGGACCCCAAAAACCAAGCACCGCCTTCAGGCTTTCTAAGGGTGTCAATTTTTTAATCTCACTTCTCACTGCCTATCACAGTTTCGGAGGCCATGGAATGCCCAGATGGCACAAAACCCCCCCAAATGACCCCATTTTGGAAAGTAGACACCCCAAGCTATTTGCTGAGAGGTATTGTGAGTATTTTGCAGATCTCGCTTTCTGTCACAAAGTTTTGAAAATTGAAAAAAAAAAGAAAAAAAAAAAAAAAATGTTCTTTCTTCATTTTCAAAAACAAATGAGAGCTGTAAAATACTCACCATGCCTCTCAGCAAACAGCTTGGGGTGTCTACTTTCCAAAATGGGGTGATTTGGGGGGGTTTTGTGCTATTTTGGCATTTTATGGCCTTCAAAACTGTGATAGGTAGTGAGGAGTGAAATCAAAAATTTGCGCCCTTAGAAATCCTGGAGGCATTGCTTGGTTTCCGGGGTCCCGTACGTGGCTAGGCTCCTAAAAAGTCCCACACATGTGGTATCCCCGTACTCAGGAGAAGCAGCAGAATGTATTTTGAGGTGCAATTCCACATATAACCATGGCATGTGTGAGCAATATATCATTTAGTGACAACTTTTTGTAATTTTTTTTTATTTATTTTTTTTGTCATTATTCAATCACTTGGGACAAAAAAAAAAAATATTCAATGGGCTCAACAGGCCTCTCAGCAATTTCCTTGGGGTGTCTACTTTCTAAAATGGGGTCATTTGGGGGGGTTTTGTACTGCCCTGTCATTTTAGCACCTCAAGAAATGAGATAGGCAGTCATAAATTAAAAGCTGTGTAAATTCCAGAAAATGTACCCTAGTTTGTAAACGCTATAACTTTTGCGCAAACCGATAAATATACGCTTATTGACATTTTTTTTACTAAAGACATGTGGCTGAATACATTTTGGCCTAAATGTATGACTAAAATTGAGTTTATTCGATTTTTCTTATAACAAAAAGTAGAAAATATCATTTTTTTTCAAAATTTTCGGTCTTTTTCCGTTTATATCGCAAAAAATAAAAATCGCAGAGGCAATCAAATACCATTAAAAGAAAGCTCTATTTGTGGGAAGAAAAGGACGCAAATTTCGTTTGGGTACAACATTGCATGTGTGCACAATTTACAGTTAAAGCAGCGCAGTGCAAAATTCTGAATTCACCTCTGGTCCTTTAGCTACCAAATGGTCCGGGGCTTAAGTGGTTAAATATGCCCCTTTGGCCAAACAGTAATCTGTTCCTAAAATGTTACTGTAAAACATTGGTAGTTCTGGCATTTCCTGATACATGAAACCTCTCTGGCTTTACGATAACTGCATACACCAAACTTTCCTAATAAAATGTTACTTACATGACATAATACAACCCGATCTCTTCGAAGGACACCCACATGGAAACATGATTCCTCAATATATTTATTGTAGCATAATTTCTCCCAGGATACTCACCAGCGAGCCAGCAAAAAAAAAAAAAAAAAAAACTACTGTAAACAATTTTTGCATTAAAAACAGGCATTAAGCCAGCTATAGACGGTTCGAACTTCCTTCTGATATGAACCATATATTGGTAGGCTGAATGTGCTCAAGTTGATCGATCGATCAACTTGGGTACAACCAGCCTGTCAGATTTTACATGCGATTATTGCTAGTGATAATCACTGTGTTCTTGGTAATTACATTTTTCCTGGTATTTACCAAAATATATTCAAGCTATAGTTATATAATGGATATGGGCTGAAAGTGCACACTCTCAGGTTTAATTTGAGGGTATGTACATCCAAATCAGTAGAAGGGTTTAGGAATTACAGCTCTTAAGAATAGCCATCCCCTTTTTTAAAGGGACCAAAAGTAATTGAATCAAAAGCGGTTTCATGGCCAGGTGTGGGCTACTCCTTCGTTATTTCTTCGTCAAGTTGACCGGGTTCACACTGGTACGACATACGCTCCGACTTTGGGAGCACATGACATGTGTAAATTAATGATTCCCTATGAGAGCCGTCTTAACTGGTCCGACACAAGTCGGTCCGACTTTAGAAAAGGTTTCTGCACTACCTTGGTCCTACTTCAGCCCATTGAATATCATTGAAGTCAGATCAAAGTCGGATCCTTGTCCTAGCCATCCGACTTGTGACATCCGATATGGTGATTACAGCAGCAGGTAAAGGAATTTATGTCACACTGGGATTGTTTTGATTGGTCAAAAGACAAGTCAGATTATCTCAAAGTCGGCGCAAAATCTTATCCTGCTCACTCAAGTCGGATGGAAGTAGGACCGATGTAGGATCGATGTTGCAGGGCAAAGTAGGATGACAGTCGAATTACAGTCTGAGGCTGGGTTCACACTGATACTACACGACAATCATACGACTGTCATCCTACTTTTCTCTGCAACATCGATCCTACATCGGTCCTACTTCCATCCGACTTGAATGAGCAGGATAATGATTTTGCGCCGACTTTGAGATAATCTGATTTGTCCTTTGATCAATCAAAACAATCCCAGTGTGACATAAATTGTTTTACTGCTGCTGTATACACCATGTCGAATGTCACAAGTCGCATGGTTTGGACAAGGATCCTACTTTGATCCGACTTCAATGACATTTAATGAGCTGAAGTAGGATCAAAGTCGGACTAAAGAAGTGCAGGGAGCATTTTCAAAGTCAGACCAGTTAAGACGGCTTTCATAGGGAAACATTGATTTTCACATGTAATGCAACATGAGCTCCTAATGTCGGAGCGTTTGTCGTACAAATGTGAACCCAGGCTTAAGCAGGTAAAAGGTCTGGAGTTGATTCTAAGTGTGGTATTTGCATTTGGAATCAATTGCTGTGAACCTACATCATGCGTTCAAAAGACCTGTCCATCCAAGTGAAACAGGCCATTGTAAGGAACGGGAAAAAAGGAAAAAAATCCATCAGAGAGATAGCAGCAACATTAGGAGTGGCAAAATCAAAAGTTTGGTACATTCTAAATAAAGAAAAACACACTGGTGAGCTCCGCAACTTAAAAGGCCTGGATGTTCACGGAAGACAACTGTGGAGGATGATTACAGGAACCTCTATATGGTATAGAAAAAACCCATTCACAGCATCCAGACAAGTGAAGGACACTCTCCAGGAGGTGGGCGTATCATTGTCAAAGTCTACAATCAAGAGAAAATTTCATGAAAGAAAATAATACAAGGTGTAAACCATTCATAAGCCTGAGGAACAGAAAAGCCAGATTAGAAATTTGCCCAAAAAACATCTAAAAAAGGCAGACCAGTTCTGGAAAAGCATTTTTGGGTGGATAAAACTAAGATGAATCTGGACCAGACTGACGGGAAGAAATAAGTGTGGAAAATAAGCTGTTCCAAGTGTTCTCCAAAGTACACAACGTCATCTGTAGAACATGGTGGAGCTTGCAGTGTGATGGCATGGACATGCATGGCTTCCAGTGGCACTGGGTCATTAGTGTTTATTGATGATGTGACATAAGACAGAAGCAGCCGTATGAATTCTGCAGTGTTTAGAAATATACTGTCAGCCCAGATTTAGGCAAATGCAGCAAAGTTTATTGGACGGCGCTTCACAGCACAGATGAACAATGATCCAAAACACACTGCAAAAGCAACCCAGGAGCTTTTTGAAGGAAAAGTGGAATATTCTGCAATGGCCAACGCAATCACCTGATCTCAACCTAATTGAGCATGCATTTAACTTGCTGAAGGCAAAACTAAAGGCAGAAAGACCCACAAACAAATATCAACTGAAGACAGCTGCAGTTAGAGCCTGGCAAAGCATCAGAAAGGAGGAAACCCAGTCTTTGGTAATGTCCATGAGTTCCAAACTTCAGTCAGTCATTGCCATTGTAAAGGATTTTCGACAAAATATTAATAATGAACATTTTATTTATGATTATACTCATTTGTCCAAATACAATTGAGCCCCTGAAAATGGGGGGACTGTGTATAAAATAGGTTGCAGTTCCTAAAATTTGTACTTGATATTTCTGTTCAACCCCTTAAATTAAAGCTGAAAGTCTGGACTTCAAATTCATTTGGATTGTTTTGTTTTAATTTTATTCTGGGGGCATACAGAGCCAAAAGTATGAAAATTGTGCCTGTGTCCAAATATATATGGACCCAACTGTATGTCAAGTCAGTAGATGGCAGCCTCTCCACAGCCAGGTTATATCCTGCATGCAGCCTCCTGTCCTGGATCAATAACCAGCTTGACACTGTACAGAGACTCAGGATGGAAGTCTAGCATCTGGAGGGAGTGATGATGTCACAGGGGGCGTGGCTATGGCTTCTGCCCTGAGTCTCTGTACAGGGTTCAGCTGGTTATTGATCCAGGAGAAGAGGCTGCTTGCAGCAGACATCCAACCTGACTGGAGAGGCTGCCATTTACTGATTTGACATATATGTGCTGTTTGGAGTACATCTTGGGAGTGTATAGTTGCACTTTTATTCTTTATTTTCAATAAATCTACTACACTTAGTAAGTGGTGCTTTGGTTTCTTTCTTTTTTGTGCTTTTACATAGTTTTGGTGAGGAGCATATTCCATTCCTGCCATAGATGAGAGGGTGCTGACGCGGACTGTGTTTTAACCCTTTAGGTTCCCGATAGAGCTCTGAGCCACTATGGATTTTGTATGGACTTTTAAATGATTTTATTTATTGTAAAATCCTTTTAGGAGGTTGGCATAATTTTGCGCAATTGTGATTTTGGGTGCACACTATGCCGTCTGCCTCCATTTGCATTTTACCATTGATAAGGTAGTGTGGCTTCCACATGTTTGCAAATATTGTGCAACTAAAATGTATTTTTTTTAAAGCAAATTGTTAGACGTGTAGTGTAGTTATTTTTTGGAGGTTGGCTAGTGAGTGTGCTGAAAAAAATTGTATTCTTTGCTGTGTGCAAAGATCAGGGCCCTCGGATTCCACCTGTATTGTATTGTAACTGTACTGTCTGTCCTTATGTTGTAAAGTGCTGCCCAAACTGTTGGCACTATATAAATCCTGTATAATAATAGTAATATTTATGATATCATCCCTCTCATTCTGGAAAAATGGCATACCTTTGACATTTGGCATCCCATGTAGTTATTGTTCATTAGGGATGAGCTCGGTGTTCGAGTCGAACATACGTTCGACTCGAACATCGGCTGTTCGCGCGTTCGGCGAACAACGAACGATTTGGGCCGTTCGCGGCAAATTCGAGTGACGCGAACGGCCCACAATACACTGCGCCATCGCAGTGCAATCCCGGCGCTGTGATTGGCCAAGCATGCACTGTGACCCTGCATGCTTGGCCAATCACAGCGCCGGCAGCGAGGAGAGCAATGATTGGCCACAGGCAGGATGCCTGTGGCCAATTATAGCTGAGGGGATTTAGTACACGCCCCAGACTATAAAAGGCTGCCAGCACGGCGGCCTCGTGTAGTGTGTTCCGGAGCAGGGAAAGTGAAGGATAGGCAGGGAAAGTGTCAAATCTATTCTTTGCTAAACCTTGTGTGTAGGGACAGAGAAGGATAGGCAAGGAGAGTGTCAGTGTCATATTCTTTGCTAAACCTTGTGTGCAGGGAGAGAGAAGGATAGGCAGGGAGAGTGTCAGTGTCATATTCTTTGCTAAACCTTGTGTGCAGGGAGAGAGAAGGATAGGCAGGGGACAGTGTCAGTGTCATTGTTGCTAAGCCTCCTGCACATTAAACACCTGAAGCTAGCCCGTATTGCTGTGTTTTCCTGGTGTGTTACACTACCAGGCATTTGCAGCACTTACAGCGGACGTAGTGTGCCTCCTGCACATTATACACCTGAAGCTAGCCCGTATTGCTGTTTTCCTAGTGTGTTACACTACCAGCCATTTGCAGCACTTACAGCGGACGTAGTGTGCCTCCTGCACATTAAACACCTGAAGCTAGCCCATATTGCTGTGTTTTCCTGGTGTGTTACACTACCAGGCATTTGCAGCACTTACAGCGGACCGAGTGTGCCTCCTGCACATTAAACACCTGAAGCTAGCCCGTATTGCTGTGTTTTCCTGGTGTGTTACACTACCAGGCATTTGCAGCACTTACAGCGGATGTAGTGTGCCTCCTGCACATTATACACCTGAAGCTAGCCCGTATTGCTGTGTTTTCCTGGTGTGTTACACTACCAGGCATTTGCAGCACTTACAGCGGACGTAGTGTGCCTCCTGCACATTAAACACCTGAAGCTAGCCCGTATTGCTGTGTTTTCCTGGTGTGTTACACTACCAGGCATTTGCAGCACTTACAGCGGACGTAGTGTGCCTCCTGCACATTAAACACCTGAAGCTAGCCCGTATTGCTGTGTTTTCCTGGTGTGTTACACTACCAGGCATTTGCAGCACTTACAGCGGACGTAGTGTGCCTCCTGCACATTATACACCTAAAGCTAGCCCGTATTGCTGTGTTTTCCTGGTGTGTTACACTACCAGGCATTTGCAGCACTTACAGCAGGCGTAGTGTGATTCCTGCAAAATATACTCCTGAAGCTAGGCCGTATTGCTGTGTTTTCCTAGTGTGTTACACCAACAGGCATTTGCAGCATTTACAGCAGGCGTAGTGTAATTCCTGCAAAATATACTCCTGAAGCTAGGCCTTATTGCTGGTTTTCCCATCTCCCTGCAGGCCATTAGAATGTCTGGAAGGCAAACAAGGAGAGGCAGACAGTCAGGAGCCAATAAAAGAGGGCAAGCAGGCTCTGTGTCTAGAGACAACAGTGCTGGTCGTGGACGCGGTGCATCGCCATCAGCACGTGGCCATGGGACACGCTTGTCCTTTTCGGCAGCTGGACGTGTTGAGCCGCATCATGCCGAAGACTTAGTAGAGTGGATGACCAAGCCCTCCTCATCCCCCTCATCCTCTCTCACCCAGGCTCAGGGTACTGGCAAAGCAGCTGCCAAAGCGTCCTCATCCCTGTTATCAATGTCATCATCAGTCACTCCTTCCCTAGACCCACCATGTCCTCCTGAGGAGTCCCCCGAACTGTTTGAGCACAGTGTTGGGTACATGCTCCAGGAGGATGCCCAGCGTTTCGAAGGGTCTGATGATGATACCCAGCTAGAGGAAGGCAGTAGCGTGAGAGCAGAGAGAGGGGATGCTCAAGAAGGACACCAATCTGGCAGTCATGTTCCAGCAGCTGCAGCATACTGCCAGATTGGCTCCAGTGATGAGGAGGGAGGGGATGATGAGGTCACTGACTCCACGTGGGTGCCTAAAAGGAGAGAGGAGGAGGAGGAGGATGAGGAGGAGGCACATCTCCAACGAGGCAGGATGCCCTTGGGGGGCCAGCGTAAGGGCAGCACACCGACGGAATCACACCGCAGAGCTCCGCCTGTGCAGGGCGCTGCCTCTGCCCGTTATTCAAAAAGTTCTTTGGTGTGGGCCTTTTTTGAGACGAGTGCATCAGATCGCACAGCTGCTGTTTGCAACATATGTCTCAAGCGTATATCGCGTGGCCAAAACATCAGCCGCTTGGGCACCACATGCTTGACCAGACATATGTTGACCTGCCATGCAGCTCGTTGGCAAGCCTACCTTAAAAACCCACACCAAAGAACAAAGCGGACCTCTCCTTGTTGTCATCAGCTGGGATCTCCAACCCCACTATACCTTCAGTCCTCTCTGAAACCTGCACTGAGAGGAATGAAGGTGTAGAATTAGGTGTGTCACAGCCAAGTACTTGCGGGCACTCTGCTAGCAGTACACCGACGTCCGATTCTAGCAGGCAAATTTCCCTGCCCCAGCTGCTGGACCGTCGAAAGAAGTTCACTCCCAGCCATCCACATGCCCAGCGGTTGAATGCTAGCTTGGCTAAATTGCTAGCGCTTCAACTGCTGCCTTTTCAGTTGGTAGACTCGGCCCCCTTCCATGAGTTTGTGCAATGTGCGGTTCCTCAGTGGCAGGTTCCCAAACGCCACTTTTTCTCACAGAAGGCGATTCCGGCTCTCTACCGGCATGTGGAAGGCAATGTCTTGGCCTCGCTGGACAGGGCGGTCAGCGGTAAGGTGCATATTACCGCTGACTCATGGTCCAGCAGGCATGGACAGGGACGTTACCTTTCTTTCAGGGCCCATTGGGTCACTCTTTTGGCAGCTGGGAAGGATGCAGGACAAGGTGCAGTAGTGTTGGAGGTTATTCCGCCGCCACGCCTCCAAAATGCTACTACTGGTTGTGACACACCTCTCTCCTCCACCCCCTCCTCTTCTTCTTCCTCCACGGCCTCTTCCTGTGCTTTGTCCTCGGAACCAGCGGTGCTCCGTAGGCGTTCAAGGGGCTTTGCAAGTACGCAGGCAAAAAGATGCCATGCCGTGCTTGCGCTGGTGTGTTTGGGGGACAGGAGCCAAACTGGGGCAGAGGTTCTGTCTGCTCTGCAGGGGCAGGCCGAGAGGTGGTTGACGCCACGCCAGCTTAAGCCAGGAATGGTGGTTTGCGACAATGGCACCAACCTCCTCTCTGCCCTCCGACAGGGACAACTGACCCATGTGCCCTGTGTGGCTCACGTCCTTAACCTGGTGGTGCAGCGGTTCTTGGGCAGGTACCCGGGCTTACAGCATGTCCTGAGGCAGGCCAGGAAAGTCTGTGTGCATTTCCGCAGATCTTATAATGCCAGTGCTCGCCTGGCTGAGCTGCAAAAGGAGTTGAACCTGCCCAAGAACCGCCTTATATGTGACATGCCCACCAGGTGGAACTCAACGTTGGCCATGCTGCAGCGGCTGCACACGCAGCAGAGGGCCATCAATGAGTACCTGTGCGACTACGGCACCAGGACAGGGTCAGGGGAGCTTGGTTTTTTTTCACCACGCCAGTGGGGCATGATCAGGGATGCATGCACTGTCCTGGCACCATTTGAGGAGGCCACGAGGATGGTGAGCAGTGACAGTGCATGCATCAGTGACACTGTACCTCTTGTCCACCTGTTGAAACATACGCTGCGTGGAATAATGGACAGGGCACTTGAGGCAGAAAGAGGAGGACTTCCTTGCCTCTCAAGGCCCCCTTTACCCAGACAGTGTTCCTTCTGTCCCACCCATCGCACAGGAAGAGGAGGAGGAGGAGGATTGTGTCAGCATGGAGGTGTAGCCTGGCACTCAGCATCATCAGCAGCAGTCTTTTAGGGATGATTTACAGTCCCAAGAAACCAGTGGACTTGTACGTGGCTGGGAGGAGGTGGCTGCGGATCATGTCGTCCTTAGTGACCCAGAGGACTCCGGACCGAATGCCTCAGCTAACCTACGCTGCATGACCTCCCTGATCCTGCAAAGTCTGCGGAAGGATCCTCGTATTCTTCGGATCAAGGAGAGGGACCATTACTGGCTGGCCACTCTCCTTGATCCACGGTACAAGGGTAAGGTTGCGGACCTTATCTTACCGTCGCAGAGGGAGCAGAGGATGAGACAACTCCGGGAGGCCTTGCAGAAAGGTCTGTGCAACGCGTTCCCAGAGACTGGGAGGTTACAAACTCCTGGTCCTGGACAACGAGTTGCTGAGGCTTCGGTCAGTCAAAGAAGGAGCGGTGGGGAAGGTGGCCGTCTGACCGATGCGTTCAGACAATTCTTTAGTCCGCAGCCCCAAGGTATGATCGGTTCCAGCAACCATCGCCAGCGTCTGATATACATGGTGCAGGAATACCTAGGGGCAAGGTCAGACTTGGACACCTTCCCCACCGAAAATCCTCTGGTTTACTGGGTCTTGAGGATGGATCACTGGCCAGAGCTTGCACAGTATGCAATTGAGCTACTAGCCTGTCCTGCATCCAGCGTTCTTTCAGAACGCACATTCAGTGCTGCTGGAGGATTTGTCACGGATCACATCCGACTCGGTTGATCGACTGACCTTCATAAAGATGAACCAGTCTTGGATCACCACCAGCTACCAAACACCTGAAGCTGATATAACAGACTAATTTATTTTCAAATGTCACATCCCTTCAAGACTGATGCTGATGCTGAGTGACTGTCCTATTATGTTGACTGACTATCCTCCTCCTCCTCAATGATCCGATTGATGATGATAGCTTGGAAGAACATTTTTATTTCTGGGTGCCGCCACCAGTGCCTAAGGCCCAATTTTTCAGCCCCTGTTTAACAGGGGTATGTAATTACAATTTTTTATGCAATGCTTTGCAGCAGGGCTCATTCCTGCACTCCAACTAGAGTATCTGGGAGAGGATGCAGTGTCGTGGGACCAGCACCAGTGCCTAAGGCCCAATTTTTCTGCCCCTGTTTAACAGGGGCATGTAATTACAATTCTTGATCTAATATTTCACAGCAGGGCCCATTCCTGTGCCCACCAAGAGTAACAGTGAGGGCTTACAGTGTTGCGTCAACACCACCACCATCACCACCAAAGGCCCAATTTTTCAGCCCCTGTTCAACAGGGACATGCAATTACAATTCTTGATCTAATAATTCACAGCAGGGCCCATTCATGCGCCCACCAAGAATAACTGTGAGGGCTTACAGTGTTGTGTCAACACCACCACCACCAAAGGCCCAATTTTTCAGCCCCTGTTCAACAGGGGCATGCAATTACAATTCTTGATCTAATAATTCACAGCAGGGCCCATTCATGCGCCCACCAAGAGTAACTGTGAGGGCTTACAGTGTTGTGGCAACACCAACATGTAAGGGGCAAATTTCAGCAGAGTATATAGGGCAGGCCCCTACTTTCAAACATCCAACTTACAAACGACTCCTACTTGCAAACGGAAGGAGACAACAGGAAGTGAGAGGAAATCTACCCCTAGGAAGGGAAATTCTCTCCTGTAAGAGTTAATATGGGAAAAAGGTATCTCCTCTCTACTGATGCTTTATCACCAATCCCTGTTTCAATAAAAACCCCACTTTTCAAAAACATTGTCATTGGGACAGAAAGTGAGGTGAAATGTTCTGAACAGGGGCACAGACAGCAAAACAAATGTTACAGGCGTGATAACCCTTCCCTATGTTTTCCAAAAAGCTTAAAAATAGATTTTTTGGCTGGAGCTACACTTAAACAATGTACCTGTTCAAAATTACAAACAGATTCTACATAAGAACAAACCTACAGTCCCTGTCTTGTATGCACCGCCTGTATACGGCTGTTCAGAGTATATAGGGCCTTTTTTATTTTGTCTGCGGGGTTCCCCTTAATATCCATACAAGACCCAAAGGGGCTGGTAATGGGCTGGGTGGGGGGGGGGTGATGGGGTAGCTATGCCATTTTTCTCAAAGATTTTCATCCATATTGCCGGGACCAGACATTACATTAAAGCCGCAAGCAGTTTTAAATGGCTTTTTTTTCCTTTAGAAATGTAATTTTGTGCAGGGACAGTTCTAAACACGGGAAACACGTGGCACTTCACAGGCATACTTTAGACACCCCCCAGGTACGATATTTAAAGGAATATTTGACTTTTTTTTTTCACTTTATCCATCATTAACCACTTAAGCCCCGGACCATTTCGGGCCATTAGGACCAGGCCTGTTTTTGGGATTCGGCACTGCGCTGCTTTAACTGTAAATTGTGCGGACATGCAATGTTGTACCCAAATGAAATTTGCGTCCTTTTCTTCCCACAAATAGAGCTTTCTTTTAATGGTATTTGATTGCCTCTGCGATTTTTATTTTTTGCGATATAAACAGAAAAAGACCGAAAATTTTTAAAAAAAATTATATTTTCTACTTTTTGTTATAAGAAAAATCGAATAAACTCAATTTTAGTCATACATTTAGGCCAAAATGTATTCAGCCACATGTCTTTAGTAAAAAAAATGTCAATAAGCTGTGAGGGGGTTAACTCGGTAGCGGGTGTGTGTGACCCCCTGGTTGGGCTCCCCACACAAAAACAGGGCCAACAGACGGAGGTTGTGGTTTTCAAAATCAAAAGGTGCGGTTTATTTCTCTATGTACAGTGACAAAAACACAGCAAAGCCAAAAAGAAACATAAACAAAATAAATCCTGGTCAGTTTGACCTCTGACTAAACATGCAGGTTTCCTAAACTAACAACTGGGATCAGCCTGGTGCTGTCCTAGTCCCTAAGTCCCTGGTTTAGTAAAAGTCCAAACAAATAGCCACACAGGCTTTGCCTCACCGCACAGGGGTTCACTCTCCCTAGACAGTCCACACAGGTCTGGGTCCAGGCATGAGCTAACATCTAATGAAGCTGGGAGTTTTTATAGAGGCCTTAAACGAACTGACAGGCTTCAGCTGGTCTCATCAACTCCCTGCCTGCACGACGCCCAGCCCTCTCCCTAGAGGTATGAGTCATCCATGAGCCCACTAGCCTCAGCTGGGCTTCATCAACTCCCTCCCTAGTTGTATAAGTCAGCATAAAGCCTGAATCTGGGAGAAATATATCTACCCCCCTGGATGCAACCAGGTGACTTTACCTTCCTGCTGTCACATACCCCCCCCTCTTGTTTTAACCTTGGGGTTGGAACACCAGCAATCAGGCATTCATGTACTCGAGACAAAGCATCCACATTCCCCATTTGAACGCCAGGGCGATGCTTTACTGTGAAGTTGAATTCCTGTAGGGCCAGGAACCACCTATTCACTCTTCTATTTGTCTCCTTGTTTTGAGCCATCCACTTTAACGGAGCGTGATCCGTAACCATGTCAAAGTGCCTACCTAGCAGATAGTACCGAAGGGAATCTAGAGCCCACTTCACCGCTAAACACTCCTTTTCAACCGTGGCGTAATTTACCTCATGGGACTTCAACTTCCTGCTGAGGTAAATGACTGGGTGCTCTTCCCCGTTCCAGACCTGGGACAATACTGCTCCTAACCCCACATCTGACGCATCACTTTGTACGACAAAGTCTTTAGAGAAGTCGGGTGAGTACAACACTGGCTGGCTACATAAGGCTTGTTTCAAGAATTGGAATGCTACCTCAGCCTCGGGGGTCCATTTAATCATGACCGACCCTTTCCCTTTCGTCAGGTTGGTTAGGGGCACAGCCTTAGAAGCAAAGTGGGGAATGAAGCGCCGATAATAACCCGCGATTCCCAGAAAGGCCCGTACCTGCTTCTTGCTGTTGGGACGTGGCCAACTCTGGATGGCCTCGACTTTGTTGAGTTGGGGTTTTATCACTCCCCTGCCAATGGTGTACCCAAGATATTTGGCCTCCTCCTGCCCAATGGTACACTTCTTGGGGTTAGCCGTAAACCCCGCTTCCCGAACAGAGTCCAGGACTGCTTGCACTTTTGGCAGATGTGAGGCCCAATCTGTGCTATGGACAATTACGTCATCCAGGTAAGCCGCAGCATACTTCCGATGGGGCCTCAGTATCTGGTCCATTTTCCGCTGGAATGTGGCCGGCGCATTCTGTAACCCGAACGGCATTCTCTTATATTGGAACGCCCCGTCTGGGGTTACAAATGCGGTTTTCTCTTTGGCCGACTTGGCCAGGGAAATTTGCCAATACCCTTTTGTGAGGTCAAGAGTCGTCATGTATCGGGCTGTTCCCAGCCGGTCGATCAACTCATCTATACGTGGCATGGGGTAGGTGTCAAATTTTGTAACTTTGTTCAACTGACGAAAATCGTTACAAAATCGCCAGCTCCCATCCGGTTTAGGCACCAACACAATGGGACTAGACCAATCACTTTGGGACTCCTCTATCACCCCTAAGTTCAGCATTTTCTGTACTTCCTCCCGTATTGCCTCCCGTCGGGCCTCTGGGATCCGATAGGGTTTTAACTTCACCCTTTCACCGGGCGGGGTAATAATATCATGCTCTACCCCAGATGTTTGTCCCGGCAGCTCAGAGAACACCTCCTTGTTGCGAAGCACAAACTCCTTAACCTCCTGTTGTTGGGGTTGTGACAAGGTGGCTGCTATTCCAACCTCCGGAATCACGCAACCAGTTTGAGCTGGTGACCAAGTTTCTGCGACTAGGGACTCTCTATCCCTCCAGGCTTTCAACAGATTAACGTGATATATCTGTTCGGGCTTTCACCTTCCTGGTTGTCTGACCTTGTAATTCACTTCGCTCACTTTTTCCATTATCTCGTAGGGGCCTTGCCATTTGGCAAGGAATTTACTTTCAACCGTAGGGACAAGTACCAATATCCTATCCCCCGGGGAAAAGGTACGGGTCTTTGCTCCACGGTTGTACACTCTCTGCTGTGCCAACTGCGCTTGGGCCAAATGTTCCTTCACGATGGGCATTACCTGTGCAATTCGATCTTGCATCAGGGCGACATGCTCAATCACACTCCTGTGGGGAGAACTCTCACTTTCCCAAGTTTCCTTGGCAATATCCAACAGCCCTCTTGGGTGTCTCCCATACAGTAACTCAAAGGGGGAGAATCCCGTAGAGGATTGGGGCACCTCCCTAATAGCAAACATCAAATAAGGAAGTAGACAGTCCCAATCCTTTCCATCTCTATCCACCACTTTCTTCAACATTTGTTTTAGGGTTTTGTTGAATCTTTCAACCAGCCCATCGGTTTGGGGGTGATACACAGATGTACGCAATTGCGTCACTTTGAACAATTTACACAGCTCTTTCATAACCCGGGACATAAAGGGTGTACCTTGGTCCGTAAGCAGTTCTTTACAAATACCCACCCGGCTAAAAACAAGAGATAGCTCTTTGGCTATGGTTTTGGCCGAGGTATTTCTGAGAGGGATCGCTTCTGGATAACGGGTGGCATAGTCCATTATAACCAATATGTACTGGTGCCCCCTAGCGGACTTGATTATAGGACCTACCAAATCCATTGCGATTCTCTCAAACGGGACCTCAATGATGGGTAGAGGGACCAGCGGGCTACGGAAATGTGGCATCGGGGCCGACCTCTGACACACAGGGCAGGAGGAACAATAATTTTCTATGTCCTTCATCACCCCAGGCCAATAGAATCTCTGTAATACCCTCTCTCGGGTTTTCTCTGTCCCCAGATGACCTCCAAGAATGTGCCCATGGGCCAACTCCAACACCAACTTCCTGTAAGGTTTGGGCACCACAAGCTGCTCAACGGTTTCTTCTGCCCTTTTTGCCACCCGATACAGTAGGTCCTTCTCTACGCTGAAGTATGGGTAAGTGCAGGTATTATCTGGGTTCACTAACTCGCCATCTATTTCCACTACGTTTTCCCGTGCCTTTATTAGGGCGGGGTCTTTTAACTGTTCTGTGGCAAAATTTTCCCTGTGAACCTCCAGATCAGAAAACTCCACAGACGGTAGGTTTTCGTCTGAGGAGGTGGGCTCCTCTCCAGTTTCTTGAGTCTCCCCTGCCAATACTGACAAGGGAAATTCTGGAGAGTCCTCACCACTCTCAGAGGAGTTCTGGCTATCACATTCCTGGTACATAGGGGCACCAGTGGGGGGCTCAGGATCATCCCACAGTTCCCAGAACTTCGGAAAATCCCTTCCCACAATGGCATCATGCGGTAATTGAGATACTAACCCCACTGGATGAGAGAGGGTACCTTTGGGGGTCTCGAAACACACTGTAGTCACTGGATACTCTCGGGTGTCCCCATGCACACAAATAACAGCTACCTTGCTATTCCCAGAGACCTCTGTTTTAACTAATTCAGCCTTTATCAGGGTCACAAGGCTACCTGAATCCAGTAATACCACAACATTTCTACCATTAATACACATTTTGCATAAATGTTTCTCAGTTCCCCGAATGGCAGTGCATGCGACTGTCGCACACAGCGACTGACGTCTGTCCATCAGAAAGTCACATTGCATGGGTTCCTCCACAACCGGGCAATTTGCTGCAATATGTCCCGCTTGCCGGCAGCGGTAGCAAACAATCCATTTGGCTGCCTCTTGAGCCCCTGACTTCCCAGGCTGTTCTCGCCAAACTTTGGGTAGAGCTCCCACCCTCTCACTCTCTCCACCCTCACCCCTTGGAATCCTCTTATCCGCCCCTGGGGATGGTCTGGTCTTAGGGTGGAAAGTCCGAGAGTCTCTGGAAGAGGCCGTCAGGTTCTCTGTAGCCAAGTATTTCTCTACACGATCCACAAGACCACCGGCCGTCTCTGGGTCTCCATGGCTTACCCACTTTTGGATGGCAGTAGGAAGAGCTCTCAAAAACCGATCCATTACAACACGTTCCACAATCTCTGGTGCGGACAAAGTCTCTGGCTGTAGCCACTTCCTGCTCAGGTGAATGAGATCATACATTTGAGACCTGGGGGGTTTTCCAAGCTGGAAAGTCCAGTTATGCACACGCTGAGCCCGGACAGCCAGGGTGACACCCAGCCTTGCCAATATTTCAGCTTTTAGCATCACATAGTCTTTTGCTTGGTCAGGCTCTAGGTCATAGTAAGCCTTCTGCGATTCACCAGTTAACAGAGGAGCCACCAGTCCAGCCCACTGCTCCTCAGGCCACTTTTCTCTTTCAGCAGTCCTTTCAAATGTGGTCAAAAATACCTCTGGATCATCCTCTCCAGTCATTTTTGTCAATAAACGACTCACCCCAAAGGACGCGGTATTAGTGGGACGGCTTTCCTCACTGGTCTGCGGACGTTGCTGCATTACTGCTTCCATTTGTTGTAGTCTCTGCTCTTGCTTCTGTAACAGGTCTATGAAGCGGGCCTCAGATTGCTGCTGGGCTTGTTGATGAGCTTGCTGCTGGGCTGCAAGGCTCCTTTGCAAACCTGCATTTGTCTGCTGTTGATTGGCATTTGCTAGAGCCAGCTGTTTCAGTATCTCCTCCATGCTGGCTTAAAAAAACTGCCACTGGTTCTCCACCAACTGTGAGGGGGTTAACTCGGTAGCGGGTGTGTGTGACCCCCTGGTTGGGCTCCCCACACAAAAACAGGGCCAACAGACGGAGGTTGTGGTTTTCAAAATCAAAAGGTGCGGTTTATTTCTCTATGTACAGTGACAAAAACACAGCAAAGCCAAAAAGAAACATAAACAAAATAAATCCTGGTCAGTTTGACCTCTGACTAAACATGCAGGTTTCCTAAACTAACAACTGGGATCAGCCTGGTGCTGTCCTAGTCCCTAAGTCCCTGGTTTAGTAAAAGTCCAAACAAATAGCCACACAGGCTTTGCCTCACCGCACAGGGGTTCACTCTCCCTAGACAGTCCACACAGGTCTGGGTCCAGGCATGAGCTAACATCTAATGAAGCTGGGAGTTTTTATAGAGGCCTTAAACGAACTGACAGGCTTCAGCTGGTCTCATCAACTCCCTGCCTGCACGACGCCCAGCCCTCTCCCTAGAGGTATGAGTCATCCATGAGCCCACTAGCCTCAGCTGGGCTTCATCAACTCCCTCCCTAGTTGTATAAGTCAGCATAAAGCCTGAATCTGGGAGAAATATATCTACCCCCCTGGATGCAACCAGGTGACTTTACCTTCCTGCTGTCACAAAGCGTATATTTATTGGTTTGCGCAAAAGTTATAGCGTTTACAAACTAGGGTACATTTTCTGAAATTTACACAGCTTTAAATTTATGACTGCCTATCTCATTTCTTGAGGTGCTAAAATGGCAGGGCAGTACAAAACCCCCCCAAATGACCCCATTTTGGAAAGTAGACACCCCAAGGAAATTGCTGAGAGGCATGTTGAGCCCATTGAATATTTTTTTTTTTTGTCCCAAGTGATTGAATAATGACAAAAAAAAAAAAAAAAAATTACAAAAAGTTGTCACTAAATGATATATTGCTCACACATGCCATGGTTATATGTGGAATTGCACCCCAAAATACATTCTGCTGCTTCTCCTGAGTACGGGGATACCACATGTGTGGGACTTTTTAGGAGCCTAGCCACGTACGGGACCCCGGAAACCAAGCACCGCCTTCAGGATTTCTAAGGGCGCAAATTTTTGATTTCACTCCTCACTACCTATCACAGTTTTGAAGGCCATAAAATGCCAAAATATCACAAAACCCCCCCAAATGACCCCATTTTGGAAAGTAGACACCCCAAGCTATTTACTGAGAGGCATGTTCAGTCCATGGAATATTTTATATTTTGCCACAAGTTGCGGGAATATGACAAACTTTTTTTTTTTTGCACAAAGTTGTCACTAAATGATATATTGCTCACACATGCCATGGGCATATGTGAAATTACACCCCAAAATACATTCTGCTGCTTCTCCTGAGTACGGGGATACCACATGTGTGGGACTTTTTGGGAGCCTAGCCGCGTACGGGACCCCAAAAACCAAGCACCGCCTTCAA
This sequence comes from Rana muscosa, assembly GCA_029206835.1. Classification (NCBI taxonomy): domain Eukaryota; kingdom Metazoa; phylum Chordata; class Amphibia; order Anura; family Ranidae; genus Rana; species Rana muscosa. The sequence goes on from CM055119.1 coordinate 94,621,243, forward strand.
GGTTTCTAAGGGCATAAATTTTTGATTTCACTCCTCACTACCTATCACAGTTTTGAAGGCCATAAAATGCCAAGATGGCACAAAACCCCCCCAAATGATCCCATTTTGGAAAGTAGACACCCCAAGCTATTTGCTGAGAGGCATGTTGACCCCATTGAATATTTTTTTTTGTCCCAAATGATTGAATAATGACAAAAAGAAAAAAAAAAAAAAAAGTTGTCACTAAATGATATATTGCTCACACATGCCATGGTTATATGTGGAATTGCACCCCAAAATACATTCTGCTGCTTTTCCTGAGTACGGGGATACCACATGTGTGGGACTTTTTGGGAGCCTAGCCGCGTACAGGGCCCCAAAAACCAAGCACCGCCTTCAGGATTTCTAAGGGCGTAAATTTTTGATTTCACTCCTCACTACCTATCACAGTTTCGAAGGCCATAAAATGCCAAAATAGCACAAAACCCCCCCAAATTACCCCATTTTGGAAAGTAGACACCCCAAGCTATTTGCTGAGAGGCATGTTGAGTCCATGGAATATTTTATATTTTGCCACAGGTTGCGGGAATATGACAAACTTTTTTTTTTTTGCACAAAGTTGTCACTAAATGATATATTGCTCACACATGCCATGGGCATATGTGAAATTACACCCCAAAATACATTCTGCTGCTTCTCCTGAGTACGGGGATACCACATGTGTGGGACTTTTTGGGAGCCTAGCCGCGTACGGGACCCCAAAACCAAGCACCGCCATCAAGGTTTCTAAGGGCATAAATTTTTGATTTCGCTCCTCACTACCTATCACAGTTTTGAAGGCCATAAAATGCCAAGATGGCACAAAACCCCCCCAAATGACCCCATTTTGGAAAGTAGACACCCCAAGCTATTTGCTGAGAGGCATGTTGAGCCCATTGAATATTTTTTTTTTTTGTCCCAAATGATTGAATAATGACAAAAAGAAAAAAAAAATGTACAAAAAGTTGTCACTAAATGATATATTGCTCACACATGCCATGGTTATATGTGAAATTACACCCCAAAATACATTCTGCTGCTTCTCCTGAGTACGGGGATACCACATGTGTGGGACTTTTTAGGAGCCTAGCCGCGTACGGGACCCCAAAATCCAAGCACCGCCTTCAAGGTTTCTAAGGGCATAAATTTTTGATTTCACTCCTCACTACCTATCACAGTTTTGAAGGCCATAAAATGTCAAAATAGCCCAAAACCCCCACAAATGACCCCATTTTGGAAAGTAGACACCCCAAGCTATTTGCTGAGAGGCATGGTGAGTATTTTACAGCTCTCATTTGTTTTTGAAAATTAAGAAAGACATTTTTTTTTCTTTTTTTTTTTCTTTTTTTACATTTTCAAAACTTTGTGACAAAAAGCGAGATCTGCAAAATACTCAACATACCTCTCAGCAAAAAGCTTGGGGTGTCTACTTTCCAAAATGGGGTCATTTGGGGGGGTTTTGTGCCATCTGGGCATTCCATGGCCTCCGAAACTGTGATAGGCAGTGAGGAGTGAAATCAAAAATTTACACCCATAGAAATCCTGAAGGCGGTGCTTGGTTTTTGGGGTCCCGTACGCGACTAGGCTCCCAAAAAGTCCCACACATGTGGTATCCCCGTACTCAGGAGAAGCAACAGAATGTATTTTGGGGTGTAATTCCACATATGCCCATGGCATGTTTGAGCAATATATAATTTAGTGACAACTTTTTGTACATTTTTTTTTTTTTTTGGTCATTTATCAATCACTTGGGACAAAAAAAAAAAATATTCAATGGGCTCAACATGCCTCTCAGCAAATAGCTTGAGGTGTCTACTTTACAAAATGGGGTCATTTGGGGGGGTTTTGAACTGTCCTGGCATTTTATGCACAACATTAGGAAGCTTATGTCACACATCATCCACTCTTCAAACCACTTGAAGACAAAGCCCTTTCTGACACTTTTTGTTTACATGAAAAAAAAAAAATTTTTGCAAGAAAATTATGTTGAACCCCCAAACATTATATATTTTTTTAAAGCAAAGGCCCTACAGATTAAAATAGTGGGTGTTGCAATTTTTTTTTCCACACAGTATTTGCGCAGCGATTTTTCAAACGCATTTTTTGGGGGAAAAACACACTTTTTTTATTTTTAATGCACTAAAAAACACTATATTGCCCAAATGTTTGATGAAATAAAAAAGATGATCATAGGCCGAGTACATGGATACCAAACACGACATGCTTTAAAATTGCGCACAAACGCGCAGCGGCGACAAACTACATTCATTTTTAAAAGCATTTAAAAGCCTTTACAGGTTACCACATTAGATTTACAGAGGAGGTCTACTGCTAAAATGACTGCCCTCGATCTGACCTTCGCGGTGATACCTCACATGCATGATGCAATTGCTGTTTACATATGACGCTAGACCGACGCTTGCGTTCGCCTTTGCGCAAGAGCAGGGGGGGACAGCGGTGCTTTTTTTTTTTTTTTTTTTATTTATTTGGCTTTTTTATTTTATTTTTAAACTGTGCCTTCCATATTTTATTTTTTTACCATTTTTATCGTTATCTCAGGGAATGTAAATATCCCCTATGATAGCAATAAGTAGTGACAGGTACTCTTTTTTTGAAAAAAATTGGGGGGTTAGACCCTAGATCTTTCCTCTGCCCTCAAAGCATCTGACCACACCAAGATCGGTGTGATAAAATGCTTTCCCAATTTCCCAATGGCGCTTTTTATATCCGGGGGGGGACATTCCCTCCCACTGCTTGTAAAAGCAGTCTAGAGGCTAATTATCTGCTAGAATTGCTTTTACATGAAAGCCGGCTGCTGGCTGAAAAGAATGATACCAAGATGATACCTAAACCCGCAGGCATCATTCTGGTATAAACATTCAAAGTCCAGCAACATACCAGTACGTTGCTGGTCCTTGTTGGACATGTATTGTAATCTTTTTTTTCATACAGCCTATTGGCTGAACGAAAAAAAGAGATTGATTGGTGGGTATGCCCACCATTAGAATACCTCCCTTCATCCACCCACTTCTAATGATGGGCATATATGCCGAAGCATGGGGGCATCCTCCCGCAAAAAAGTTATGCCGCGTACACACGGTCAAGCCTTCGTCGGAATTTCGACCGTATGTACGCGGCATAAAAGGTTATGCCGCGTACACACGGTCGGACTTTTCCACGGGCAAGCCTCCGTTGGAATTTCGACCGTATATACGCGGCATTAGGAGCAAAATCGCTCCTCCGCCCCTGCTGCCCCCATGCTTCGGCATATATGCTCTTTTTTTTAACTGTGGTGGTGAAATCACCTCCTACAGCGTTGGAGTCACGGCTTTATGTATCGTGGGAGCAAACGCTGTTGCTGTCAAGATAAATAGATCCGCGCTGCAACTGAATGGCGTACCTGCTAAGCAAATGGTGGTTAACATTAAAACAAAGTAACATTACAGTACAACAGTAAGACCTTACCATGCCATACCTGCAAAGCAAATACCAAAACAAAACCTAGTAAAAAATAAAAAAATGTTTTAACGCAACCTGTGCCTAAAATATATATATGCCGAAGCATGGGGGCATCCTCCCGCAAAAAAGTTATGCTGCGTACACACGGTTGGAATTTTCCACGGGCAGGCCTCCGTCGGAATTTCGACCGTATGTACGCGGCATTAGGAGCAAAATCGCTCCTCCGCCCCTGCTGCCCCCATGCTTCGGCATATATGCTCTTTTTTTTAACTGTGGTGGTGAAATCACCTCCTACAGCACTGGAGTCACGGCTTTATGTATCGTGGGAGCAAAGCTGTTGCTGTCAAGATAAATAATTCCGCACTGCAGTTGAATGGCGCACCTGAAAACAAAAAATTACATACCTGAAAAGCAAGCATGATAAAACATTGCAGAATAGAATACAGTAAAAAAGAGCAGAACAATAGAGAGAAAATAGAGAGAGAGAGAACAATAAAACGACAACTATTTTTGGTTTTTTTATTTTATATTTTATTTGTGTTTTGTTTTTTACTTTTTTTTTTTTTCTTTTTTACACTTTTTTTTGTAACTTTACAACTGTAATGGTTCGGGTCTCTCAAAATGTAATGGCATATTGGGAGACCCTGTGTAAGTGTGTCCTTGTCTGTGAAATGCTGTACCCTACGCTAAAACTTCACTTTTGAGTGGTAGCGTTCAAAACATTCACCTTGGCAAAGACCAGGCTTGTCAGGACAGAGTGGACAAAAACTACAGGTGTCTCGCCTAAATCCGCGCTTGCTACAGACACGACATCTTTTTTGGGGGTGGCTTTGGGTAGGGGTACTCGGGAGGACATACGAATAATGCCTCTCATGCAGCCGGCTTACTGCATTTGGTTGGGGATGGTGAGGTGCAGAACCGCCTGGATACAGGAGTTCTGTGACTATCTCATTCTGGAATTTTAGAAGAGATAACGTCCCGCCTGAAGCTCTGTATAGCACATGAGCGTTCAGCAAAGCCAATTGGAATAATGATAGAGACACTTTTTTGTACCAGCGTCTCGCCTTACGGTCAATTAGATACGGCGCCATCAACTGGTCGTTGAGGTCCACCCCTCCCATATTTTGGTTATATTCGTGGACACAGAGGGGTTTCTCCACAACACCAGTCGCCGTACGAATTTGGACTGTCGTGTCTGCATGAAGGGAGGTAAGAAGGAAAACATTCTTATTGTCCCTCCACTTCATAGCGAGCAAGTTATTACACTTCAAGCAGGCTCTCTCCCCCAGCCTAAGACGGGCATCTACAAGCCGCTGGGGAAAGCCCCGGCGATTAGGTCGCACGGTGCCACATGCTCCAATCTGATGATCAAACAAGTGACTAAACAGTGGCACGCTCGTGTAATAATTGTCCACATACAAGTGGTACCCCTTTCCGAATAAGGGTGACACCAAGTTCCACACTATCTTGCCAGCGCTCCCTATGTAATCCGGGCAGTTGACCGACTCAATCTGACTCTCTTTTCCCTCATAAACCGTAAAGTTCACTACATAGCCTGTTGCCCTGTAACAGAACTTGTAGAGCTTGACCCCGTATCTGGCACGCTTGCTGGGAAGGTACTGCTTGAAAGACAAGCGGCCAGAAAATTTAATCAGGGACTCATCAACGCAGACAACTTGATCGGGAGTAAACAAGGCTGCAAAACGTTCGTTGAAGTGGTTTATGAGGGGCCGAATTTTATAGAGCCGGTCGTATTCAGGGTCCCCACGTGGACGACAAAGTTCATTGTCGTTGAAGTGCATGAACCGCAAAATCTGCTCGTATCGTGCCCTGGACATGGAGGCAGAGAACACGGGCATGTGGTCAATTGGGTGCGTGGACCAATAAGCACGCAATGACGGAAATTTATGTGTGCCCATGTTGAGGTAAAGGCCCAGAAAGGTCTTAAATTCGGAAACCGTAATTGGTTTCCAATTTCTGGCAATTTTAGGCAACTGGGGGTTAGCGGCGATAAATTGACCAGCATATAAATTACTCTGGTCCACAATAGATCTATAGAGATCTTCCGTGAAAAACAGCGAATAAAAATCAATTGGAATAAAATCAGCTGTTTCCACCTGAATACCGGGTTGGGCAGTGAATGGGGGAAGTACGGGTTCTGCAGAAGTGGTGGGGACCCAATCAGGATAGGCGAATTCTGCAGGAAGGGCAGTATGGGCACGACGGGCCTGCCTTTGTCTTCTTGGTGACAGCGGGACACTACTTGTGCTTGCCACCTCGCCAGCTTGAACTGCACTTATGGGACTCGCCACGTCACCAAGTGTTACTGCAGTGCTGGATGTACATCCAGGCTGTACTAGGCCGCTGGTGCTTGCCAGTTCACCAGAAGGAATAGCGGCGCTAGTACTACTCTGCTCCATGATACGAGAGACCTGCGGTTCTTGCTCCTCAACAACCTCAGAAGATCGGGATCGGGTACACCTGACCTTAGCAGGGACCTCAACTTCGTCGTCAGAGCTATCTGACGTCACTGTCTTCTACGGGAAGATATTCTGAGCCTGAATCTGACAGATACGTGACCTCCTCTTCACTATCTGTCATGCTCAGAATCTCGTAGGCCTCTTTACTAGTGTACCTTCGTCTTGCCATTTTGGGCTCTAAATTTAGGGGTACACTAGTAAGATTCACAGGAAAAAAAGCACCTGACTGTCGTCAGCAAATATATCAAACGCTACAAAAAAACTGTTAGCGATCGCAGGGATCAGGCCTGTCTCTGCGAACGCTGCAGTTATGTGTGTTGTGTTTGGTAAGTGACAGTGATCGATCGATACTGCACTTGGGTGGGCTGGGCTGGGCTGGGCTGGGCGGAGGGGCTAAACGCAGGCGCTAGCAGGTATCTGGGCTGATCCCGCTAACACTGCGTTTTTGGAAACCCTAAACCGCTGGGGATGCTAGTATAGATCTGATCAGATACTATACCACTAAGGGGGGTGTATGCTTTGCGCGTGGGTGTTAGCGTTACTGGCACTAACCTAACACTGCCTGGGGCGACGCAGACCCTCTCTGGCGCTAAAACCTAATTGATCTCACCCGCCGGGCGATCAGGGGGGTTAAACCTTTATTGGGTTATATACGGCGGGTGCCCTGATGCTATAAAAAGCAAACTAATCAACCAGCGTCACCCGTAACCTTTATATGGTGATCACTGGTGAAAGGGTTAACTAGGGGCAATCAGGGGGTTAAAACCTTTATTAGGTTAAATATGGGGGTACCCGACGCTATATAAAAACCTGACGGGTAACCTAAATAACTTACTGGCTAACCAGTGACACCAGTGACGCTTATACGGCGATCACTGGTGAAAGGGTTAACTCTAGGGGCAATCAGGGGGTTAAAATAATATATGGGGGTACCTGACACTAATAAAAACCTGCGGCGAACCTAAAAAAAAATAACTGCCTATCTAAAACACCAGCGACACGAATACAGCGATCGGAAAAACAATTGCTTAGTGACGCTGAAGTTAGGGGGTGAAAGGGTTACCTGGGGGGTGATCAAGGGGTTAAACCTTTATTAGGGGGGGTTAGGGGGCTACCCTGGACCTAAAGGGGCCTAATCCTAACTGCCCTGCAACTTTTTACAATCACAGATGACACTAAATGCAGTGATCAGTAAAATAAATGATCACTGCAATCAGTGACACTGTGATTGGGGGCTTTGGGGTGACCTGGGGGGTGATCTGTGTGCCTATGTGTACCTACGTGTCAGTGGACTGTTGGAGCACTAACCTCTGTCTTCTCTCCTCGGCGCCGGGAACGAAAAGACCGCGGCGAGGGAGATGACAACACTTCCTCCAGCCTCTGTTTACATCACATGGCGGAGGAAGCATTTTCATTGGCCGGGAGCGATCGCGAGGGGGGGGGGCGGAATCGAGCGGCCGCCCCCTCATGCCTGATCGCTCCCGAACACTTAACGGCCGCTCACTGCAGTGAAGGGGGGTCCGGATGGACCCCCCAACTGCACAAAGGCGATCACGTAGATCTACGTGATTCTGCCTGTCGGTGCCATTCTGCCGACGTAAATCGGCGGTGGGCGGTCGTTAAGTGGTTAAAATGACTGCTCCCGAAAAACAGCCGTTTTTAAAACTTCTTTTTGCATTGATACATGTCCCCTGGTGAAGAACCCGGGTTCCCAAACCCTTTTTAGGACAATAACATGCATAATAGTCGTTATAATTAGCACTTTAGATTTCGAACGTTCGCATGCATTGTATTTAATAGGGTTCTAACGTTCGTGCGAACTTTCGGTCCGTTCGCGGGTTCTGGTGCGAACCGAACCCGGGGGTGTTCGGCTCATCCCTATTGTTCATTTATATAATGCTGAACCTATGCATCGTAAGAGGGGAAAATAAAAAGGCAAAGCAAACTGGAGGTGGCAGAGAAAAGGCATACTAAATGAAGTATAGTATGACCTTTTATTTTAAGATTGTTCTTTTTGATTTTACCACTTTTGGTTAGTAAATCCTGGCAATGCATGATGTTTTTATGCTCATCACTAACAAAGTACCCATGAGCTCCCATTTCAAAATACAGAGCTGGTTTTATGTGTCTGTTTTATTATTTCAAGATAATATCAAACTGGACAATGCTGCTATACGTATTACTGATAGAACAAAACTGCACAGCTTGTGACAAAATTAAATAATCACGCAAACAAATAAATAACATTATTCTTTAATGTTAAACAAAATCTTTGGTCACAGCATAAACTTTCATTTTATAACATCAGCATTGTAATAGCAAAACAAATAAATTTTTATATTTGACAATCCAATTGAATATGATAAAATAAATATATACATTCTAACCTTGCTCTGAATTTTACTTAATTGAATGCACAATCTTTAGACTACATTTTTACGAAAAGTGTGTTTCACAACTTGCATAGAGTAAACAGACAGTGATATAGACAGAATTTTTTTTCAGTGACCCACAGATGTTTGTAACCAAATTAACTTGTCTGCCAAATGTTTAGTTTACATAACTGCTATATGATTCTGGATCATCCAAGATTAAATAGGTTAATTCATCGGTAATACATTTCCCTGGCATATTCCCAGTAAGTCATTTCCTACCTTTATAGAATCCTGGGAGATTTCAGACTTCTAAATGTTCCAGTAAACACGAAAACAGATTGACCAAGAACTAAATAAAATTCTGACTGTGGTCCTGAAGATAGTCTGCAAAGAGATAGACGACTGCTGCAAATGTGAAGGAAATGTGTTTTTTTTAAGGAGGGTGGACGGAAGAAAGAGTTCATCATCGCACAGTTTAATGGCAGAGCACTGAACGGAAGGGGTCAGTCAAAGATCCAAAATAGGAACTTCAAAAAAGCCTCTAATTGTTTTCGGCTTTTAAGCACAGGAATAAGTATCTGTTAACAGCAATTGCAATTCCATAATAATGAGAAAGTCACTTTTTTCAGCATAAACAAGAGCGAAAATTATTAGAATACTGATTGAACATTCAGTTTGTAAAGAGTACCACCAAACATCTTTATTTGTCTTAAATACACAGAATATCTAAAAACAATACAGCAGCTCGTCTGGATTGAGGTTCTAGAAATTATGGATTATTGTAAGGGCAAGGTGCAGAGGGTGCTGGTTTCCCTATACAGGGCCCTCCTGTCGGCCAGCCTAATAAAATGCCTCATACCACTAGCTGGAATGTCTACCACCACTTCTGAGGACTCTACAGCAGTGATACCCTCTCTTATGGCCCGTACACACAAACCGAATATAGTACGAAAACTGTCGTCCGAGGAAGAATCGTACGATAATCGTACGGTAATCGGATTGTTAGTACAGAGCTTTCGAGAGCCGAACACGACAATTCATCTGATATTATTAGATCGGACAAGCACAAAAATTTTCCTCGTACGATTTTCATCATCGTCGTCAGTATAGTTGTCGTCCGAAAATACAATCCAAATACATTACAACACAAACATCACTTCCGGGTTTTTTTTCTGTCGTACGAGAATTTGTGACTTTAGTAACCTATTTCATTCCTACATGCGACTATTAACCACTTGAATACCAGGCACTTACCCCTCTTTCTGCCCAGGACAATTTTCAGCTTTCAGCGCTGTAGCACTTTGAATGACAATTGCGCGGTCATGCAACACTGTACACAAACTAAATTTTTATAATTTTCTTCCCACAAATAGAGCTTTCTTTTGGTGGTATTTGATCACCTCTGGGGTTTTTATTTTTTGCTAAACAAACTAAAAAAGACCAAAATAAAAAAAATAAAAAAATGTTTTTCTTCGTTTCTGTCATAAAATGTTGTTTTCCCCTTCACTGACGGGCACTGATCAGGCGGCACTGATATGTAGAATTGATGGGCACTGATAGGCGGCACTGATATGCAGCACTGATGGCCACCAATAGGCGGCACTGATATGCAGCACTGATGGGCAGTGATAGATGGCTGTGATGGGCAGTGATAGGCCGCTGTGATGGGCACTGACAGGTGGCACTGATGGGCAGCACTGATGATGAGGTACTGATAAGTACTGACAGGTGTTACTGCTGGGCAGTGATTGGCACTGTGGTGGGCAGTGATTGGCACTGTGGTGGGCATTGATTGGCACTGTGGTGGGCACTGGCAGAATTTAATGTTGTGACATTGCTGAACACTGGTTGGCAGGTGATTGGCACATCTGAGGGTGCTGTGCTGATATTTAATGTGCTGATTATCAGCACAGACCCCCCTCTGACAGGGAGAGACGCCGATCGGCTCTCCCTGTCAGCGCGAACCGAGGAATGCCGTTTACTGCCACTTCCTGGTTCACGCGATGATCAGCTGTGATTGGTCACAGCTGATCACGTGGGAGGAAGTCTCTGACAGAGGCTTCTTATCATGATCGGACATGCAGGGTGTCAGACTGACACGCCGCACTCGCCGCGCTGCCCACCCCCACGGGGGTGCACCGGCATGTTATCCTACTAGACATCATATGATGTCCAGCCAGGATAACAGAACCACTTCCACGGCGGGCGGGAAGTGGTTAAGCGAAAAAAGTTGGACGATCTGTCGTCCGATTTTCGGTTCGTGTGTACGGGCCATAAGGAAGTACTCCTTGTGCATGCCGCAGCATGTAAGTTTTCACTGCATTGCTTCTCTAAAAAGTGACTTATTGATACCATTACCTCTCTGTCTGTGGCATTGTGTAATCTGCTGTATTTCAGTTGTAATTTTACATCATAAAGCTACACTAAATCAACCATTTGGGTACACTTGGTAAGCCCTGCTCACATTTTGAAGTAGTAAGATATGGAAAATTCATCCTCAATGGTGGGTGCAACCTGAGGTGTTGCCATGGTACCTTTTAGAAGTGGCTTTGGCAACGATACCAAAGTATAATGGCACAAATATTCCCCTGGCAGCTTCAGCAGAGGGGCTGGAGAGTGTGGCTCACTTGTTTTAGGAGCAAATCACATACCTCCCTGATTAGGTGACTAAAGCCTCGTACACACGATTGGATTTTCCGTCGGGAATTGTGTGTTGACAGCCTGTTGGTGGAAAATCCGACCGTTTGTACGCTCCACCGGACAATTGTTGTCGGATTTTCCGCGGACAAATGTTGGATGGCAGGCTTTAAAATTTTCCGTGGACATCGGTCTGTTGTCGGATTTTCCGATCGTGTGTACACAAGTCCGTCGGACAAAAGTCCAAAGTACAAACACGCTTGCTCGGAAGCAATGCTCACCAAACACAACAATAGCAGAAGGTGCCCAAAGGGTGGCGCTAAAGAGCTGAAAAAACACGTAGTACACCTAGTACGTCACTAAGTTTGTGTTTGTTGGCCGACAATTCTTTGCCGTTTGTATGCAAGACAAATTCCTGGCCAACGCCCTTCGGACAAGTCTGACACTTTGTCTGTGGAAAATCCGATCATGTGTACGAGGCTTTACTCACTGAAAGATGGTGCTAGGAGAGCCGTACTCGTATTACCTGATGCTGAAGGAACCATATATATATATATATATATATATATATATATATATATATATATCCATTTGGTTAAGGCCATCTCTGCTTTACAGAGTGGCATTAGAAATTTCACTGAGTCAATCGCATCTATCCAGCAGGAAGTATGTGCCTTGGAGGTAACCTTTCAAACCCCTTTCAGCAGCATTACGGCAATGGTATGCCTGCTCTCAATTTTCATACCACCAACGTAAATGGACTTGCTTTGATCTGGAAACATTGCTCAGAGCCAAACAACTTATGCAGCCAGCTTCATCTCTCTACCAACATCTCCTCCTGACCATGATCCTGGATTTACAGACCTTTTACAAAAATGGCTGACTGGCATACTTGAGCTAGATGATGAGGACTGGCTGAGACCTGGGATTTGCCCTTCAAACTGTTGGAGATACAACAAACTTTCACCTTAGCTTACTGTATTTGACTGCAGTTTAGAAAAAGGACACAAGATGTCGCTAATGCTCAGTGATATGCTATGCTATGTATTTCTCTATGATGTTTTGTATTTCCTGTATACTGTGATGTACTTGTTGGTTCTTTTTCCTGTCTGTGATTCTTCTTACAATGTGAAGTGACATCTTTGCTAGTGTGGTTATGTTCCAATAAAGAAGCCAGTTCCTGTTACTACACAATGTCTGATCTGAACTGACTCCGCTGCACCTATCAATCGTACTTTGCAACAGGTTATGGGCCCAGTATCCGGATAAAGACTTATGACCAGGTGCGGCCCAGGCAGAACAAAGCCTCGAATGGAAGACAGGGTGGCTGATGCGGAGATCGACATAAGGAAGCTTTCCAGCGACATCTCCTATAGACAAGTAAGACTGTTTATATATAAAGGAGGGATAAAATGGCCGGAAACTCTGAGCTTAAACTCTCAGTGGCCAAGCTGAACAATGACAACTATCAGCTATGGAAGTTTAAAGTGGAAATGCTATTATCCAAAGATGACTTGTGGGAGGTTACCACTACAGAGAGGCCACAGGATAATAATCAGGACTGGGACAAGAAAAACAGACAGGCACGGGCCACCATAAGCCTACTAGTGGAGGATGAGCAGCTCATTCATATACGCAATGAGGACACAGCGAAAGGCATGTGGGATGTACTGAAAAGACTGCATGAAAGATCCAGTTTAAACAGCAAGCTCTTTCTGCTGCGGAAACTTTACAAAATGAGACTTGGCAGAGAAAAGGACATGCAGGAGCATATAAACGCAATGCTGGAAGTGATTGCGCAACTCAGATCGATCGGGGAGAATATAACAGACAGTCACATTGCAGCCATGTTGTAATGCAGTTTGCCCGATACATATACTGCACTAATCAATGCACTGGAGACACGACCTGAGACAGATCTGACGCTAGCATTTGTAAAAACCAGGCTCATAGATGAGTATCAGAGAAGAAAGGAATTAGTGCATGACTCCACAGAAACCGACACCAGCACCGCTCTTAAAGCTACAGATGCAAGATTACACAGGAAAGAGACCAGAGTGTGTTTCAGATGCCACAAACAGGGACACAATGAAAGACTGTACTATATGGAAAGCAGAGCAAATGAGACAGCGTCCCTCTTATACTAAACAAAAGGTCAAAACCACAATCAATGATCCAAGGGAAGGTAACTGGAATGCCACATTTAAAGCGACAGACAACAATAAATGCCAAGGCTGGTGCATCGATTCGGGGGCAACCAGTCACATGACGAGTGATAGAAGTTTCTTCACAGAACTTGATCTGAGCAACAAAGAAACTATTTATCTTGCAGATGGAAGCAAAATACAAGCAGAAGGATATGGGCATGGAACCCTTGTATGCCCTGATGATGCGGGACACAATTTAGCCATACCAGTGAAAGATGTGCTTTATGTTCCTAATCTAGAAGGAGGACTCTTATCTGTGAAGCGTCTAACAGCCAGAGGACTCACTGTAAAATTCCAAGGTGACAAGTGTTCCATTCTAAACGGCAAACAGACAATAGCAAGTGCCAAGCTGGATGATCATCTATATCACCTCGACACAGTGAAGGAAAAGGTGAGACTATGTACACACAAGCACAATGACTGTATACATATATGGCACAGACGTCTAGGTCACAGACACCCAGAATGCATACAGGAACTACAGAGGAGACAGCTGACAAGGGATCTGATAGTATCCCCTTGTCCAATTACCGTTAAATGTGAATGTTGCATTAAATCCAAAGCTACAAGAGCAACACTTCCCAAAGTCAGTCAGAAGAGAGCTTCAAGACCACTTGACTTAGTTCACAGTGACGTGTGTGGTCCCCTAAACCCACCAACACCTGGAGGCAACAGGTACATAGTGACTTTCATAGACGACTATTCAAGATACACAGTCACCTACCTAATGCAACACAAGAGTGAAGTTTTTGACAAATTAAAAGACTATATAATAAAGACAAGTAACAAGTTTCAGAGGAAGCCTCTCATACTTCGGAGTGATAATGGAGGTGAATTCACAGGAGGTAAGATACAAGAGTACCTAAAACAGAATGGAATAGAACATCAAAAGACAGTCCCGTATACACCAGAACAAAATGGGAGTAGCTGAAAGAAAGAATAGAACTCTGACTGAAATGATCAGATGTATGCTGACAGACTCTGGACTACCACAAAAATACTGGGGTGAGGCAGCTATGACAGCTACATATTTGCAGAACAGACTTTTTTCCAGAACAGTGGAGAAAACCCCATATGAACTATGGCACAATGAGAAGCCAAGTGTATAACACCTAAGAGTTTTTGGATGCAAATCATTCATCTACATACCTGAAGAAAAACGCACTAAACTCCAAAACAGAGCGTTTGAAGGTATCTTTGTTAGATACAGTGACAATGTCAAGGGTTACAAAATCCTAAATCCCAAAACAGACAAGGTTACCATTAGCAACAGCATAACTTTTGTTGAAGATTTAAGAGACAATGTAATGTCAACAGTAGAAGCAAGAATAGAGGAGAAAACTGACAATGACCAGCCCATCTCTGTAACTTCCGAACAAACAGTTGAAGTGAGTGTAGACGCAACCAGTACTGAAGAGCAGACACAAGAAGGCTCAGACACAAAAACGAGACGTTCAACAAGAGAAAATAAAGGTAAACCACCTATACGTCTCTCATACAAAGCAAGTACTGCCAGTATCAACGAACCTGCAAACTGGGAAGACATATCTCAACTTTCAGAACAAGAAGCAACTAAATGGATAAAGGCTGCTGAGGAAGAGATAAAATCCATGCATGACACTAAAACATGGACACTTACAGAACTACCACCCGGAAGGAAAGCTATAGGCTGTAAATGGACTTTTAAAGTGAAATACAATGCAGATGGCACAGTTGAACGGTACAAAGCAAGACTAGTAGCCAAGGGCTATTCTCAAAAATACGGAGAGGACTATGATGAGACGTTTACACCAGTAGTCAAGCACACTACAATACGGACTTTACTGACAGTAGCCGTCACAAGGAAAATGCAAGTGAAACATTTTGATGTGAAAACCACGTTTCTACATGGCGATTTAACAGAAGAAATTTACATGGAACAACCGCCAGGATTCAAAGATTAACAAAGGTCAGACCTAGTGTGCAAACTTCACAGGAGTATATATGGTCTAAAGCAAGCAGCCAGAGCGTGGAATATAAAAATAAATGAAGTGCTTACACATCAAAACTTTCAAAGGAGTAAAGCAGACCCCTGCTTATACACAAAGAAATTGGCAAACAGATGGGTCTATATGCTTATCTATGTGGATGATATCCTGATTTGCTTTGAGCAAGTAGGGGATGAAGCAGAAATACTGGAAAAACTAAATCAGCACTTTGACACCAAAGATCTTGACAACATAAAGAATTACCTCGGCATCCAGATCGAGAGAGAGGAAGATGGCAGCTTTCTTCTGAACCAAAGACACAAAATACAAGAAATAATTGAAACATTTGGAATGGAAGACGCCAAACCAGTAAAATCTCCCATGGAAACCAACTACCTAAAGGAGATGAATTGTCAAGATAACCCATTACCTACTAATACACAATACAGGAAAGCAATAGGGAAATTGCTGTACCTTACCACCGCTACAAGGCCGGACATTGCAGCAACTGTCGGAATCCTATGCAGAAAGGTTTCGATGTCAAGTCAAAAGGACTGGAATGCTGTAAAGCGAATCATTCGCTATCTTAAAGGGACTTCGCACTACAAGCTAAAGTTACCACCAAGTGATGAAAGCACCTTAACAGGATATGTGGATGCTGACTGGGCAGGAGACACCAGTGACAGAAAATCTACCAGTGGCTACTTATTTTTTCTGTCAGGAGGTGCCATCAGTTGGACTAGTAAAAAGCAATGGAAAGCTAGTCATAACTTATTTACTTTAAATATAAATAATTTTAAATAAAAAACCCAAATACTATTGCATGTGGATGTAATGGCCGCGGCCTTTATTATTGGTATAGATAAATATTTTATCAATTATAAATATATCAATACTTATATCACATTAGATATATAATTCAACAAAAATTAATACCATGTATATATAAAGCTTAGCTATTTAAAGCTCAAGCTACACTACATAACATTAAGTCCCTTTTCAAACAGAAAAGGACAACAACCACATAATAAAGCCGCGACAAGGGAGGGTGGGAGGGACAAGCTTCTTCTCTGTAGATCACCGCCGGAGTGTATTAATGTGACGCATTTTTTTCTTTTTATAGGAAAATACTCGTGCCAAGAAGACCGTTACCATTTCAACCAATTACAGGTAAGTGCATAAAACTGTTAAAAAAACTGCCTTAACTTACAATTTTGTCTGACAGCTTTCCATGTGTGATGGGCAGGGACATTTCATGCCCCTCCCCTCACCTTTATGGAAAGTTAGTCATAACTTATTTACTTTAAATATAAATAATTTTAAATAAAAAACCCAAATACTATTGCATGTGGATGTAATGGCCGCGGCCTTTATTATTGGTATAGATAAATATTTTATCAATTATAAATATATCAATACTTATATCACATTAGATATATAATTCAACAAAAATTAATACCATGTATATATAAAGCTTAGCTATTTAAAGCTCAAGCTACACTACATAACATTAAGTCCCATACGCCGAGCTTATGGACAATAAGCACGGCACCCCCACCGGCCCACGGCCCATTCCACACTATTTTGCAAACCTAAATTAAAAATATCTAGAGCAACATCAGACAAATGGATACTGTCAGGGCGGTAAAAGCCAGGCATACCACCCTCCAGATCAATATGTCTATAAGATAAACCGTTTAACAGAGGCATGAATTTTGCAATTGCTCTATTAACATTTTTTCTCATTCTGTCAAAATGTTTCCATTCGGGGGAACACCAAAGTAGACGAGGGACAATCTCCGAAAACACCAACACACATTCAGGCAATACGGCATGAATATGCACAAAATCATTCTTTATACTAGAAATAACATCCAAAGTCCTTCGGCGACCAAGGTCGTTCCCAGCCAAATGGAAAATGATAATTTGAGGCAGAGGCCATTTAGAACACAACAATGTCAAAACTCTACTCAAACTGGCCCAAGTCAATCCCCTATGCCCATACCAGAACAATTTAACATTAGCAGAATCCTGGCCCAGATTACTACCATAACATCTCTTCTCTGCTCTTCTATGTGCCCAGTAAACGAATGAGTGACCAACGATCCAAGTAATAAGTGCAGAACCTGAAATTAAATAGAACAATTAGGGCGAACATATGTACTATAGCATTTAGAAGACCATCTACCAATTTTTTTAATAGCAGCAACATCCAAACCTATATTATTAGCAGTTGTTGCTGCCCCAATTCGAAAGGAATGAGAAGAGATTGGTAGATGTCCCAAACCCAAATGAAATAAACATTTCTTCAACACAGAATTAAATTGATAAACGGTCAATGGCGTATTATCAGAATGAACGAGGAATTGCGTATCACCAGACGGACGAACAAGCAGGTAACGGTGAACAAGTACAACCACACACATAGACGTATCAGTATGTTTGTGAATGGTGATCCACCTACCACGACCAAACTGATCAGTTTTATTCTTGTGTAAAAACAGACGAATAACGTCAGAATGAACAGACACCGCTGCCCAAGGAAGACCCAAACAAGTTAATCGTTTAGGAGGAAGCAATTCCGATATTCTAAAAGCACCATAAAAGCACAGACAAAAAGTAAGCTTGAACAACAAACCCTCAAAAGTCGAGAAACAAACAACATCAGTAGCTGCACAATTTTTTTGTAATAAATCAATAGTAATCGGTAATCTCTTATCAGGTAACACATGTCGTTTGCGATAACCTTTTAATGCCTGTTTGACAGTGAAAAAACTAAGACACGGAGCCTCACCATTCAATTTCTTAAAAAATGAAACTCCCGCCAATAATTTAATAATATGAGAATAAGAAAAACCCTTTTTCATCAAAGTATTTAAGAAAAATAAAACTAAATCCTCAGAACTCAAAGCGTCCGAAACTTCAAAACAGCCTAGACAGGAATGCCATAAGTCCCACGCAGCTTTATAACATGCTCGCGTGGACGGTGCTAAAGAATTCTTTAAAGCAGTCATCACCGGACTCATACTATTAACCAAAGATGAGGAGGACAGGACAGCCCAATTTCGTCCGCATCCGGAACCAGCTCCCGAAACCTTCGTGACTGTTGACGAGATAATGAGTCAGCAATATCATTAAAACTACCAGGGACATATTTCGCTTTTAACCAGATATTTAATTCCAGACATTGAAAAACTAAAAAACGAAGAACAGAAATAACGGGAAGTGATTTAGAAACTAAACAATTAATTGCAAAAACAACACCCTTATTATCCGAATGAAGAAGTATCCTCCTATTTCGAAAATGATCGCCCCACAATTCAAAAGCAACAACAACAGGAAACAACTCCAACAGAACAATATTAGAAACAAGACCTCTCTCAATCCATGAAGAATGCCAAAGATCGGCCGACCAATGTCCCTGCCAAAAAGCGCCGTAACCTAACGAACCAGCAGCATCAGTAAACAACTCTAGAGCAGAAGCCACACAAAAAGGATCTTGCCAAAGTGAACAACCGTTAAACGAACTCAAGAACTTACGCCAGACCAATAAATCGTTGCGTATATCCTTAGTAATACGAACAAAATGTCTAGGTGATTTTATACCAGAAATCGCTCTATAAAGACGTTTTGAAAAAATTCTGCCCATGGGCACAACTCTTGAAGCAAAGGCCAACAAACCCAACAAAGACTGAATTGTACGCAATTGTACCTTTCGTCTCGACAAAATGAAATCTAACAACAACCGTATCTTAACAATTTTATTCATAGGAAGCCTAAAAACCATGGATACCGTATCAATCTGAATACCCAAAAATTCTAAACAAGTGGTAGGAGAAACCGATTTTTCAGGGGCCAAAGGGACACCAAACAAACTACACATCAATTTAAACTCAGTAAAAATGTATAAGCAATCCAAAGTATTCGCTCTACCCATAAATAAAAAATCATCCAAATAATGAACGCAAAGTTCAAAACCTGAACGGCGACAAACAACCCATTCAAGAAAAGAAGAAAAAATTTCAAAATAACGACACGACAAAGAACAGCCCATAGGCAAACATTTATCAAAATAATATTTACCGTCGAAAACAAAACCTAAGGAATTAAACGCCGAAGGGTGAATAGGCAATAATCTAAACGCAGATTTCACGTCAGCTTTTGCCAACAAAGCCGAATTACCCGCAGAACGAATTTTTGATAACGCATCATCAAAAGAAGAATAAGACACCGAACACAATTGCGAATCGATGTCATCATTCAAAGAAAAACCGTCAGGGAAGGACAAATGATGTATAAGCCTAAAAGAACCAGCCTCCTTTTTGGGGATAACGCCAAGAGGGGATATCCGAAAATTAGAGAATGGAGGGTGATCAAAAGGACCAGCAATTCTACCATCTTCTTTTTCTTTCAAAATTTTTTGTCGCACAACATCCTTATGAAAAACAACGGAGGCCAAATTATCAAACACTTCGCAACCAGAACCCGAAAAAGATGGCAGTAGAAAACCATAACAAAATCCACTAATTAACATGTCTGCATTCATGCTGTCCGGATACAGAAGGAGCCAGGGCAACATGTTTTCCAGTATCACTGGCGTAATTGCTTTTAAGAAATGTATTATCCTTGGAAACAGCAGGGGTGAGATGACCCGATTTTTTAAAACACCGAGCAGCAGGATGAGTACCAGCACAATGAGCACATTCATGCTTATACCTACAGCTAGAAAGCCATTTACAATGACCTTCATTAAAATTAAAACAAAGCCCTTTACGATAAGGACCAACAGCAGGAGCAACAGTTTTAACAACCTGTTTCTGAGGCAATAGCAGATTTAACCAGAGGCCCACATCCTTCATACCCCATTTTAAATTT
Organism: Rana muscosa; assembly: GCA_029206835.1. Taxonomy (NCBI): domain Eukaryota; kingdom Metazoa; phylum Chordata; class Amphibia; order Anura; family Ranidae; genus Rana; species Rana muscosa. The sequence goes on from CM055119.1 coordinate 94,641,261, forward strand.
CTATGTACCGCAAGCTTTTGTCGAAATGACTCATCATAGTAAAACCATGATAGACCTGGAAAATTCTTATAAGCCTCCAATATTATCTCAACATGTTGAAAAAGGCCACTGCATAAGTCAGGGCGTTTTTCACCCATAACACCTGCAAAAATACTGAATGCTTGTAACCAATTATTAAAGCTTCGAGAAACAAATTTACGTTTTTCGTCATCAAATTTTTCGTCCTCCTTCTTCAACCTATGATCTTTAGTAGAAGGCAATAACGAAAGCAAATCAATATATTCTCCTTTCCATATTCTTTCTTTTACAGTATTACTTAAATGGAAACCTAAAGGAGAAAGTTCGCAAGAAAGAACTTCTTTCATATAAGCTTCAGGCACACTAGCATTAGACAAAGCCATTTTTGGCGTAGTTTGCAGGACAGGAGTGTGGGTAGCAACCTCTTGAACAATCGGCGTAAAATTATCAACAGACAAATTATCTCTCCATACAGAAGCAAGAGGGTTCAAAATAGGTACAACATTTTGCTTAACAGGTAACAATTGTGACAACAAATTCGTCATAGACATAACAAAATTTTTCAATACAGAGGCATCTACATGCTCACCTCCTTGCTGCAAAGCCGAGTTAGAAGTGGAAGAAAATGCAGTACTGTTTTCAGGAATCAAGTCAAATTCAGCAGCAGCAGCATTATTCAATCCATCCTCACAATCAGCAACCTGGATTGCAGGCAGAATAACAGGAGTGACATTAGCCGACCGAGGAGCAGCGTCAGTAACCATAGCAGCAACCGCTGCAGCTTCAGCACGCGTAAACCCGGGTGCCATAGCAACCACATCACCAGCCGGTACATTTTTAAAACTGTCACCAGCAAGCGAAGGGTTAACCTTACCGCTATCCATAGCCGATCCTTGAAATATGTCAGCATTCTGAATGTCCGATGCTGCCCGTCCATTACCCAATGTCTTCTTCTTCAACCTTCTGTTTTCCGTATCTCTGCGCTGTGGAGGAGATTCAAATTTGCCGGGCTTCTTACGTTTTCGCTTTGAAGGGACCTCCGGGCAAACTGCGCATGCGTCCTCAGAAATCGGAGAATATCCACCGTCATTACGGAGATTACCGAATGACGCAAGACGATCGACGGGGTCAATAGGAGGACACCAGATGGAGGAAGCGGAAGCAGCAGTCAGAGGAAGATCCGGGGCAGGCGACGAAAGGGGAACAACATCATGGCGGAGACCAGCATCATGAACAGCCGGAGCAGTTGAAGTGGACGGAACCACCGGGAAGCCGCACACAGACGGAGGAGGAGGTAACGACAAGCACAATTGAAGCCAGCACTCACCCTCTTCGGTACCGGCCCTTTCAAGAACTCGACGCAGCAATGACTCCATGATAGTGAATACAAGCTTCTTCTATGTAGATCACCGCCGGAGTGTATTAATGTGACGCATTTTTTTCTTTTTATAGGAAAATACTCGTGCCAAGAAGACCGTTACCATTTCAACCAATTACAGGTAAGTGCATAAAACTTAAAAAAACTGCCTTAACTTACAATTTTGTCTGACAGCTTTCCATGTGTGATGGGCGGGGACATTTCATGCCCCTCCCCTCACCTTTACTCTCTGTTTCACTGTCGTCTACTGAAGCACGTTGCTGCAGCGCAGGCAAGCCAAGAAGTTATATGGCTGAGACAGCTATTAACAGACTTAGGTCAACCACAGTTGGGACCAACTGAAATCTATGAGGACAATCAAGGATGCCTTGTACTTGCACACATGAAAGGAGTTAATTCAAGAACCAAGCACATTGATGTGGAGTTCCACTTTCTTAGGGATTTTCAAGAGCAAGGTCTTCTTGAGTTACTTTATTGCCCAACCGAGGATATGACAGCAGATATCCTTACAAAGCCCCTGACTGCTGAAAGACATTCAAGGCTTACAAAGAAGATGGGTTTAACAGACTAAGCCTTAGTTGTTGAGAAGGGGTGTTGGAGATACAACAAACTTTCACCTTAGCTTACTGTATTTGACTGCAGTTTAGAAAAAGGACACAAGATGTCGCTAATGCTCAGTGATATGCTATGCTATGTATTTCTCTATGATGTGTTGTATTTCCTGTATACTGTGATGTACTTGTTGGTTCTTTTTCCTGTCTGTGATTCTTCTTACAATGTGAAGTGACATCTTTGCTAGTGTGGTTATGTTCCAATAAAGAAGCCAGTTCCTGTTACTACACAATGTCTGATCTGAACTGACTCCGCTGCACCTATCAATCGTACGTTGCGACACAAACAACCTGTGTCAGCCAGCGATAGATTGATACAATTTAAAATATTTCACAGAGCGTACTACACACCATAGGGGCTCCAAAAGCTGAATCCTGCACTTTCAACTAGCTGTGTGAAGTTGGCACCCCATGTTTGTAAAACCTAAATACAAATATACCATTAGTTTGTGCCGCGTTTGTGCTGGTTTGTGCCGCAAAAATGAGCGTTTGTGCCGGTTTGGTTTCTGAGATATTAAACATTCAATTTCATGTAAGCCCCGCCCACTTTGCACCCCAAGTTGCTGAATTTTAAAAACAAAAGCGCCATTCGTTTGTGCTGGTTTGTGGCGCAAAAAAAAAATTTGTGCCGCTTTGGTTGCGGAGATATTGAGCATTATAGTTGCTGAAACCCCGCCCACTTTGCACCCCATGTTGCTGAATTTTAAAAACAAAAGCGCCATTCGTTTGTGCCGCGTTTGTGCTGGTTTGTGCCGCAAAAAAAAACATTTGTGCCGCTTTGGTTGCGGAGATATTGAGCGTTATAGTTGCTGAAACCCCGCCCACTTTGCACCCCATGTTGCTGAATTTGGTTGCGGAGATATTGTGCGTTATATATTATCAAACCACACTGACTTTACACCTTGTTATTAAATCTTACATACAACTAGATTTATTTGTTTGCGGTTTGCGCAGATTTGGTCGATATTGTACATGATGTTTTACTTCACATGCGCAGTTTTGCCACCCCCACAAGGATCCCCCCCTTCCAATTCTCTAGTGCTGACTGGAACAACAGACGGGGAGGGGGCGGGCACTGCTGGCTGTGGCTCTAGTGAGGCAGAGCCAGCTGTCAATCAGGCCCCGCACCCTCCTCCCTCACGCAGGGCCACCATCAGGGGAGTAAAGCTTAGCAGTGCAGTGGTTTGCGGGTGCGGAGGGGGCCAGGAAGCAGTTTAAGTATGAGCCTTCAAGCCACCCCCCCTACAGCCGTGATTCTCTGATTGGCCCTCTGCTGTGGCCAATCATTGGGAGAAAAACAGCGGGCGGGGAGCATGGCGGCGGTGCGGCAAATTCAATTAGAGCCATGCTCTCTTTCTCTCTTCGGCTGACAGAAAAGGGGGAGGGGGCGATCGGGGGAGATATACAGACAGCCCGCAGCTCTCCTCTCCCTGTCACGGCGCAGCTGCCAAGTTCTCTGGTAAATGGATTAGTGGTGCTGTGACAGGGAGAGGAGAGCTGCAGGCTGTCTGTATATCTCCCCCGATCGCCCCCTCCCCCTTTCTGTCAGCTGAAGCTAGAAGACAGAGAGAGCGGCTCTAATTGGATTCGCCGCGCCACCGATCCGCTTCCTGCCCACTGTTTCCCTCCCCATGATTGGTCAGAGCAGAGGGCCAATCAGAAGACTCTGGGGGCATCATGGGAAATGTAGTCCCTGAAGAGTGGTGGCCCCAGTGTGTCCACAGACACCATGCTACAGCCCCCAGCATGCAAGCACTCTGCTGGGGGGGTGTTACAAGAGGAGAAAAGAGAATACTGTGCTGGGGGAAGCCAGAGAGGGAGCCACGCTCTACCCGCACCGCCAGAGAGCCACGCTCTACCCGCACCACCAGAGAGGGAGCCACGCTCTACCCGCTCCACCAGAGAGCCACGCTCTACCCGCACCACCAGAGAGGGAGCCACGCTGTACCTGCACCACCAGAGAGCCACACTGTACCCGCACCACCAGAGACGGAGCCACGCTCTACCCGCACCACCAGAGAGGGAGCCACGCTCTACCCGCACCACCAGAGAGGGAGCCACGCTCTACCCGCACCACCAGAGAGGGAGCCACGCTCTACCCGCACCACCAGAGAGGGAGCCACGCTCTACCCGCACCACCAGAGAGGGAGCCACGCTCTACCCGCACCACCAGAGAGGGAGCCACGCACCACCAGAGGGGGAGAAAGACGGAGCCACTGGCAGGGTACAGGCATGCTACACTACTGACTAGAGTCACCCTGGGCAACCCAGAGTGAGCGAACGTCCAGCCAGAGGTATCACTGTTGCGGTTTCGCTGGGTCTGGTAAGAGGGCCTGTTGGCCATTATCCATTACTATTCCCAGGGACTGAGCCATTAGGAAGTGTCTAACCTGATATCCTCTAGGCCTTATTGACCGTCACAACGTCCCTCTCTGTCCTCTTCCCACAGCGTCCATCTGTCCTCTTCCCACGGCATCCCTCTGTCTTCCTCCCATGAAGATGACAGGGCGGGTCTTAAAAGGAAGGGGTGTGGCCTTAATATGAAGGGGTGGGTCATATTTAAATTAGGGGGTGCGCGAGTTTAGTCAGGCCTAGGGCAGCACAAAACCTAAATACACCACTGCCTGTAATTTCCATGTGCATCTGTATGCTGCACATGCAAATACATGACCCCATGCACACAGCTGCATATAGGGCTGTGTTTTTGCATTGCTAACAAATGTGCACAGAAAAAGGAACAAAGGTGCGTCTGGGTCTGCAAATCATGCACGTTTTACACATGTACACATGAGTATTTGCCTAAACGCACATATGCATTTAAAGTTTGCTATACATTCTGGGCCTGCATAGTGCTAGAATGATTATCCCCTTACTGCTGACCGTACGCACATACGGCTTTAGGGGATTATATCGGGATGATGCAGGCATCACCCCAGTACCGTTTTTTAGAGTGGGCGGTAGGCTCTTCAGGGATCGCACCCGATGCGGCTAAAAGCCGCTCAGCTGTTCTCTGGAAAAGCGGGAGCAGACTCTCCCCCCTCCCGCCGTCCCACCGGGAGATCCGAGCCACGATCTGGCACTTCCGCCGGCTAGAGTGAGACTGGAAGGAAGCCATAAACGGCTTCATACTAGTCTCCTATGTGTAAATACGGAAGCAAAGTCACAACGTCACTTCTGGTTTACTCGGCTGCCAATGGTGCCGTTTAAAAAATAAAGTATTCAGAATCGCCGTTTTTGACTATCTGAATACTTTGAAGTGCAAAGGAGGGATTTGGGGTCTTTTGCACCGCCGATTCCTTTCATAAAGAGCACATCGCGCAACAAAAAAAACGCACACCTAAGTCGCGCCCGCATATGTAAATGGTGTTCAAATCACACATGTGAGGTGTTGCCGCGATTGGCAGAGTGAGAGCAATAATGCTAGCAAAAGACCTCCTCTGTAACTCTAACCTGGTAACCGTTATTTATTTTTAAAGCGCCGCCTATGGAGATTTTTAGGTACCATAGATTGTTGCCATTCCACGAGTTTGCGCAATTTTAAAGCATGACATGTTAGGTATCTATTTATTTGGCGTAACATCATCTTTCACATTATACAAAAAAATTGGGCTAACTTTACTGTTTATTTTTTTTTTAATTCATTAAAGTGTATTTTTTCCTAAAAAATTGCGTTTGAAAGACTGCTGCGCAAATACCGTGTGACATAAAATATTGCAACGACCGCCATTTTATTCTCTAGATTCTCTGATAAAAATATATATACAAAGTTTGGGGGTTCTACGTAATTTTCTAGCAAAAAATATGGATTTTAGCCCTGGTTCACACTGGTGCGATTTGACATGCGATTTGACATGTTAAATCGCATGTCAAATCGGCGAAATTTGCCGCAAATTGCGGCCAATGGCACCGTCCTAATCGGTGCGACGCCGCATCTGCAGCGCTGCACCGATTTCAAAAAGTGGTTTCTGTACTACTTTTAGCGATTTCAGCCGCGATTTACATTGACATCTGTGTCAGATGTCTCTGTAATCGAGCTGAAATCGGGACTGACAGGCAGGAGTGAAATCGTGCGAGTTCAGCTGAACTCGCACGGCTTCACTCCCGCAGCCCCAGTGTGAACGTGGGCTTAACTTGTAAGCAACAAAATATCAGAAATAGGCTAAAGCCCCATACACACTATTAGATTTTCTGCAGGTTTTTTCTTCAGGTTTATCAAAACCATCGAATATGAGGTCAAACCTTAAGCGTTTCAATTCGTATGCAATCAGGTAGGCCCTTGCACTACATGGTTTTGGTAAACCTGAAAACAAAAATCTGCAGAAAAACTGATAGTGTGTATGGGGCTGGCATGAATCGGATTTTGTATGAACAGACAGTAAGTGCATATACACATTTACAAAGATGCATATTTTGTGCACCTTTGTAAACTCGTATTTTAAAATTCTGCTCATGCGTTGTGTGTTGAATTTAGGCCTCATGCTGTTGGTGCATTGAAAATAAAAAAAATAGTGACTACAGTCACTTTAGCACATTGGTGTGCGAAGGCAGAAATTTTCATTGCCATGTGTGACACATTCTGAAAGGCTCTACCCCAGAGCACTGGAGATCACCATTATTTTCTGAACACATTTTTCTGGATGTATACCTAGAATAAAGGGTGTTTAATGTACCCTAATGTCCTTGATTACCCTGTGTGTAGACAGGTATTTCTGTATGTTACTGCAATGATTTTACATTCTGGCTAACCCTGAACACAGGATGTATACAGTACATGGGGACATCAGTTATTAAAACAACTAGGGTTGCCACCTGACCACTATATTAGGTTGTCTTGCTAGTGCTAGTATTGCAAAAAAATTGTTTGAATACACACAGCAAACACACAATCACCTATTCCAAATGTATTATTTTCACTGCAATTGCATAATTATTAATAGTAAGTGTAGCGGGGTCTCTAAATTTAGGTGGGGTACACCTGGGTGGTAGAGTTTGGGAGTAATTAGACCATTTGTATTCGTGGAGGATTGGGCGGTGTAATAATCTCCTTGGCCTGTGGGTGGCAGGTGCCCGCAGACTCAAGGTAGATTTGCCGCCAACAGTGCTGCCCTTTTTGTCCCTTCTCGGAGATGGTACGGCGAGGGCGGGGAACCTGCCGTGTCGTCATTGGAGGGGATAAAAGGGGGAGACGCCCTGGTCACGAGGTCTTGCTCTTCTGGAGGGCCTTCATCACGCGTCCAGGCACCTTAAGCCTGGGTGCGGGTGGTTCTGGATTCCGGCTCAGGTGCCCTAGGCCTGACCGGAATGGAGTTGGAGTCCATCCCAGGCACCTTCAGCCTGGAATGAGGTACTAACCAGGAGGCCTGGGGCCCAGTGACTTCGACTGGGTCCCGCAAGGGTGGAGAAGTCTGAGGGTCCCTGAAGTGGATGGGGCCCATGTCTGAGATGAGGAGGCCGGGGGAGGTTACCCATTCGGAGAGTCTGGAGCAGCATCAACCCAGTGACGGATGGGCCTCTGGTAACTTCCTTGGAGGGACATCTTCCCCTGACAGGGGCCACAACGCAGCGAAGGTACTCCTATCTACGTTCTCTTGAGTCGCTGGTAGAGACTCTCAAGTTCTAAGTCCTTTCTAGCCAAGGCTATAGTAACCGCTGGTGAAATCACAGTGGTTTAGCTGACAATCAGGATAGTGCCTCGACCTGCTCATCCCCCGTATCAAACTTTTATTGAGTCCCAACCAGTTGGCTACTGAAGCACTGTTTATTGTGAGCTATGCAATAAAACAAGAGTTGGACTGTGATTGGTGTGTGGAACTCTGGTTAATGGGAGCAAAGGGAAGTGTTGGCACAGCAGGACTTAATCCTTTAAAGAAACACACAGGCCCGAGGAAATATCTGGTACTGGCCTTCACCTCACCCACAGCTATGGGGAGGACATGGGCCGTAGCGCATCTCACCCTATCGTGTGTGATACCCCTAGACAAAAGAGATGGGGTGAGGCCGCTACATAAGTAAAATTAAAAATGTTAAAAAGGAATTTACCCTGGATTCTCTGAGCTAGAAGTGAAACCATCAAGGAAAAAGTTGTTTGAGCTCCAATGCTGCTTTTTCCAGGGTACAGGATGAAGTGCAGTGCCCGGTACAGTGGGAGGAGCTTTACATTAAGGAAACCCAAGCTGAGTATAGGTTCTGTATGCAAGGTTTAATAACAAGGTGTAAAGTCAGTGTGGATTCAGCAACTATAACGCTCAATATCTCTGCAACCAAAGCGGCACAAATGTTTTTTTTGGCGGCACAAACCAGCACAAACGCGGCACAAACGAATGGCACTTTTGTTTTTTAAATTCAGCAACATGGGGTGCAAAGTGAGCGGGGATTCAGCAACTATAACGCTCAATATCTCCGCAACCAAAGCGGCACAAATGTTTTTTTTTTTTGCGGCACAAACCAGCACAAACAGGGCACAAACGAATGTCACGTTTGTTTTTAAAATTCAGCAACATGGTGTGCAAATTGGGCGGGGTTTCAGCAACTATAACGCGCAATATCTCCACAACCAAAGCGGCACAAATGGGTTTTTTTGCGGCACAAATGCGGCACAAACGAATGGCACTTTTGTTTTTTAAATTCAGCAACATGGGGTGCAAAGTGGGCGGGGTTTCAGCAACTATAACGCTTAATATCTCCGCAACCAAAGCGGCACAAATGTTTTTTTTGCGGCACAAACCAGCACAAACGCGGCACAAACGAATGGCGCTTTTGTTTTTAAAATTCAGCAACATGGGGTGCAAAGTGGGCGGGGCTTACATTAAATTTAATGTTTAATATCTCAGAAACTGAACCGGCACAAACGCTTATTTTTGCAGCACAAACCAGCACAAACGCGGCACAAACGAATGGTATATTTGTATTTAGGTTTTACAAACATGGGGTGCCAACTTCACACAGCTCTTTCAACTGCCTGCTCGCAATGCTGTCAGTCAAAATTGTATTTCTGATATTCTAGACTTGTCCTGCTATATGTAAATATTAGCAGGAGTTCCTTGATCATGTTAATGAAGTTGCCCAGACCTGTTTGGCTTACACACCTAAATTTTGTTTTCTTTTGCCTAGTGAAGGATGTAGCGCCAATATTACAGCCAAAAGCGCAGGACTAGTCCAGTCCGTTTGTAGTGCATTGCAGAGCGGTGCTCATTCAATAGTCAATATGGAGACTATTCCTTTTAAAGTGCCTGCTCCATTGGTTATTGCTGATGTGTATATAGTCAGTGTGTTATACCATCCTTTGCTGGGGTAGAAACTGTCTGTGCCTCTTTGGCAGCTGCTATGTTGGCATTGGATGACTCTCAGTACCAACAGTTGGGGGAACAGTTGTCCTTGTCAGTGCATGAGTTATCACGTAATCAACAAATACAATTACGTCAATTACTAGTGAAACACATTTGTGTTTACTGGGTACCAAAGTTGGCTAGTAGTACAGCTGTACTACCACCTTGGTGGCAGTATTTTGTCACACTGTATAACGGCAGTTGTTTTCAACAATTGTTTTCTATGTGTCATATTCACACTGAAAGCAGCCCTGCGCTGCAGTGATCTGCGATAAAATGCAGATGTGTTGCAGTACACACTGAAGGGAAGCATGCTGCAATTGATCCACATTCACCAGTGCTCTCAAACTTTTCTTGACAAAATTGTTACAATTTAAAACAAAAGATTTGGTAGATCTTTCTATGGACATACAGTATATTTGGAGATTTTGACAAGTAGAATATCTCAAAGTCTAGATGCAAGGAAGACAAAAAAGTAGTTAATCTTTCTCTGTAGTAAAATCAGGGGCATCTTTATCTCAGAACACAGCTAAATCTGTGTCTTGCTACTTAGCAATGGGTAGTACAGTGGAACCTTGGATTACGAGCATAATCCGTTCCAGGAGAATGCTCGTAATCCAAAGCACTCGCATATCAAAGCGAGTTTCCCCATAGAAGTCAATGGAAACAAAAATAATTTGTTCCGCATTGACTTCAATAGCATGCAATACCGCATGTGGCCAGAGGTGGGGGGTGCCGGAGAGCCTTGGTAACACTCGGAAAGGCCCGAGGACGGCTCGGCTGAACTCGGAAAACCTCGGAAAGGCTCGGGAAACTGAGTATTTCTGAGATTTTCCGAGCATTTCCGAACACCTCTGATCGTCTCTGGCGCCCCCCACCACCATAGGCCAAACACGGTATTGCACACAGTGGCTTGAATCCTGCTCGTTTTGCGAGACAACACTCGCAAACTGAGTCAGGATTTTTTTAAATACAGTGCTCGTATTGCGAAACGCTCGTTAACCGCGTTACTCGCAATCCGAGGTTTCACTGTATAGCCTCACTCACACCTTCTTGTTTCCTGGATAATGAGCTGCCAAATACCAAGGACTACAATTCCAACTGCAAGAGATCCCATACACAAGTCCATGTTGAGTTTTTTTCGACATTTTTTAAATTACATTTTTTTGTCACAATTCTTTGGAAAATGAAGACATTACATAATTTTTTTCACAAAGGTTATTCTCACACATGGCATAGGCATACTTAAAATTTCACCCAAAAACACATTTTGCTATTCCTTCTAAGTATGGGGATACCACATGTGTGAAACATTTTCACTGCCTAGATCAGTGATGGCGAACCTTGGCACCCCAGATGTTTTGGAACTACATTTCCCATGATGCTCAGGCACTCTGCAGTGTAATTGAGCATCATAGGAAATGTAGTTCCAAAACATCTGGGGTGCCAAGGTTTGCCATCACTGGCCTAGATGCATAGAGGAGCCCAAAATCCAAGGGACACCTTTGGGCTTTCAAGGAGCATAAATTACATGTAAGTTACGCATCTAATTCCCTGATAACTTATCAAATGCTCTTTTGAAGAACGCTCTCAACATGAGTGGCTTTTCAGGGAGCATCGCACATGTGAACAAGTCCTTATGGTGACACAATGACTGGTGTGGTGGTGATCAGGGACACTGTAACAGGGGTGGTGGTGATCAGGGACAATATGACTGGTGTGGCGATGATCATGGGCATTGTAACTGGGGTGGTGGTGATTAGGGACAACATGACTGGCATGGCAATGATCAGGGACAAACAATATGACTGGCATGGCAATGATCAGGGACACTGGGACTGGTGTGGCAGTGATCAGGGAAACTGTGGGGTCCAGGGGGTCAAATAAGGTTAAATTGTTTATACCCCCACAATGAGTGTGAAGGGATATATATTTGATGTGATAAAAAATAGGCAGTGAGAAAAAAAAAATTCTTATTGTGAAAAAAAACTATTTTTGTTGGGTGGTGAAAAAAGGGGTAAAAAGGAAAACTAGTGCAAGGTTCCAGGAAAAGGTGAATATAAAATTCAAAAACCAGGGATTAAAGGGGAAGGAGATAATAAATAGTGAATGGAGGAATAATGGCAAAGATTTGCAAATATAATATATCTGAAATATAAAAAAAATTAAAAAACACAAAAAATTGGGCAGAAATTGCTCAGTACACAAAATTAGGTGATTATGGAGAAAAACAAGAAAAACAGCAAAAAAGAAGTCCCATAAGACTAATAATAATAAAGTCCCAAAGGGTGATGTTCAAAGTGAAGATAGAAGTGATAAACCAATCTTCCCAAGGGAATGTGGAGACTTCAGGTGTAACACCCTGGTGGTGGATAGTCTGCTTACCAGATTGCCGTGACTGCGTTGAACAGTCTCACCCAGCACAGGGAATAGGTTTCCCCAGAACCTATGTGTCTCCACGATGACTGTGCGATAATGGAAATCTTCAGGAACTCACATGGAAAGAAATGAATATGCCCATAGTGTAGTGCGCGGATATGCAATTAGCGGACCTCCAGCTGTTGCAGAACTACAAATCCCATGAGGCATAGCAAGACTCTGCCAGCCACGAGCATGACACCCAGAGGCAGAGGCATGATGGGATTTGTAGTTTTGCAACAGCTGGAGGTCCGCTAATTGCATATCCCTGGTGTAGTATGTAAAGCCCAATGCTTTATTGAATCAAAAATTGCACTTACAATGAGGTAGATAATGTATAGCGGTAATGGATGCGGCGTCTCGATACTCCTGTGTATGTTCGTTCCTATGGCGTCCGCGGCACCTCCTCTCGGTAAGGTATTGCGTGATAACGTCAGCGGCCCCCTACGCGTTTCGTCACTAACAGGACATCAACTGGGGATTGGCCCAATCCCCAGTTGATGTCCTGTTAGTGACGAAACGCGTAGGGGGCCGCTGACGTCATCACGCAATCTTACCGAGAGGAGGTGCCGCGGACGCCATAGGAACGAACATACACAGGAGTATCGAGACGCCGCATCCATTACCGCTATACATTATCTACCTCATTGTAAGTGCAATTTGTGATTCAATAAAGCATTGGGCTTTACATACTACACTATGGGCATATTAATTTCTTTCCATGTGAGTTCCTGAAGATTTCCATTATCGCACAGTCATCGTGGAGACACATAGGTTCTGGGGAAACCTATTCCCTGTGCTGGGTGAGACTGTTCAACGCAGTCACGGCAATCTGGTAAGCAGACTATCCACCACCAGGGTGTTACACCTGAAGTCTCCACATTCCCTTGGGAAGATTGGTTTATCACTTCTATCTTCACTTTGAACATCACCCTTCGGGACTTTATTATTATTAGTATTATTAGTCTTATGGGACTTCTTTTTTGCTGTTTTTTTCGTTTTTCTCCATAATCACCTAATTTTGTGTACTGAGCAATTTCAGCCCAATTTTTTGTGTTTTTTACAATTTTTTATATTTCAGATATATTATATTTGCAAATCTTTGCCATTATTCCTCCATTCACTATTTATTATCTCCTTCCCCTTTCATCCCCGGTTTTTGAATTTTATATTCACCTTTTCCTGGAACCTTGCACTAGTTTTCCTTTTTACCCCTTTTTTCACCACCCAACAAAAATAGTTTTTTTCACAATAAGATTTTTTTTTTTTCTCACTGCCTATTTTTTATCACGTCACATATATATCCCTTCACACTCATTGTGGGGTTATAAACAATTTAATTTCAATTATTAAGTTATTAATTTAAGATTTTTCACAATCGATTTTTTTAGCGCTGCACTTTCCCTTCCTTTTCTACTATATATACATTTTTTGTACTGAACTTATGGTGCTAGCAGCTGTCCCCCTTTCTTATGTTTTTATAGTTAACACACTTTTCCATTTGTCATCTAGCGCAGCGTTAGCCCTAGGGCTTTCTTTTTTTCGGGTCAAATAAGGTTGTGAGGAAGCAAAGCGAACCACGGCTCCGTGTCTGAATGGACACACAGAGCTGCGTCTCGAGTGCCCCTATAGGAAGATGCTTGCTGTAAGAGCACTGAACAGGAGAAAGGGGCCAGGAGCACCGAAGAGGGATCCGAGAAGAGGAGGACATTATTATTCAACATGTAAAACTACACATTCTGTGTAACTATAGAGGGAAACATTGTAGAAAATGCAGCTCTAAATTATTTTTTTTCACAAACATTTTCTTGGTTTCCGTTGACTAAGAGGACTCAATGTCATCCAGAGCTTTAATATGTGTCACCCCCTTTCACCCACCTACAAGCTGGAATTAAACAGAATATGTGATACAGGAAAAGTTATAGGCTATTATAAAAAAATCAGTTAAAGCCTTGTGTTCTCTGCAAAAAAAGAAAAGAAAAAAAAGCCCATTTACTGTACAGCTATGCTTTTTGGGAATGCACATTAAATGCATTGCGGTGCCATTTCATTTTTCATGTTAATGCACGTTAGTGCACAACTGTAAACTGGCCCTTAAAGTGAAATTAAAGTCTCGTAATTCTTAAAATAAAAATAACAAAACATATTATACTTGCCTGCTCTGTGCAGTGGTTTTGCACAGAGCAGCCCTGATCCTCCTCTTCTCGGGTCCCTCTTTGGTGCTCCTGGCTTCTCCCTCCTGTTGAGTGTCCCCACAGAAAGCAGCTTGCTATGGGGTCACCCGAGCCGAGCCATAGCTCCGCATGTCCATTCAGACACAGGGCTGTGACCCGGCCCCACCCCTTTCTCTCCTCATTGGCTGACTAAATTTGAATGACAGCAGCGGGACGTCCTGCAGGATAACAGCCGCGGTGCGCCCGGGGGGCGCGCATGGCGGCGATCGGTGGAGCGGTGTGTCAGTCTGACACACCGCTACACTGATCTCGGTAAAGAGCCTCCGGCGGAGGCTTTTTACCACGTGATCAGCCGTGTCCAATCACGGCTGATCACGATGTAAACAGGAAGAGCCGTTGATCGGCTCTTCCTCACCCGCGTCTGACAGACGCGAGTAGAGGAGAGCCGATCGGCGGCTCTCCTGACAGGGGGGGTTTGCGCTGATCGTTTATCAGCGCAGCCCCCCCTCGGATACCCACACTGGACCACCAGGGAAGCCCCCCAGGACCACCAGGGAAGCCCCAAGCATGTGGATGGCCAGGTAAGTCCCCCATGGCCATCCACATGCACAAATACATTAAAAATATATGCCAATCAGTGCCCACAAATGGGCACTGACTGGCACCATCATGGCACAACCAAAATGCATGATGCCCAGCAATGCCAGCCACCAGTGTCATCAGTGCCACCTACCAGTGTCCATCAGTGCCACCTATCAGTGCCCATCCGTGCCCATCTATGCCCACCTATCAGTGCCATCCCATAAGTATCCATCAGTGCTGCCTATAAGTGCCCATCAGTGCCGCCTATGAGTTCCCATCAGTGCCACATACCAGTGCCACATATCAGTGCCCATCAGTGCCGCCTATCAGTGCCCATCAGTGCCACCTATCAGTGCGACCTCATTGGTGCCCATCAGTGTCGCCTTATCAGTGCCCGTTCGTGCCGCCTTATCAGTGCCCGTCATTGAAGTAGAAAAGGTACTTATTTACAAAAAACATTAACAGAAACAAAGAAAACTTAGTTTTTTTCAAAATTTTCGCTCTTTTTTTATTTGTTATGCAAAAAATAAAAATCGCAGAGGTGGTCAAATACCACCGAAAGAGAGCTCTATTTGTGGGAACAAAATGATAAAAAAATTGTTTGGGTACAGTGTTGCATGACCGCGCAATTGTCATTCAAATTGCGACAGCGCTGAAAGCTCAAAATTGGCTTGGGCAGGAAGGTGTATAAGTGCATGGTATTGAAGTGGTTAATGAATATCAGCTGGCCCTGAGTGGCATCTCAGACAATTACTGTAAGGGAGGTGGTCACTCCTGAATGCTCGCTTTGCCCTGGGTAACCAGTCTCCTCCTCCTGATGTTAATGCTGTCTGATATAAATTTGAATAAAAACCACCTCTCCTTGCTCAAGCCTGTTCAGCACCTCCCACTGATGCCCTATTCATATGTAACCTAGCCTCTGCCAGGACTACCCAAATATTGCTATATGTCAGCAGCAAAAACCTCCTAGCAGCCTGAACCTGCAGAACTGGCCATAAAACAGGGCTCTGGAGTAAGCCGTTAGAATATTCTTTGAATGCATGTATTAGGATGCAATATAATAAATAACATGGCTAAATATGAGCTTTAAAGAGACACCATCACTTTGCCCTGGAAAGGGTATCCCCCCAACACCTTTATATTCATCTTTAAGGGTGTTCCCTCACAGCTTCTTGCAGCTGGTGTGTTTTGGCATCCTAGAGGAGCAATGATGTCAAACCCCCAGTAATGCAATACTGCTCAAGCCTAGTGATTGGCTGTTAGGCCTGGGCACCAAAAGAGGGGAGCAGGACACACTCCAGAACAAAAAAGGCCAAGTAGTGTTGCTGGCTGTGGGACAGCAATTTGCTGACAACGAGCACGGGTACGGTACAACCACAATTCCAAAACTGGATGATGTATAAAAGCTACATAAAAACAGAATTTGATGATTTGCAAATCTCATAAACCTTGATTTTATTCACAATAGAAAACATATATGTTTAACCACTTCCCGCCCAGTCAATAGGAGATTGACGTCCGGGAAGTGGTTCTGTTATCCACACTGGACGTCTATTGACGTCCTGCAGGATAACAGCCGGGGGGGCGCGCATCGCGGCGATCGGTGGAGCGGTGTGTCAGTCTGACACACCGCTACACTGATCTCGCTAAAGAGCCTCCGGCGGAGGCTTTTTACCACGTGATCAGCTGTGCCCAATCACGGCTGATCACGATGTAAACAGGAAGAGCCGTTGATCGGCTCTTCCTCACTCGCGTCTGACAGACGCGAGTAGAGGAGAGCCGATCGGCGGCTCTCCTGACAGGGGGGGGTTCGCGCTGAGATACCCACACTGGACCACCAGGGAAGCCCCCCAGGACCACCAGGGAACCCCCAAGCATGTGGATGGCCAGGTAAGTCCCCCATGGCCATCCACATGCACAAATACACACAAAACATATGCCAATCAGTGCCCACAAATGGGCACTGACTGGCACCATCATGGCATGTGATGCCCAGCAATGCCACCTACCAGTGTCATCAGTGCCACCTATCAGCGCCCATCCGTGCCCATCTCTGCCCATAAGTGCCCACCTATCAGTGCCCGTCTGTGCCACCTATCAGTGCCACCCATAAGTATCCACCAGTGCTGCCTATAAGTGCCCATCAGTGCCGCCTATGAGTGCCCATCAGTGCCGCCTATGAGTGCCCATCAGTGCCGCCTATGAGTGCCCATCAGTGCCGCATACCAGTGCCACATATCAGTGCCCATCATCAGTGCCACCTCATCGGTGCCGCCTTATCAGTGCCCGTTAGTGCTGCCTTATCAGTGCCCGTCATTTAAGTAGAAAAGGTAATTATTTACAAAAAAAAATTAACAGAAACAAAGAAAAACTTTGTTTTTTTCAAAATTTCCGCTCTTTTTTTATTTGTTGTGCAAAAAATAAAAATCGCAGAGGTGATCAAATACCACCGAAAGAGAGCTCTATTTGTGGGAACAAAATTGTTTGGGTACAGTGTTGCATGACCGCGCAATTGTCATTCAAATTGCGACAGCGCTGAAAGCTCAAAATTGGCTTGGGCAGGAAGGTGTATAAGTGCCTGGTATTGAAGTGGTTAAACTGAGAAAATGTTCAATTTTAATTAAAAAAAATTGTAATATTGAAATTGATGGCAGCAACACATCTCAAAAAAGTTGGGACAGGGCAACAAAAAGTTGGCAGAGTGAGTGGCACTAATGAGGAATTGCTGGAAGAAAATTTTGCAAATAGGTTACTTGGCAACAGGTCAGTATCATGACTGGGTATAAAAAGAGCATCTTTGAGAGTCAGAGTATCTCAGACGTAAAGATGAGCAGAAGTACACCAATCTGTGAAAAGCTACATCTAAAAATTGTCAAACGATGTTTGAATAATGTTCCTCAACGTCAAATTAAAAATACTTTATATATATCATCATCTACAGTACATAATAGGGGTGCAACGGATCGGTGGTGATCCGAACGGGTCACCCTGTTCGGATCGGATCACCACGCGATCCGCGGAGCGCTCCGGAGCCTCGGCCGTAGGAAAGGTTGCAGCTTCGGCCTAGCTCCGGAGCGGCGGCCATCTCGGTACACCCGGCGGCGCCCGCTGTAATGACGTTTTGCCGCCATCTTGCTCCACCCCACACTCCTGCACAGTAATGATAGAGAAGGGACCAAGCGGACATCTTGTTACGCCCAACTGAGTTTTTTTTTTCAACACAAAACGGAGCTTATCACCTGTAATACATTATTTATAAATCCATCGGACTGTTTACATTTAAAATTTTAAAAGCAGCAGCAAACCTTACATGATTGCTAATGTGACGGAACACCTCTGATTTTCACATTTAACATTTCGTTAAATGTGAAAATCAGGAGGTGTTCTGTTACATTAGCAACCATGTAAGGTCAGCAGGTTTGCTGCTGCTTTTAAAATGTAACATGTAAGGCCCCTTTCACACGGGCGGACCGTATGTCCGTTTTTCACCCATCCGTTTTCGGATGAAAAACGGACATACATGTATCCCTATGGGACAGCGGATGTCAGCGGATGAACATCCGCTGACACCCGATCTCACCCGTGTCCGCTACGCTCCGTTTTTCAGGATAGAAAAATTTCTATTTTTCTATCCGTCTGCAGAGCGGATCGGATGAACACGGACAGACGGTCCGTGTTCATCCGATCCCCCATAGGGGAGAGCGGAGATCTGACAGGGCGGTCCCTGCACAGTGTGCGGGGACCGCCCAGTCATCAGCCGGCTCAGCGGGGATCAACGGAGCGATCCCCGCTGAGCAAGCGGAGGTTCACGGGGCGGATCATGACTGATCCGTCCCGTGTGAAAGAAGCCTAAAGAGTCCGTTGTATTTACAAATACTGTATTTAAGCTCTTAACCACATCAATACTGGGCACTTAAACCCCCTTCCTTCCCAGACCAATTTTCAGCTTTCAGTGCTCTCGCACTTTGAATGACAATTATTCAGTCATGCTACACTGTACCCAAATGAAATTTTTATCATTTTGTTCACACAAATAGAGCTTTCTTTTGGTGGTATTTGTTCACAATTTCATTTTCAATTTTTTGCGATAAAAGCGAAAAAAGAGCGAATATTTTGAAAAAAAACAACATTTTCTACATTCTGTTTTAAAAGAAATCCAAACAAATCAAATTTCGGCAAAAATTTAGGCCAAAATGTATTCTGCTACATGTCTTTGGTAAAAAAAATCCTGATAAGTGTATGATAATTGGTTTGTGTGAAAGTTATAGAGTCTACAAACTAAGCTACGCATTATTGCAAATTGATCAATCCTAATGCACTGATGGCCTATCTCATTTCTTGAGGCCCTAAAATGTCAGGACAGTACAAATACCCCCCAAATGACCACTTTTTGGAAAGAAGACAGTCGGAGGTATTTAAGTAAGAGGCATCGTGAATTTTTTGAAGTTGCAATTTTTTTCCCACAATGCCTTGGAAAATTAAGAAATATATATATATTTTTTTTTTCTTCACAAAGTTGTCAATTTAGAAGATCTTTCTAACACATAGTATGTACATAGCAAAAATAACACCCAAAAATACATTCTGCTACTCATCCTGAGTATGGCGATACCCAGTGTGTGAGACTTTTCCACATCCTGCCCACATACGGAGGCCAAACATCCAAGTAGCACCATCAGGCGCTCTAAAGGCATAAATTACACATTTCATTTCCTGAGTACCTATCACAATTTTGAAGGCCCTGGAGAACAAGGACAATGGAATTACCCACAAAATGACCCCATTTTGGAAAGAAAACAACACAATGTATATTCTATGAGGCATAATAAGTCTTTTGAACATGTCATTTCTTTCCAAAAGTTTTGGGAAAATGTGGGAAAAAAATTAAAACATATTTTTTTTTCACAAAGTTGTCAATTTAGAAGATCTTTCTAACACATAGTATGTACATAGCAAAAATAACACCCCGAAATACATTCTGCTACTCGTCCTGAGTATGGCAATACCACATGTGTGAGACTTTTCCACATCCTGGCCACATACGGAGGCCAAACATCCAAGTAGCACCATCAGGCGCTCTAAAGGCATAAATTACACATTTCATTTCCTGAGTACCTATCACATTTTTGAAGGCCCTGGAGAACAAGGACAATGGAATTACCCACAAAATGACCCCATTTTGGAAAGAAAACAACCCAATGTATTTTCTATGAGGCATAATAAGTCTTTTGAACATGTAATTTCTTTCCAAAAGTTTTTGGAAAGTGTGGAAAAAAAATTAAAACATATTTTTTTTTCACAAAGTTGTCAATTCAGAAGATCTTTCTAACACATAGTATGTACACAGCAAAAATAACACCCCAAAATACATTCTGCTACTCGTCCTGAGTATAGTGATACCCCATGTGTGAGACTTTTCCACAGCCTGGCCACATACAGAGGCCCAACATGCAAGTAGCACCTTCAGGCTTCTAACACATAGCATGTACACACCAAGAATTACACCCCAAAATACATTCTGCTGAGCAAAAGGTAATAAAAAAAAGGCTCACCTATGGTTTTAGCAGGCAGGAATACCGTTCCAGAGCAGTCAAAGCATTGGTCCAGACAGCCATAGGAAATGTCCAGGAATTGTCCAGCAGGGAAACAGAGATATGGAAACCTATGAACATGGTCCATGGTTTAGCAGGCAGTTCAGGTGGCAGGCAGAGGCATGGCCAGTTCAGGTGGCAGGCAGAGGCATGGCCAGTTCAGGTGGCAGGCAGAGGCATGGCCAGTTCAGGTGGCAGGCAGAGGAATGGCCAGTTCAGGTGGCAGGCAGAGGAATGGCCAGTTCAGGTGGCAGGCAGAGGCACGGCCAGTTCAGGTGGCAGGCAGAGGCACGGCCAGTTCAGGTGGCAGCACTATAACATTTAGGCCTTGGT
Source organism: Rana muscosa (assembly GCA_029206835.1). Classification (NCBI taxonomy): domain Eukaryota; kingdom Metazoa; phylum Chordata; class Amphibia; order Anura; family Ranidae; genus Rana; species Rana muscosa. The sequence goes on from CM055119.1 coordinate 94,661,691, forward strand.
CAGGAAAGACCTAAGAACAGGGGTAGAGGCTTCTTCCCACCCAAATCTCTACGAAGCCTCCGAGTCTCCAGACCCTAATCCGAGAAAAACAAAACCTGGAGAAAAACATTTCCTCCACTCGGAAACTCTTTTCTGGAGCCCCTCAAATATGTGAGACCCCTGTGCTGTACTCAAATGATCAGTTTAGGAGGCAGGCAAAAAGCATGGTCATTTAACAGGCCGAGGTCAATTCACGTTGAAGGCAGAAACATGGTTGGCAGAGGCATAGTCGAAAACAGTCCGGGTCATTCACAGAAATGGCAGATGGTGGAAACTGGAAAAAAAATCATCTTCACTTTACTAATAGTTTAGTAAAGTATGATAGCTCTGAAAGCACTTTCCAATACAAAGGCCTGGCTGGGAGGGACATTGGGGACAGTAGTATCGGGTGTCACGACAAATTCCTCTACTTGAACACACACGACATTTTTTTGGGGGTTTGCGACCTGTTTCGGTAAGAGGGAGGATTTCGGAGAAGTGCCTTTCGTGGAGTCTGGCTACTGCATCGGAGCGAATTAGTTGAGGGGCTTGGCCATGGGGATAGAGAAGGGCTTCGATCAAGTCTTCTTGGAATTTTAGATAGGTTAGGGAACTTTGGGTGCACTTAGAAAAAATGATATAAGAATTGAAAAGGGCTAGTTGCATCAAATAAATGGCAACTTTTTTGTACCAAAACAGTGATTTCCTGGTGGCCAAGTAGGGCTGCATCATCTGGTCATTCATATCCACCCCCCCCCCCCCATGTAAAGATTATAGTCATGCACACATTTTGGCTTCTGGACGGGGCCTCTTCTTCTCTGCAGTTCCACCAAGGTGTCATCATGCATTGTGGAAAGGATGTAGACATCTCTTTTTTTATCTCTCCACTTCAATGCTAGGACCTCTTCAGTCCGCATACTGGCCATTTCCCCCTGTTTCAGTTTCTTGGCAACCAATCTCTGTGGGAAGCCTTTACGGTTGGTCTGTGCTGTCCCACAGGCCACAGTTTTCTTTTGGTACAGATGGCGAAAAAGTGGGAGACTTGTATAGAAATTGTCTACGTATAGGTGGTAACCTTTCCCAAGCAATGGTTCAATCAGCTGCCAGACAATTTTGCCACTTGTTCCCATGTAGGTAGGGCATCCAGGGGGGTTTAGCTGTCTGTCTTTTCCCTCATAAATTATAAAATCATATGTGTAACCCGTGGCCCTGTCACATGCCTTATAAAATTTTACCCCACGTCTGGCTCTTTTACTGGGGAGGTATTGCTTTATTCCAAGTCTTCCTGTGAAGTGTACTAATGATTCATCTACACATATATTTACATCAGGGGTAAACATCTGCTTGAAGCTGGCGCAAAAAAAATTGATTAGGGGCCGAATTTTAAATAATTTATCATAATTGGGATGATTTCGAGGGAGGCATTGGGCATTGTCGTTGAAGTGTAGAAACCTCATTATCATCTCGTAACGGGTTCTTTTCATAAAAGATGAATAGATTGGCATGTGGTAGATAGGTCGGGTAGACCAGTAGGAATGGAGTTCATTTTTTTTTGTCAGCCCCATGTTGAGGGTTAGGCCAAGGAAAATTTTAAATTCTTCCACGGTGAGGGGTTTCCAAACAAAAGGACGGGCATAGGAAGAATTTGGATTGTTGGCTATATATTGACTGGCGTATAGATTACACTGCTCCACAATGTAGGTTAGGATATCATCAGTAAAAAATAATTCAAAATAATAAATCGGGGTAGCATTTTCCGACTGTATCTGAGGGCCTGGCTGGGCTGTAAAAGGGGGAATGATAGGTTCTACTGACGTATCGGGCAGCCATGTTGGATACAGTAGAAGATCGGGGAGGCTAGTATGGGCCCTGCCTCGTTGTTGATGGGACGCCCCATTGCTAGCATTTGGCCTATCCTCTAGAAAAGTTGCAGAACTGCTGGCGGATGCCTGCCTATCCTGGCGTGATGCGCTGCTGGCGGATGCCTGCCTATCCTGGCGTGATGCGCTGCTGGCGGATGCCTGCCTATCCTGGCGTGATGCGCTGCTGGCGGATGCCTGCCTATCCTGGCGTGATGCGCTGCTGGGGGATGCCTGCCTATCCTGGCGTGATGCGCTGCTGGTGGATGCCTGCATATCATCATGGAGTCCTGCGCTGCTGGTGGATGCCTGCTGGTGGATGTCCTGGAGTGCTGCGCTGCTGGTGGATGTCTGCGGCGCCTGCTCATAACTCCTGATCTCACTTGTTACGATTCTATCCTCAGTTTCTATTTCAGAGCCACTACTTTCCTCTGGATAATATTCACTATCCGATTCTGACAGAGAGAGTTCCTCGCTACTCTCGTCCGACATACCCTGGAGTATCTGGAGAGCCTCCTCGCTGCTGTAGAATCGTTTAGCCATGTGGGCAGATGTGCCAGATGTTGGCGGTCAGATGTGCCAGATGTTGGCGGTCAGATGTGCCAGATGTTGGCAGGGCAGATGTTGGCGGGCAGCTGTTGGCGGTCAGATGTTGGCGGCCAGATGTGTCAGATGTTGGCGGGCAGATGTGCCAGATGTTGGCAGGGCAGCTGTTGGCGGTCAGATGTTGGCGGGCAGATGTCAGATGTTGGCGGCCAGATGTTGGCGGGCAGATGTGGCAGCTGTTGGCGGGCAGATGTTTACTGCCAGATGTTGGGAGTCAGATGTGCCAGATGTTGGCAGGGTAGATGTTGGCGGGCAGATGTGCCAGCTGTTGGCGGGCAGCTGTTGGTGGTCAGATGCTGGCGATCAGATGTTGGCGGGCAGCTGTGCCAGATGTTGGCGGGCAGCTGTTGGCGGGCAGATGGCGGGCAGATGTGGCAGCTGTTGGCGGGCAGATGTGGCAGCTGTTGGCGGGCAGATGTGGCAGCTGTTGGCGGGCAGATGTGGCAGCTGTTGGCGGGCAGATGTTTACTGCCAGATGTTGGGAGTCAGATGTGCCAGATGTTGGCAGGGCAGATGTTGGCGGGCAGATGTGCCAGCTGTTGGCGGTCAGATGCTGGCGATCAGATGTTGGCGGGCAGATGTGCCAGATGTTGGTGGGCAGCTGTTGGCGGCCAGATGTTGGCGGGCAGCTGTGCCAGATGTTGGCGGGCAGCTGTGCCAGATGTTGGCGGGCAGATGCGCAAGATGTTGGCGGGCAGATGCGCAAGATGTTGGCGGGCAGATGCGCCAGATGTTGGCGGGCAGATGTTGGTGGGCAGCTGTTGGCGGGCAGCTGTGCCAAATGTTGGCGGGCAGCTGTGCCAGATGTTGGCGGGCAGATGCGCAAGATGTTGGCGGGCAGATGCGCAAGATGTTGGCGGGCAGATGTTTTCACTGTTTTATGGACACTGTGTTTTATGGACACTGTGTTTTGGGGACACTGTGTTTTGGGGACACTAGCTGGGTGATCAGTGGGTAAACAGCAGACAAACAGCTAAAAACTCACTGATCTCCCGGCTGCAGCACAGATTGTCTCTTCCTCTCCTCACTGACAGGCTCTGTGTGAGGAGAGGAAGAGATCAGAGCAGTTACAACTGCTCTGTGTTTACATTACATGACGGCTGTCATTGGACAGCCGTCATGTCATCAGGAGGGCCAATCACATGGCCCTCCTGTTTGCACACACCTTCTATCTCTGGGGGGTACAGGCAGATCGGGATCGCGCCGCTGCGCGTGCACGTGGCGGCGCGATCCCCTCACAAGTGCCAGCCCCCCCTCTCTGTGTTTACATCACGATGGCTGTGATTACACACAGCCATCGTGCCGATCAGGAGGGCGAATCACAGTGCCCTCCTGCTGTTCCAAGATGCGGCGTGTCCGCGGGACACGCGCGCATCGGGATCGCGCGGGTGCGCGCGGGCGCACGCGATCACGCTCCTTCTGAAGGACGTTCAGGAACGTCCACTCAGAAGGAGAGAGCACCCACCCGGCCGTATATATACAGTGGCCGGGTGGGAAGTGGATAAGCTCCATTTTGTGTTGAAAATAACAGTGAAATCGAAAATTCCGGTGGGTGTAACATTATCTTTTTTTTTTTGCCGATCCGAAAATGATCCGATCTGAGGATCGATCCGATCCATGAGTTTTTTGATCCGTTGCACCCCTAGCACATAATATCATCAACTTCTGAGAATCTGAAGAAATTTCTGTGAAGGGAAATGGCCAAAATGCAATATTGGATACCTGTGATCTTTGGGCCCTCAGACGGTAGTGCATTAAAAACAGGCATGATTCTCGCATGAACATCACTACATGGGCTCAGGAATGTTTCCAAAAATGACTCTGTGAACACAGTTCGCTGTGCCATCCAAAAATGCAAGGTAAACAAACATCTGTCATACAAAGAAGAAGCCATATGTAAACATGATTCAGAGACTCCGCCATCTAATATGGTCTTTTGCAAAGTGTAAAACTGTTCTGTGGTCAGATAAATCAAAAATGTTACATTCTTTTTAGCAACCATGCGTCTTCCACAATAAAGCGTAAAGGGACCTTCCAGCTTGTTATCAACGCTTAGTTCAAAATTATGCATCTCTGATGGTATGGGGGTACATTAGTGCGAATGGAATGAGCAGCTTGTACATCTGAAAGGGCACCATCAATGCTGAAAGATATACAGTATCCAGGTTTTAGAGCAGCATATGCTCTCATCCAGATAACGTCTTTTTTAGGGAAGGCCTTGCATATTTCAGCAGGACAATGCTAAACCATATACTGCAACTATGACAACAGCATAGCTTCGTAGTAGAAAAGTCTGAGATCTTAACTGGCCTGCCTGCAGTCCAGAACTTTCACCAACTGAAAATATTTGGTGCATCTTGAAACTAAAAATACAACAAAGACTCAGGACTGTTAAGCAGTTAGAGTCCTATATCAGACATAAATGAGACAAACATTCCTCTCCCAAAACTCCAGCAACTGGTCTTCCCAGTTTCCAGACCTTTACAGAGTGTTGTTAAAAGAAGAGGGGATGGTACACCTTGGTAAACATGGCCCTGACCCAACCTTTTTGAAATGTGGCTGCTGCCATCAATTTCAAAATTACCTTAATTTTTTCTTAAAAATACATTTTCTCAGTTTAACCACTTGCCGACCGCACACGGCATATATACGTTGGCAGAATGGCTCGTACAGGCACAATCACGTACCTGTACGTGGCCCTTTAACTGCCGACGTCGGGGTCGCACGCGCGCCGCCGCCGGTGCGCTCGCGACCCCCTGCCTTCCCCGTGAGTGGGACCGCGGGTCCCGCGGACTCGATCGCCGCGGGGATCCCCGCAATCATCTCACGGAGGCTCGGAGCGGGGAGATGTGTGTGTAAACACAGCATCTCCCCGCTCCTCTACTGACACTGTCAGCGATCTCCGCTCTGTGTAATCAGAGCTGAGATCGGTGACGTGTCAGACGTAGCCACGCCCCCCTCAGTTAGTAACACGCCCCTAGGCACACTTAACCCCTTCAGCGCCCCTAGTGGTTAACCCCTTCACTGCCAGTGTCATTTTCACAGTAACCAGTGCATTTTTATTGCACTGATCGCTGTGAAAATGACAATGGTCCCAAAAATTTGTCAAAAGTGTCCGATGTGTCCGCCATAATGTCGCAGTCACGAAAAAAACCGCTGATCGCCGCCATTACTAGTAAAAAAAAATATTTTTTATAAAAATGCCTTAAAACTATACCCTATTGTGTAAACGCTATAATTTTTGCGCAAACCAATCAATACACGCCGATTGCGATTTTTTTTACCAAAAATATGTAGAAGAATACGTATCGGCCTAAACTGAGGAAAAAAATGTTTTTTTATATGTAGCGGGGTGTTCCCCTTTAATGCAGAGAGACAAGAAGTTCCAGGTGAGAGGTGAGTCGGGAGGAAGTAAAGAGACATTATGGAAGTGAAAGCAGAGGAGAGAGAGACTACATCTCCCAGTACATCTTGCAGCACCCAGGGTGCATTGCTCCAGAACAGAGACTGCTGGGGCAGACTTTATAAAGGGGAGGCGGAGTTTTGGTCGGCCTCTTTGGACACCCCTCTCCTAGCAAGAGGATCTCTGTGCTGAACTGCTGTGTGCACAAGGCCTGAAGCCTGGGCCGTGTGCTCCTTTCCAAAGAGCCCTCTGCCAGCCTAGCAGAGCCTTAGAGACATCTAATCCTCCTTGCTGCAGTACACCAGAAGGATTGAAGACTTGGATGTCGGTGGATTCCTGTTCCTAGATGAATCGATGGAGGAAAGGGACTTGGACTTGTCCAGGTGGTGAGAGCTGTTTAAAGACAGATACTTTATCTTTACTATTCGTTGGGATTACAAAGTTGTTCTTCAAGTGCACCACCGAGAGATTGCTAGCAAATATTGTTTCACTGAACTTCCATTTAGATCAGTCAGGCCTGACTGCATAGGTAGACATTGCTGGGTGTTAGTCTACCCATGAGGGGAAGTAGCTGTAAAAGGGCAGCGCTAGAGTTGCATAGCAATACTTTATTATTCTGATTACTCTGTTTATCTTTATTACTGTTTGTTGCAGGGATCTGCAACTTGTTATACTGTTGTTTATTACTTGCCCATTAGCCTCAGTAAAATATCTGGGTAAAGTACATTTGGTGTCAGTTCCGCTTACTTTAATAGGAGTTTTAAAGTATATTCTGTGTATGTTTGTTATAGGACTGCGTCACCAACAGTTGCGATCACGCGGTCCTATCTCTCTATCACCAGCTGTGCCACGGGAGGTTAGAGCCGATTGCCGGGGGTTGACAGCGGTGCACTGCAGGGCCCAAATCAATATCAGCGGCTCTCTTAACTGGGGGTAGCGCTACATATATATTTTTGGGGGATATTTATTATAGAAAGAGTAAAAAAATATGTCATTTTTTTTCAAAATTTTCGCTCTATTTTTGTTTATAGCAGAGGTGATCAAATACCACCAAAAGAAAGCTCTATTTGTGGGAAAAAAGGGACGCCAATTTTGTTTGGGAGCCACGTCGCACGACCGCGCAATTGTCAGTTAAAGCGACGCAGTGCCGAATCGCAAAAAGGGGCCTGGTCATAATGGCCCGTATTGGTCCGGGGCTTAAGTGGTTAACCAATTCAATACGGGACACTTTCACCCCCTTCCTGCCAAGACCAATTTTCAGTGCTCTAATATTTTGAATGACAACATTGTACCCAAATGACATTTTTATATATATTTTTTTAGACAGATAGAGCTTTCTTCTGGTGGTATTTAATCACCACTGGTTTATTTTTTGCTATATAAGTGAAAAAATACCAGACATTTTGAACAAAATACGTTTTTCTTAGTTTCTGTTATAAAATGTTGCAATAATAATAAACTTTCTTTATAAATTTCTACAGACGCCGAGAAGGCTTTCGACAGGGTGGACTGGGTCTTTCTCCAGGAAACACTTAAATTTGTTGGAATGCCTGACCCCATCCTGTCCTGGATAGCAGCCCTCCACAAAAATCATACAGCAACCGTACGGGTAAATGGCTAAAACTCCGCCCCCTTCTCAATCCCAAATGGCACTAGACAGGGCTGCCCCCTGTCCCCTTTGCTGTTTGTTCTATCCCTGGAACCTTTCCTACACCACATCACAGGTAACCCGTCTATTACGGGAATTCAAAATGGCTCACACCAACACAGAGTGGCAGCTTACGATGACTACCTCTTATTCTACATCACTGAGCCTCTCACCTCCTTGCTACAGGAGTTGAGACATTACGATGCAAAATCTAAGTTTAAGGTCAACCTACAAAAATCAGAGGCCTTGAATGTCTCCCTGTCAGGCTTTACCATGGCAAGCCTACGCCCCTTTTTTCCATTCAGATAGGCTGCCCACTCGATTCACTACTCGATTCACTACCTGTCCCAAAGCACTCACCTCCCATGTTGAGGGCATGCGGCCTGGTACGGTTTAGGAGGGGGGGTGCTCGCTCCTCCCCACCCCCTTTCCTGACCGGCCGGGCTGCGTGCTCAGATAAGGGTCTGGTGTGGATTTGGGGGGGACCCCCACGCCGTTTTTTCTGCGTAGAGGTTCCCCTTTAAATCCATACCAGACCCAAGGGCCTGGTATGCTCTTGGAGGGGGAACCCATGCCGGTTTTTTATTTAAAATTTGGCGTGGAGTTCCCCCTCAAGATCAGCAGAGCACAAGTCGCATGTCAAAGTCGGATCATGCAAGACGGCGTTCCGACTTTGATCCGACTTCAATGATATTCAATGGAGTGAAGTAGGATCAAAGTCGGACCAAAGTAGTACAGGGAGCATTTTCAAAGTCGGTCCGACATGTGTCGGACCAGTTAAGACGGCTCCCATAGGGAAACATTGATTTTCACACAGTGTGAACCCGGCCTCATACATGAATTATTCTAGCGTTGCACATTGTGTTTTGATGTTTGTTAAAGATTTGTATCTTAACCACTTAAGCCCCGGACCAATACGGGCCATTATGAACAGGCCCCTTTTTGCGATTCGGCACTGCGTCACTTTGACAATTGCGCGGTCGTGCGACATGGCTCCCAAACAAAATTGGCGTCCTTTTTTTCCCACAAATAGAGCTTTCTTTTGGTGGTATTTGATCACCTCTGCGGTTTTTATTTTTTGCGCTATAAACAAAAATAGAGCGAAAATTTTGAAGAAAATTACATATTTTTTACTTTTTTCTATAATAAATCTCCCCAAAAAATATATAAAAATTTTTTTTTTTTCCTCAGTTTAGGTCGATACGTATTCTTCTACATATTTTTGGTAAAAGAATCGCAATCAGCGTTTATTGATTGGTTTGCGCAAAAATTATAGCGTTTACAAAATAGGGTATAGTTTTAAGGCATTTTTATAAATTTTTATTTTTTTACTAGTAATGGCGGCGATCAGCGATTTTTTTCATGACTGCGACATTATGGCGGACACATCGGACACTTTTGACACATTTTTGGGACCATTGTCATTTTCACAGCGATCAGTGCAATAAAAATGCACTGGTTACTGTGAAAATTACACTGGCAGTGAAGGGGTTAACCACTAGGGGCGCTGAAGGGGTTAAGTTTGCCTAGGGGCGTGTTACTAACTGAGGGGGGCTTGGCTATGACTGACACGTCACCGATCTCCGCTGATTACACAGAGCGGAGATCGCTGACATTGTCAGTAGAGGAGCGGGAAGATGTTGTGTTTACACACACATCTCACCGCTCCGAGCCTCCGTGAGACGATCGCGGGGATCCCCGCGGCGATCGAGTCCACAGGACCCGCGGTCCCACTCACGGGGAAGGCAGGGGGGTCGCGAGCGCGCCGCCGCGCGTGCGACCCCGACGTCGGCAGTTAAAGGGCCACGTACAGGTATGTGATTGTGCCTGTACGTGCCATTCTGCGGACGTATATATACAGTGAGCGGTCGGCAAGTGGTTAAACCTGTGGTAGCTGCTTTATTTTTTGGTTAATGCATTTTTTGTAAACACTGCCATTTAATTTTTTGGGAAAACATGTGTAGCGCTACCCCCAATTAAGAGAGCCGCTGATTTGATTTCGGGCCCTGCACGCAGTACCGCCAACCCCCGGCAATCTTACTCGACCCACTCTGGCACAGTCAGTCTAGGGTTAAACTCCTATCACTCTCAGGTGTATTATACTTAATAATCTATAAGCAGTCAGACAACACACTGAGCCAAGAATATAAAATATATATCAGCTTTACTGGTAATGAAGGTATAACATGCAACATATACATGGGCCTGCAGAGCCCTGCATCAATCAATGTATTAGGTGCAGCACAGTAATATGGCGCCGCGCAGTGTCCACCACGCGGAGCTATTATGGCGTGCGTTCGCCTATGGCGCAGTAACACAAACTTTCTAAACTCCCCCCTAAGTCAGGCCTGACATGGAATGGAACTGAGTCTCTTTCCCCTAAGGAGGGAAGGTTTTCTTCACCGGCCAGCTTTCGTTGGTGCACTTAAAGAGATAACCATTTGTAATCCACATTGGGTGTTAACTTGAAATAACAGGGCAAAACGGGGGGGGGTAGATACTTCAACTCTGTCCCGCTACCGGACCCCCCAAGAAAACACTGGTGAGCGAACAGCAGGCCTAGGCAGTCTACAGGCCTGAACACAACTCAGTCTATTGATATGGGCAGGTGCCCGCTCACCACTCCAGGCGCGATCCCAGCCTGGGACTTCCACCTCCTGTGTGTCGCACACAGCGTCTCCTCCGATCGAGTCCTCGATCCAATTCACGTCCTATCACGACGGGTAAGGATCCACCCAGACTCTGCAGTATGGTGGAAGGCTCTTCGGACTTCAAGCAAGGCCTCAGGCTTCAGGCCTTGCTTCACAGCCAATCCGCACAGGATGACTTGTCACTTGACGCGCCGTGTCCCAAGAGAGTGAGCTCCGGCTCCCCTCCCACTTAAGTAACCCCTCCCATGAGTCTCTGCGGTGGAACCTCCGCCCTCGGCCCGAATGGGGTTCTGGGTAACGTAGTCCTGGGGCCTTAGAAGAGACCCCGCTACACACTCCCCCCACTTAAACTCTTTGGTCCCCAAAGATAACATAACTTCAAGCTACACATTTAACAACATCCATCAATTCTCCATATGATGTCGGCAGAGGAAATTCCCACCAGAAACGAGGTGGTGAACTCCTCTGCCCACAGGACACATTAACAACAGCATCCTGTCTAACTGTGCCAGAGAGTGAGCTGGGGTTGCCTCCCACCAAATGAACAGTGGGAGGGTCAGGGTCTTCCATACTCCTTCTGGCAGTGAATACAGTGTCTTCCGCACTCTTCCCCATTTGTGGGTAGGTTAATCTCCTGGGAGGTTTTATTGCCCTCCGCTTCCTCTGTCCTCTGGGACTTTCTGTGGGAGCAGATTCTTCTTCTGTAACCAACTCGGGAGTACCTTCTAATTCAGGAGCATCTGGCTCCGGAGCAGGAAGATACATGGCTTCCCTTGGGTCCTCTTCGGGGGATAGTTCACCGACACTCTCCCAAGCATCTGACCAGTGACTAGATGGAATGAACTCCGTAGCTTCTGCATTCAGTGTCTGATCCTCGGTATCTTCGTCAGGTGGAAGATCAATAGCAGAAGTCGTTGGGCCCTGGGAAGGCTAAAGCCAGCCAATTTCCTCTCCCTCGTCTTCACTCATTTCTGAATCTTCTGTATCCTCCATCCGAGGGGTCTGAGACATGGGTTCAGGAGAATCCATCCTAGAAGGCAACCGTACTGCTTCAGCGAGCGGAAGTAGGTGGTTCCAATGCCAAGTCTTCAAGGGCCCTAACTTCCCCTCTGGTTTAAGTCTGTAAACGGGTAGGCCCGGTAATTTTCTACAAATGACATAAGGTTCTGGTCTCCATCTATCTGCGAGTTTATGTTTTCCAGGGACCCCCAGGTTCCGCAATAACACTCTGTCTCCTGGTTCTAGGTCTTGGATCCTAACCTTCAGGTCGAAATTCCTCTTGTTGCGAGCCCCCCTCTGTTCCGAGGCCGCCTGAGCTTGCTCATAAGCCGTCTTCAAGTTGTGTCTAAGTCTATCTACATATCCCTTGTGGGAGGCAGCAGAACAATGATCTATGGAGGTGCCGTAGGCCAGATCCACTGGCAATCTTGCTTCTCTCCCGAACATAAGTCTGTAAGGTGAATATCCAGTAGCATCACTGACAGTGCTGTTGTAAGCGTGCACAAGGGCCGCTATGTGACTACTCCAATGTTGCTTCTTTTCGCCACTTAAAGTTCCCAGCATATTGAGCAGGGTTCAGTTGAACCTCTCCGGCTGAGCATCACCTTGAAGATGATAAGGAGTAGTCCTGGTCTTCTTGATCCCTAAGGCATCTAGGAGTTTTCATATCAGTTTACTCTCAAAATCCCTCCCCTGATCTGAATGGAGCCTTTGTGGTAGTCCATAATGTATAAAGTACTTCTCTATGAGTATTTTGGCCACAGTAGAGGCCTTCTGGTCCTTGGCTGGAAAAGCCTGTGCATACCGAGTGAAATGGTCGGTTACTACCAGAACATTTCCTAGTCCGCTCAGGTCGGGTTTGAGGCAGAGGAAATCAATGCACACCAGGTCAAGCGGGCCTTCACTTTGTAAATGGCCCATTGGGGCAGCTTGATGGGGCAGAGTCTTTCTCTGTATGCATCGTGCACATGAATGGCAGTATTCCTCAACTTCAGCCCTCATGCAGGGCCAATAGAAACGGTCTCTAACAAGTTGGAAAGTCCTTTCCGCTCCCAGGTGACCATGGTTGTCATGTAAGGCGATCATGACCGTCTCCCTGTGTTTCTCCGGCAGGAACAACTGCCACTTGTCTTCTTGGTCATCAGAGGGGCCCCTTCGGTAGACCACTCCCTGATGCACCTGTAGCCTGTCCCACTCTTTTTTTAACAGGCGAGCTTCCTTCGAGGGGTGACGTAAGAGTATGTTTGGGTTCTGATTTTCTAATGCTTCTAGGACCAATCTCCCCATACGGTCTTCCTGTTGGTCGGATCTCAACTCCTTTTTGGTCAGTCTGGGTAGGTTGTCTTCCCCCAGTAAGGTTGCTCCACAGTACTGCTTGGGGACTCCTACGATAGTGACCCCTATCTCTTCTGCTCTTGAGCCTCCCTTGGCTTGTAGTTCAGCCCCTTGGCAAAGGGCCCGCACCCCGTCAGGTGCCACATGCATTTCAGCGGACCACAACGCATGTTAATGCACTACTATGCGTTTTGATGTGCGGTGTTGCAAAAAAATAGTGCATATCCAATTTTATAGGCATTTTGGCCCATTGGCAATGGCATTCGAATGAGCATTAATGCAGAGCAGCAAGATTCCAATGTGTGATTGGGTGCTTAGGGTTTATATACACTCTACTTATGTCACAACCCTGCGTTTTAATGCAGATAAGGCACCAAGTGAGTTTAATTACCACCTTAATCAGCCACAGAACCTGTGGAATTAATATGTGTTCGGTTTTAAATGGATAAGGTGGCAACCCGTCCCTGCCTTACAACATGAAATTCCCTAAAACTTTTGGAAACGGTGGCTCTGTATTTGAATAATGCAGTATAGTTTTATCTGCAATAGCTGTGCCACTCAGCTGTGATAAACCAGCTCAACAGGCTAGCTGGAGTTAACTTGGGGTTTTATGCAATCATTTAAGAGCGGATTTATTTAGAAGGCATCAGGAAGGACAAGATACTGATAAGGCAGAGCAAGATACTAATTGTCAGAAACAGATACTCCTGGGAAAGCGTTTAGCAGGCCCACATCTGTAGGCAGGTGGAGCTGAAAGAATGCTGATCACATCCTCTCTCCCTGCAGATCAATAGTTGAAACATCTAATGGTCAAGACAGACCTGATCCTTTATTATGTTGTGGCTCTTTGTGACCTACTATTAACAATGTGACACACTGCTCTTTAGAAAGGAACTTTAACTTTGGTGAAACTCCAATTTAAATTACTACAGCTGACAAACATACGATTAAGAATTATGTATAATAGAAAACTCAGACAAAGCCCAGGTTCACACTGGACTGCGGGAGTGAAGCCGTGCGAGTTCAGCTGACAGTCCCGATTTCAGCCACGATTACAAAGACATCTGTGCGGGTTTCTGCACAGATGTCAATGTAAATCGCGGCCGAAATCACAAAAAGTAGTACAGAAACTACTTTTTGAAATCGGTGCAGCGCCGCATATGCGGCGTCGCACCGATTAGGACGGTGCCATTGCCGGCAATTTGCGGCAAATATCGGCGTTTTGACATGCAATTTAACATGCCAAATTGCATGTCAAAACGCACCAGTGTGAACCAGGGCTTATACTCGGAGAACAACACAAAAGACAATAGGATTTCTCAAGACTATAACATGTAGGCCGGGTTCACACTGGGGCGACAACCGCTCCGACATTGGGAGCTCATGTCGCATGACGTGTGAAAATCAATGTTTCCCTATGGGAGCCGTCTTAACTGGTCCGACACATGTCGGTCCGACTTTGAAAATGCTCCCTGTACTACTTTGGTCCGACTTCAGCCCATTGACTATCATTGAAGTCGGATCAAATTCGGACCGCAGTCTTGCATGATCTGACTTTGGCATGCGACTTCTACTCTGCTGATCTTGAGGGGGAACTCCAGGCCAAATTTTAAGTAAAACACCGGCATGGGTTCCCCCTCCAGGAGCATACCAGGCCCTTGGGTCTGGTCTGGATTTGAAGGGGAACTCCTACGCCGAAAAAAACCGGCGTGGGGGTCCCCCCAAAATCCAAACCAGACCCCTATCCGAGCACGCAACCTGGCAGGCCGCAGGGGAAGAGGGGGGGACGAGAGAGCGGCTCCCCCTCCCTCCTGAACCGTACCAGGCCGCATGCCCTCAACATGGGGGGTTTGGTGCTCTGGGGCAGGGGGGCAACCTGCGGCCCCCCCACCCCAAAGCACCCTGTCCCCATGTTGATGAGGACAGGGCCTCTTCCCGACAACCCTGGCCGTTGGTTGTCGGGGTCTGCGGGCGGGGGGTTTATCGGAATCTGGGAGCCCCCTTTAATAAGGGGGCCCCCAGATCCCGGCCCCCCACCCTATGTGAATGAGTATGGGGTACATTGTACCCCTACCCATTCACCTGGTGGAAAAAAATGTCAAAAAACAAAAACACAGCTTTTTAAAGTAATTTATTGCACAGCTCCGGGGTCTTCTTCCGTCTTCGGGGGTCTCCGGTGTCGTCTCCGCGCTCTCCGGTTCTTTCTTCCTTCCGCCGGGCCTCCGCTATCTTCTTCCAGCTCTTTTGCTAGCGGGCCCGGTCTTCTCCGTCACCTTCTTCTGCTCCCGCTCTCCGGTGTCGTCTCCGCGCTCTCCGGTTCTTTCTTCCGCCGGGCCTCCGCTATCTTCTTCCAGCTCTTTTGCTAGCGGAGGCCCGATCTTCCTGTCGTCTCGTCCGGCTCTCCGTTGTCCTTCTGCCGACCCCATCACTATCTTCTTCCAGCTCTTTTGCTAGTGGAGGGGCCGGTCTTCTCCATCGCCGTCTTCTTCCCTCTTCTTCTTCTCGATGTTGACACGTCGCTTTCTCCCGCTGTAATGCTTGGCTATTCGCTCATCAACGATTTATATAGGCTTCTCATGACGTCACAGTCACATGCTCCGGGTGACTGTGACGTCATGGGAGCATGTGACTGTGACGTCATGAGAAGCCTATATAAATCGTTGATGAGCGAATAGCAAAGCATTACAGCGGGAGGAAGCGACGTGTCAACATCGAGAAGGAGAAGAGGGAAGAAGATGGCGAGGGGAAGACCGGGCTCCTCCACTAGCAAAAGAGCTGGAAGAAGCTGGAAGAAGATAGTGGAGGAGCCGGCAGAAGGAAGAAAGAACGAACCGGAGAGCGAAGGAAGAAGGCGACGGAGAAGACCGGGCCCGCTAGCAAAAGAGCTGGAAGAAGATAGCGGAGGCCCGGCAAAAGGAAGGAAAAACCGGAGAGCGCAGAGACGACACCGGAGACCCCCCGAAGACGGAAGAGACCCCCGAAGACGGAAGAGACCCCCGGAGTCGGAAGAAGACCCCCGAAGACGGAAGAGACCCCCGGAGTCGGAAGAAGACCCCCGGAGCTGTGCAATAAATTACTTTAACAACCTGTGTGTGTTTTTTTTTATTGACATTTTTTTCCACCAGGTGAATGGGTAGGGGTACGATGTACCCCATACTCATTCACATAGGGTGGGGGGCCGGGATCTGGGGGGCTCCCGGATTCCGATAAGCCCTCCCCGCCCGCAGACCCCGACAACCAACGGCCAGGGTTGTCGGGCAGAGGCCCTGTCCTCATCAACATGGGGACAGGGTGCTTTGGGGTGGGGGGGCCGCAGGTTGCCCCCCTGCCCCAGAGCACCAAACCCCCCATGTTGAGGGCATGCGACCTGGTACGGTTCAGGAGGGAGGGGGGCCGCTCTCTCGTCCCCTGTGGCCTGCCAGGTTGCGTGCTCGGATAAGGGTCTGGTTTGGATTTGGGGGGACCCCCACGCCGTTTTTTCAGCGTAGGGGTTCCCCTTAAAATCCATACCAGACCCAAGGGCCTGGTATGCCCCTGGAGGGGGAACCCATGCCGTTTTTTTATTAAAAATTTCGCCTGGAGTTCCCGCTCAGGATTCATAC
Organism: Rana muscosa; assembly: GCA_029206835.1. Taxonomy (NCBI): domain Eukaryota; kingdom Metazoa; phylum Chordata; class Amphibia; order Anura; family Ranidae; genus Rana; species Rana muscosa. The sequence continues at coordinate 94,677,812 of CM055119.1, forward strand.
CAAACACACTGCCTGGTATTGGCAGGGATCCAAGTCAGATCCCCGTTCATTGAAAGTCGGACATATGTCGGCTTTATGTCGCAGGGCAAAGTCGGATCCAAAGAAGGACGGCTGTCGTGTCGCACAAGTGTGAACCCGGCCGTACAAACAAAAATTACAGCTGTATTTATCATAAAGCCATCAACAAGAGTCTAGGGCAGAAGGTGATGAGGAAATAATTAGCGATTTAACTAATGATTAATTTCATAATCAATTAGTTGGCCAATTATTGTTTTGATTGATCGGATTAAGGCTTGGTTCACACTTCTGCGTGTGGTTGCCATTCCCGCACCTGCAGCAGGGGCGGATCCAGAGTCTTTTCTCGGGAGGGGCACTGCCAAAAAATGATTTTTTTGTGAAAAATTTATCGGGGAAATGGTTGTAATCTCTCTGCTGTCTGCACAGTGAGGGTGGAAGTCACTGCAGGAATGCAGGGCAGGCACGGGCGGTGAGAGATGATCTCATCTTTCTGCTCCCCCGCTCCCGGCTAGCTGATTGGCCAGCTGCCACACTGAGCCTGCTCTCTCACTCTCACCTGCGCTGCCAACACACTGAGCAGCACGGTCTGCCCACGAACCGCGCCGCCCCCCGACAACAAACCGCGCCGCAAGCGGAGCTGCCCGCTTTCTTACCCGTCTGTGGAGCCGCACGCTATTGCACCTGCCCACAGAGCGGCCTGACGTGACTCACTGACGTCACTCGTTGCTAGACTCCAAGCGGCCCAGGCGTTAGCAGCGAGTGCAGGGAAGAGGCTCCACCCACCTCCTCCTCCGCTCCTGGTATCGTGTCAGTGCGCCACGTAACTACATTAGACGAGTCTCTCTCTCTCAGCGCCGCTGATCGGCTGATGTGAGAAACTGAGAGAGAGACTCGGAGAGGCAGCGGCAGCCGCAGAACAAGTACTGTATATACTCGAGTATAAGCCGACCCGAATATAAGCCAAGGCACCTAATTTTACCCCAAAAAACTGGGAAAACTTATTGACTCAAGTATAAGCCTAGGGTGTCCTAGGCTTATACTTGCCTCACTTTGCCTCACTGTGCCCATGCCTCACTGTGCCCATGACTAGACTGATGTTTAACATGGAAGTCTATGGAAGGAGTGCCCGGCTTTGAAAAATCGGTTCTCCCAGACACCAAACTTTTCAAACTTCTAGAGGAGACATGGGGCTACATGTGTGCCAAGTTTGGGGTCCAGAGGACCTACGACTGGCCGGTACCGGGTCCGCAAAATCACTGGAGAAATGACCGTTTAACATTGGAGTCTATGGAAGGGGTGCCCGGTTTTAAAAAAATCAGTGCTCCCCGGCCGTAGGTCCCCCAGACACCAAACTTTGCACACTTGTAGAAGAGACATTGGGCTACATTTGTGCCAAGTTTGGGGTCCAGGGGTCCTACGGCCGGCCGGTACCGGGTCCCCAAATTTCGGGAGATCAGGCGCAAAAAAACAAAAACAGAGCAAGCAAGTGAGTGTGACAGATGGTCTCGGGGGGGGGCAATTGCCCTGTTGCCCCCCCCCCCCTGGATCCGCCACTGACCTGCAGTTAAACGTGCAGGCCTGCCATTCGTTCTGAATAAAACCCCCATGCATATAAAATTGCAGTGCCTGTGCCAGGGAAATTGCATGGTCAAAAATGCCATGCGATTTCCCTTGTGCCACGTTTATGAAAAGGTGCATGCACCTTTTTTTTGCGGAAACACAAGCACGCAGAGGCGGCTCTCTAATTAGGTGGTCGCCTAAGGCCTCACACTCACAGGGGCCTCGCAGCCGCCTAATTTTCTTGCGATCAAACACCGATCGCGGCGCTGTCGGCTCACCCTACCCCCGCAGGGACCCTGCGCGGCCTCATCATGCAGCATCCGGTCTGGTGGCAGCAGGTGCGGGACAGCAAAGGCCTCTAGGCCAGGTGCTGTCATCTAGTGTCCAGATGACAGCACCTGGCTCCAGGTGCCATTCCAGAAGCCGTCCATGTGGAGCCCTAAGGCAGCTGGGGCTGCTCCTTCAGCCCGCACCGCTCCACACCTGCTCGGCCGCCTATTCTAATCAGCAGTCACCATGACTGTGAAGAGGAAGGATGGAGCTCCAATCTCTTGATGCTGCCTGGCTGACCCCCACGACCGATGAGAAAGTAAGTGCCTGTGCAGCGCCGCTCCCCCTGTGCCTGCATAGGAGGAGCGGCTGCATATAGAGGAATTGAGCTTTCCATATTCCTCCATGCAGCCGCTTAATGCTTGGAGGAGGGAGAGGAGGAGAATCAAGCATTCAGCGTAGGAATATGTAAAGCTCAATTCCTCTATATGCAGCCTCCCAGCTTTTCCTCCTATCCAACTTCTTTTGCTGTCCCCCCCTGTGCTCTCCAGCCCCTCCTTGTGCTCCCTGGCTCCTCCCCATGCTCTCTGCCCACATGCCTTCCCCCAGTGCTCTCCAGCCCCCCCCCCCAGTGCTTTAGTGCTTTCCGTCTCCCTCAGCGCTTTCCAGCCCCCCCTCTCCACCTCTGTTCTTTCTGGGCCCTCCCCTGTGCTCTCCACTCCCCCCAGTTCTCTCCACTCCCCCCAATGCTCTCCACCCCTGTTCTTCCTGCCTCCCTCAGTGCTCTCCAGCTCTCCCCATCGCTCTCCAGCCCCCGTGCACTCCACCCCTGTTCTTTCTGCCCCCCCAGTGCTCTCCGGTTCTCTCCATCACTCTTCAGCTCTTCAGCCCCCACCCCTGTGCTCTCCACTCCCCCCAGTTCTCTCCACTCCCCCCAGTGCTCTCCACCCCTGTTCTTCCTGCCTCCCTCAGTGCGCTCCAGCTCTCCCCATCGCTCTCCAGCCCCCGTGCACTCCACCCTTCTTCTTTCTGGCCCCCCAGTGCTCTCCGGTTCTCCCCATCGCTCTCCAGCCCCCACCCCTGTGCTCTCCATCCCCCCAGTGCTCTCCACCCCCCAAGTGCTCTCCACCCCCCAAGTGCTCTCCACTCCCCCCAATCTCCACCCCCTCCATGCTCTCCACCCCTGTTCTTCCTGCCTCCCCCCCAGTGCTCTCCAGCCCCCCACAGTCCTCTCCAGCCCCCTGTGCACTCCACTCCTTCTTTCTGGTCCCCCAGTGCTCTCCAGTTTTCCCCATCGCTCTCCAGCCCCCCCTGTGCTCTCTGCCCCCGTGCTCCCCACCCCTGTTCTTTGTGCCCCCCCCAGTACTCTCCAGCTCTCCCCATCACTCTCCAGCCCCCACCCCTGTGCTCTCCATCCCCCCAGTGCTCTCCACACCTCCATGCTCTCCACCCCTGTTCTTCCTGCCTCCCCCCAGTGCTCTCCAGCTCTCCCCATCGCTCTCCAGCCCCCCCACAGTCCTCTCCAGCCCCCCTTGCACTCCACCCCTGTTCTTTCTGGCCCCCCAGTGCTCTCCAGTTCTCCCCATCGCTCTCCAGCCCCCACCCCTGTGCTCTCCATCCCCCCAGTGCCCTCCATCCCCCCGTGATCTCCACCCTTGTTCTTACTGCCTCCCCCAGTGCTCTCCAGCTCTCCCCATCGCTCCCCACAGTGCTCTCCAGCCCCCGTGAACTCAATCCCTGTTCTTTCTGGTCCCCTAGTGCTCTCCAGTTCTCCTCATCGCTCTCCAGCCCCCACCCCTGTGCTCTCCACCTCCTGCTCTGTCCCCCCCAGTGCTTTCCAGCCCTTCCCATGCTCTCCCCCCTGTTCTTTCTGGCCCTCCCAGTGCTCTCTAGCTCTCCCCATCACTCCCCAGCCTCCACCCCTGTGCTCTCCACTCCCCCCAGTGCTCTCCACCCCTGTTCTTTCTTTCCCTTCCCCCCAATGCTCTCAAGCTCCAGCCCACACCCCTGTGCGCTCCACCCCCGTGCTCTCCACTCCCCCCCAGTGCTCTCCAGCCTCCCCGTGCTCTCCACCCCTGTTCTTTCTTTCCCCTCCCCCTCCCCCCATCGCTCTCCATCCGCCACCCTTGTGCTTTCCGCCCCCCCCCAGTGCTCTCCTGCTCCTCCCAAAGTGCTCTCCAACACCCGTGCTCTCCACCCCTGCTCTTTCTGCCCCCCAGTGCTCTCCAGCCCCCCCAGTGCTCCACCCCTGTTCTTTTTGGAACCCCCCAGTGCTCTCCACTCCCCCCTTCTCTTTGCCCCCACCCATGTGCTCTCCATGTGCTTGCCAACCCCGCCAGAGCTCTCTGCTCCCCCCTGTTCTTCACTCCCCCCAGTTCTCTCCACTCTCCACCACCCCTGTGCTCTTTTCTGGCCCCCCTCACTCCCTGCAGCTCTGCAAGATTCTCACCTCCTTTCTCCCGCCAGCTGCTGCAGGGGATCTGTCAGGATGGAGAGTGGGGAAGGGACCAGTATCATGGGCTGCTCAGTCTAAAATGCTGGGTCTTTTTTTTCGTCCAAGTGTGGGCCTGGCAAGGAAGATCAGCAGTGAGGGCAGCAAGCACCGATAGCCTTAGAAGGAGAAGAGCTCTAAAGACCTCCCAGGACAGGCTGACTGGGGCCAGAAAATGAGGATGGGTAGAAAGTGCAGGTGGCCATGGAAGGTACCGTACCGAGCATCACACCTACAAACAGGGACTACAGACTGGGACATGAGGCACAGGAGGGGCTGGAGACAGGGACAGAGCTAGAGATCTCTCTCTCCCTCACCCTCTCTCCCTCATTCCCCCCTCTTTTCCCCCTCCCTGCGCTGTGCTGGGATCCCCCCTCTCCTTCCCCTGTGGATGTAGAATGACTCAGTGACACCCCTCCTCATTCTCCCAAGGCACTTGGAAAATTCCTAGAGGGGTTGTCACCTTTCTGGGTCCCAGAGGTTTTATTGGCTGCATATGTTTGATGGGTGAGGAGGGTGCCCTGGAAGTGCTGCTGATGAACTGTGTGCTAGATCCATGCATCTTTCTGCAGCCATTTTTATTGCTTGAATTTTTCTTCCCATTATGGGCATGAGTGGGGCCTCATTTCTAAGTTTTGCCTAAGGCCTCACAAAGCCTAGAGCCACCTCTGCAAGCACGACAGCCCATTCATTTAAAAGGGCTGCCATGCTCATACAAACGTAGCCCGCAATAATGTATAGGTGTGAACCTAGCAAAAATCTCAAAAAACTATAATGTATAATTTAGTCAATATGTAAAGTTTAAAAAGACAATGTATTCTTGAATATTTATATGCAGTGGTAAATATAAATAACCAACTATATGGTTGGGGAACAAATTATCTAATTCTCTCTGAGAAAAACAGACAGAAGAGATATACCATTAGAGGTTGAATCTGGTAAACATCATCAAACGCTGAGATCAACATTTTTATTTAACCACTTTGCGCCGGCAGTACGTCATATGATGTTATGGACTTTTTAGTGGTGATATCTGAATGATGCCTGCAGCAACAGGCATCATCCAAATAATATTTATTTCCGCCAGAGATTCTGCACACCGTAAGAACAATCATAGCGGCAGTTCAGTTACTTGATCATTCTTACAGGCGGCGGGAAGGGATGTCCCCCCTCTCGCCGCCCTCCGATGCTTCTAAGGTCTCGCTCTCGCCCGTGAGATCGGCGAATGAATTGGTCGCCGCCGGAAGTTAGCCGTAGAGATTTCTGGTGGCCAAATGGTCCCCAGTCATCTCTTTGACCCCCCGGAGGCCAGGGCACGACGTTATGATGTCACGTCCGGGCCGGCAGATGTAAACAATGCTGGGGACTGTGCTGGAAAGGCCGAGACAGTTTATTTATTTTTTTGATCTTGGTCTTTCCAGCCGGAAAGAGAGATCTGGGGTCTTATAGACCCCAGATCCCTCCATAAAGGAGGACCTGTCCTGCACTATTCCTATTAGAAGGAATGTTTACATTCCTTCTAATAGGAATAAAAGTGACCAAATTTTTTTTTTTAAAGAGAAAGTGTAAAAGTAAAATAAAGAATAAAAAAATTGAAATAAGTTTAAAACGCCCGCGTGCTCACGCACAGAAGCAAACGCATATATAAGTCGCACCCACATATGTAAACGGCATTTAAATCACACAGGTGAGGTATTGTTTCATGCGAGAGCAACAACTCTAGCACGAGACCTCCTCTGTGACTCTAAACAGGTAAACTGTAAAAAAAAATTAAAGCGTCGCCTATGGGATAGAGATTTATCACAGGGATAGAAAGGGTAAAAAGGGGGGCCGGGTAGGTCTATATATCAAGAATAATGTACAAGTGAATGTGAGAGATGATATCACTAAGGGAGCTAGGGAGGAGGTGGAATCCTTATGGTTAGAGCTCCAAAGGGATGAAGCTAAGGGGAAAATAATACTGGGAGTATGCTTCAAGTCCCCTAACCTGAGGTAAGAGGGGGAGACAGACCTCCTATCACAATTTGGATTAGCAGCAAGGATGGGAAGTGTTATCATAATGGGGATTTTAATTATCCAGACATAGACTGGGCTAAGGGAACCACGCATTTGTCTAAGCCTCGCCAGTAGGAGGACCCCCTCTGGATTGAAGTGCAGTCCATGATGGACCTCCCCATACTCTATTGTCCCCATTTCCAGCTTGATAGGAACCGCGCATTTGTCTAAGGCTCGCCAGTTCCTAAATGTTCTGCAGGACAATTTTATGGGTCAGATGGTAGACGCACCAACTAGACCTACTGATTACCAACAATACAGACCTGATCACGGATGTGGAAATAAGGTGCAATTTAGGAAACAGCGATCACAGGTCAATTAGGGAATACAAATACAAAGACACTGAATTTCAAAAGAGCCAACTTCACTAAACTACGAACCTTGCTAGAAGGCATAAATTGGGGTAAAATCTTAAGAACAAAGAACACGGAGGAGAGATGGGTTCGCTTTAAGAGCATATTAAATAAGGGCATTAGTCAGTGCATGCCATTGGGTAATAAATTTAAAAGAGCGAACAAAAGTTTAACTCCAATGTAAAAATGCATATAAAAGCAAAAGAGAAGGCCTTCAAAAAAAATACAAAGTTGAGGGATCATCATCAGCATTCAGACTTTATAAAGAATGCAACAAGAAATGTAAGGGTGCAATTAGGGTGGCTAAGATAGAACACAAAAGACACATAGCGGAGGAGAGCAAAATAAATTCTTTAAGTATGTAAACAGTAAAAAAAGGGAGGACAGACCATATTGGCCCCAGAATGAGGGAGGACATCTGGTTACAAAGAATGGGGAGATGGCGAAGGTATTGAATTTATTCTTCTCCGCATACTTAACGAGGGAATCGGGGGGCTTCAGTAACCAAAACTGCAGTTTTTATCCTCGTGACACATCACAGGAAGCACCCTCATGGCTAACAGAGGACAGAATTATAATTAGACTTGGGAAACTTAACATTAATTAATCACCGGGACTGGATGGCTTGCACCCGAGGGTACTTAGGGAACTCAGTCAAGTAATTGCCAGACCATTGTTTACAAATTTTTACGGACTGGTACCAGCGGATTGGAGAAAAGCCAATGTAGAACCAATATTTAAAAAGGGCCCAAAATACATCCCTGGGAATTACAGACCAGTTAGCCTAACATCAATAGTATGCAAGCTCTTGGAGGGGATGATAAGGGACTATATACAAGATTTTAGTAATGAAAACTTTATCATTAGCAGTAATCAGCATGGATTCATGAAGAATCGTTCTTGCCAAACCAATCTACTAACCTTCTAGGAGGAGGAGAGTTGCCATCTAGATAAAGGAAGGCCCGTAGATGTGGTGTATCTGGATTTTGCAAAAGCATTTGACACAGTTCCCCATAAACAATTACTGTACAAAATAAGGTCCATTGGCATGGACCATAGGGTGAGTACATGGATTAAAACTAGCTACAAGGGCGAGTTCAGAGGGTGGGGATAAATGGGGAATACTCGGAATGGTCAGGGGTGCAATCTCATCTTTAATGTTATCAGAGCAACCACGAGAGCCTCATTGTTCCAACCAACCTCTGCTACCAGAGTACGCAATTCAATACCATAGTCGGCAACAGTTCTCATACTCTATTTAATGGACATGAGGCTTTTGGCAGCAGAGGTGGAGCGAGTGGGAATATCAAATACCCTTTTAAAAGAGGCCACAAACTCAGAAACTCAGGGGAATTCTGGACAATGGGTTTTGAGTCTCCCACAGTGGGATTGCCCAAGCCAAGGCTTTGTCAGAAAGCAAAGAAATAATGAAGCCTTCTTTGCTTCTGTCAGTAGGGAACGCATTGGGGCAACAACTCAAAATATATTCCAACCTGGTTGAGAAACCCTCTGCAGTGAGCTGGATCGCACCGAAAATGCTGGGGAAGTGGAGCAGAACCAGTTATACCTCTAAAGCCCCGTACACACGATCGGTTTGACTGATGAAAACCGTCCGATGGATGGTTTTCATCAGACCAACCGATCGTGTATGGTACCCATCGGTCTTTTTTCCATCGGTTGTAAAAAATAGAACATGTTTTAAAATTTTCCGATGGATAAAAAACCGATGGGAATTTCCGATCGTCTATGGGCAAGTCCATCGGTTAAAAAACCCACGCATGCTTAGAATCAAGTCGACGCATGCTCAGAAGCATTAAACTTAATTTTTCTCGGCTCATCGGAGTGTTTTACGTCACCGCGTTTGGAACGGTCGGTTTTTTGACTGATGGTGTGTGGCCAAGACTGATGAAAAACAGTTTCATCGGATTTCCGATGGACAAATCCATCGGACGAAAATCCATAGGTTATCCGATCGTGTGTACGGGGCTTTACAGTGGTAGTGTAAGAGGCAGCTGCCTGTACATAAACAGGAGCAGCAGCAGTGATGGCTTGCAACAACTAGTTGTACTAAAGCAGCCAGAGTAGGAGGATCCAAGTGATCCAAGGATCCAAGTGAGCAGCTTGGCAAACTGATCCATGCATTGGTCCTGCTTGTCAAATCTGGAAAAAATATTACAACTAGGTGGACGTATCTTCTGGATTCATGGTACTTGCATAATGTCAGGAACCATAAACCAGACAGAGACAGAAAGTGCAGTTAAAATTACACCTTTAATGAAATGGAAAAAATAACCGTTCAGAAACGTAGTAAAAAAACAGAAGCCAGGGAATGGATGCCAGAGCGGATAATCAGACGAGTCAGGGTCAGGAAACCAGAAGTCAGCGTAGTCAGGAGCAAAAATCAGGAACAGGAATCAGAAGGGAAGTCAGCTCGGCCAAGTCATACACAGGAAGAAACGCACTTAGAGATCATAGACCACGCAAGGGCAAAGAGGAAATGAGCCAAGCTGCTTATAACCCCTTCAGCCCCAGAAGGTTTTACCCTCTTAACAACCAGGCCATTTTTTGCGATACGGTACTGCGTTACTTTAACTGACAATTGCGTGGTCGTGCGACGCTAAACCCAAATAAAATGTATGTCCTTTTTTTTCACACAAATAGAGCATTCTTTTGGTGGTATATTTTTTATTTTTAGTATTATTGTCAGCATTTCAGAAAATTCCAAACATTATCTTGAAACATATACAATGCAATTTATCTTATCAGTTCCCGCCCTCTCCCCTCCAATAGCGAAATAGAGGGAAGGGGGCGGGAACCACACAAAAAGAAAGAGGAAAAAAAAAAGAAAAAGAAGAAAAAAAAGAGGGAAAGAGGAAGACAAAAAAAAATAAAAAATTCCAAAGGAAGAAAAAGAAGGGGGAGTTTGGGGGGAACCTACGACAAATGTAAATATAGAACTATGGGGGAGGTACAGAAACTATAGGGTTAATCAATATTAATTGATAAGTCAAACTTTGATTTACCATCTGGGTCTGATCTTATTTCATAATATAGTTTAGTTTTCTGAACTACTTCCGGACCGCCGCACGACTATATACGTATTGCAATGACCGCCATTTTATTCTCTAGGGTGTTCGAAAAAAAATGTATAATGTTTGGGGGTTCCAAGTAATTTTCTAGCAAAAAAAATTGTTTTTAACTTGTAAACACGGAGTCTGAAAAAATAGGATTTTTGTACTCACCGTAAAATCCATTTCTCTGACGTCCATGGACTGACATAGCCTCTTCATACTGAACACGTGGGTTTATGTCCCTGCTCGCAGGAGAAGCCTAGGCACAGAATGTTAGATGTTTCAACATAAATTTTAAAAAAACAGAGCTTAACAGCCCCGCCCAGGGGGCGGTCCCTCCGGACATAACCCTCCCTACCTGCAGCCAGCAGCCCTCAGTTCATAACAAAGCAGTACAAACCTTAAAAGTTAGGGTGGGTGCTGTGTCAGTCATGGACGCCAGAGAAACGGATTTTACGGTGAGTACAAAAATCCTATTTTCTCTTACCATCCATGGACTGACACAGCCTCTTCATACTGAACACGTGGGACGTCCCAAAGCAGTATAAAGAAGAGGGTGGTAGCAGTAGTATAGGAAAAACCAAACTTCACTCCAAACAAGCAGAGCTCCTCAACGGAGGAGTCGCAACTTCAAACAGTGGCCTGCAACACCTTGCGGCCGAAGGAAGCATCCAAAGATGCAGCTACATCAACCTTGTAAAACTTAGAAAAGGTATGTGCGGACGACCAGGTCGCCGCCTTGCACACTTGTGCAACCGACGCTTGATGTCGGAAAGCCCAGGAAGCACTAATTGCCCCGGTGGAATGCGCCGTAACTGGAAAGGGAGGCGCCAGCCCCCTAAGGGTATAGGCCTGTATGACGGTCCGCCTGATCCATCTAGAAATGGTGGCAGGCGACACCGCTTGGCCCTGTTGTGGACCAGACACAGACACAAACAGCGAGTCAGACTTCCGAATGGGAGCAGTAACAGACAGGTACACCCGCAAGGCACGTACCACGTCTAACATGTGAAGCGCAAACTCTCTGGGATGCGAAGGATGAGGACACAAGGACGGAAGAACAATGTCCTCATTAAGGTGAAAGGCCGAGACCACCTTCGGGAGAAAAGAAGGTCGCGGACGCAACACAGCCTATAGTGCTAAAAATGGCGCCAGCATGTAATTTTACTGGTGTATAATGCCATCAAGATAAAAGTTTAAAGTTTACCTCCGTCATTCTACTTGACTTTTGGTGGTATATGATCACCTCTGCGGTTTTTATTTTTTGCACTATAAACAAAAAAAGAGCAACAATTTTGAAAAAAAAACAGTATTTTTTACTTTCTTCTATAAAACATTTCCAATAAAAAAATGTAAAAAATCAAATTTCTTCATCAATTTAAGCCAATATGTATTCTGCTACATATTTTTGGTAAATAAAAATCCCAATAAGCGTATATTGATTATTTTGCGCATAGTTAGTCTACTAACTATGAGATATTTTTATGTCATTTTTATTTTCTTTATTTTGTTTTACTAGTAATGGCGGCGATCAGCGATTTTTAGCGGGACTGCGACATTGCGGTGGAACAATCGGACACCTAGCTGACACTTGACACTTTTTTGGGGATCAGTGACATTATTACAGTGATCAGCGCTAAAATTATACACTGTACTAATGACACTGGCAGTGAAGGGATTAACATCAGGGGCAATCAAATGGTTAAGTGTGTTCCTAGCTGGTGCTTGCTGTCCCCTGTGTGGGGGATTGTCTGACTGGATGAAGACAGAGATCGATGTTCCTGCTTAGCAGAAACACAAGATCTCTATTGTCATCCCTGTCAGAACGGCGACCTGCCCTGTTTACATAGGCAGATAGCCATTCTGCCTCTCTGGGTATTGATCGTGGGTGGCAGGCAGACATCGGGTCCGCCGGACCCGCTGATTGGCATCCCGTGTCCAATCAGCGCGATTGCCTCCAGCGGCGCGGGCACCTCCAGCACCCAGTGGCTATTGCACGAAATCACGTACAGGTACGTGATTTCACGCAATAGAACCGACCTGCAGCAGTAAATATGCAGTAGGCAAGTGGTTAAATAGCAAAAAGGGGCTGGCTGTAAGCTGTACTAATGAGGAAGGTTAATGGTAACCAGGTGATTCACTGTGGTAACGATGAGTGGTTTGTAATTAACTGACAGCTGCGCAGCTTCTGAGCACTGAAAGAAAAGAGCTGCTCGTTAAGTAGTAGGAGCACACCCCTGACAAGTTCAAGGCTGCTCTGTGCAACACCATTGCACAGAGCAGGCAACGTTTATTATTAAAAAAAAAAATCTGAACCTTTACACTTTAAGTGACAAAAAGTACCTTTTCATTTTCTTTCCTCAATTTTTCAGAAACAATTGGCAAAAAAATGAAATTTTCAAAAGACTCACTATGCCTTTCAGAAAATACCTTGAAGTGTTTTCTTTCCAAAATGGGGTCATTTTGTAGGTGTTTCTACTGTCCTGGTGCTCTCCAGGGCCTCCAAATATGTGATGGGTAGTCAGGAAATGAGATGCTCAATTTAAGCTCATTGAAAGCCCAAAGGTGCTCCATGGATTTTGGGCCCCTCTATGCATGTAGTATGTGATATGTGCCACCAGTGCAAAACAATATTGTGTAAACCAAGTACAAAAACATTATCAACATATGGGGTTTACTGCGGCTACAATTTACCACTAATAGTAGTGAAATGCCAACATGAAGTGTTACATGCTGAAGCAGAGCATGATCCCCTCTGTTTGGAGACTGGGCCGCAGGGCAGTATTCCAACATGATAACGACTCCAAACACACCTCAAAGATGACCACTGCCTTGCTAAAGAAGCTGAGGGTAAAGGTGATGGACTGGTCAAACATGTCTCCAGACCTAAACCCTATTGATCATCTGTGGGGCATCCTCAAATGGAAGGTGGAGGAGCGCAAGGTCTCTTACATCCACCAGCTCTGTGATGTCGTCATGGAGGAGTGGAAGAGGACTCCAGTGGCAACCTGTAAAGCTCTGGTGAATTCCATGCCCAAGAGGGTTAAGGCAGTGCTGGAAAATAATGGTGGCCACACAAAATATTGACACTTTGGGTCTAATTTTGACATTTTCCCTTAGGGGTGTACTCACTTTATAAGATTCTCAGGTACTCATGTAAAGACAAACGGCCATCATTGCGTAAAAATTCCACATATTTATTTAAAAACCATAAAAAAGTTGTACACTCACATTTATTAGTGCCTTAGACCAACACCGAGTCTATCCAGTGTACCAGTAATAGCCTGTGTTGGCCATTCCATTTTTAGGAAGTCGGCATGAGGTTCAAGCCTCCATTTCGATGTGGGTCATGGGCCGGAAATGACGTCAGCGTCGCACAACTAGCCTCAACGCGTTTCACATGTAATTATGCATCATCAGGATTTTGGGCCCCTCTATGCATCTAGGCTGTGAAAAAGTCTCACACATGTAGTATCCCATACTTAGGAGACATACTGTAGCGGAATGTGTTTTGGCGTATATCTTTAAGGATGCCTATGCTGTGTGCGAGAAATTACAAATTTTATTTAAAATCTGCATTTTCACCAAAATTCTCACCATACCTCTTACTAAAAATTGCCTTGGACTATCGACTTTGCTAAAAGGGGCAATGGGGGGGGGGGGGGGGTTTATACTGTCCTGGCATTTTATGGCCTCATAAAATGAGGTGGTCAGTACATCAGTGTCAAGAACCATGAATCAGACTGAGACAGAAGAACAATTAAATCACACTTGTTTAATAATAAAAATAAAAAGGTAAACAGTGAAAGCGTAGTTAATACATAGCCAGGGTTCAGTAACCGGATCGGGTAGTCAGTCAGTCAGGCCAATGTCCAAGAGCCAGCGATAAAGGTAGCAGTTCAGCAAGCAGGATCTGTAGCCAGCGGAGACGTCAGTCAAGCAGGTCTTCAACAGCAACGCAGGAGAAAGTCTCTTGTGATGTTAACACAGGCGAAGGCGAAGATCAAATGAACTGGAAGTCCTTAAGTAGGCAAATCTGACGAGCGGATCATCAACAGGTGGATCACTGTGGAGAAATGAAAGCTGGCAATTAGCTGACAGCAGAGCTGCCAGCACAGAGAAGGAAGGGCTGAACCCAGCTCTGACAGTACCCCCTCCTCAATGACCCCTCCCCCTTGGAGGACCACCGGGCTTGACGGGAAAACGACGATGGAAATCACAGAGGAGGACAGGGGCATGTACGTTCGAGGATGGGACCCAAGAGCGTTCCTCCGGACCGTACCCCTTCCAATGCACCAGGTACTGTATGCGCCAACGGAACCTACGGGAGTCAACAATGGACTGTATTTCATACTCCTCATGATTCTCAACCTGTATAGGGTGAGGACGTGGCACCGAGGTAGTAAAACGGTTGCAGACCAAAGGTTTCAATAGGGAGACATGAAACACATTAGAGATACGCATACTGGAAGGAAGGTCCAAAGCGTAAGCCACTGGGTTTATCCTGCGAAGGATACGGAAAGGCCCAATAAACCGAGGTGCGAACTTCAGAGAAGGAACACGAAGTCGGAGGTTGCGAGAAGACAGCCAGACCCTGTCCCCGACCTGGTAGGAAGGCGCAGGCATGCGCCTGTGGTCAGCGTGGAGTCTGTACCTCTCGTTAGCCTGTCGCAGAGCCTCCTGGACTTGTACCCAAGTGGAACGAAGACCACGGAGATGCTCCTCTAATGCAGGAATACTCTGAGGAACAAACGAGTCAGGCAACATGGAAGGCTGGAAACCATATTTCGCCTTAAACGGGGACAAAACAGGAAGCAGAATTCAGAGCGCTATTGTGAGCAAACTCCGGCCATGGTAAGAGGTCTGACCAGTTGTGATGGTCAGAAATATAGCAACGCAGGAATTGCTCTAAGGACTGATTGGCTCGTTCTGCGGCCCCATTAGACTGCGGGTGATATGCAGAGGAAAAAGCCAGCTGAATTCCCAATTGTGCACAGAAGGCTCGCCAGAACCAGGACACAAACTGGCTTCCCCTGTCAGAGACGATGACCTTGGGTAGGCCATGTAAGCGAAAGATCTCCCGAGCAAAAATGGAAGCCAGTTCCTTAGACGTAGGCAACTTCTTAAGTGGGATACAGTGAGACATTTTCGAGAACCGGTCTACCACCATAAAGATAACTATGTTGCCCTGGGAGTTGGGTAACTCCACAATGAAATCCATAGACAGGTGGGTCCAGGGCCTCTCACCATTGGGTATGGGTTGTAGGAGGCCCACTGGAAAATGTTGTGGAGTCTTACTCTGTGCACACACGGAACAGGCAGCTACGAAGGCGGCTACATCAGCACGTAGACTAGGCCACCAGAATTGTTGGGAAATGGCCCAACAGAGTTGATTCTTCCCAGGGTGGCCAGCAGCCTTGGGAGAATGGTAAGTCTGGAGCACGGCAGTGCGGAGACTCTCGGGAACAAAGCAGCGATCACAAGGTTTCTCAGGGGGAGCATCGACCTGAGCAGACAGAATTTTGTCTCCCAAAGGAGAAGTGAGACTGGTGCGAACCGTAGCCAGAATACGATCAGGAGGAATCACAGGAACCGGGACCGATTCCATCTTGAAAGTGGAGGAAAATTGTCTTGACAAGGCGTCAGCCCTTACATTCTTAGTACCGGGTAAGAATGAGACAATGTAATTGAAACTCGACAAGAAAAGAGCCCATCGTGCCCTTCTGGGAGAGAGGCGCTTAGCCTCAGACAAGAAAGTGAGATTCTTATGGTCAGTAAGAATGAGAACCGGCACAGTGGTACCTTCGAGGAGATGTCTCCATTCTTTCAGGGCTAAAATGATCGCCAAAAGCTCTCTGTCACCAATCTCGGAATTGCACTCTGCAGGTGACAATTTCTTGGAAAAGCAGCCACAGGAATGCATAGGGCTGTCTGAGCTAGGACGTTGAGACAGAAGGGCACCAACTCCAGTCTCAGAAGTATCAACTTCAAGGATAAAAGGCAACGTAGGATCAGGATGTGCCAACACAGGAGCAGAAACAAAGGTAGTCTTAAGACTCTCAAAAGCCTTAATGGACTCTGGTGACCAACTCTGTGGGTTACCGTCCTTTCTTGTCATATCAGTCAGGGGCTTGACCAGAGACGAGAAGTTACGAATAAACTTCCGATAATAGTTGGCAAAGCCAAGAAAACGCTGCAGAGGATGTAAACCCACGGGTCGAGGCCACTGTAGGACTGCAGAAAGTTTCTCTGGGTCCATCGAAAAACTTCTCCAGCTTACAATAGAGATTGTTCTCTCTTAGTTTCTGAAGCACAGACATCTGTGTGGTGGGTCTCCAGGGACTTGGAAAATATGAGGATATTGTCGAGATAAACCACCACACATAACTGCAACAAATCTCGGAGGACATCGTTAATAAACTCCTGGAAAACTGCCAGAGCATTGCAGAGGCCAAAAGGCATTACGAGATATTCATAATGACCTGTTCTGGTATTAAAGGCAGTTTTCCACTCGTCGCCCTCCTTAATCCTCACGAGATTGTATGCCCCTCTCAAATCAAGCTTTGTGAAAACCGTTGCTCCCTTGTGGCGGTCAAATAACTCTGTAATCAATGGGATCGGATAGGCATTCTTAATGGTGAAATGATTGAGAACCCTATAATCAATACAAGGTCTCAGTTCACCACTATTCTTCTTCACAAAAAAATAAACCAGCACCAGCAGGAGACGAGGATTTGCAGATGAAACCTTGAGAAAGTGCATCTGCAACATACTCCTCCATGGCCTTATCTTCCAAGACCGACAAAGGGTAAACCCGGCCACGAGGGGGTATGGCACCAGGTTGAAGGTCAATTGCGCAATCATACGACCGGTGTGGAGGCAACGTACCAGCTTGACCTTTGTCAAAGACATCGCTAAAATCGCGATACTCCTCCGGCAGGGAGGAGAGTGAAGAGGTGCCCAGGACCTTGGCTACATTTTGGAAGCATCTCTCACTGCACTGTGGCGACTAGGACAGAACCTCAGCACGGAGCCAATCAAAAGACGGTTGTGCCTTTGTAACCAAGGATAACCAATAACCAGCGGAAACTTAGGTGAGGAAATAACTTGGAATTGGATTATCTCATGGTGAAGAGCCCCTACGGCCATGGACAATGGAACCGTCTCATGAGTCACATGGGCAGGCTGTAGAGGTCTCCCATCAAGAGCCTCAATGGCAAGTGGAGTGTCACGCAGCTGCAGCGGAATTGAGTGCATAGACACAAATGCAGCATCAATTTACAGGCCTGCAGCCCCGGAGTCGATTAGAGCCTGTATCTCGACGGACGACTCAGCCCAAGACAGGGTAACTGAAACCAGGCGCTTAGCCTTCTGGGCAACTGGAGACGAAACAACGCCACCTAAGGTCTGTCCATGACAGGACCTTGAGGTTCGGGCGTTCCAAGGACGGGTGGGACAAGACTTCAAAAAGTGACCGGCATGGCCACAATAAAGACACAATCTCTCCCTCCTCCTAAGGGCTCTCTCATCTGCAGAGAGACGCGTGAAGCCCAAGTGCATGGGTTCATCTTCACAGACCGACTCAGTACCAGGAGGCATGGGAGGCGAGGGAGGCTTTTGGTGGGACTGCAAAGCTCGGAGAGAAACGTACAGGAGGCTTCCGCAAACGCTCCTTAACAGAGGGTCTTTCTCTGAGTCTGGAGTCAATGAGGATGGCAAATGTGATCAACTTCTCCAGCTCAGTGGGTATCTCTTGGACTGCTATCTCATCTTTAATGTTATCCGAGAGACCATGAGAAAACGCAGCCACGAGGGCCTCATTGTTCCAAGCAACCTCTGCTGCCAGAGTACGGAATTCAATGGCGTAATCGGCAACCGTCCTCATACTCTGTTTGATGGACATGAGGCACTTGGCAGCAGAGGTGGAGCGTGCAGGAACATCAAATACCCTTTTGAAGGAAGTCACAAATTCTGGGTAACTCAGGACCACAGGTTTTTGTGTCTCCCATAGAGGGTTTGCCCAGGCCAAGGCTCTGTCAGAAAGCAAAGATATCATGAAACCCACTTTGCTTCTGTCCGTGGGAAACGCCTGGGGCACCATCCCAAAGTATATCTCAACCTGGTTGAGAAACCCTCTGCACTGAACTGGATCTCCCCCAAATCGCTGGGGAAGCGGCGCGGAACCAGACATACCTCTTAGAGAGGTAATACTCAAGGCCAGTGCCTGCACAGAGACTGGAGCAGCAGCAGGGTCTGCCTGCACAGGGACTACCGGAGCAGCCACAGTAGGAGACTCTAGATGAGCCGTGCAACTCAAGAGAGTTCTTATCGCCGTGGCAACCTGATCCATGCGGTGATCCAGGTCATCCAATCTGGAAAAAATATTATCAACAAGTGGAATGGCTGTATCTTCTGAAGTCATGGCCTTCGCCTACTGTCAGGAACCATGAAGCAGACTGAGACAGAAGTACAGTTAAATCACACTTGTTTAATAATAAAAATAAAAAGGTAAATAGAGAAAGCGTAGTCAATACATAGCCAGGGTTCAGTAACCGGATCGGGTAGTCAGCCAGGCCAATGTCCAAGAGCCAGCGATAAAATTAGCAGTTCAGCAAGCAGGATCTGTAGCCAGCGGAGACGTCAGTCAAGCAGGTCTTCAACAGCAACGCAGGAGAAAGTCTCTTGTGATGTTAACACAGTCGAAGGCGAAGATCAAATGAACTGGAAGTCCTTAAGTAGGCAAAGCTGACGAGCGGATCATCAACAGGAACCTGACAGTCAGGACTTATCAATTTTCAAATATACAGTATATACCATAGATTGTAGACTAACTTTCCTACATTTGTGGCCTAAATGTATGAAGAAAGATTATTTATTTGCAAAATATTATAACAGGAACTAAGAAAAACGATTTTGTTTTCCAAATTTTCTGTATTTTTTCGCTAATATCGCAAAAAATCCAGTGATGGTTAACTACCACAAAAAAAAGAGCTCTATCTGTCTCACAAAATGATAAAAAGTGCATTTGGGTACAGTGTTGCATAGCGGAGTAAACCAAAATGCCTTGTTGATGTCAGAGGTCTGAGGAGAATGGGCAGACTGGTTTGAGAAGATAGAAAGGCCACATTAATTTAAAGCATGGATTCATCTTGTCTTGTATCAACGGTTCAGGCTGGTGGTGGTGTAATCGTGTGGGGGATATTTTCTTGGCACACTTTGGGCCTCATATTACTAATTGAGCATCATTTACATGCCACGACCTACTTGAGTATTGTTGCTGACCATGTCCATCCCCTTATGACTACATTGTACCCATCTTCTGATGGCTACTTCCAGCAGGATAATAAAGCTAGTCATCTCAAACTGGTTTCTTGAACATGACAATGAGTTCAGTGTACTTCAATGGCCTCCAGTCACCGGATCTCAATCCAATAGAGCACCTTTGGGATGTGGTAAAATAGGAGATTCGCATCATGGATGTGCAGCCGACAAATCTGGAGCAACTGCATGATGCTATCATGTCACTATGTACCAAAATCTCTGAGGAATGTTTCCAAATTCTTGTTGAATCTATGCCACGAAGAATTAAGGCAGATCTGAAGGCAAAAGGGGGTCCAACTCGGTACTAGCAATGTGTACCTAATAAAGTGGCCATGAGTGTGTATATTCCTAAATGTTAAGTAAGGTGACAGCAAAAATCAAAGAATAAATAAATACACATATTAAGCCTCATCTACGTGTCTCTTGAAATGTGACACACTATTGGGGATACTGCCTCTTACACTGTTAAAAAAAAAAGAAATTGCCCCACAAACCTCTCCTGTCTGGTATACCATTCTACTTGTGTTCCTTTTGCTTGATCGCCCACTAATCCCGACATACCTGTCTCCCTTTTTTTGTTCTCTCAACTCATTATTTGTCATCCCCCTCCTGCTTAGTTCCTGGACCCCTATCTCTATCACTTGATTAAGCTCACACTCCATCCTTCTGTCCTCCCCTGTCCTTGTACGATTATATAGTGGTGACCTTGGCTGTACTTCTGTCACTTTGATACCCATCCTTGACAGGAATTTCTATCCAGCCTTCAATCACCTACAAATCTCTGACTGGATGTACCACAATAGCTACTGAGGCCATTTCATATGTTAGTTATTCGTTCTTAATTTCTTTGTAAGACTTTGCTTCATATGTATGGCTATACTCTTCTGTTTACAACTACTAGTCATACTACCAATCATAGAAACTCCCATCATCCTTTTTTTTTTTTTTTTATATTGTACTGTTTATATTAAAATTGATGAAAAATCTAGCTAAAGAATGCATAGGAAAGTATTTATTGTTATGCAAAGTGTATAAATCTCCAACCCTCTGCTACAATACTGGACCGACAAAGCTTGCTGTCAGTTTCAGTTCTTCAGCAACCAAAGAGCCAAACTAGCATAAGTGGTTTGCATATTCTATGGGGCAAAAATCATGCTGGAATCACACCAAAGCACTCCAGGAACCTTTTTCAAAATTGCACTGTGCTGAGTTTCATTGATGTGAACAGGCACTGTTGAAAACAATTTGATTTCCATTGTCATGTGATTCTGTGTGACTCAAGTCGCAACTGAAATCATACTAGTGTAAATGGAGCATTAAGCCAGCCATAGATGGATCAAAATTCAGCTGGTTCAGCAGGAACTAGCCGACTTTCAATCGTGCTATGAACAGGCTGGTTGTACTGAAGTCAATCCATTGATCGATTTCAGTACAACCAGAGCCTATCAGGCTTTTTTTTACCCGATCACTGTAGGCAGCTATGGCTGCCAACAGTGATCATTGTATTATGCCGGTGGGGAAGGATTCAATCATTCTATGACTACATTGTACTAAATACTGACAACTCAAAGTCATGCAGACGTTGACATGGCACACAGTTCAGTGGTTGCTTTCATGGCAAGTCTACAAGAGATAATAAGCCACACAAAGGCACACACAGATGGCAGTACACACAATACACGGGCAGAGTCCAGAACTGAGCAGAGTATAAACATTAGTGTCATGTGGCAAGAAAGCTCATCAGCTGGCTGGGAAATTAAGTTGCGCTACCCTATAATCTGCCTGGCAGCTTTACAAAAGTGAGATTCAGACTTTGCCTCACTTTCTCACCCGACTGACAGTTTCACACTTGCTCCACGCCCTATATGAATAATTATGTGGAACACTGGTATAATAATATTAACCCTTGCCGAGATAAATGAGATGGCCAGTATACAGTATAACTATAGTTACCTGTCTTTTAAGATGTGTTAATTACATATTCTATAAACTACTGGAAATATTAATTTGCAGTGGAGAGCTGTGCTTCATTCTTTGTACTACAGATGACAGGTTGAACCTTAGAACCTCACCAATCACATGCGACCTTGCTCTCCTGCAAAAAGGAAAATGCCTGGAATTTGCTGCACTCTTATGCATCTTTATTTTAGAATTATAACAGTATCACAGGCATGACAGGAATAGATGGTAATGCATATTGTGCTAAAAAAGAGTGCTTACTCATACCTCCACCTTGCTCTCCTCAACCACATGACAGACAGTAGAATGACTAATAAATAAAACTTGATTAAAAAAAAATTCTACGTTTTGGAAACAATTCAGAAAGGTTAAGGGGCAAATTAAACCACATGTTTAGGGCAGCACTGTGCAGCCTTTCCCAACACAATTTCAAGCATAGACAACAATGCAATGAGTTCTACAAGTTCACTTCATTATGAGTGCACCCAAAAAAAAAAAGTAGAACATTCTCTACAGTTTTTCAAAGCAGTTTTTTGCAACGCACTACGCCACATCACAACGCGTGATCTGCATAAAGATGAATGAAGTATCATTTTGTGACATTTCAGTAAAGTTGATTAAAAAGTAAACAGCGTGATGCATTATTCATGCACATCTTGAATTTTGGGTTGATTCCTGCTAAAGCTCTGGGTGCTCCAGTTGGCACCACCCAGATCGACAAAAGTCAATTGAACAAGGAGCCAGGTAGAAAATATGTCAGCTGAACAGTGCCTGCATCCACTCAGATGCAGCCATAGCTCAAGTATTCTGACTCACTCTTCAGAGGGAAGTTGACAGGGATTGAGGAGATGTTGTGTATCCTGTTTTAACATTTTCAAATTTTATACAATACTGTACTTGCTTTGCAGTGGGCTTTACAACTACCCCTCTGGGATTGCCCGGGACAGTCCCGCATTTTGCTTTACAGTCACTGGCTTTAACGGCATGGCTGTTGAGAACCAGGTACTGAGAGACCGGGGCCTATCAGATTCAGTAATCTCTACTATGAGAAGTGCTCGGAAACCATCCTCTAGGAAGGTTTATCACCGCACTTGGAAGGCCTACATCTCCATGTGTGAGGAAATTAAATGGCATCCGCGTACTTATTTGGTTTCCAGAATCCTGCTGTTTTTACAGCGTGGGGTGGACCAAAGGCTTGCCTTAAGTACGATTAAGGGACAGATATCTGCCCTGGCTGTCTTTTTTCAGCGACCCCTGGCGACTCACTCTCTCATGAGTACATTTGTGCAGGGGGTTCGACATGTGGCCCCTCCGGTCCGTCTCCCACTACCTCCGCGGGACTTGAACCTGGTCCTCTCGGTGCTTCAGAAGGCACCGTTTGAAAATATTAGAGATATTCCCCTGTTGATACTTTCTCAGAAAGTGGTCTTTCTGGTGGCTGTTACGTCAGTTAGACGAGTCTCTGAGCTAGCAGCCTTGTCCTGCAAGGCTCCCTATTTGATTTTCCACAAGGATAAGGTGGTGCTGCGGCCGCAGCCTTCTTTTCTTCCGAAGGTCGTTTCGGCTTTTCATCTCACGACGACATTGTACTTCCATCCTTGTGTCCTCACCCGTCGAATCCTAAGGAGTCGGCGTTGCATTCCTTGGACATTGTCCGAGCTTTGAGAGTATACCCATCTGCTACTTCCCTGTTCCGGAAGTCAGACTCACTGTTTGTTTCGGTGGCTGGTCCCAAGAAGGGCCAAGCAGTCTCGTCGGCCACCATCTCTAGGTGGATCCGACAGATAGTAATCCAGGCTTACGCCTTAAAGGGTCAAGCGCCCCCCTTTTAGGTCACGGCGCATTCAACCAGGGCAATAGGTGCCTCTTGGGCTTTCCGACATCAAGCGTCCGTTTCCCAATTATGTAAAGCGGCGACTTGGTCGTCCGCTCACACTTTCACAAAATTCTACAAAGTTTATGTAGGTGCATCTTCGGATGCCTCTTTCGGCCGCAAGGTTTTGCAAGCGGCTGTTTAGAGTTGCAACTCCTCCGTTGGAGGAGTGCTGTTTTGTGTTTGGGGTGAAGTTTATTTTTATGCTGTTACCACCCCTCGTTTTGTCTCTGACACTGCTTTGGGACGTCCCACTTTGTCAATAGAGAGGCTGTGTCGGTCCATGGACGAAAGAGTAAATAGGATTTTTTACTCACCGTAAAATCCTTTTCTCTGAGTCCATGGACCGACACAGCACCTACCCCTCCTTTTAAGTTTGTACTGCTTTTTGACGAACTGATCTGCGAGATGCAGACTGAGGTGATATACCCAGAGGGTCCGCCCCCTGGGCGGTACTGTAGAGGGTGTGATGCAACACTTTTTACAAGTTTTCTGCCTAGTCACTCCTAATTAACGGATAATACCCACTTTGTCAATAGAGAGGCTGTGTCGGTCCATGGACAAAAGAGTAAAGTGTGTTAATCCTCTTCAAGATGCCGCCGTGTTGTCGCGCTCGCGCCGCCGGCAGCATGCTCACGACCCTGCCGCTTTCTCCGTAAACCCGACCGTGGGTCCCGCGGACTCGATCGCCGTGGGGAAACCCGCGATAGTCTCACGGAGAGATAAAGCGGGGAGATGCTTATGTAAACAAGCATCTCCCTGCTCTGCCTAGTGACAATGACAGTGATCACCGCTTCCTGTAATCAGAAGCGGTGAATACTGTCTTGTCACACACAACCCATCCCCCCTACAGTTAGAAGCACTCATCAGGACACACTTAACCACTTCCCTACCCAGCCATAGTCAAATGACGTCCACTGATGGGATCTCCCATCCTGGGTGGACGTCATATGACGTCCTGGTTTTGTGGGGGGATATCTGAATGATGCCTGCAGCTAGAGGCATCATTCAGATTGTCAGGGTCACCTGTGGCCAGGTGACAGATGCACACCGTAGGGGGACAGGAGTGCACCGCGAGGTAGTGAACCCTATGGCTGGCTTCTGTGGATAGGAAACTGGGTGGTTGTGGAAAGCGGGACCAGAGGAGCACAACCGGGATCCCAACGGAAGCGAGAGCCAAGATTCCCCAGGGCGCGGAGTCTAAGACCCAGCTGGTCTTCTCCAGGGCCTCTAGTGGTGAGGATGTTACGCTGCAGGCTGGGACCAGGTCGCGGCCCCTGGAGTTTCCTAGCTCACGCCCCGTAGGATAAGGGGAAGCAGCAGCACACGATAGAGAGAACCGAATAACAAGCCGAAGGTCAGGGGCCACAAGCAGACAAGGATAACGAAGAACGAGCCGAAGGTCAAGGGTCACGAGCAGACAGGGATGGTCGGGGACAAGCCAATAACGTAACAGAGAGACAGACGTAGCACACGGCAGGCAGGAACCCAAACACACAATGCCTAACAAACACGTTGATCAGCAAAGCAGGCTTGCAGTGCACAGGTTAATATAGTGTTCAGTGATAGGGCCTGGGGTGGAGTCAGGCTGGGAGGAGATTATAAAGGAAGCCAGGTGAAGGAGGTCTGGTCTCTAGATGAACACATGAGGAGGAAGGTAAGATGGCAGACAGACATTAATGCATATCCATGACAGTACCCTCCCTCTTACGAGGTCTCCCCCTTCCCCGCCTGGGCCCAGGTTTAGAGGGAAACTTCAGATGAAACTCCTTTAACAGACGAGGTGCAAAGACCTCAGATGCAGTGATCCAAGACCTCTCCTCAGGACCAAACCCTTTCCAATGAACGAGGTACTGAAGAACGCCTTTACAGAGTCGGGAGTCCAGAATTTGACTGATCTCGTACTCCTGATTATCCTCAGAGACAGGCGCCACGGTAGGAAGAGGACGAGAGAATTTATTGAGGACTAAAGGCTTTAGAAGAGCAACATGAAAGGAGTTAGTGATTTTAAGGCTCTTAGGAATCTGGAGTTTGAAACAAACCGGATTCAGTTTAGCAGTTACCGTGTATGGACCGATGAATCGTGGAGCAAACTTCAGAGAAGGAACTCGGAGCTTGATGTTCCTGGTAGAGAGCCAGACTTTGTCCCCTGGCTGAAGAGAAGGCGGTTTACGCCTGCGGCGGTCGGCAAAGCCTTTGAATTTTTCAGCAGCTGCCCGGAGGGAATCATGAACGTGACCCCAAACGGAATTGAGAGACTCCTGAACCGAAGCCAAAGCTGGAATGTCTGGAGAACAGATCATAGGAAGAGGAAGTTGAGGGTGTTTTCCATAAACTGTGAAAAAGGGTGTCTTCTGCGAACTGGTATTCACATGATTGTTATGGGAGAATTCTGCCCATGGGAGTAGAGAGGACCAATCGTCATGGTGAGAAGACACAAAGGTGCGAAGAAAGACCTCTAACTCCTGATTAACCCTCTCAGTCTGTCCATTGGATTGGGGATGGTAAGAAGAAGAAAAATCCAAGACAATATTGAGGGATTTGCAAAAGGCTCTCCAAAAACGAGACGTGAATTGGACTCCCCTGTCGGAAACAATATGAGAAGGGACCCCATGTAGGCGGAGAATTTCTCGAATGAAAATGGGAACCAAGGCAGGGGCAGAAGGAAGACCAGGAAGAGGAACAAAATGAGCCATCTTGGAGAATCGATCGATTACCACCCAAATGACTGTATTATTCTCAGACAGTGGGAGATCGGTGATAAAATCCATGGCAATATGGGCCCAGGGTTCCTTAGGAATAGGCAAGGGCATGAGGAGACCAGCAGGAGCTTGTGTGGAGGATTTGGACTGAGCACAGACATGACAAGCTTTAACGTAGTCTTTGACGTCTGAGCGGAGATTAGGCCACCAGTAGTGACGACTGATGAGTAGGAAGGATCGGAGGAATCCAGAATGCCCTGCCACCTTGGAATCATGTCCCCAACGAAGGATCTTAGCTCTTAGCTCAGTGGGGACAAAGGTCTTACCAGGCGGAATTTTAGACTTCAGGGTGGTAGAGTGGGCAACAATGCATGAGGTGGGAATGATCGGCTCAGGTTCAGGGGCGGACTCCTCGTCCAAAGTGTCAAATGACCTAGAGAGCGCATCAGCCCGACCGTTGCAGGAACCAGGTTTGTAGGTAATCGTGAAATTAAAACGGGCAAAGAAGAGACTCTACCTGGCCTGTCTAGGATTCAGACGTTTAGCATTCTGTAGATACTGTAAATTCTTGTGATCGGTAAAGATCGTTATGGAGTGAGGGGAACCCTCCAAGAGATGACGCCACTCCTCTAACGCCAATTTAATTGCGAGAAGTTCCCGATCACCGATGGCATAATTCCTCTCTGCCTGAGAAATTTTTTTGGAGAAGAACGCACATGGTTGGCGTCTCTTCTCAAAGATTTGAAGAAGCACAGCTCCCACCCCCATTGAGGAAGCGTCCACTTCAATAAAAAATGCATTCCCAGGATTTGGTCTCCTCAAGAGGGGGCCAGAAACAAAGGCCTGTTTCAGGTTGTGAAATGCAGAGACAGCTTCGGGAGGCCAGTCTCTGGCATTCACACCCTTCTTGGTCAAAGCGATAATAGGCGCGGCAATGGAAGAGTAATTCCTTATGAACTGCCTATAATAATTAGTGAAGCCAAGAAAGCGCTGTGTGGCCTTGAGGCTAGCAGGAAGAGGCCAGTTGGTGATAGCCAAGACCTTCCCAGGGTCCATACGAAGCCCCGAACATGAGACAAAGCACCCCAAAAACAGGACCTCAGAACATTCAAAGGAACATTTCTCCAGCTTGGCATAGAGATTGTTCTCTCTAAGACGTTGAAGTACAGTGCGGACATGGTTTCTGTGGACGAGCAGATTTTCAGAAAAGATCAGAATGTCATCCAGATAGATGACAACAAACTGGTACAGCAGATCTCTGAAGATTTCATTGACAAAGTTTTGAAACACGGCTGGAGCATTACACAGACCAAAAGGCATCACCAGATATTCGTAATGCCCGTCTCTAGTGTTAAATGCAGTCTTCCATTCGTCACCCTCCCGTATTCGAATGAGATTGTACGCGCCTCTGAGATCCAACTTGGTGAAAATGGAGGCACCCTTCAACCTATCGAATAGCTCAGATATTAAGGGTAAGGGGTATCGATTTTTAATAGTAACCGCATTTAAACCCCGATAATCGATGCAGGGTCTTAAGGTACCATCCTTTTTGGCAACAAAAAAGAACCCTGCCCCTGCAGGCGATGAGGATTTCCGGATGAACCCTCTCTCCAGATTCTCTGCTACATACTCCGACATGGCCTGGGTCTCTGGGATGGACAGAGGGTAGGTACGACCCCTGGGTAGAGTTGCTCCGGGGACAAGATCAATAGCACAGTCAAAAGACCTGTGGGGAGGAAGCACCTCAGCTGATTTTTTACAGAACACATCCCGGTAATCGCTGTATGCGGCGGGAAGATCAGAAGAAACAGAAGTGGCAGCAACCGGAAGACTCTCCTTGGGGGTCACCTTGAGAAGACACGACGAGAAACATGAGGAACCCCAGGCCAGGATCTGCCCAGAGACCCAGTCCACATGTGGAGAGTGGAGCTGTAGCCAAGGGAGGCCCAATACAACTGGGGTAGAGGCCTTGGGTAGAATAAGAAAGGATATCCACTCCTGGTGGAGAATCCCTACCGACATCCTAATGGGTAGCGTCTGGAAGCGAATAGGGCCCCCTGGGAGAACAGTGCCATCAATTGCCGAGACTACCAATGGGGTAGTGAGAGGTGAAAGGGTAAGCTTCATAGAAGAAGCAGTTCTCCAATCCATGAAATTGCCGGCAGCCCCGGAATCCAGGTATGCAAGGGTTGACTGAGGAGAAGTGCCTACATGAAGGGACACCGGCAAGAGCAGGCGAGAAGGTGATGTTTCTGGGTCCAATACTCCACCTTCCAAATGTATTAGACCCGAGCGTTTCCCGGACGAAGCGAGCAGGAGTCACGAAAATGACCCTTGCCCCCACAATAGAGGCACAAGCCCAGAGTTCTGCGCCTAGCACGTTCTTCGGGGGTTAGTCTGGTCCGGCCCAGCTGCATAGGTTCTTCAGCAGGTAGAGGATGCTCCACGGAATGAAGGGAGGGGAGCTCAGACTGGCTAGGACCCAGAGAGTGCTGGCGTCTTTTTTCTAAGGACCTCTCTTGAAAACGAATGTCGATCTGGTTGCATAATGAAATTACATCGTCCAGACCGACGGGAATGGCTCTTCCCGCTAATTCGTCTTTCACTCGGTCAGAGAGGCCATGTAAAAAGGTAGCGACCAGGGCCTCATTATTCCAGCTCAATTCAGCTGTGTGGATACGGAACTGAAGAGCATATTGCCCCACTGAACTAGATTCTTGGCGAAGACGTAAGACAGCACTAGCCGCTGAAGAAGCCCGAGCCGGCTCTTCGAAGATATTACGAAAGAGCTTCAAGAATTCGGACAGACTGGAAACCACCGGATCGTTCCTCTCCCACAGGGGGGCAGCCCAGGCCAAAGCTTCACCGGAGAGGAGGGAAATGATATAGGCTACCTTAGCCCGGTCAGATAGGAAGCTTTGAGGCTGAAGCTCAAAATGAATAGTGCATTGGCTGAGAAACCCCCTGCAGGCCTTGGAGTCCCCAGAGAAACGGAACGGAGCTGGCAATCTTAGTGAGTGTGAGGCTGCGACTGGTGCGATAGGTACAGCCGCTGGTTGTACTTGGGGTTGCGGATTCGGGGTTCCCAAGGAGACCTGAAGCTGCTCGAATCGAGAAGCCAGATCCTGGAGGAATCGCATCACCTGGGTCTGATTTGATTCCTGGGTCTCAAGTCTGCGAACTATGCCCTGCAATGGATCATCCGCGGGAAGCGGGATGTCAGCCGGGTTCATGGCTGATCAAACTGTCAGGGTCACCTGTGGCCAGGTGACAGATGCACACCGTAGGGGGACAGGAGTGCACCGCGAGGTAGTGAACCCTATGGCTGGCTTCTGTGGATAGGAAACTGGGTGGTTGTGGAAAGCGGGACCAGAGGAGCACAACCGGGATCCCAACGGAAGCGAGAGCCAAGATTCCCCAGGGCGCGGAGTCTAAGACCCAGCTGGTCTTCTCCAGGGCCTCTAGTGGTGAGGATGTTACGCTGCAGGCTGGGACCAGGTCGCGGCCCCTGGAGTTTCCTAGCTCACGCCCCGTAGGATAAGGGGAAGCAGCAGCACACGATAGAGAGAACCGAATAACAAGCCGAAGGTCAGGGGCCACAAGCAGACAAGGATAACGAAGAACGAGCCGAAGGTCAAGGGTCACGAGCAGACAGGGATGGTCGGGGACAAGCCAATAACGTAACAGAGAGACAGACGTAGCACACGGCAGGCAGGAACCCAAACACACAATGCCTAACAAACACGTTGATCAGCAAAGCAGGCTTGCAGTGCACAGGTTAATATAGTGTTCAGTGATAGGGCCTGGGGTGGAGTCAGGCTGGGAGGAGATTATAAAGGAAGCCAGGTGAAGGAGGTCTGGTCTCTAGATGAACACATGAGGAGGAAGGTAAGATGGCAGACAGACATTAATGCATATCCATGACACAGATATCCTTTTGAAGTGCCGGCGATTCTGTGCACCATAAGAACGATCATAGCGGCGGTTCCGCCGCTTGATCGTTCTTATAGGCGGCGGGAGCCATCCGCTGCTTCTCCGGGCTCTCCCGTGTGATCGGGGACCCGGAGAGAATCTTCCGGCGCCATTGGTGGGTCACGTGATGAGCATAGAGATGACTGGTGACCAGATGGTCACCAGTCATCTCTATGATCGTCGGAGGCCCGGGCGCGATGTGATGACGTAACGCCCGGGTCCTCAAATGTAAACAAAGCCGCCATTGCGGCTAGTAAGTATGAGATCAGTGAAAAAAATGTCACTGATCTCATGCTTTCCAGCCTGGAGGAGAGATGTGGGGTCTTATTGACCCCGCATCTCTCAATAAAGAGGACCTGTCACACACATTCCTATTACAAGGGATGTTTACATTCCTTGTAATAGGAATAAAAGTGATCAAAAAAAAAAAGTAAAATAATTGTAAAAAAATAAATAAATAAGTAAAAAAAAAAAAATTAAAACGCCCCTGTCCCCGGTAGCTCGCGATCAGAAGCGAATGCACACGTAAGTCGCCCACATATGTAAACGCCGTTCAAACCACATATGTGAGGTATCGCCGCGTGCGTTAGAGCGCGTGCAACAATTCTAGCACTAGACCTCCTCTGTAATTCTAACCTGGTAACCTGTAAAAAAAAAGAAAGCGTCGCCTATGGAGATTTTTAAGTACCGAAGTTTGGCGCCATTCCATGAGTGTGCGCAATTTTAAAGCGTGACATGTTAGGTATCTATTTACTCGGCGTAACATCATCTTTCATATTTTCCCCAAAAATTGGGCTAAGTTTACTGTTTTGTTATTTTTTAATTCATGAAACCATTTTTTTTTTTTAAAAAAGGCGTTTGAAAAATTATTGCGCAAATATCGTGCAAGAAAAAAAGTTGCAATGACCGTCATTTTATTCCCTAGGATGTCTGCTAAAAAAACATATATAATGTTTGGGGGTTCTGAGTAATTTTCTAGCAAAAGAATGATGATTTGTACATGTAGGAGAGAAGTGCTAGAATAGGCCCGGTATTGGAAGTGGTACAAAAAGCCCGGTATTGAAGTGGTTAACCCCTACAGCTCCACCTAGGGGTTAACCCCTTCACTGCCAGTGTCATTTTCACAGTAATCAGTGCATTTTTATAGCACTGATCGCTGTAAAAATTACAATGGTCCCAAAAATGTGTCAAAAGTGTCCGATGTGATCGCCATAATGTCGCAGTCACGATAAGAATCGCTGATCGCCGCCATTACTAGTAAAAAAATATATATGAATAAAAATGCCATAAAACTACCCCCTATTTTGTAGACGCTATAACTTTTGCGCAAACCAATAAAAGCTTATTGCAATTTTTTTTACCAAAAATATGTAGACGAATACGTATCGGCCTAAACTAAGGAAAAAAAAATGTATACATATTTTTTGCGGATATTTATTATAGCATAAAGTAAAAAATATTGAATTTTTTTCAAAATTGGCGCTCTATTTTTGTTTATAGCGCAAAAAATAAAAACCGCAGAGGTGATCAAATACCACCCAAAGAAAGCTCTATTTGTGGGAAAAGAAAGGACGTCAATTTTGTTTGGGAGCCACGTAGCACGACCACGCAATTGTCAGTTAAAGCGACACAGTGCCGAATCGCAAAAAGTGGCCTGGTCGTTGACCAGCAAAATGGTCCGGGGCTGAAGTGGTTAAAGAAGCGCTCAGTATTGCTGAGCTACAGCAGGGAGGGGAAGAGAGTGATTTCTATTCCATGTGAGGCACATAACGCGCTTTGATCCTGTTAATTTATCTTCCTGACGTTGAAGCTTAGAGTCAAAAGACTATACAGAGTCATCATCTGTACAGAGGGAGACAGGACATCCATCAGAGCATCACGTAATCTGCTCCTTAAGCCAACTAGCTCTATGACTTAACACTTTCACTACAGCAGGAGATACCCTTTAAACCACACCAATATGTAGGGCAAAAGATTCTGATGTCTAGACAAATGGAAGGGAAAACTCAGGGGATTCAAAACATTCAACATAAATGACATGTTAGTTTTACAGAATAAGTTCTAATGTATGCTGCGGGTTTAACGCAAGTTGTCAGTTTTGTATGACTAGAATCATTTTTTGAGGCAGTGATGCTAACAGATATAATTAATAAAAGCCAACTAAATGACCGTTAATAAAATGTTATTTGATAAAAAGCCAACTAAATAGCCAACGTTTGACAATATCGGTTTAGAGTAAAAGCATATGAACTCATCCACTTTGCAAGCAGTGATGGGTAAATTTGCCCAACTTTTAATTTCCACCGGATCTGCGAATCTTGTTTCAAATTTGCTGAACCTAAGCATAGAGGCAGATCTCATTGAAATCTATAGGGGAAAATCTTGTTGGTAAATTGTGCCATTTTTGGGACCAACAGGAAAACTACTGTCAAATACAAGCATGGAAAGCTGGACATGTACTAATGCAAAAATTCTGTACACGAAAGGTTGTATTTTCATGAGCTTTGAGTGCAACATTGAAAATACACAAATTATTTAACAACTTGAAGACCAGCATGTTAAACCCCCTTCTTGCCTGCGGCATTTCTCAGTTTTCAGCATGGTCACACTTTTAATGACAATTAGGCCCCTTTCATACTAGTGCGACTTCAAAGTCTCGCGATTTTACCGTGATTTTTCTGCGATTCGCGGCCATGATTTTAGGGAATGCCTGTGTAAGTGGCATCAAAATCGGACCAAAGTAGTGCAGGGACTACTTTGAAGGCGGAACGACTTAAAGTCGTACTAATATGAATGGTTGTCATTGGAAATCATGGGAAACAACTTGTCATGCTACTTTGCCATCACAAATTGTGGGACAAGTCGTATAAGTGTAATTTTTTGTACTATGAGTGTGAAAAATAATGTTTTTGCATTGCTTCCTTTGTGTGAAATACCTGGTGATCTTGCCAGACCCTCTGCTTTCCTATTTCAAACTTACCACACTAGGCATGGTAGCACATCCACCCCAACGTGGTCAGTTTTCTGGCTGTGCTGGTAGCCTGTCCTCCAATGGCCAAGACTTGCACTGACACGCTCCCAATGCCCGCACAGATCTTCACTGGGAAGATCAGTGTATTGTTTTATTTGCCTCCTACTGACACACCCCCACTCTCACCTCTCCAAGCCCCTTATGCATCTGAGAACAGAAGTTATGTGATCACTTATTAAAAAAAAAATTCTGCTATTTACACTCTACTATTTATTCACAGAAATGTTTTGCCTTGCATTTTTATTTAAAATGTAATGAGTTGTTTTTTCATTTGGTTGAGGGGGATTATGGTGTGGGGTTGTTTTTCAGGGGTTGGGCTTGGCCTCTTAGTTCCAGTGAAGGGAACACTTAAGGCGTCAGCATACCAAGGCATTTTGGACCATTTCATGTTCCCAACTTTGTAGGAAAAGTTTGGAGATGGCTCCTTCCTGTTCCAACATGACTGCGCACCAGTGCACAAACAAGGTCTATAAAGTCATGGATGCGCGAGTTTGGAGGAACTTGACTGGCTTGCACAGAGTCCTGACCTCAACCCAATCAAACACCTTTGGGATGAATTAAATTGGAGACTGCGAGCCAGGCCTTTACGTCCAACATCAGTGCCTGACCTCACAAATGCGTTTTTGGAAGAATGGTCAAACATTCCCATAGACACACTCCTAAATGTTGTGGACAGCCTTCTCAGAAGAGTTGAAGCTGTTATAGTTACAAAGGGTGGGCCAATGCAATATTGAACTCTACGAACTAAGACTGGGATGCCATTAAAGTTCATGTTAGTGTAAAGGCAGGCATCACAATACTTTTGATAATATAGTGTATGCCTTATATTATAAAGCTGAAACATCCTTCTTCAGAACTGGAACTTAGGGGAAATGTCCCAGACAGACACAGCAACAAACACCATACAGTTTTTTTTATCTTTTCCACTCTATCCAAAAAATGATTTGGCTGGATTTGGGCTTTAAGTTTGCCAGGCACATGGCAATTAGGTAAATATAGATATTAAATCTGGCTCATAATACCATAAAACATGACTAGATATAATATATGAAATGTATAACTTAGAATTGTTTACTTAAAACTAACCTATGATTAGACAATATCGCTCATCAAAAAAAATGTTTGTTGGGTAGCATTGGGAAGGCTTAAAACCCCTTCCACTTGTGAAAAAATAATACCACCTTTTAGGGTCCATGCACACTGGGCTTAAAAAAATGCCAGTTCCCTCATATAGAGCGTTTTTTGTACAAAGTTTAGATGAGTTTAGGAGAGTTTTGCATTTTTTTCTGCCAGTAAACTCCAATCAAACGCAAACCAGAAGGGTTTTTTCTTCCTGCCTTTAAACGTTGAGCTCAAAACATTTTTTCCCCTTTGAAGACAAAGCTGCATTATTTTAGGTAGGTATGCAGGGTCAGGGGTGGGGCTGGAGCCCCATCAGGTAGGCTGTAGAAGGCCAGATGACTGCCCCCCACCCACTGCACCAATCACCCTCGGCTGTCCCCCTGTGTCCTCCTCCAGACCCCCGTGTCCTTCTTTTATGACTCTGTGCATTGCTCTACTGACACCATTCACTGGCCCCTAAAAAGCATTTTGAAAATATGGGCGAAAAAAATGCTTAAACATTAAATTGTAATTATTTTTTTTAAATAATAGGAACTACTGACACCATCCTGCACATAATACTCACCGCCATACACTCCACACCCCTCTCCCTGCACATCCTACCGAACGCCATACATTCCGCACTCCTCTCGCTGCACATCCCACCCACCACCATACACTTCTCACCCTGCACATACTACCCACTGCCATACACTCTGCATTCCTCTCCCTGCACATTCCACCCACCACTATACACTCCACGCCCTCCTCCCTGCATATACTTCCCACCGCCATACACTCCACACCCCTTTCCCTGCGCATACTACCCACCGCCATACACTTCACACTCCTCTCCCTGCACATCCCCCCACACCGCCATACACTCTGCACTCCTCTCCCTGCACATCCCACGCACCATTATACACCCGCACTTCTCTCCCTGCACTTACTACCCACCGCCATACACTCAGCATTCCTCTACTGCACATACTACCCACCACCACACACCCCACACATCCCACCCACCACTATACACTCCACATCCCTCTCCCTGAACATACTACCCGCCACCATACACTTCGCACTCCTGTCTCTGCACATACTACCCATCGCTGTACACTCCACATTCCTCTCCTGCACATACCACCCACCATCGTACACCCCCCCATACTCCTCCCCTGCACGTACCACCCACCGTCGTACACCCCATACTCCTCTCCTGCACATAGTACCCGCCGCCGTACACGCCGCACTGCGCATTCTCCATCTCAGACTATTTAACCACACCCCTTTAAGCTACACCCAATATTTAGCGCAATTTATACTGAGCCCACCTTTCGCCGCGGCGCCGCATTTCTTCGTTTTGCCAATGCCTGGGACACACTCTTGATCTTGCACACGGGCCCACTCATTTCATGATATGCCCCTGATGTCACCAATGGAAATATTTTCCTCAGGTTCTGCTCCAGTGACAACTGTAAAATGTTGGATCCCCATCACATTTTATCCTGGTAAAATGATCACCAGTGCAAATAGTGTTTCTCCCTGGGGGAACACACACAGTAAAAAAAAACTGTCAGGGTTCTTAAAGGAGTTGTAAAGGCATAAGTTTTTTTATCTTAATGCATTCTATGCATTAAGATAAAAAAAACTTTTGTGCGCAGCAGCCACCCCAGCACCCCCTAATTACTTACCTGAGCCCCATCTCTCTCCAGCGATGTCCACGAATGTCTAAGCCATCCAGGATGCTCCTCCTGATTGGCTGAGACACAGCAGTGGTGCCACTGGCTCCCACGGCTGTCAAACAAACTCAGTCAGCCAATCAGGGGAGAGAAGGGGCGGGGCCGGGTCAGGTCTCTGTGTCTGAATGGACACACGGAGCTGTGACTTGGCTCCAGTGCCCCAATAGGAAGCTGCTTGCTGTGGGGTCACTCGATAAAAGGGAGGGGCCAGGAGCAGCAAAGAGGGACCCAAGAAGAGGAGGACCTGGGCTGCTCTGTGCATAACCAACTGCACAGAAGAGGTAAGTATAACATGTTTGTTATTTTTTTTAAATGAGACTTAACAATCTCTTTAATATTCCCTGTTGTATCAAAAAATAAAAATAAAAGTTTTGGCTAAAGATAAGCTATCAAACTCATAATTAATTTAAATCAATTCACTTTGCAAGAGATCAATGGAATAATGGTGCTGGGGGATATCAAGGGTGTATGGGGGAAAACAATGCTGAGGGGGGATCTGGGGTGTGTAGGGGGTAGCAATGCTTGGGGTAGTTGTGTGGCTATAGTGCTAGAGCAGGGGTCTTCAAACTATGGCCCTCCAGTTGTTCAGGAACTACAATTCCCATCATGCCTAGTCATGTCTGTGAATGTCGGCGTTTTACAATGCCTTATGGGATGTGTAGTTCCGCAACAGCTGGAGGGCCGTAGTTTGAGGATCCCTGTGCTAGAGGTATCAGGGATGTAGAGAGGCCACAGTGTAGGGGGTATCAGGGATGCAGTGGGGTCACAATACAAGGGGTATCTTATGGTATATGGTTACAGTGCTGGGGGGAATATCAAGGGTGTAGAGGGGCCAGAGTGCTGGGGGGATATCTAGGGTGTAGAGGGGTCAGAGTGCTGGGGGGACATCTAGGGTGTAGAGGGGTCAGAGTGCTGGGGGGACATCTAGGGTGTAGAGGGGTCAGAGTGCTGGGGGGACATCTAGGGTGTAGAGGGGCAGGAGGGCTGAGGGGACATTTGGGGTGTAGAGGGGTCCGAGTGCTGGGGGGGATATCTGGGATGTAGAGGGGTCAGAGTGCTGGGGGGATATCTGGGATGTAGAGGGGTCAGAGTGCTGGGGGGATATCTGGGGTGTAGAGGGGACAGAATGCTGTCGTACATGAACTCGACGTCCGATTTTCATTTATTTAAAGCGTTTTTCTTCCGAAAAAAATCGTAAGAACAAGACTACGCATGCTCAGAAATGAAAGAATACATACAAAACTATTTAACACATTATGTCGCTTCTGAAGTTGTATTCTGTCGTACGAGAATTTTCTAGCATGCAACAAAAAAACATCTGAAAATCTGATTGTGTGTACGAGGCTTTAGGCCCCTTTCACACAGGCTTTCCGATTAGGTCCGCCTGTCAGTTTTTCAGGCGGACCTAATTGGTCGCTCCATGCACCTCTATGGAGTAGCAGATGTCAGCGGTGACATGTCCGCTGACATCCGCCGCTATCCGATCTGATCCTGTCCGTGAAATCCAGACGGATGGAAACCCTATTTTCCATCCATCTGGAGAATAGGATCGGATGGAAATGGACAGGCGGTCTTGTTGTGGAGAATTTTATGAAGATGTATTTAATATGTATTGTCATAGTGTCACCCAGTGTTAGTACTTCCGCAACCCGCTCTAAAGAGCTGACTGGGGCAGTCTGAGGCTGGTTGAGATAAACTTCCTGATTTGGAGAAGGGTGTTTGCGGAGTGAGGCCTCTCTGCAAACACATTATCAGTTTAGCAGGTGTGTGCTCTTGTCATCTCTGTATGCCTGATCAGCATTTGAGGTGATGGCGTGAGCGCACTCCTGCGGATAAGCTCCCCTCATCAGGAACTGTGCTCATTGGTTATTGTATTATTATTGTATTGAATCCTTTAAGCTATATTTCTTGTGTTGTATTCTGAGTGGAGCTCCTGTGGAGGAAGTCACATGTTGTGACATCACTTCCGGCTGGGAGTTTAATAAAAAGCTTTTATGGGCGTCGGCATGGGAGTGAGGCTGTGATGACGAGAGAAGGACAGGGTGGTGATGCTTCCTTTGAATGAATGGCAAATCGAATGAATGGTGAGTGGAACTTTAGCTTAAGAAGCATTATTGCATTAAGATGAAATCTTTGATATTTAGCACAGGAAAAATAGGCTGCGTGCTCTGCATACAACCTATTTTTCCACGAGTCTGTTTTCATCCGATCTCCATAAAGGAGAGCGGGGCTTTGACAGGTCCATCTCCGCACAGTGAACAGAGACAGACCTGTCATCCGCCTGCTCAGCGGGGATTAGCGGATCGATCCCTGCTGAGCAAAGCGGATTCCGTACATGGACAAGCCCATGTGAAAGGGGTCTAAGGCCTCATACACACGGTTTGATTGTTGTACGACCGAGCGTCCGATTTTTGTCAAAAGCGCGTGTGCAGGATTTTGTCTAGCATACTAACTATACGCCAATTGTCGTTTGACAAACACGAAAGTAGTGACATACTATGAGAGTATAAAGAGGAAGTTCATTTCTCAAGCGCCACCCTTTGGGCTCCTTCTGCTGATTTCGTGTTAGCTTGGTGAGCGTTGATTCACGATTTTCAGATCGTACAAATCAAATGCCTTTTAAAATACGTTTGGCATAACTACATCAGTATCACCAGCAAAGCAGCTTCATTATTATCCCTTTAAAGAAGATGAGAATGTGAGCTGCATTTCGACATTTCATCAATTGCCGGGTCACGATTGTTAATTCTAGATTACGAACAGTAGTTTACAAGATCGAACTCTTCCCAGTCGTTCCTTGATTCCGAGCATGCGTGTTTGTACTTTCGACTTTTGTGTGACGATTTCTGTACTGACCATCCGAAAATCAGACGTTGAGTTCACATCCGACAAAAAATTTATAGCCTGCACACCCAGCTTTTGACGAAAAAGTCAAATCGGCTGTCGAAAACACAGTACTAACAATCAGAAAATCCGCAGACAGCTCATCTTACGAATTTTCACTTCTGATTTTCTTATCTTGTTTATGAGGCCTAAAGCCCTGTACACACGATCGGATTTCCTATGGTTTTTTAACCGATGGATTTTTCCATCGGAAAACCGATGAAGCTGACTTTCATCAGTCTTGCCTACACACCATCAGTCAAAAAACCGACCGTTCCAAACGCGGTGACGTAAAACACTCCGATGAGCCGAGAAAAATTAAGTTCAATGCTTCTGAGCATGCGTCGACTTGATTCTGAGCATGCGTGGGTTTTTTATCCGATGAAGTTCCCCACAGACGATAGTAATTTGCTATCGGTTTTTTAACCATCGGATAAATTTAAAACATGTTCTATTTTTAAACACTGATGGAAAAAAGACCGATGAGGCCCATACACGATCTGTTTGTCCGATGAAAAAAGTCCATCGGACTATTTTCATCGGTTAAACCTATCGTGTGTACAGGGCTTTAGTCTCTAGCTATCAGTATTGTATTTCACTTATTAGAGACTGCAGAACTTCTGGTGTCTTTAATTAGACAGACTCTGGTAGACTTGCTGTGAGATTAGACAATCGGCAAGACTCAAAATTATACAGTGTTACTAAGCAGGAAGCAAATCCAGCATATGCAATGAGTAAATGTTAGGCCCCATGCACACAGGGCATTTTTGCAGCTGCTAACAGCAGCTTTAGACGTTTTTTTTTACAGCTTCAAAACGCCCATCCATGTTATTCTATTGTGTCATGCACACTAGAGCTTTTATGAGCTCCAAGTGGCATAGGCGTTTTCCAGCTGCAAAAAAAAACCAATTCCAGTGCGTTCTGGAGCTTTAGGTTCGAGCTGCAAAAACGCCTGACGCTATTAAACGCGCATAAACGCCTCAAACGCGCAAAAACGCCGCGATTTGCGTTTTTGAGGTCCGGGATTTTTTTTTTTTTTTTAAAAGGTCAAAAAAATGTCAAAAAATGTTTACAAAACATGGACAGGCGTTTTTAAGCTCTAAAAAAAGCGGCTGTAAAAACGCCCTGTGTGCATGGGGCCTAAATGCTTCTATTTACAAACTATGCAGAAAAACAAGGTTTTTTATATACAGGTCCTTCTCAAAAAATTAGCATATTGTGATAAAGTTCATTATTTTCTGTAATGTACTGATAAACATTAGACTTTCATATATTTTAGATTCATTACACACAACTGAAGTAGTTCAAGCCTTTTCTTGTTTTAATATTGATGATTTTGGCATACAGCTCATGAAAACCCAAAAATCCTATCTCAAAAAATTAGCATATCATGAAAAGGTTCTCTAAACGAGCTATTAACCTAATCATCTGAATCAACTAATTAACTCTAAACACCTGCAAAAGATTCCTGAGGCTTTTAAAAACTCCCAGCCTGGTTCATTACTCAAAACCGCAATCATGGGTAAGACTGCCAACCTGACTGCTGTCCAGAAGGCCATCATTGACACCCTCAAGCAAGAGGGTAAGACACAGAAAGAAATTTCTGAACGAATAGGCTGTTCCCAGAGTGCTGTATCAAGGCACCTCAGTGGGAAGTCTGTGGGAAGGAAAAAGTGTGGCAGAAAACGCTGCACAACGAGAAGAGGTGACCGGACCCTGAAGAAGATTGTGGAGAAGGACCGATTCCAGACCTTGGAGGACCTGCGGAAGCAGTGGACTGAGTCTGGAGTAGAAACATCCAGAGCCACCGTGAACAGGCGTGTGGAGGAAATGGGCTACAGGTGCCGCATTCCCCAGGTCAAGCCACTTTTGAACCAGAAACAGCGGCAGAAGCGCCTGACCTGGGCTACAGAGAAGCAGCACTGGACTGTTGCTCAGTGGTCCAAAGTACTTTTTTCGGATGAAAGCAAATTTTGCATGTCATTCGGAAATCAAGGTGCCAGAGTCTGGAGGAAGACTGGGGAGAGGGAAATGCCAAAATGCCTGAAGTCCAGTGTCAAGTACCCACAGTCAGTGATGGTCTGGGGTGCCATGTCAGCTGCTGGTTTTGGTCCACTGTGTTTTATCAAGGGCAGGGTCAATGCAGCTAGCTATCAGGAGATTTGGAGCACTTCATGCTTCCATCTGCTGAAAAGCTTTATGGAGATGAAGATTTCATTTTTCAGCACGACCTGGCACCTGCTCACAGTGCCAAAACCACTGGTAAATGGTTTATTGACCATGGTATTACTGTGCTCAATTGGCCTGCCAACTCTCCTGACCTGAACCCCATAGAGAATCTGTGGGATATTGGGAAGAGAAAGTTGAGAGACGCAAGACCCAACACTCTGGATGAGCTTAAGGCCACTATCGAAGCATCCTGGGCCTCCATAACACCTCAGCAGTGCCACAGGCTGGTTGCCTCCATGCCACACTGCATTGAAGCAGTCATTTCTGCAAAAGGATTCCCGACCAAGTATTGAGTGCATAACTGAACATAATTATTTGAAGGTTGACTTTTTTTGTATTAAAACACTTTTCTTTTATTGGTCGGATGAAATATGCTAATTTTTTGAGATAGGAATTTTGGGTTGTCATGAGCTGTATGCCAAAATCATCAATATTAAAACAAGAAAAGGCTTGAACTACTTCAGTTGTGTGTAATGAATCTAAAATATATGAAAGTCTAATGTTTATCAGTACATTACAGAAAATAATGAACTTTATCACAATATGCTAATTTTTTGAGAAGGACCTGTATTAACACACACTGATACAACTACATTCCACATCCACAAGGTGTTACCAATAATATGTGCGTCTAAAAAACATGAAAATTGTTACATTGACTTCTTGTCTACCAAGGAAGGTAGCAAAGAATTAAAAAAAACTGTTAGAAAAATTATAATAAACAGAAATAATAAAAAGTTTTATAAACAGCAGCGCAAATATTGTATGATATAAAAAAAATGCAACTGCCACTATTTTGTTCTCCAGGGGCGGTCATTTACTAAGAGTTCTGTGAAGTACTGGCGCTCTACATGTAATTGCGCCGATTTCAGGCAATTAAGAGTTCAATGAGGTGAACATGTGCCTGAAAAATCGTGCTATTAGCGGCAATCATGTCTTAGTAAATTCAGGATCGGCGCTAATCGGCGATTCCGTGGATCTGCAAGTGCCAATTGCGAACCCCATTGAAGTTTGAGAGCCGAACAGGAAAAATCAAAAGTGCCCATTTTGAAGGCAAGTAATTGTCCATAAAAGGGGCATGGGGGTCTGGGTACTGCCCTGGGGGACATGTATCAATACAAAAAAAATGTTTTCAATTGATTTTAATGATGCTTAAAGTGAAACAATCAAAATGAAATATTCCTTTAAATATTGTGCATGGGGGGTCCCCTTAGTCTGCCTGTAAAGTGGCACATATGTGCGATGTGTAGAACATGCCGCAGCAATAATGACATTTCTAATAATTTCATTTAACCACTTTAGGCCCGAACCATTTCACTGGCCAAAGACCAGGACCAGGCCACTTTTTGCAATTCGGAACTGCGTCGCTTTAACTGACAATTGCGCGGTCGTGCGATGTGGCTCCTAAACAAAATTGACGTCCTTTTTTCCCACAAATAGAGCTTTCTTTTGGTGGTATTTGATCACCTCTGCGGTTTTTATTTTTTTGCGCTATAAACAAAAATAGAGCGACAATTTTGAAAAAAATTCAATATTTTTTACTTTTTGCTATAATAAATATCCCCAAAAAATATATATTAAAAAAAAATGTTTTCCTCAGTTTAGGCCGATACGTATTATTCTACATATTTTTGGTAAAAAAATTGCAATAAGCGTTTATTGATTGGTTTGCGCAAAAGTTATAGCGTCTACAAAATAGGGGGTAGTTTTATGGCATTTAAATTTTTGTAATTTTTTTTACTAGTAATGGCGGAGATCAGCGATTTTTATTGTGACTGCGACATTATGGGGGAAACATCGGACACTTTTGACACCATTTTGGGACCATTGTAATTTTTACAGCGATCAGTGCTATAAAAATGCACTGATTACTGTAAGTGAAGGGGTTAACCACTAGGTGGCGAGAACGGGGTTAAGTGTGACCTAGGGAGTGATTCTTACCGTTAGGGGGCGTGGCTACCAGTGACACGTCACTGATCACCATTCCTGATCACGGAAACGGTGAGATCAGTGACATGTCACTAGGCAGAACAGGGGAATGCCTTGTTTACAAAGGCATCCCCCTGTTCTGCCTTTGCTGACCGCAATCGCGGGCCGCCCGGGAATATCAAGTTCCCGGGACCTGCGAGCACACTTGGCGGCAAATTTAAAGGGGCTTACAGGTACCCCCATGTGCCTGTCCGTGCCATGTTGTCGACGTACATCTGCGTGCGGCGGTTGGCAAGTGGTTAAACTTGCTCACGGCTGTAATGTATTGCCGGCTCCCTGGAATATAGATGTAAAAAAAATTGGCGTGAGGCCCCCCCCAAATGCAGCCTGGAGGTCAGGAAAAGGGGGAGGGAACGAGCGAGCGCCCGCCTCCTGAACTGTACCAGGCCGCATGACATTCTTCCCTCCTCATCAACATGGGGACAAGGTGCTTTGGGGTGGAGGGCAGAGCCTCCTGCCCCAATGCACCCCTCCTGCCATGTTGAGGGCAAGCGGTCTGGTATGGTTCAGGTGGGAGGGGCGCTCGCTCGTCCCCTCCCTTTCCTGACCTGCCAGGCTGCATGCTCAGATAAGGGTCTGGTCTGGTTGTCCTTAAATCCAGACCAGAGCCAAAGGGCCTGGTATGGATTGGGGGAGAGGGGACCGCACGCCG
This sequence comes from Rana muscosa, assembly GCA_029206835.1. Classification (NCBI taxonomy): domain Eukaryota; kingdom Metazoa; phylum Chordata; class Amphibia; order Anura; family Ranidae; genus Rana; species Rana muscosa. The sequence goes on from CM055119.1 coordinate 94,721,084, forward strand.
ATTTTGGTCTGAATTTTTTAATAGCCGGGTGCCGGCAATTGTAACCTTGTCTCATCCTACTTAGGACAATGGCTTGGTGGTGTGCACTGATGTCTACAAAGCACCCAGGTTACGAGTTCAAATCCCAGCCAACTTACCACCCACCTAAGGTAGCTGCATTGATTTTTCCAGTGCATAAGCATATTAAACACAAAAAAAAGTAAACTAACACCCTGCTTGTTTAAATTTATATAGGCCTCAAGCACCTGTGACCAATTAACCACTCCCCCTAATTAGTAGGCTGAAGGGAAAAAAAGAAAAAGAAAAATAGGATATTTTACTCACCCTAAAATCCTTTTCTCTGAGGTCATGGACCGACACATCTTCCTATTGACAAAGTGGGTATTATCCGTTATTTAGGAGTGACTAGGCAGAAAAACTTGTAAAAAGTGTTGCATCACACCTTCTACAGCACCGCCCAGGGGGCAGACCCTCTGGATATAATCCCTCTCTCTGCACCTCACAGATCAGTTCGTCAAAAGCAGTACAAACTTAAAATGAGGGGTGGGTGCTGTGTCGGTCCATGAACTCAGAGAAAATGATTTTACGGTGAGTAAAATATCCCATTTACTCTTTCGTTCATGGACCAACACAGCTTCCTATTGACATAGTGGGACGTCCCAAAGCAGTGTCAAAAAAGAGGGGTGGGAACAGCATTAAAACTTCACCCCAAACAGAGCAGAGCTCCTCCATGGAGGAGTTGCAACTCTAAACAGCCGCAATACCTTGAGGCCGAAGAAGCATCCGAAGAGGCACACACATCAACTTGTAAAGTTTAGTGAACCTGGTGAAACGGACGCTTGATGCTCTAAGAGCTCGGACAGCGTCCAAAAAATACAACGTATTTTCCTTAGGATTCGACGGATGAGGACACAAGGATGGCAGTACAATGTCTACCTAGATGGAAGGTCGAACGACCCTAGGAAGGAAGAAGAAGTCTGCGGACGCAGCACCACCTATCCTTGTGAAAGATCAAATAAGGAGCCTTGCATGACAAGGCTGCCGGCTCTGAAAATCGTCTAACTGACGTAAACCAAGAGGCATCTCTTGCCCTGGTCGAATGCGCCGGGAAAGGGAGGCGCCTGACCCTTCATGGTGTAAGCCTGATCACAATCTGTCTGATCCACCTAGAGATGGTGGCCTACGGGACCGCTGGGCCCTACTAGGGACCAGCCACTGGAACAAACAGTAAGCCTGGACTCTGGAATGGAGCAGTGCCAGACAAGCATTCTCTGAGAGTTCGGACATCGTCCAAGGAATGCAACGTCGTCTCCTTAGGATTCAATGGATGAGGACACAAGAATGGCAGTACAATGTCTTCCTTGCGATGGAAGGTCGAACACGACCTTAGGAAGAAACGAAGGCTGCGGACGCAGCACCACCTTATCCTTGTGGAAGATCAGATAAGGAGCCTTGCCCTTATCCTTGTGGAAGATCAGATAGGGAGGCTTGTATGACAAGGCTGCCCGCTCAGAAACCCGTCTTAACAGCCACCAAAAAGGACCACTTTCTAAGAAAGTGTCAACAAGGGAATCTCCCTGATGTTCTCAAACGGTGGTTTCTGAGACACTTAGAGGCCATGCCGTTGAAGCCATCGACTGCAGGCAGGATGGCATATGGGACCCTGCGATAGCAGGTCCTCTCGTAGTGGTAGATGCCAAAAGGACGTCTGCTACACAAGCCCCACGGAGGTAGTGGAGGGTGGCCCGGAAGGGCCGCCTGCCGAACCCACTGTACAAACCTTCTCACTAGAGAGTGAACCACCAGGGGTCGTTGAAAAGACAGCCAGGGCAGATACCTGCCCCTTAATTGTACTTAAAGAAAAAACATTTTTTGGCCCGTTCCCTGCTGAAAACAGCAGGACTCTGGAACCAAATAAGTCTGCGGATGCCACCTCATCGTCTCACAAATGGATATGTAGGTCTTCCAAGTGCGATGGTAAATCTTCATAGGGGATGATTTCTGAGCACTTTTCATGTTCGAGATCACCGAGTCTGACAGGTCCCGGTCTCTTAGCGCCTGGCTCTCAAGCCATGCCCTCAAGCCAGTGACTGTAAAAACAGAATGGCATATGGGACCTTGTGACAGCAGGTCCTTCCTTAGCGGTAGATGCCAAAAGGCGTCTGCTACCAAACGCACTAGATTGGCGTACCAAGGACGCCAAAGCCAATTCAGAGCAATTGGGACCATTGTAATCCTCTCTGCCTCCAGTCTGTGAAGCAGATGAGGAAGGAGCTTCTGAGGAGGAAAGGCATGGATTAGTCGGTACTGACTCCATGGTGCCATCAACGCATCTGTCGTGTTTGCCCATGGGTCTCTTGACCTGGCCATAAACCTCCTACCTTCCGAATGATTCCAGAAGTCAGGAGACATACGACTGGCGTGCTTCCCCTCTGGTAAGGGAGCCCGATGCTGCAGCAGAGCTGCTTGTTCCTCCTTGATGATTGACATACGTCACCACTGTGGTGTTTGTCCGACTGGATTCTGACTGGATTTCAGGCCAATGATCTGCAATGTGATTCCTCCGGAGTCCAGCGACCCAGGTTGACTGAGCTATTCAGACTTCTCTGCAACCGGGAAGCCAGGCGTCCGCCATGACCACCATCCAGTAAACAGGAAGGAACAACTTCCCAGACAAAAATGCCGGTGATGTCGGGCCACCAACTAGGGAGGTCCTGATTAGGTGGCTCACCTGGATCTAGATAATCCAGGGATGAAGGGCACTTGACCCTTTAAGACCGAGTTACCTTCTGTAATACTCGCGTGTGAAATAGTGCCTATGGTACCGCCTCGAAGGAGGCTACCATGAGGCCCAGGACTCGCCTGAAAAAGTGGCGTGACAACCCATCTTTGGGATGTCAACTGCCGCACCGCAGCCGAAGGGTCTGCAACTTTCCCCTAGGGGGAAAAAAACGTACACCTCTGAGGAGTCCAGAATCAACCCTAGACACACTAGGAGTTGGGACGGTATCAATCCTGGCTTCTGAGTGTTCAGCACCCCACCAGTATCGGAGGGTCTGACAGGTTATAGACACGCTCACATCTAAATTTAAGTTTTAAGTGACCCTCAGAAGATCGTCCAAGTTGCCCATGATAGCGAAGCCACGCTGTCCTAGTAGGGCCAGAATCGGGGCAAGCACCTAGGTGAACACCCTTGGTGCCGATGCCAGGCCAAGGGGAGAGCCACCATTGGTAGTGGTCTTCCCCGGCCGCCAATGCAGACATCTGATGCCTGGTGCATCTGGAGACATGCAGTGTGCGTCCTTGATAATCAAGAATGCCAGAAAATCCCCTGGATGGAGGGCAGCGACAACAGAGCGAGCCAACTCCTTTCCGGAATCTTTGTACTTTTTACAAAGCAGTTGAGGGTCCTGAGATCCAAGATTGGATGAATCCCCTCCAGTACTACGAACAGATTTGAGTAGAACCCCTGAACCCGTTCCTGTACTAAGACAGGAAGGTCTACCCTGCGTCTCAGCAGGTCTTGGACCGCTCCATGTAGGGCTTCCCGACAAGTCGGCTGAAGCTGGCGGTTAAGAGGGAAAATGAAAAATCTGTTTGGCAGGCAAGCAAGGTTGGGCTTGCAAACCCAGGGATGCTAATGTCCCTCAGCAGGCGCTTTATCAGCCTGGGGTCGTTTACTTGCCGCACTAGGCGGACGAAGGGACCGCTTCTGCTCGGTGAAGGAGGGCCCTAGCCTATGGCGTGGCTCCTTACCTTTTTTGGATTGCAGAAGCAATGTGCTCTTACCTTACCTGTAGCATCTTAAATTATGTCATCCAGAGAGGCCCCAAAAAAGACTGTCGCCCTAAAAGGGCAGATCCGACAGGGCCTTCTTGGAAGATTGGTCCGCAGACCAGCATCTTAGCCAGATCAGGTGGCGTAGCGCCACCGCATAAACTGAGGCTCAAGACAGCAAGGGGATAGTATCCATGTCTGACTTGCAGACAGACAGACTCAAGGCCCTGTACCAACTGGTCGGCCAGAGCTACCTCGTACGGAGGAGCCTCCCGTGCATTTAACCCCTGGGAGTAGCATCTTTGCCTACTCAGTAAGTTTCTGAGGCATCAGAAAAACCCCAGCCAATGCTGGACATACCGCTGAGCCCCCCACTGAAGACAGGAGCCCCTTCCACTGGAATCATGGTAACTTGTTAAGTCTGGACACAGGGGGGTCCACTATCGGGGGGAGAGGTCCATCTCTTCAGGAACTCTCCTCAAGGGCTACCGGACTGCCCAACAAAAAATAAAAAAAAATTGGGGCTGCGGAAAAACCTCAGTGGGTCTTCCCACTCCTTGTACAAGAGCTTATCAAAATAAGACACACAAGGAAACACCTTAGCAGTGCGGTCCGGCTTAAACGTATTCCGCACTGCAGAAAAAAAGGTCAGATACCAAAGCCTTTTGCGTGCTGACCAGGACTTGGAGCATTCTCACTGTCCGATCGGTCACGGTCTGCAGTCTCTGATGCCTCAGAATCCGAGCCATGAGCCATAGCTGGGCCTGGTTCTGCATCAGAATTATCCCCGGAGGATTGCGGGGGACGGGGGCGTTTACTACCCCCCATGTTCCCATGTGCCGCTTCCACCCTGGCAACAGACATAGCGCCCACAGATACATCAGGGGCATCAGCTACCAAGTCAGGTGTTAAAGGGGAAAAAACGTCTGCTTCAGACGCCCTGCTGACCCACGCGCTTACACCCACAGGGCTCCAGGCTGCTTTAGAGATGCAGGGTCTCCCAGAAGACTCACCCTTGGAACGATACCGCTATGCTGCCATGTGCTCTGTCTGTGATGCCATCCCACCGCTGCCTGTCAGTCTGATTCTCATCAGCGTTCCCTCTGTGAATTTGCGCCAGTGAAAAAATGCACCCTAGAGGCCGGAGACTACCGCAAAATGGCCACCAAGCGGCTGTATGGAAACAATGTGGGCTCTAAGAAAATGGCCGACGAGCCAAATATAGAGGCAAAAGCAGCCGCGAGCCACAAAAATATGGCTGCCGAGCGGCAGTATCTACATACAGGCGTGAATCATAAGAAACATGGCCTGCCAGGCAGTCGATAGAGGCCAAAGCAGGCGCGAACCACAAGAAAATGGCCGCCGAGCGGCGATCTATACTAATAGGCGCGAAACCACAAGAAAATGGCCGCCGGACAGTCACTAGAGGCCAAAACAAGCATGAACCACCGCAAAATGGCCACCGACAGCATGGAGGGAGAGAGCACACACACAGGTAAGCAAAATTACATCTTTAAAAATGACAACACAGCGCAGCCCCGCTCCAGATGGAGCCCCCCAGGTGACCCCCAGCACCCTTAGCTCAGAGCCCAGGGAGGAAAGGGGCCACAACCACTTACTTGATCTCTCCAGTAATGTCCAGTCAAGTCACCCTGCCGAAGCAGGGGAGCTACTTACCTTTCCTGCATGGATCGTGCTGGAAGACATTCCGGACAGATCATCATCCGCACACGGAGGTGACTGTCGGGCAGGCATGCAGTGATTGAACCCTAGGGAACGATCATATGCATGCCCTGGAGCGCTAGCTCACCAGACAGGCTACTGCGACTCGGCCGTAAGGTCAGCCGAAGCTGAGCGGTCCAATACAAGCCTTGGAGCGTAAGCTCACCAGATAGGCTACTGCGACTCGGCCGTAAGGTCAGCCGAAGCTGAGCGGTCCAATACAAGCCTTGGAGCGTAAGCTCACCAGATAGGCTACTGCGACTCGGCCGTAAGGTCAGCCGAAGCTGAGCGGCTGATGCAGGCCCTGGAGCGTAGGTTCACCGGCCACCCGTAGAGTGACGGGCATGTCGTGGAAAACCCAGTGGGGGGGACTACAAGGATAGAGGACCCAGCCTGTCACCCAGTCGGCAGTTGATCGAAGATCGCAGGAACCAAAAAATAAATAAATACAACATTTTTCCCCGGACCAATGGGCCCGAAGGGAGCCATGTCCTACTCCTTGTTAGACAGAAAAAAACTGATCTGCGAGGTGCAGAGAGAGGGATTATACCCAGAGGGTCCGCCCCCTGGGCGGTGCTGTAGAAGGTGTGATGCAACACTTTTTACAAGTTTTTCTGCCTAGTCACTCCTAAATAACGGATAATACCCACTATGTCAATAGGGAGCTGTGTCGGTCCAAAAGGCTGTTTAAAAAGTGCCTAAAATAGGTGTTAAAAAGCTTCAAGGAAAAAAGACCCAAAAATAACCTAAAATGCAACCCAGCAGTCAAAAGCAAAACTTGTTTACACTCTCCACTCAAGGTCTTCACTGTCTAGCCTCCAACCAACAAGACTGGCCCACAGTAGTGTGTGATTTTTGGAATATGCAGCAAGTTTTCAGCAGGTGATACCATCGGTGGGATTCAAACCCATTGCTTGAACCTTTGAACGTAGCAGGGGACACCACTACGCTACTGAGCTGACCACAAGTATACATAGGAAATACATGTACTAATGTTTGATTCTTTTAAACCTATACAATAAATGTTTTGCATTTGAGGCATTAATGTTATGGTAACAACCATGCTCATGTGGCATTGGCTATTAGGCATTCGCCTATAATCAGCATATGCTGCTGATTAAGATGCAAGCTTTGCGGTTTTTATTTTCACAGTATATAGTTGGTTGCTAAGCAAGGGGCCAGGAAGCAGGCCGCCTTGTCCTTAACAACCGATGAGTCATCTGCTGTCAGCTGGACTCCCGTTTTTTGGGGGGGACTTTCTAATCACAGACAAGCATGTGTGCACAACCAAATACTTTTGTATGCAACTAGATTTAATACAGGTTTGAAGAGGTGTGAATCGTTTGCAGTTATAAAATATGTAGTTTGAGTCTGTAAAAGTCAAAGATAAAAGCAAAAAACAATCAACTTTTTATTTCAACATTAGTCTAAACATTTATTACATTAATGTACTTGGGCCAAAAAAATATATAAAAAAGGCATTGAAATGATGCTCCAGCATTTGACAATATAGTTAGAAGGGCCCTGCTCAAAAGAGATCTACAAGAATAGGACACTAAAAATTTGACACATTAAACAAATCACATTAGAAAAGCAGGGATACAAATCAAGCTAACAACCATGACAAACCTTTGTGGTGATTTTTGGAAACCACAAAAAAGTTAAATGGCAGGATTATCATAAGCAAAAACAGACAAAATTAATACAAAAGCCAAAAAGGCAGCACACAAAATACATTGACACATACAAAGCAGGAACGAATTAGCAGGAACCTTCCTTTTCATCTAAACCATTACATAGCAGTTGTAAGTCTAATGCCGTGTGCACACAACCGTTTTTAATGTCATTGAAAAAAACGGCATTTTTCTCGACGTGATTCTTCTCAAGCCTGCCTTGCCTACACACTATCGTGGAAAAAAATGTTTGAGTAAAGCGCGGTGACGTACAACACGTACGACGGCACTATAAAGGGGAAGTTCCATTCGGATAGCGCCACCCTTCATGTTAGTAAAGTTTGTTGAGCGACGATTCGCGCTTTTCAGTCTCGTGCTTTTCAGTCCGTTACAGCGTGAGGAATGTGCTATCTCCATTACGAACGCTAGTTTTACCAGAACGAGCGCTCCCGTCTCATACTTGATTCTGAGCATGCGCATTTTTTTTCACGTCATTAAAGCCCACACACGGCCATTTTTCATGACGAGAAAAACGACGATGTAAAAAACGACGTGAAAAAATTAGAGCATGTTCCAATTTTTTCATGCCCGTTTTTCACGTCGTGAAAAATGCTCTGAAGCCCACACATAATCATTTTTAATGACCATTTTAAAAAATGACATTTTTCTCGTCATTAAAAACGGTCGTGTGTACACGGCATAACATGTGAGATTTAGAAGCAATCAAACAACAGCCTTAGTGGGGTGTGGGTCAGGAATTATGCACACCCCCCACAAAAAAAAAACAAACACAAAAACATATCTATTTGTAACCCAATATACACACTGCAAAGAAAGATTCTGGGCTGTTCTTAGGCCAAACACCCACCACAAAAGCAGGTCTTTAACCACTTCGCGCCTAAGGACGTCCATGGACGTCCTTGACTTTGAGCCGGGATATCTGAATGATGCCTGCAGCTACAGGCATCATTCAGATATCGTTTTTTAGAGCCGGCAATTCTCTGTACCGTAAGAATGATCATAGCGGCTGTTCCGCCGCTTGATCGTTCTTACAGGCGGCGAGAGGGGACGTCCCCCCCTCCCGCCGCCCTCCGGTGCTTCTACCGACTCACCTGAGCGATCGGTGAGTCGGTGACAGGATCCGCCGGCCCCGGCTTCTTACAATAGAGATTTCCGGCGGACCAGATGGTCGCCGGAGTCTCTATGATCGTTCGAAGGCCGGGCGCGATGTTATGACGTCACGCCCGGCCTCTGCATTCAAAAAAACGGCGCCGCTTCGGCTAGGAAGCGGTGATCGTTTTTTTTTTTTTTTTTCATTTCAGGCTTCCCAGCCTAGAGGTGAGATGTGGGGTCTTATTGACCCCATATCTCACTGTAAAGAGGACCTGTCATGCTTATTCCTTTTACAAGGGATGTTTACATTCCTTGTAATAGGAATAAAAGTGATCATTTTTTTTTTTTCTAACTGTCAAAGTAAAAAGTTAAGTGTAAAATGAACAATAAATAAAAAAAAAAAAATTGTAAAGCGCCCCTGTCCCCGGTAGCTCGTACGCAGAAGCGAACGCATACGTAAGTCCCGCCCACATATTAAAAAGGTGTTCAGAACACACATGTGGGGTATCGTAGCGAACGTTAGAGCGAGAGCAATAATTCTAGCCCTAGACCTCCTCTGTAACTCAAAACATGTAACCAATAAAAAAATTGAAAGCGTCGCCCATGAGGATTTTTAAGTACCGAAGTTTGGCGCCATTCCACAAGCGTGTACAATTTTGAAGGGTGACATGTTAGGTATCTATTTACTCGGCGTAACTTCATCTTTCACAGTATGCAAAAAAATTGGGCTAACTTTAATGTTTTAATATTTTTTAATTCATGAAACCGTTTTTTTTCCCAAAAAAATGCGTTTGAAAAATTATTGCGCAAATACCGTGCGAGATAAAAAGTTGCAATGACCGCCATTGTATTCTCTAGGGTCTTTGCTTAAAAAACATATATATTGTTTGGGGGTTATATGTAATTTTCTAGCAAAAAAATGAGGCTTTTTACATGTAGGAGCGAAGTGTCAGAATTGGCCCGGATGCGAAGTGGTTAAATAACTTACTGTATATACTCAAGTATAAGCCAAGTTTTTCAGCCCTTTTTTTTTACTGAAAATGACCCCATCGGCTTATATTCGAGTCATGTTGCCACTTACTTGTCTAAGGTGTGTGCGGCAGTCATCTCCGGTGTGTGCGGGGTCTCCGTATCTCGGCCCAGAGCTAGCATCCGCCCCGGCCGCCTGTGTATTATTTCGCTCGCTCGTGTCTGTAGCAGAGCCGCTGCCGTAACTCCCACCCAAGCCATGACGCTGTGCACCAAGATTGGCTGCTGTGACTGCCATGTCCTAGCAGCCAGTGACATCATTGGCGCGGCACCTCCCGGCTACCCGCCCGCTGTCTGTATTAAAGATCCTACTGCAGGGGGCGGGAGTCGGGAGATGAAAGAGAGCGGAAGTCCGCTCTAATAAGGCAAGCACAGTACAGTAATACAGTAATACACAGAATGACTGGACATTGATGGGACACTGGACACTGATGGGGACACTCTGATTTTTCACTGATGGGGACACTCTGATAAAACACTGGATGGGGACACTCTGATAAAACACTGGATGGGGACACTGAGGGGGACACTCTTATCAGAGTGTCCCCCTCAGTGTTTTATCAGAGTGTCCCCGTCAGTGTTTGATAAAACACTGATGGGTAACTATTTTAAATTTTTTAAATTTACCGTTCCAGTAGCTGCTGCATTTCCCACCCTAGGCTTATACTTGAGTCAATACGTTTTCCCAGTTTTTTGTGGTAAAATTAGGTGCCTCGGCTTATACTCAGGTCAGCTTATACTCGAGTATATACGGTAGCTAGGATTGCCAACACACCCACTTAGCCCCACCCAGTAAAGGACACACCCACCAGTGTAATTGATTCAGTCTTTTTATGTTTGCCTTAAGTCAGGGGTGTCCAAACTTTTTTGAAAGAGGGCCAGATTTGATAAAGTGAACGTGCGTGAGGGCCGAACATTTTGCCTGACATTCTTTGAACCATTAAAATTCGGTCTCAGTGTGTTCGTCCGAGCACTAATACACTGCCCAACAAGAATTCTCCTACCTTTGTGGCTGCGTGTGGTGAATATATATATCTCCTCTTTGGTCCCCAACAAATCCCAAAGCTCCGCTCAAGGTAAGGATGAGCTCAGGTTGTAAAAAATATATATTTTCTCTATCCCCTGAGAAATCTGGCCTTTATCTCTTCTGTGGCCACTAAGCTCCACTCAGGGCAAGGATGAGCTTTTTTTTTTTATATTCTCTCTGGCCCCCACTTGTAATTTGCCCTTATTTGCCCTTATCTCTTCTGTGGCCCACAAGCTCTGATCAGGGCAAGGATGAGCTCCTTTTTTTAAATTCTTATATATATTGAAATATTTGCTTTATATCCGTTACAGTAGTAAACTTATCTTATCCCCTGAGAAATCCTCGATGACCTCTGGCGAGCCTGCTAGGACGCTGACAGCATGCAGCGCCGTAGCCAATCACAGGCACTGAGACACAGAGCTCTGCAGCTGTGGACCGGGAAATGACTCAGTGTCTGTTATTGGCGATGAGCGCTTCCCAATGGGCTTTGGAACATGCCCCAGCAACACCCAACAACACGCCCAGCTTATCAGTGAAAGGCGCTCAGGGATTAGAGAATATATATATATATTTTTATTTTTTATTTATTTTTTTTAAACCGAGCTCATCCTTACCCTGTGCGGAGCTTGGGGGGCCACAAAAGTGACAAAATCAAATTGCAAGTGGGGGCCGTATAAAACCGGCCCGCGGGCCGGACTTTGGACATGCCTGCCCTAAGTGCTCACACCTGTTCATCATCAATACACGCTATTTAGAAATTAAAGAAGCATCAGCATAAATATCTGTGAGGGGTAAACCTCAAAATAACAAATGTCCAAGTCTGGCCATGATCAATGATCCCAAAGATCTCCAAATCAAACTTGTACGTTGTTGGGCATGTGGAGGGTCCAAAACAGGAAATTAAAACTTTGTGAGGGCTGCTTCACACAAATTGGTGACAAAGCGCATTTGTCATTCATCATAAGCATACAACATTAAAATATGTGTGCAGGATCACATAAGACTTATACATCCATATATGGGCCAAAACACCCCAGTTCTAGATTTGGTCCAAACCCACACTTGCTTGATTTATAATGTGATTTCTTGGGGTTCCATTATGTGAAACCCATCAAATATGTCATCACTGGTGAAAAATAAACCTTTACAGCACAACAGAGGAAGAACATAGAAACGTCTAGCCAGGTAGTGGGATTGGGATTCGAACCAAGAATACTCAGTGTTGCTAGGCAGAAGTGCTAACCTGTGAGCCACTGTGCTGCAACATGTTTGTAGGCTGCATCTCTGTGGTGTCAAACTGTCCTAAGTCCCAGGAGTGCAAGAAGTTAATCAATGCAGATGTCCTGTGGAAGGCCAGAGAGCCATTGAACAACCTGTTTCTGGCATATGCCATCTGTTTTGAAGGCCGGTTATGGCTTATTACTGTCAGCGTGCTAAGAGATAAACAGCTGTCATTTTGTGGGTTTTGGCTTGGTAAGAGGCTACAATTAGTGCTGGTGGGGAAATGTTAAGGCCGATTATAGTCCTTGCCCATGGAAAACATATGACACGATTTGCAATGGTGGTGGAACCCTCCTACACATAAATACTACATTTAGACATAATTTATGTAAGGACCTGAGTCAGGAGTTATGTTTAACAACATAGGGAGAACAGACATCTACATTAAGTGGCATGTTTGGGATTCGAACCAGCAACCCCAGCACTGCTAGGCAGAAGTGCTAACCTGTTAGCCACTGTGCAGCCACATGTGAAACCCTCCTATACATAAATACTGAATTTCTTTGGACATATACCTATAGAAGGTGGAATTACATTAGTTAGGAGTTATTCTTCTTGATTTATTCTGTGATAATTTGTGGTTCTTGGTGTGCGAGTGTAGAATAGTGATGTTACCCTCTGATTTTTGGGAATGACATTTTGATTTCTGATGTTGGTACACATAAAAATTTTAGACTCAAATTATGATCATTTGGAAATAATAAAAAAACACACAAAATTGTGACTCATTTTAAATTTGCATCAGCAATGGTATTGTTTGTGGTTTGTAAAGACATCTGCGTGAGTTTGGGTAAAGGTTTTTGTGAGATGGACAGCAACAGAGAAAAATATATTTTACAAAAACATGAACACATTCCACATTCTAGCATTCTTAACCACTTAACGACCGCCCACTGTAATTATACGTCGGCAGAATGGCACCGACAGGCAGAATCACGTATATGTACGTGATCGCCTTTGTATAGTTGGGACCCCCCTTCTGTACAGTGAGCGGTGGTTAAGTGTTCGGGAGCGATCCGGCATGAGGGGACGGCCGTTCGATTCCGGCCACCCCCTCTCGATCGCTCCCGGCGAATGAGAGAGCTTCCCCTGCCTGTGTAATGTAAACACAGGCAGAGGAAGTGATGTCATCTCTCCTCGTGTCGGTCTTTTCGATCCGGCGCGAGGAGTGAAGACATCTCACAGTAAGTGCACCAACAGCCCACTGACACCAGTACACGTAGGCACACAAATCACCCCCCAGTCACCCCCAGAATACCCCCAGTCACAGTGCACCGTTTGCAGTGATCTTTTTTTTTACTGATCACTGCAATCAGTGTCATTTGTGACTGTAAAAAGTTGCAGGGCAGTTAGGATTAGGCCCCTTTAGGTCCAGGGTAGCCCCCTAACCCCCCCTAATAAAGGTTTAACCCCTTGATCGCCCCCCAGGTAACCCTTTCACCCCCTAACGACCAGCGTCACTAAGCGATCGTTTTTCCGATCGCTTTTTTCTTGTCGCTGGTGTCCTAGATAGCCAGTTAATTATTTTTAGGTTCGCTGCAGGTTTTTATTAGTGTCAGGTACCCCCATATATTATTTTAACCCCCTGATTTCCCCTAGAGTTAACCCTTTCACCAGTGATCACCGTATAAGCGTCACTGGTGACACTGGTTACCCAGTGAGTTATTTCGTTATTTAGGTAACCCGTCAGGTTTTTATATAGCGTCGGGTACCCCCATATTTAACCTAATAAAGGTTTTAACCCCCTGATTGCCCCTAGTTAACCCTTTCACCAGTGATCACCATATAAAGGTTACAGGTGACGCTGGTTGGTTAGTTTGCTTTTTATAGCATCAGGGCACCCGCCGTATATAACCCAATAAAGGTTTAACCCCCTGATCGCCCGGCGGGTGATATCAATTAGGTTTTAGCGCCAGAGAGGGTCTGCGTCGCCCCAGGCAGCTTTAGGTTAGTGCCAGTAACGCTAACACCCACGCGCAAAGCATACACCTCCCTTAGTGGTATAGTATCTGATCAGATCTATACTAGCGTCCCCAGCGGTTTAGGGTTCCCAAAAACGCAGTGTTAGCGGGATCAGCCCAGATACCTGCTAGTACCTGCGTTTAGCCCCTCCGCCCAGCCCAGCCCAGCCCACTCAAGTGCAGTATCGATCGATCACTGTCACTTACCAAACACAACACACATAACTGCAGCGTTCGCAGAGACAGTCCTGATCCCTGCGATCGCTAACAGTTTTTTTGGTAGCGTTTGATACATTTGGTGACAGTCAGGTGCTTTTTTTACCTGTGAATCTTACTAGTGTACCCCTAAATTTAGAGCCCAAAATGGCAAGACGAAGGTACACTAGTGAAGAGGCCTACGAGATTCTGAGCATGACAGATAGTGAAGAGGAGGTCACGTATCTGTCAGATTCAGGCTCAGAATATCTTCCCGTAGAAGACAGTGACGTCAGCGGCCCCACGTCAGATAGCTCTGACGACGAAGTTGAGGTCCCTGCTAAGGTCAGGCGTACCCGATCCCGATCTTCTGAGGTTGTTGAGGAGCAAGAACCGCAGGGCTCTCGTATCATGGAGCAGAGTAGTACTAGCGCCGCTATTCCTTCTGGTGAATTGGCAAGCACCAGCGGCCTAGTACAGCCTGGGCGTACATCCAGCACTGCAGTATCACGTGGTGACGTGGCGAGTCCCATAAGTGCAATTCAAGCTGGCAAGCACAAGTAGTATCCCGCTGCCACCAAGAAGACAAAGGCAGGCCCGTCATGCCCATAGTGCCCTTCCTGCAGAATTCGCCTATCCTGATTGGGTCCCCACCACTTCTGCAGAACCCGTACTTCCCCCATTCACTGCCCAACCCGGTATTCAGGTGGAAACGGCTGATTTTATGCCAATCGATTATTATTCGCTGTTTTTCACGGAAGATCTCTATAGATCTATTGTGGACCAGAGTAATTTGTATGCTGGTCAATTCATCGCCGCTAACCCCCAGTTGCCTAAAATTGCCAAAGATTGGAAACCAATTACGGTTTCCGAATTTAAGACCTTTCTGGGCCTTTCCCTCAACATGGGCACACATAAATTCCCGTCATTGCGTGCTTATTGGTCCACGCACCCAATTGACCACATGCCCGTGTTCTCTGCCTCCATGCCCAGGACACGATACGAGCAGATTTTGCGGTTCATGCACTTCAACGACAATGAACTTTGTCGTCCACGTGGGGACCCTGAATACGACCGGCTCTATAAAATTCGGCCCCTCATAAACCACTTCAACGAACGTTTTGCAGCCTTGTTTATTCCCGATCAAGTTGTCTGCGTTGATGAGTCCCTGATTAAATTTTCTGGCCACTTGGCTTTCAAGCAGTACCTTCCCAGCAAGCGTGCCAGATACGGGGTCAAGCTCTATAAGTTCTGTGATAGGGCAACAGGCTATGTATGGAGCTTTATGGTTTATGAGGGAAAAGATAGTCAGGTTGAGCCGGTCAACTGCCCGGATTACATAGGGAGCGCTGGCAAGATAGTGTGGAAATTGGTGTCACCCTTATTCGGAAAGGGGTACCACTTGTATGTGGACAATAATTACACGAGCGTGCCACTGTTTAGTCACTTGTTTGATCATCAGATTGGAGCATGTGGCACCGTGCGACCTAATCGCTGGGGCTTTCCCCAGCGGCTTGTAGATGCCCGTCTTAGGCTGGGGGAGAGAGCCTGCGTGAAGTGTAATAACTTGCTCGCTATGAAGTGGAGGGACAATAAGAATGTTTTCCTTCTTACCTCCCTTCATGCAGACACGACAGTCCAAATTCGTACGGCGACTGGTGTTGTGGAGAAACCCCTCTGTGTCCACGAATATAACAAAAATATGGGAGGGGTGGACCTCAACGACCAGTTGATGGCGCCGTATCTAATTGACCGTAAGGCGAGACGCTGGTACAAAAAAGTGTCTCTATCCTTATTCCAATTGGCTTTGCTGAATGCTCATGTGCTATACAGAGCTTCAGGCGGGACGTTATCTCTTCTAAAATTCCAGAATGAGATAGTCACAGAACTCCTGTATCCAGGCGGTTCTGGCACCTCACCATCCCCTACCAAATGCAGTAAGCCGGCTGCATGAGAGGCATTATTCGTATGCCCTCCCGAGTACCCCTACCCAACGAACCCCCCAAAAAAGATGTCGTGTCTGTAGCAAGCGCGGATTTAGGCGTGACACCCGTGTTTTTTGTCCACTCTGTCCTGACAAACATTGGTCTTTGCCTTGGTGAATGTTTTGATCGCTACCACTCAAAAGTGAAGTTTTAGCGTAGGGTACAGCATTTCACAGACTAGGACACACTTACACAGGGTCTCCCAAGATGCCATTACATTTTGAGAGACCCGAACCATTACAGTTGTTAAAGTTACAAAAAAAAGTGTAAAAAAGAAAAAAAAAAAAAACGTAAAAAACAAAACACAAAAAAAATATGAAATAAAAAAAACAAAAATAGTTGTTGTTTTATTGTTCTCTCTCTCTCTCTCTATTTTCTCTCTATTGTTCTGCTCTTTTTTACTGTATTCTATTCTGCAATATTTTATCATGCTTGCTTTTCAGGTATGTAATTTTTTGTTTTCAGGTACGCCATTCAGTTGCAGCGCGGATCTATTTATCTTGACAGCAACAGCGTTTGCTCCCACGATACATAAAGCCGTGACTCCAACGCTGTAGGAGGTGATTTCACCACCACAGTTTAAAAAAAGAGCATATATGCCGAAGCATGGGGGCAGCAGGGGCGGAGGAGCGATTTTGCTCCTAATGCCGCGTATATACGGTCGAAATTCCGACGGAGGCTTGCCCGTGGAAAAGTCCGACCGTGTGTACGCGGCATAACTTTTTTGCGGGAGGATGCCCCCATGCTTCGGCATATATATATTTTAGGCACAGGTTGCGTTAAAAAAAATGTTTTATTTTTTACTAGGTTTTGTTTTGGTATTTGCTTTGCAGGTATGGTATGGTCTTACTGTTGTACTGTAATGTTACTTTGTTTTAATGTTAACCATCATTTGCTTAGCAGGTACGCCATTCAGTTGCATCGCGGATTTATTTATCTTGACAGCAACAGCGTTTGCTCCCACGATACATAAAGCCGTGACTCCAACGCTGTAGGAGGTGATTTCACCACCACAGTTAAAAAAAGAGCATATATGCCGAAGCATGGGGGCAGCAGGGGCGGAGGAGCGATTTTGCTCCTAATGCCGCGTATATACGGTCGAAATTCCGACGGAGGCTTGCCCGTGGAAAGTCTGACTGTGTGTACGCGGCATAACCTTTTATGCCGCGTACAATACGGTCGAAATTCCGACGGAGGCTTGCCCGTGGAAAAGTCCGACCGTGTGTACGCGGCATAACTTTTTTGCGGGAGTATGCCCCCATGCTTCGGCATATATGCCCATCATTAGAAGTGGGTGGATGAAGGGAGGTATTCTAATGGTGGGCATACCCACCGATCAATCTCTTTTTTTCGTTCAGCCAACAGGCTGCATGAAAAAAAAAGATTACAATACATGTCCAACAAGGACCAGCAACGTACTGGTATGTTGCTGGACTTTGAATGTTTATACCAGAATGATGCCTGTGGGTTTAGGTATCATCTTGGTATCATTCTTTTCAGCCAGTGGCCGGCTTTCATGTAAAAGCAATTCTAGCAGATAGCCTCTAGACTGCTTTTACAAGCAGTGGGAGGGAATGTCCCCCCCCCCCCCCGGATATAAACAGCGCCATTGGGAAATTGGGAAAGCATTTTATCACACCGATCTTGGTGTGGTCAGATGCTTTGAGGGCAGAGGAAAGATCTAGGGTCTAACCCCCCAATTTTTTTCAAAAAAAGAGTACCTGTCACTACTTATTGCTATCATAGGGGATATTTACATTCCCTGAGATAACAATAAAAATGGTAAAAAAAAAAAAAAATATGGAACGAACAGTTTAAAAATAAAATAAAAAAGCAAAATAAATAATAAAAAAAAAAAAAAGCACCGCTGTCCCCCCCTGCTCTTGCGCAAAGGCGAACGCAAGCGTCGGTCTAGCGTCATATGTAAACAGCAATTGCATCATGCATGTGAGGTATCACCGTGAAGGTCAGCTCGAGGGCAGTAATTTTAGCAGTAGACCTCCTCTGTAAATCGAACGTGGTAACCTGTAAAGGCTTTTAAATGCTTTTAAAAATGAATGTAGTTTGTCGCCGCTGCGCGTTTGTGCGCAATTTTAAAGCATGTCGTGTTTGGTATCCATGTACTCAGCCTAAGATCATCTTTTTTATTTCATCAAACATTTGGGCAATATAGTGTTTTTTAGTGCATTGAAAATAAAAAAAGTGTGTTTTCCCCCCAAAAAATGCGTTTGAAAAATCGCTGCGCAAATACTGTGTGGAAAAAAAAATGCAACACCCACTATTTTAATCTGTAGGGCCTTTGCTTTAAAAAAATATATAATGTTTGGGGGTTCAACATAATTTTCTTGCAAAAAAAAAAATGTTTTCATGTAAACAAAAAGTGTCAGAAAGGGCTTTGTCTTCAAGTGGTTAGAAGAGTGGATGTAAGCTTCCTAATGTTGTGTATAAAATGCCAAGACAGTTCAAAACCCCCCCAAATGACCCCATTTTGGAAAGTAGACACCTCAAGCTATGTGCTGAGAGGCATGTTGAGCCCATTGAATATTTATTTTTTTGTCCCAAGTGATTGAATAATGACAAAAAAAAAAAAAATGTACAAAAAGTTATCACTAAATTATATATTGCTCAAACATGCCATGGTTATATGTGGAATTGCACCCCAAAATACATTCTGTTGCTTCTCCTAAGTACGGGGATACCACATGTGTGAGACTTTTTGGGAGCCTAGCCGCGTACAGGACCCCGAAAACCAAGCACCGCCTTCAGGATTTCTATGGGTGTAAATTTTTGATTTCACTCCTCTCTGCCTATCACAGTTTCGGAGGCCATGGAATGCCCAGATGGCACAAAACCCCCCCAAATGACCCCATTTTGGAAAGTAGACACCCCAAGCTATTTGCTGAGAGGTATGTTGAGTATTTTGCAGATCTCGCTTTTTGTCACAAAGTTTTGAAAATTGAAAAAATAAAAAAAAAATGTCTTTCTTCATTTTCAAAAACAAATGAGAGCTGTAAAATACTCACCATGCCTCTCAGCAAATAGCTTGGGTTTTTTTTTTCTTTTTGTCATTATTCAATCACTTGGGACAAAAAAAAAAAAATACTCAATGGGCTCAACATGCCTCTCAGCAAATAGCTTGGGGTGTCTACTTTCCAAAATGGGGTCATTTGGGGGGGTTTTGTGCCATCTTGGCATTTTATGGCCTTCAAAACTGTGATAGGTAGTGATAGGTAGTGAGGAGTGAAATCAAAAATTTATGCCCTTAGAAACCTTGAAGGCGGTGCTTGGTTTTTGGGGTCCCGTACGCGGCTAGGCTCCCAAAAAGTCCCACACATGTGGTATCCCCGTACTCAGGAGAAGCAGCAGAATGTATTTTGGGGTGTAATTTCACATATGCCCATGGCATGTGTGAGCAATATATAATTTAGTGACAACTTTGTGCAAAAAAAAAAAAGTTTGTCATATTCCCGCAACTTGTGGCAAAATATAAAATATTCCATGGACTGAACATGCCTCTCAGCAAATAGCTTGGGGTGTTTACTTTCCAAAATGGGGTCATTTTGGGGGGTTTTGTGCTATTTTGGCATTTTATGGCCTTCAAAACTGTGATAGGTAGTGAGGAGTGAAATCAAAAATTTACGCCCTTAGAAATCCTGAAGGCGGTGCTTGGTTTTTGGGGCCCCGTACGCGGCTAGGCTCCCAAAAAGTCCCACACATGTGGTATCCCCGTACTCAGGAGAAGCAGCAGAATGTATTTTGGGGTGCAATTCCACATATAACCATGGCATGTTTGAGCAACATATCATTTAGTGACAACTTTTTGTACATTTTTTTTTTCTTTTTGTCATTATTCAATCATTTGGGACAAAAAAAAAATATTCAATGGGCTCAACATGCCTCTCAGCAATTTCCTTGGGGCGACTACTTTCCAAAATGGGTTCATTTGGGGGGTTTCGTACTGCCCTGCCATTTTAGCACCTCAAGAAATGAGATAGGCAGTCATAAATTTAAAGCTGTGTAAATTCCAGAAAATGTACCCTAGTTTGTAAACGCTATAACTTTTGCGCAAACCAATAAATATACGCTTATTGACTTTTTTTTACTAAAGACATGTGGCTGAATACATTTTGGCCTAAATGTATGACTAAAATTGAGTTTATTCGATTTTTCTTATAACAAAAAGTAGAAAATATCATTTTTTTTCAAAATTTTCGGTCTTTTTCCGTTTATATCGCAAAAAATAAAAATCGCAGAGGCAAATCAAATACCATTAAAAGAAAGCTCTATTTGTGGGAAGAAAAGGACGCAAATTTCGTTTGGGTACAACATTGCATGTCCGCACAATTTACAGTTAAAGCAGCGCAGTGCAAAATTCTGAAATCACCTCTGGTCCTCTAGCTACCAAATGGTCCGGGGCTTAAGTGGTTAAAAACAAAATAGATGAAGAAGCAACTATGTTGTAAGGACAATTTATTTGAGAGAAAGATACATTTTATCTCAAAATGCCCTTGTTGTTTTAACTTTGGACAGTTAGGTCCCTTTCACACTGGGGCGGTTTGCAGGCGCTATTGTGGTAAAAATAGCGCCTGCAAACCGAGCCTAAACAGCGGCTGCTGTCTCTCCAATGTGAAAGCCCGAGGGCTTTCACACTGGAGTGGTGAGCTAACAGGACGTGAAAAAAGGTCCTGCTAGCCGCATCTTTGGAGCGGTGAGAGGAGCGGTGTGTTTACCGCTCCTCCACCGCTCCTTCCCATTGAAATTAATGGGACACCGCGGTAATACCGCGTGCAAACCGCGGCTGTAGCGGGGGTTAAAACAGCACCGCTAGCGGCCGAATACCTCAGCAATTGCGACGGTATAGCGCCGCTAAAATTGGCGGTGCTATACCGCCACCGCACCCACCGCCCCAGTGTGAAACCAGCCTAAAATATTTTTTTTCTGCCAGTAAATGCCATATACAGCCCACTTCCTCTTTTTAGTCTGGTCATTAGCCTAGGCGTATGACATCATGCACAGCTCTCACACTCACTCTTGTGAGAGCTTGCCAGGAAGGGAGGGGGGGATGAGTCATAAGATGGCCAATTAGAGCTGCAGGGCTGCAGAGCTGGAGGTGTGCCTCTGTAAATTCAGGAAGTGAACAGGCAGCAGCTTCAGCTACCCACAGTTACAATGGATGCAGCCAGACTTAGTGGAGGGAGATTTCTGCAGCATATTTGGCAAGTACATAATCACAGTATATATAAAATAATATGCAAAGTGGTTGGAGGGAAGCTTCAGGATGACAAAGATGTTTTTATTACAAATTATGTGAGAAGACTATAGTTCCTCTTTAAGTACAACTCATGTGGTTTACTGTGAATTATTCTGTGTCTGCATTCATATTTCTTTGCTGAAATGTCTGAACGCAGGGTGTCAGAGGTGTCAGGAGACTTTCAAGGTCAGGGCAACCATTGGGGTACAGTATCTTTGAGCGGCCCTCATGGGGTAGCACTACATATACAATCTCTGTTTTACAAATAAAGATTTACATGGCAAAACTATTCCCAGTGCATGTGTTATTTAAAGAGAGCACAGCAGTTGTGTGTATAAATGACAGTTTGAGCTATGCAACTATGTAAAAAAAAAACTTTTTACACAAGATGATAAAATAGCATAAAGCTCTACCTGCTGGCTGAACATAAGACTACAAAATATTTATAGGCAATATTTCCATAATGATTAAAAAATGTGATTTTTGTACTCACCGTAAAATCCTTTTCTCTGACGTCCATGGACTGAAACACGATATGTCCCTGCTCGCAGGAGAAGATTAAGGCAGAATGTTAGATGTTAGAAACATACATTCTAGAGAATAACAGAGCTGAACAGCCCCGCCCAGGGGGGCGGTCCCTCCAGACATAACCGTCCTACCTGCAGCTAGCAGCCTCAGTTCGTAACAAAGCAGTACAAACCTTAAAAAAGGGTGGGTGCTGTGTCAGTCCATGGACATCAGAGAAAAAGATTTTACGGCGAGTACAAAAATCCCATTTTCTCTTATCGTCCATGGACTGACACAGCTCTAATACTGAAACACGTGGGACGTCCCAAAGCAGTATCAGAAAAGGGTGGGAGCCGTAGTAAAGGAAAAACCAAACTCCACTCCAAACAAGCAGAACTCTTCAATGGAGGAGTTGCAACTTTAAACAGCGGCCTGCAACCCTTGCGGCCGAAGGAAGCATCCAAAGATGCAGCCACATCAACCTTATAGAACTTAGAAAAGGTATGAACGGACGAACAGGTCGCCGCCTTGCACATATGTGCAACCGACGCTTGATGTCGGAAAGCCCAGGAAGCACCAATTGCCCTGGTGGAATGCGCCGTAACCGGAAAGGGAGTCGCCCGCCCCTTAAGGGCATAGGCCTGGATAACGGTCTGTCTGATCCACCTAGAAAAGGTGGCAGACGACACGGCTTGGCTCTGTTTTGGACCAGAGACAGACACAAACAGTGAGTCAGACTTCTGAATGGAAACAGTAGCAGACAGGTACACCCGTAAGGCTCGTACCACATCCAATGTATGAAGCGCAAACTCTCAGGGAAGCGATGGGTGAGGACACAAGGACGGAAAAACAATGTCCTCATTAAGGTGAAAGGCCGAGACCACCTTTGAAAGGAAAGACGGTCGTGGGCGCAACACCGCCTTATCCTTATGAAGGACCAAGTAAGGCGACTTTGCGGGACAAGGCCGCCAACTCAGACACCTGTCGAACAGAAGTAATGGCCACTAAGAAAGCCACCTTCTGGGACAAGGTCAAGAGAGGAATCTCCCTGATATTTTCAAAGGGATGTTCTTGGAGAACCGAGAGCACCAAATTCAGATCCCAAGGAGGGGGAGGAGGCTTGACAGGGGGGAATCACATGGCAAACCCCCTGCACAGAGGTGCTAATCAAGAAACGGCCCGCTAGCGGTCGTTGAAAAAGACAGCCCGGGCCGAAATCCAACCCTCGATGGTACGCAAGGCCAGTTTTTGGGTCACACCACGCTGTAAGAACAGCAAAATCTTGGGAACGGAATACGTCCGTGGACGCCATCAAGCGCCTCGCACATAGCGATGTAAGCCTTCCAGGTACAGTCCCTCAGCACCTGGCTTTAACAGCCGTGCCAAAGCAAAGAGGCCAAAAGGTCCACATCCGGTGCCCCACCTCTGGTAAAGGAGGTGAAAACACCTCCGGACGTAAGGACCCTTCCCCTGGAATGCACACGGCCGACAGGACCGTCCTGCAGCGGGATGGGTATGATAAACCCAAGGAGACCCCGCAATGTATCAGAGAAGGGAGGCCCCGGCTTACGGGGTGCCTCAATTGTTGGCCAAGAAAGGCAACCTGACAGAGCTTCCCTAGAAACTCGGTCAGAGGACCAGTAACTCTACAGGTGGCACAGACCCACCCCGGACACAGAGACCCTAGAGCAGTGATGGCGAACCTTGGCACCCCAGATGTTTTGGAACTACATTTCCCATGATGCTCCACTACACTGCAGAGTGCATGAGCATCATGGGAAATGTAGTTCGAAAACATCTGGAGTGCCAAGGTTCGCCATCACTGCCCTAGAGGCTAAAGCAGTTGCAGTGCCCCTGCTGGTCGACTGATAAATGAAGCAGAGGTTTTTGACCAGTCATTGAGCTTCAGGAATGCCAGAGACGCAGCCACTACCGGGCATAACGCTAACCTCAGCATGGCAAACACAGTCCAAGCCAGCGCTTCTGATCACCACTGAAGGCAGGTGGAATCCATTGATAAGTGTTGATTGTACAAACACATAGGGGGTGATTTACTATAAACAGTGCGCTGCGCCGGTTCATACCTTAATAGGTGTGCCGGATAAATCCTTCATTGAGCGCAGGCACCGGCGGCGCACTGCTATAGTAAATAAAAATGTAAAAATGAATGGTTCCCTATGGGAGCCCATTGATTTGAAGAGAGGTCGCCCGGAAAGTCGGATGAAGATGATCCGACTCGCGGGGCGACTCGTGTGCCGGCTGACACAGGAACAGCGCGACTTTGTGAGGCAACTTGGACACGACTTGAGCGTGAAGCAGCCATTGCGCTGGTTCTCGGCAGCCTCGTGCTCGCTGTTCCGTGTTTGGTATGAATCATGAAGGGAAACTCCATGCCTAATTTGAATTAAAAAACCGGCATGGGTTCCCCTCCAGGAGCATACCAGGCCCTTAGGTCTGGTATGGATTTTAAGGGAAACCCCCTACGCCGAAAAACGGCAAGGGGGTCCCCCCCAAAATCCATACCAGACCCTTATCCGAGCACGCAGCCTGGCAGGTCAGGAAAGGGGGGGCGAGCACGCCCCCCTCCTGAACCGTACCAGGCCGCATGCCCTCAACATGGGGGGGTTGGGTGCTTTGGGGCAGGGGGCGCCCTGCGCCCCCGCCACCCCAAAGCACCCTGCCCCATGTTGATGGGGACAAGGGCCTCTTCCCAACAACCCTGGCCGTTGGTTGTCGGGGTCTGCGGGCGGCGGGGTTTTCGGAATCCGGGAGCCCCCTTTAATAAGGGGGCCCCCAGATCCCGGTCCCCCCACCCTATGTGAATGAGTATGGGGTACATCGTACCCCTACCCATTCATTCACCTGGTGGCAAAAAAAGTCAATAAAAAACACAACACAGGTTTTTAAAGTAATTAATTAGGCAGCTCCGGGGGTCTTCTTCCAACTTCGGGGGTCTTTCTGCCGGGCGCCCCGCTATCTTCTTCCAGCTCTTTTGCTAGCGGGGTCCCGGTCTTCATCGTCGTCTTCTTCTGACTTCGGGGGTCTCTTGTTCTGTTCACCGGTGTCGTCTCTGCGCTCTTTGGTTCTTCTCCCGCTCTCTCTGGTGCCTTCTCCACGATCTCCGATTCTTTCTGCCTTCTGCCGGGTGCCCCGATATCTTCTTCCAGCTCTTTTGCTAGCGGGGTCCCGGTCTTCATCGTCGTCTTCTTCCCTCTTCTCTCCATCTGATGTTGCCTCGTCGCTGTCCGCCGCTACAATGCTGTGTGGGCGGAGTGCACCCACTTATATTGGCATGGGGCGTGGTCACCGGGTGACCCCGCCTCCGTATGACGTCACAGTCCCGGGGAATGATGGGACTGTGACGTGATACGGGGGCGGGGTCAGCGAGTGGCATCACCCGGTGACCACGCCTCATGCCAATATAAGTGGGTGCGCTCCGCCCACACAGCATTGTAGTGGCGGACAGCGACGAGGCAACATCAGGCGGAGAGAAGAGGGATGAAGACCGGGACCCTGCTAGCAAAAGAGCTGGAAGAAGATAGCGGGGCGCCCGGCAGAAAGCAGAAAGAACCGGAGATTGTGGAGAAGGCACCGGAGAGCGGGAGAAGAACCGGAACAGCGTGGAGACGACACCCGAGAACAGAAAAAGAGACCCCGAAGTCAGAAGAAGACGACGATGAAGACCGGGACCCCGCTAGCAAAAGAGCTGGAAGAAGATAGCGGGGCGCCCGGCAGAAAGACCCCCGAAGTCGGAAGAAGACGACGATGAAGACCGGGACCCCGCTAGCAAAAGAGCTAGAAGAAGATAGCGGGGCGCCCGGCAGAAAGACCCCCGAAGTTGGAAGAAGACCCCTGGAGCTGCCTAATAAATTACTTTAAAAACCTGTGTTGTGTTTTTAATTGACTTTTTTGCTACCAGGTGAATGGGTAGGGGTACGATGTACCCCATACTCATTCACATAGGGTGGGGGGCCGGTATCTGGGTTCCCCCCTTATTAAAGGGGCTCCCAGATTCCAATAAGCCCCCCGCCCGCAGACCCCGACAACCAACGGCCAGTGTTGTCGGCAAGAGGCCCTTGTCCCCATCAACATGAGGACATCCTCCCCATGTTGAGGGCATGTGGCCTGGTACGGTTCAGGAGGGAGGGGGGCCGCTCTCTCGTCCCCCCCTCTTTTCCTGCGGCCTGCCAGGTTGCATGCTCGGATAAAGGGTCTGGTGTGGATTTTTAGGGGGACCCCAACGCTATTTTTTTTTTTAAGTTTGGCGCGGGGTTTCCCTTAAAATCCATACCAGACCTGAAGGGCCTGGTATGGATCTTGAAGGGACCCCCACGCCATTTTTTTTTCATTTTGGTGGGGGGGTCCCCTTTGAATCCATACTAGACCCAAGGGCCTGGTATGGACCTGGGGGGGGACCCCACGCGTTTTTTTTTCAAGATTTTTTTTTTTTAGAGCCGGCAATGTTTATTTTTTTTACATTTCCTTTAACAACCAGCTATAAACAGGTTAAAAAATAAATAATAATTGCCGCAAAATCGCGGTACTTGCGTTTTGGATGCGGGTCCATTGAATTCTATTACATCCAAAACGCTGTTTTTGGCCTGGAAAAAAAAATCTGCAGTTGCGTTTAACCTCGTTTTTCACAAAGCCTAAAAATGCCTTCAGACGCCAAAGATTTCCACGTTTCAGACGGCTAAAATGCGCACACCATTGGAGTGCGGGGGAAAAACCGGAGAACCCGGATGAAACCCACGCAGACCGCATACGCATACCGTGTAGGTACTATAGTATGTGTGATAATATTTTGAACATGTCTATGTGTGCATAGCGCCGAAGGCGCTCACACTGTTGGCGTATGGGAGGAAACCGGAGTACCCGGAGGAATCCTACGCAGACCCAGAGAATACAATACATACATCTACTGTGAATGTATTTAGTGTTGTGTATAAACATAATGTGTATGTTTATACTGTGTATGGCACCGAAGGCGCGCATGTCATGTAGCGTGGGCAGAAACCGGAGGACCCGGAAGAAACCCACGCAGACAGCACACAGATACCGTGTAGGAATGATAGCATGTGAATAAACATATTGCACATGGTTATGCTGTGCATTACCCTTGGAGCGTGGGAGGAAACCGGAGTACCCGGAGGAAACACACGCAGACTGCACACACATACCGTGTAAGTATGTTAGCATGTGGATAATCAAATCGCACAAGATTCAGACTGCATACACATACGGCATAGGTATTATAGTATGCGTGATAAACATATGGAACATGTTTAAACTGTGCAGAGAGCCAAAGGCGCACATACCGTCAGAGCTAGGGGGGAAACCGGAACAGCGTGTGACAGCACACAGATACCGTGTAGGAATGATAGCATGTGAATAAACATATTGCACATGGTTATGCTGTGCATTACCCTTGGAGCGTTGGAGGAAACCGGAGTACCCGGTGGAAACCCACGCAGACAGCATACACATACTGTAAGTATTTATAGCATGTGCAATAAACATATTGAACATATTTATACTGTGCAGAGAGCTGAAGCGCACATACCATGAGAAAGTGAGAGGACACCCGAGCACCCGAAGGACACCCACGCCGACCCAGAGAGTATAATACATACATATGAATGTATTTAGAGTCGTGTATAAACATATTGTGTATGTTTATATCGTGTATGGCACTGAAGACACAACAGTGGAACGTGGGAGGAAACACACGCAGACACAGAGATCAATAACACATACCTACACTGTGAATGTATCTAGTGTAGAGTTATAAGATAAGTTTTAATTATGGCACAGAGGCGCATAATCTTCTTTGTTCTCATTCCAACCTGCTTAAATGTGCTGCCGAAGCAGCATGCAGGTAAAAGGTAACCTCTGACACCGCAGACCGTGGTCCTGTCAGAGCTCAGAGCGTTCCCCAGGAAATGGCGGGAAACCACAGGTGCAGAGACCCTGTTGTTGCCTCAGAGACATCACACAGAAGGCTCACAGGGACTATATTAATAAATGAATAAAGTGCCCCCCCACCATGCTGCACCGACCGGGGGGGGGGGGCACTGTGTACCACTGTATCATCCATGCTGCTCTTGACGCAGCGTGTGAGGTACCAGTGAGGAAGCTGTGTAATAGAGAAGCTTGAAAAGAACCAAAGGAGAAAGTGTCCGCCTGAGGTAGCACAGCCACAGCATCCAGCTTGAGAGTGTCCCTCACAGCATCAATGAGTTCACAAGCGCCCTGTCATTTACTGACTCAGAACTGGAGTCTTCCTCACAAGGAATGTCCTGTTCAAAAACATTAAAATATTCAGAGCTAGGGTCCTGAGCAGCAGCAGCTAGGCCCATATCTGAATCAGAACAAAAGTGGATAAGGTCTGATGCAACCATTCTATCATCTCCATCCCTATAAAAACAGAAAAGAAGGATCGCCCTTGGGACTTTGAATGAGGTGGTAGAAATTGGCACATGTTCACCCATATATGTACAAAAATATATATAATTTGTTGATTACAAATTGCTGTAAAACAAACGGAAACAACAATAATTGTGTGTCACCAGGCATAGTGGCCTATGTTTACAACATAAGTACACATAAACTCAAATATATTACAAATATGTTACATCCATATAAGAACACAGTGATGGTGATGAAAGTTGCTGGGCCAATGGACATAATTGCACAACCAGTAAAATACTTTGTATAAAAAAAAAATGATGTACAACCGATTGGTAGGCTTCTAGCAGATAGCATAGATCCTCACAGGTACATAAACGCATTAGTGGTGCCCTACGCGTTTCACGAGGCTCTGCTCGCTCATCAGGGGCAAGTGCGTATCGTTGTATCTGTAGTAAAACAGTAAAAAATGTGGTACTAAAAAGGAAAAAGAGGGTGGGGGGCAGATAAAGTGGTAAGTAAAAAAGGTCAAAGGGGAAGAAGACCCTATACTCACCACTGCTCAGGCCTAAGTTACCAATCACGGAATACCCGGGTGGTAGCAATTAATCAACCAGTTCGGGAGCTGAGGGGGCAAGGCACACGGACACCACCACGGAAAAAAGATACTCGGATGTGCAGCGCAGTCTGTATGGGGGTACTCGAAAAACAGACGAACAAATGGGGCTCATAGAAGGTGTATCTAGAAAAAATGTATATATATGGCAATGCACAAATGTCAGACAGCATCTTAGTAACAATGTAAACTTGATGTAAATCTAATACATGAAGTGCATAAAAAACAAAAAGAGTTGGACTGACTAGCTGTATTGTGCATATAAAGAGATCAAACAAGGGCCTCAGGTTGATGTAGGCCTAGGGGCTGCGGGGCAGTGTGGGGATGGAAAAATGTATAGCCATTGTGGGATAAAACAGGTATGGGATGATGAATTGTAACAGTGTAAGGTATATATGTATACCATGGGGTGATAAATCCACTCCAGTGTGTATTAGGAGATGGTGCAGACCTGCATGTTAAATAATAAGGTGAATGACCTAAATAAGGTAAGTATAATGCAGCTGCCTACTGAACAAGAAAAATACCTGGATCAAAGTAAAAGGGCTGTAACTGCTGTTGTGACACCTTCATGGCTGGTCTACCCCACCAAATTGCTGAACCGCAACTGCGAGTTCCTACTGTGCCCGACATCCGGATATGTCTCCGGGGGATCCGATAGCCCCGCCCCCAACGCCATGTGCGGCTGATGACGCACAGACGTGGTTCACGTCAGCCGTCAGGGGAAGGTGCGCCTGCGCGGCAGTCACCCACCCACCGGAGATGTTTCCTCACAGCCCAGTACATTAGGCGTCGGACGACGTCAGTGTATGGGCGTGGAGAACATGGCGCCGATGCGCTGGTGGCCACGCCCATCCGAAAGGGGACAGGCGGGGACAGCAGGAGGTCTGGAATACCTCCCTTTAGCGCATCGCAGCCCCCGAACTGGATGGTAACGCCACCATCCAGGAAATGACCGGGAGAGGGGAACATGTATAGCCAGGGCAGGGCCCCAGAGTGACAGTGTGCATGCACATATGGCCTAGGGAGATCATAATACACTGGATGTATAGGTGAACAGTGACCAGGGGTATACAACAGACCAAATGATGGGCTAAATGGGTGTCTGCCACCCGGATAAACAAAACAAAAGTGGATAAGGTCTGATGCAACCATTCTATCATCTCCATCCCTATAAAAACAGAAAAGAAGGATCGCCCTTGGGACTTTGAATGAGGTGGTAGAAATTGGCACATGTTCACCCATATATGTACAAAAATATATATAATTTATTGATTACAAATTGCTGTAAAACAAACGGAAACAACAATAATTGTGTGTCACCAGGCATAGTGGCCTATGTTTACAACATAAGTACACATAAACTCAAATATATTACAAATATGTTACATCCATATAAGAACACAGTGATGGTGATGAAAGTTGCTGGGCCAATGGACATAATTGCACAACCAGTAAAATACTTTGTATAAAAAAAATAATGATGTACAACCGATTGGTAGGCTTCTAGCAGATAGCATAGATCCTCACAGGTACATAAACGCATTAGTGGTGCCCTACGCGTTTCACGAGGCTCTGCTCGCTCATCAGGGGCAAGTGCGTATCGTTGTATCTGTAGTAAAACAGTAAAAAATGTGGTACTAAAAAGGAAAAAGAGGGTGGGGGGCAGATAAAGTGGTAAGTAAAAAAGGTCAAAGGGGAAGAAGACCCTATACTCACCACTGCTCAGGCCTAAGTTACCAATCACGGAATACCCGGGTGGTAGCAATTAATCAACCAGTTCGGGAGCTGAGGGGGCAAGGCACACAGACACCACCACGGAAAAAAGATACTCGGATGTGCAGCGCAGTCTGTATGGGGGTACTCGAAAAACAGACGAACAACTGGGGCTCATAGAAGGTGTATCTAGAAAAAATGTATATATATGGCAATGCACAAATGTCAGACAGCATCTTAGTAACAATGTAAACTTGATGTAAATCTAATACATGAAGTGCATAAAAAACAAAAAGAGTTGGACTGACACCTCATTCAAAGTCCCAAGGGCGATCCTTCTTTTCCATATCTGAATCAGAGCACTCCCCATGTGTGAGATTGTGTGGGGAGAGGGCGCTTTATAGCTCCCTTGCTCACACACCGCTTCCATCCTGACAAGAATTTTTTTCCCAGGACTGCCGACAACTGGTCCATAGGGACCGCAGGTGCAGGAGCACTGCCAGTTGCCTCTGACAAGTGTGGGGAAGCAGGTGAACCAGACATGGCTGCCACCCTCTGAGACCCTATACACAATTACAGTGAATAATACTGTCCACCCACTGGCTGCGCTGAGGCTGAGGAGGGGATACCCAGAGGACTCACCAACCCATACAAGGACCGCTCAGTTCTGCTGTATGTAACCACGCTGCAGCGCGAGTGAAGCCTGAGGAGAGTGTGAGGAGATTGTGAGAAGATTTGCGCCGCAGCAGCGGCGATAGAGGTCGAAACCGAAAGTGAAAGTGCCGTGGCTCCAAGAAAATGGCCGCCGGCCGCATGTATTACTGCGTCATTGAACCACGGCAAGATGGCCGCCGAGCGCAGTTTAAAACACCACACAGCACTAATGGCGTCTCCAAACACACACACATGGTGTCTCCAAACACTCACACAGGGCAGTACAGACATGAGCGCCCCCCGCCAGGCCAGAGTGACCCCCAAGTACCCCCACACAGCACAGTGCCAGTACAGGGTGCAGAGAGCAGCATAACAGGGGGGAGACAGGGAGAAAACCCCTCATAGAGAAACACAGCCAGCATGTACTCACCTTCAGCAGGAGAGACTACTTACCCGTCCCAGAGGGACCCACTGGCTTGTTTCAGACAGACCTATCACAGAGTAGTACTGAGTAGCTGTCGGCCCGGTCCACCGCGAAAGATACAGCATGGTACTGTTCAATCTTGAGAGGACCATGGGAGCATAAAAGCCACCCAGCCACCCCTGGAGTCATGGGGCATGTCGTGAACTGAGTCTCACGCACACAAGGCGAGGATCAGCACGCTCGATGGTCGGACAGGGAAGACTACGAGGATACCAGTGTACCCAACCTGTTGCTCAGCCGACAGTTGATTGAAGGTCTCAAAAATAAAATAATAAAATTCCCAAAGGAATAAAATTTAAAAATAAAATCTTCCAGGACACTGGCTCCTGAGAGAGCCACGTCTTCTCCTTCTGCTAGGCAGAAAAAAACTGAGGCTGCTAGCTGCAGGTAGGAGGGTTATGTCTGGAGGGACCGCCCTCCTGGGTGGGGCTGTTCAGCTCTGTTTTTTTCTAGAATGTATATTTTTAACATCTAACATTCTGCCTAGATCTTCTCCTGCGAGCAGAGACATATACCCACGTGTTTCAGTATTAGAGCTGTGTCAGTCCATGGACGATAAGAGAAAATAACGTTTGTTTTTTTTTTAGTCCAGATCATAACAGAAGGAACATTTATACAAACCCCTGTGCATTCCCTTAAAGAGTAACTCCAATTTTTGTTGAGAAAAATCATTCCCCTCTGGGTGATTAATGTACATTAAGGTAGTAGGGATTTTAACAAACTTTGTTGAAGATTTGTACCTTTTGTTATTCTGAAGAAATAGCTTTTTATTTGTCTGTACCCGTGTGCTAAGTAAATCTGTATGGGAGTAGTTTTATTATCTTCAATCAGCTGCTGCACTTGCAGGGCTTTTATGAGGAAGGTGGAAGGGTCTGCATCCCTTTAGATGTGATTTCCTTTTAGAAGTATCTCACCAAAAATTAAATTTTTGTTGCAGGGGATGCCAAAAATCTGCACTACAGATTGAAAAAGAAAGGTAATTTTTAATAAAATTCAATTACAATATGACCTTGCAATTGTATTTTTTTTATTTTATTTGCTATTTTTGTTCCACAAAAGTGGAGTTCCCCTTTAAGTTATATTATCAATTTCTTCAGAAATCAATAGGAAACCTTTGAAAATGTATGTACAAATAAATATGTTGCTCTGCTGAAAAAAATCAAACCACAAATTAATGTGAATAACCGTGCAAAATAAAAATAAATATTTCTTCCCTACTTGTCCTATGTAAATATACACATAAATCCACAAACTGTATACTGTGAAATATCACTAAATTACAATCCCGATATGATACATATATGTCCATAAACACCAAAAAATAGTGTCCAATTTATTTTCAATTATTTGTATTAATTTTCGATAAGAAAAAATTACAATAGTAGCATTGCTAAATATAATAGACAAAATTGTTATAGCACAGTAATAAATGACATACCTGAGTGTCTCTCTATCAGTTGGAGGGACCGTGCATCCTAATTCACAATGTGGATGCCACGGACCCCTGAAAAGGTTATGTACAAGTGGGTTATATATTTTATCAGAAGAAAGTAAACATATTGCTCATCTATTGTAGGCAAGCCACTATATAGTGAACAATGAAGAAGGTATAAAGTATAAGGAAAGTAAAAACAAATACATCTGTACCATAACAAGAGGATTGATTATATATTAATTGGTTGTAAGGCATCCATTTATAAGGTAAAGGATCATCTGGGAACCTGGAGGTCCATGGTGGCCAATGTGCATTAAGGTGTCCTTTTATGTGTAGCGGGTATGTACTTTCCCGGGAGTAAATTTAAACTTGGCAGAGACATCAGTGATGTGTAATTCCCTGCAGCCCAGCAGGTGGCGCTGTCGCCCTGGGCTGGGGTTGAATCATTTCTGTGTGCCGGGCTTCCTTTTTGTCCTCCCTCGGCAGCGGTATGGTGGGGCGGGGAACCCGCCGTGCTTGCTGGGAGAGGGTATAAAGGGGCCGGCCATCTTTGTCGCGGGGTCGAGTCCCAGGCACCTTCAGCCTGTGGGCGGTGGTTCATGTTGGTCCTTTAGGCGGCCTAGGCCTAGAGGACAGCCGGAGGTCGTGTTCCATCCCAGGCACCTTTAGCCTGGGGTGAGGTACTCGGATGGAGGTCCGGAGCTCAGTGCCCAACACTGAGTTCCGTAAGGGAAGGAGATCCTAAGGTACCCAGGGATTGGGTATCCGAATCCGGAAGGCGTAATGGACCGGGGGGAGCTCCTCACTCGAAGACCTGGTGCAGCATATTGCCAGTGATTGGTGAGTCTCTCATCGGAGACCGCCTGGAGGGAAATCCCCCCTCGCTCGGGGACCGCAACTCACTTTTAGAGAGGAAAGTGGAGAACACATTGTGTCTGGGCTTACTCGCGTCCACACCTCCTTTTCTGTTCTGTTTCTACCAAGGGAGTTCAACTGATTGTGTTCATTCGAGAAGAATAAAGGAGTGTTGGACTTTAATGGTGTGGGGCTCATTTCCTGACAGACATTGTTCAAGTTAACTCTCGGTGGAGGCTCCAGGTGCACAGCACTGACCCGAAAGTAAAATAACTTTGCTTATATCACACCGACACCTGTGGTGGAGGCCAGGCGTGGTGTCCCCGCTCCCTTCCCCTCTAAAAGGTACCCCTAGACAAGAGAAGAGACGAGCTGAAGACAAAGAGGGGAGTGAGGAGGGCGCTACATATGAAACTGAGATCAGAGGCGATCCCGAGTCTCACCGCTGATCTCAGGTCATTAGCAGTGTATGAAACTGAGGTAATCAGCGGAGAACATGTTCTCCACTGATTATCTCAGCACAGTGAGAATCTGTAACTGACTGTCACAGAAACGGCCAGTGTATGAAGGTGCGATCTCGGCACCTCACTGGTGATCTCTTACAGAATTCTCACTTTCTGATTCACCATCTCAGAGGTGGAGAATCAGAGAGAGAAGCGTGAAGCTGGCTGAGTATTCTGGAGGAAGAAGGAAGTCTTTTGACTTCCTTCTTTCATTCACTAGCAGCCATACATCTTCCCTACCATTGCACACCCCAAAACGAGCAGGTTAGCAATCTATACCGTATATATAGGAAGGCCAGTATGCTGGCCTGTAATTATGGGAGGAGTTCGAGGGGTACATATACAGTCCGTACACAATGGTCAGGGTCGGCTCTTGTGCGCGGTATTTGTCGTCATCAGCCGACGCCCTATGATTCGCTATGCCCGTGTAGTCGCCTCGTACCTTCCGGCTTCGTTCGCAGTTGATCGTGTCGCCGCTCGCTGTCGCAGGTAGGACCGGCCGTTACCATTCATACGAATCGTAGCGCCGGTACACGTTTTCTTCTTTTATCAATCACACGGTTCATAACCCCGTGTTTTCCGTCTGTATCGCATGTTACCGGCTAGTCAGTTGTCTTTCGAACCCTGTCGCACGCATGTTACCACCGTAACGGTCCGCCAGACGCTATGTCTCACAGAACTGTTGTACGAACTACTTGCAGCTCGCAACTTTCTTACCACGAATCGCACATCTGATACCCAGTCGTCGGACTGGTATCCCGCACTGCACTTCTTTATCCCTAGTCACTGATGCCCTACACCTCCTACGATACTCTCCCTTCACCTTACTGATGCCCCACACCTCCTACTCACACCATACACCAAACAGTCTGGGCCGGCTCTGGTCGTTAACAATCGGCACTACAGGCCGGACCCTCGACAATCACAAGCCCCTTCAACTTCGAAACACCAATCAGCCGTCCGAATCCAGCCGTATCTCCGGCGCTACGATTCGGACCCGGCAATTCAAATCCCCTCCTTGCACCCACTATCAGCCCGAATACAGGCTCAGCATCGGCTCAGAGATTCGGATCTCTGGCATCCACGATTGATCCGAGCACAGTCGCACCACCGGCTCATCGGCTCGGATCTTCAAACATCAAACTTCTAACCTTCCGAATTCAGTCGTAGCTTCGGCTCAACCTTTCGGACTCATGGCATTCCCAATCGATCCCAGTCCAGTCGCAGCATCGGCGCGACCGACTCGGATCTTAGCAAACAACCGTTCTATCCGATCCAAACGCAGTCACAGCATCACCTTGACGTTCGGTCTCTGGCGACCACGAACAATTCGAGCACAGTCGCACCACCGGCTCACCGGCTCGGATCTACAAACATCCAACTTCTGAAAACCATTCCGAATTCAGTCGTAACATCGGCTCATACTTCGGACCTATGGCATTCCTAAGTGATCCGAGTCCAGTCGCACCACCGGCTCATCCGACTCGGATCTTTAGCTACGTACCATTCTACCCGATCCGTACACAGTAGTAGTGTCGCCCCCCCTTGACATTCGATACCCTGATACAACGATCTGAGCCCAGTCGTCCCTCCGGCACTAGACTTCTATCCGATCCGCACCCAGTCGTAGCATCGGCTCAAGGTTCGAATCCCACGCTAAAACACGTCCGTTCCAGGCACAGTCGCACCACCGACTCAAATGGCTCGGACCCGCATTATCCACACTGCCGACCGATCCGAATCCAGTCGTAACGTCGGCTCCATGATCCGGTCCCCCTTTTCAAATCCAGTCAAAAAAAAATTAAAAATGCAACCTTCTCAATGCTTTACATATGCAACTTACTTTAATTATTCCTGGTCCTCTTCGCACGGTCATCCCTACATACTCATAATTCATAAACTTTCCTTCTTTCGCCTCACAGCAAGGCTACTTCTCCTCGCAATCGCTGCGAGCGTTCCACAAGTGGTTCAAAATCAGCCACTCATCATTTCCAGTAGCAACACGGCTACTCACCTTTTCTCTGTCACTTTCCCCCCACAGGTCAGTTACGTTAAGCTTCTCTTGGTCCGCCCTGCTCCAGGTTCGGACATTATCCTCCCCAGGTAAAAAAAAAAAGGGGAAAGTATCACATACCACCCCTTGGAAAAAAAAAAAAAAGAGAAGGGGGGAAAGAAGGGGTATATCATTATACATATATAGATACATGTCTCCGTGTCACCCTTGTCTCAGGTTTCCGGTCGACCCACGTCTCGACCTCAGCCAGACTCCGTCCATCGACGCACCAGACAGGTGCGTAATACTATGCAAGGCCCCTCCTTGCTTTCTTCTCACACTCTTTCACGACATATGTTTCTTCACATACACAATTTTGACCGCTTGGGAGGCGTTAGTGACTGTCACATACTTCTGCGCATTACACTCTGTTTTCGAAGAGCGATCCGAGATCCTTCACCACACAGACAAGGTCGCTTAACATCCACCTCGCTGGCAGTGCGAGGGTTAGCAGACCGGCCACACGTCAACCACTACAGATCGTAACATTCTTACTTAGCGTACCAGACTTCTGCTGCCCGCCCCAGCACGCCCTGGGGCATCTGGTTCATCAGTCTGTGCCGAGCACAGACGGCACCTGAGCTATCGGTTACCTAGCCAGTCACCTCCTGGCTCACCTCAGCTGCCACGCATTCTTTTGAATTTTCTAAATTTTCACTCAACAGCGCTCGTACGCAAACTGAACTGTCATCTACGCCTTTCGCTCCTTGCCCTGTCCTCAGTATTTTCCTTTTCATTCTCGTTACCTCGTACTTCCCTATCCCCTCCTATCTGGCATCTTATTCTAAAACATGTGCATTCCCCTTCTCCTAGCCGACAACATGTCGCAGGCCGGCAGCGAGGACTTCGCCTCTGCCCCTCCATCACCCCTCGCGGGCACACCAGACGGCTCCATGCAGTCCCTCAGGACTTGGACCATCCCCAGGCTTACAGCCGAACTCCGCCGCAGAGACATCCCTTATCCTGCCACCGCCAGGAAAGCCGAGCTGTTTCAGCTGTTGTTCCCACCACCAGCGGCTGCCCCATCTGATTCCCAGGCGTCTCTACAGTCCATATCCTCCGCCATCTCCCAGCTCCATGGCTTAGTGGCCTCGCTAGCTATGTCACTCACCGACGTTCAGCTTAGGGTAGGGGTCCTGGAAACTCATCCAACTTCGCCACCAGCAACCCTGGTCTCTACAGCTGTCGCAGTACCCACACTCACAGGTAACCCAGGCAGTAGCATCACCATCTTCCCTTCTCACCTTGTCCCAGCGGGCATCAGGAAGGACATCCTGGACGGCAAGGACGTCAACTTAGCGTCTCTGCTCATTTCCGTCCAGGACATGGCAGAGAATAAGTCATACTCCTGGGGGGACGTCTCTGTCGTCCTAAAGGCCAAAGACCCCAGGCTCAACCGTAAGCTCACGGTCACTGAATTTGTCCTGGCCTTTGGGATGTTTAGAGACATGCTCTGCTTAGCCAACCCCGATAGGAGGGAGGAACTCGACCTGTATCTCCATGCGATAGTTGACCTAGGCCACAAATATGGTGGGTGCTCTTTCTATGACTACCATCGTTCCTTTTCTGCAAAAGCCGCAGCCAGGTTGACCCAGTTCCAGCTCGTCACTGACTGGAGCTCCATTGATACGGAGTTGTTCTGCCGCCACTTTGCTGGTCTCCGCTCTCCGCTCTGCTCCGTCTGCCAATCGGCCACCCACACGGCAAATTGGTGCTCCGAGGCGAGTGGCAGACGCCCCCCCAGCTTCCCCTCCACCTCCAATGCGCCCCATGCAAACATGCAGTCATCCCAGGCCGACAGGCTTGGTCGTCCGGTTCGTGCATTGGGGGGGGCACCCATATGTAATAACTTTAACTTCAAGGGTTGCTCTTACCCCAACTGCAGACTTCTACACATCTGCCTCCTATGCCAGAAAGCCCATCCAAGAAGCGCCTGCGGCATCAAACAGCTGGGGCCGTCCTGACTAGGCCGCGTACACGTCGGCTGGCTCCGCTTCTACCTGTCCGCTCACCCAACCCCGTCCCTCACAGCCTTCCTGGTGCAGGGGTTCACCACAGGTTTCCATACAGGACTCATCGCCCTTCCCGACTCCACCTACGAGTGCAGGAATCTGCTCTCGGCAGCCTCAGACGAGGAAGCTATCTCCGCCCTCCTGCAGGTCGAGTTGGACCGGGGGTACATGATTGGCCCCTTTTCTCACTCACCCTTTACTACCTGGAGAGTCAGCCCTATTGGACTTGTCAAGGGCAAGTTCTCTAATAAATTACGCTTAATTTACGACTTGTCTGCGCCTCATTCCTCCAACATTCCGAGTTTAAACTCCTCTCATACCATCTGGGGAGTTCTCTCTCAAATACTCCTCCGTCGATCTAGCCATCCAATCAATTATCAAAGCCGGGGTCGGGGCTTGGCTATCTAAAGCTGACATCTCAGATGCCTTTAAGTTACTGCCCATCGAGCCGAACCTGTGGAGGTGGCACGGGCTCAAATGGAAAGGTCTGTATTATTTTGCAACCAAACTGACCTTCGGCTCCAAAAGCAGTCCCTGGCTCTTCGATACCTTTGCTCAAGCCCTTTCCTGGATTCTTTCACACCAGGCTCACTGTCAGAAGGTCATCCACTATTTAGATGACTTTCTCCTCATAGAGTCTCCTAGCCGGCCCCCAGTAGACCTAGTAAGCCTTAGAGAGGTGTTTAGTAATCTCAACGTTCCGATAGCAGAGAAGAAAGTTGAGGGCCCAGCACAGCTTATCACCTTCCTGGGAGTTAATCTGGATACTCGCTCCATGCAGGCCAGCCTGCCCATTGACAAACTGACCCGCATCAGGACAGTTGTCAACACTTTTGCTATCTCACGAGTGTGCACCAAGAGACAACTGCAATCCCTGTTGGGCATGCTCAATTTCGCTATGAGGATCATCCCCCAAGGGCGTTCCTTCATCTCCCGATTGTTAGTTTTCCTTTCCCAGACTCGTGATCCCGACCAGACCATCAAACTAGACTCAGCCGCTGTAGCAGATCTGTACATGTGGGATCAGTTCCTCGAGAACTGGAATGGCAGGTCCATGTTCATTCCCTCAGCGTCCCCGTCCTCTCCTCAAGTAGTCACCGACGCAGCTGCTTCCACAGGTTTCGCTGCTATTTTTGGCCATCATTGGTTCGCCGGGCCATGGCCGCCAGAAATACTCGCCATTCCCGGTTTCAGTCAATCCTGTTCCCTCTTTGAGATCTACCCCATTGTCGCGGCAGCCCGAGCATGGGGCAGCTCTTGGGCCGGCCAGACCGTCACCTTCTTCACAGACAATCAGGCCACGGCCACTATCATCAATAGAGGCAGGTCCAAATCGTTGGCCATCATGTCCTTCCTACGCAGGCTGGTACTGTTGTCCCTTCAACTTCAATTCAATGTCCTCTGTGTCCACATCCCCGGTCATAGCAATTCCTCAGCTGACGCACTGTCACGCGCTAATTATACTACATTATTTTCGCAGGAGCCCGAAGCCGATCCAACCATGTCGCACGTCCCACACTGGTCTCAACTGACCCTGGACCGAGTCAGCACCTCCAGGGTGCAACCTCCCTGATCAACGCGTCCTTATCTCCCAACACATTGAAAGCTTATCACTCTGCCTGGAAGACCTACAACAGGTTCCTAGCCGCTAACCCCAGGGCGCTCTCTGGGAATCTCAGCCATATCCTGGCCTTCATTTCCCACTGCCACACCCAGCTCAAGCTGTCGTATAATTCTATCAAGTTGTACTTGGCCGGCATCCAGCACTTCATGTTCCTTCAAAATCCGACCACGCCCTCCTTGTTCGCCACTCATGCGGTCAAGGCCATATTACGCGGCATCCAAAAGCAGCAGCCGCACACCAGTACCAGGCGCCTACCGGTGACCAGCTCCATATTCCGGAGCATGTCCACAATCCTCACACGCGCTCCCTTCGGCGTACGGCCTAGTCTGGTCATACAAGCCGCCGTATACCTAGCCTTCTATGGCTTCCTCCGGCCCAGTGAGTTCACTGTTACCAGCCCCAACTGCCAGATACTCCGTAGGCACCACCTGACTCGCCACCAGGATCACTTCATTTTACATCTAACAGTATCAAAAACCCAGCAATCCCGGGGTTGACATCAGGCTTTTCCGGACGCACAACGCCTGGTGCCCCGTGGACGTCTTAGATCGTCTGCTTACCTTACTGTCCGACCTACCCGCGGACAGCCCACTCCTGCCTTTTCCTTCTGAACCCCTGAGCGGGAACCAGTTCATCGCCCATGTCAGGACACTTCTCATTACTTTGGGCCTCGACCCTAGACGATACTCCGGACATTCCTTCCATATCGGAGCCGCCTCCGCAGCATCACGGAACGGAGTCCCGGACCACGTCATCAAGACAATGGGCCGATGGAAATCTAGGTGTTTCGCTCGTTATGTCCCCGATCCTCAGGCGGAGGTAGCACGAGCCTTCAGCAGTCTCGCTTTGTAGTCATCTACCTTCATAATAAAACTATTCCTCCCTAAACTTGTGTGACTTTTGGCCCCTTCTTTGGCATACCATACAGCAGGCCAGGCCACACTTCTGGTCTTATTTGTATTGTTAGTCTTGTGGCGTGTCTATGTGATTCATATCTCCTATGACAGAGGGCTCCGACCATAAATAGGAAGGCCAGTATGCTGGCCTGTAATTATGGGAGGAGTTCGAGGGGTACATATACAGTCCGTACACAATGGTCAGTGTCGGCTCTTGTGCGCGGTACCCACCCACCCATACCCCCTTTTTAGGGCACTTCCCTTCAAACAATTCTCAACAGAATTATTCATTACTTCTATCTCAGGTATGGCCCCTTCTTTGGCATACCATACAGCAGGCCAGGCCACACTTCAGGTCTTATTTGTATTGTTAGTCTTGTGGCGTGTCTATGTGATTCATATCTCCTATGACAGAGGACTCCGACCATAAATATGTATATATATATATATATATATATATATATGTGTGTGTGTGTGTGCGTTTATTTCAATGTGTATGTATATATATATATATATATATATATATATATACACGTATATATATACACATATAGATATATATAGATATATCATATATTTTTATTTTATTTACATGTTCACGTCTCTGGCTGGGTTCACAATTGTGTGATGCGGGAACCAGCGTGATCCCTGTGCGGTTTCCAAATCGCACCTGCATTGACATCTGTGCACCGCTGCGGCTGTCAATGTAAAGTTAATGACACCCCCAGATCATTTCACAGATCGCAGTGTGAACTATGAATGGGTGCAGCAATCGGATCACATGGGTGTGAACACCCATGCGATTTGTTTCAGTGCGGGCCACATAAAGGGTCCTGTATCATTTTGGTGCAAATGCAATATGATTTAAATTAATATCGCACAAACATTGCATGTGATATGCACAGCAATGCGTCCAGCGGGAGTCAGAACCCGGAAGTGGTGCAAATACCTGTATTAGACAGGTATCTGCACCCCCTCCCCCCTGAAAGGTGCCAAATGTGACACTGGAGGGGGGGGGGTTCCAAAAAGCGCAGGGTCACTTTTTGTGTGAACCTCTGCTTTAATGTCAAAACCGCTGGCAATAAAAGTGAGTACAGCCCTAAGTAAAAAGGTCCAAATTGGACACAATTAGCCATTTTCCCTCCCCGGTGTCATGTGACTTGTTAGTGTTACAAGGTCTCAGGTGTGAATGGGGATCAGGTGTGTTAAATTTGGTGTTATCGCTCTCATTCTCTCATGCTAGGAGATATTTACTATAAACCGATGCGCCGATGATGTCACACACATGCGCACTAGCGGGCCGGCTTCATTGATGGTTTTCTGAATGGGTTCTTGCAGGCCCGAGCATGCATGCATGTGACATCATCGCTGCTCAGGCCAATCACAGCGCCGGAGCGGCGATACACTGACGGCAGTGACGGGACATCGAGGCAAGATGGCGGCGGGGGTGGAGATGACCGAGGACCGCTGCGGGGGCTTCGATCTCAGGTAAGTCATTCATAATGAGCTAGTATGCTATGCATACTAGCTCATTATGCCTTTCTTTTGCAGGGTTTTTAAAAAAAATAAAAATGGCTTTACTTCCTCTTTAACCACTTGGCAACCACCTGCCGACAAATAACGTTGACAAGGTGGTTGCTTAACTCTGGGAGGACGTTATATAACGTCCTCCCAGAATCGCGCTCCCACGCGCCCCCTGGGGCGCGCACACGGGAAACTCCGTGACCGCCGGGTCCAGAGGACCCGGCGCATCACGAATCGCTGTAAATCACCGCTGATAGCGGCCGTTTACCACGTGATCGCGCCGTCAAATGACGGAGCGATCACTTGTAAACAGACCGGCGTCATGTGATGACGCCGGTTCCTCTCTCCCCTCTCTGTACCGATCGGTACAGTGTGAGAGGAGAGGGGGAGGGAGCAGATCAAGGCAGCAGCGCTGTGGGCTGGATCTGTGACAATTGCAGTCACAGATCTAGCCATCCATCCATCCCTGCTCAGCCATCCCTGGTGCAATACCCTGCCAATACTCTGCAAAATACCCTGCGCAATACTCTGCAAAATACTCTGCAAAATACTCTGCAAAATACTCTGCAAAATACTCTGCAAAATACTCTGCAATACCCTGGTGCAATACTCTGCAATACCCTGCGCAATACTCTGCAATACCCTGCGCAATACTCTGCAATACCCTGCGCAATACCCTGCAAAATACTCTGCAATACCCTGCGCAATACCCTGCAAAATACTCTGCAATACCCTGCGCAATACCCTGCAAAATACTCTGCAATACCCTGCACAATACTCTGCAATACCCTGCGCAATACTCTGCAATACCCTGCGCAATACTCTGCAATACCCTGCACAATACGCTGCAATACCCTGCGCAATACTCTGCAATACCCTGCGCAATACTCTGCAATACCCTGCGCAATACTCTGCAATACCCTGCGCAATACTCTGCAATACCCTGCGCAATACTCTGCAATACCCTGCACAATACGCTGCAATACCCTGCGCAATACTCTGCAATACCCTGCGCAATACTCTGCAATACCCTGCGCAATACTCTGCAATACCCTGCGCAATACTCTGCAATACCCTGTGCAATACCCCCTGTGCAATACCCTGCCATAGTCCGCAATACCCTGCCATAGTCCGCAATACCCTGCCATAGTCCGCAATACCCTGCCATAGTCCGCAATACCCTGCCATAGTCCGCAATACCCTGCCATAGTCCGCAATACCCTGCCATAGTCCGCAATACCCTGCCATAGTCCGCAATACCCTGCCATAGTCCGCAATACCCTGCCATAGTCCGCAATACCCTGCCATAGTCGGCAATACTCTGCCATAGTCGGCAATACTCCGCAATGCCCGGCAATACTCTGCAATGTCCGGCAATACTCCGCAATGCCCGGCAATACTCTGCAATAACCACTTCCCGCCCGCCGGCCGTCATATGACGTCCTTGAATTTGTGCGGGGATATCTGAATGATGGGAGCAGCTACAGGCATCATTCAGATATTAGCTTTTTCAGCCGGCGATTCCCTACACCATAAGAACAATCATAGCGGCTGTTCCGCCCCTTGATCATTCTTATGGGAGGCGAGAGGGGATGTCCCCCCCCCCCGCCGCCCTCCGGTGCTTCTACCGACTCACCGCTACGATCAAAGCCAGGATTGTTGTTTTTTTTGGGTTTTTTTTTCAGGCTTCCCAGCCTAGAGGTGAGATGTGGGGTCTTATTGAATCCATATCTCACTGTAAAGAGGACCTGTCATGCCATATTCCTATTACAAGGGATGTTTACGTTCCTTGTAATAGGTATAAAAGTGATCAAAAAAATTTTTGGGGCGGAAAAACATGTCAAACTAAATAAAGTAAAATGAACAATAAAAAAAAATATATTTTTTAAAGCGCCCCTGTTCCCGTGAGCTCGCATACAGAAGCGAACGCATACGTAAGTCCCGCCCACATATGAAAACGGTTTTCAAACCACACATGTGAGGTATCTCTGCGAACGTTAGAGCGAGAGCAATCATTTTGGCCCTAGACCTCCTCTGTAACTCAAAACATGTAACCAGTAAAAATATTTAAAGAGTCGCCTATGGGGATTTTTTAAGTAGCGAAGTTTGGCGCCATTCCACGAGTGTGTGCAATTTTTAAGGGT
Organism: Rana muscosa; assembly: GCA_029206835.1. Classification (NCBI taxonomy): domain Eukaryota; kingdom Metazoa; phylum Chordata; class Amphibia; order Anura; family Ranidae; genus Rana; species Rana muscosa. The sequence continues at coordinate 94,765,529 of CM055119.1, forward strand.
GACATGTTAGGTATCTATTTACTCGGCGTAACTTCATCTTTTACATTATGCAAAAACATTGGGCTAACTTTACTGGGTTTTTTTTTAAGCACAAAACATTTTTTTTACGTAAAAATCGCGTTAAAAAAATTGCTGCGCAAATATCGTGCGAGATAAAAAGTTGCAACAACCACCATTATATTCTCTAAGGTCTTTGCTAAAAAAACATATATAATGTTTTGGGGATCTATGTAATTTTCTAGCAAACAAATGATGATTTTTACATGTAGGAGAGAAATGTCAGAATTGGCCTGGGTGCTCCAGAACGCCTGAAGGTGCTCCCTGCATGTTGGGCCTCTGTATGTGGCCACGCTGTGTAAAAGTCTCACACATGTGGTATCGCCATACTCGGGAGGAATAGCAGAATGTGTTTTGGGGTGTAATTTGTGGAATGCATATGCTGTGTGTGAGAAATAACCTGCTAATATGACAATTTTGTGGAAAAAAAAAGAGAAAAAAAAAATCTTGATTTTGCCAAATATTGTGGGGAAAAATGACAACTTCAAAAAACTCACAATGCCTCTTTCGGAATACCTTGGAATGTCTTCTTTCCAAAAAGGGGTCATTTGGGGGGTATTTGTACTTTTCTGGCATGTTAGGGTCTCAAGAAATGAGATCGGCCGTCAGTACTTCAGGTGTGATCAATTTTCAGATATTGGCACCATAGCTTGTGGACTCTATAACTTTCACAAAGACCAAATAATATCCACCAATTTGTACTTATTTTTACCAAAGATATGTAGCAGTATAAATTTTGGCCAAAATTTATGAAGAAAAAATTGTAATTTGCAAAATTTTATAACAGAAACGAAAAAAAAATCATTTTTTTACAGAATTTTCAGTCTTTTTTCTCTTATAGCGCAAAAAATAAAAAACCCAACAGTGATTAAATACCACCAAAAGAAAGCTCTATTTGTGTGAAAAAAAGGACAAAAAATTCATATGGGTACAGTGTTGTATGACTGAGTAATTGTCATTCAAAATGTGAGAGCAACGAAAGCTGAAAATTGGTCTGGTTATTAAGGGGGTTTAAGTGCCCAGTGGTCAAGTGGTTAACTTTTCTTTATATATATATATATATATATATATATATATTATTCTACCTGCATTAAAATGCTATTATTAAAGTAATTTTTATATAATTTTTCATTTATTAGTAAATAAAATGTTGTAAACCCTGAAATATGGTTTTACCCATGGACTGTTCTATTACAATTTTGATATATATATATATATTTTTAATTTATTAATACATTTTTATATACTTTATTAAAAAAAAATTATGATTATAAATGTATTTTACATTCATATGAATGGTGTATAGCTGCATTACATATGTGGATTACATTAATTTACTCTACACCATTCACATTTAACTAGGCACATGTATAATCTTTAATTATTGATAAAACCAATGTTTTGTAATAATTAGGTTAATGTATATTGTTTGGTGGGAATGTAAATGTATTATTTTATTAATATGTGGTGTATAATTCGTGTTCACTTTTGTATTTTACACTTCCTCATATTGTAATCCCGCTACATCGCGCGAGATTACAGTGAGAGGAGTTGTTCTCAGCAGTTCCCGGCATTTGTAGCTCGCCTCTCAACTCAACATGAGAAGCGAGCTACAGAGCTTCATACACAGGCACTCAGAGGAGAGCGATCTCCTCTGAGAATGCCTGAGAACTGAATAGCGGTATTTTACTGCATTTTCATAAAAGGACACCTAAAGACCTTTAAAGTGTTAGATTGAATAGCAAAGTGTCTTTCATAAGAATGTTGTGTTTTAACCCTTTGTACAACTTTATCAGTGTTAGGGGCTAAGGTAGTTGTACATTTATCTGTAATTGTCAGACGGGCCGCAATAAGAAAAATTGTCATTAGGGATGAGCTTCGTGTTCGAGTCAAACATACGTTCGACTCGAACATCGGCTGTTCAATCGTTTGACGAAGATCGAACGATTTGGGCCGTTCGCGCCAAATTCGAGTGACGCGAACGGCCCACAATACACTGCGCCATCGCAGTGCAATCCCGGCGCTGTGATTGGCCAAGCATGCACTGTGACCCTGCATGCTTGGCCAATCACAGCGCCGGCAGCGAGGAGAGCCATAATTGGCCACAGGCAGGATGCCTGTGGCCAATTATAGCTCAGGGGGGTTTAGTACACGCCCCACACTATAAAAGGCCGCCAGCGCGGCGGCCTTGTGTAGTGTGTTGGCGTGCAGGGAAAGAGATACATAGGCAGGGACAGGTTCTATGTTCTGTTTTATTTTCTCAGGCATCTGCAGGAGTTAGTGGCACAGTATACACCTGTATATCCGTCATTGCTGTTCTCAAATACAGGCATCTGCAGGAGTTAGTGGCACAGTATACACCTGTATATACCCATCATTGGTGTTCTATAATACAGGCATCTGCAGGAGTTAGTGGCACAGTATACACCTGTATATACCCATCATTGGTGTTCTATAATACAGGCATCTGCAGGAGTTAGTGGCACAGTATACACCTGTATATCCGTCATTGCTGTTCCCAAATACAGCATCTGCAGGAGTTAGTGGCACAGTATACACCTGTATATCCGTCATTGCTGTTCTCAAATACAGCATCTGCAGGAGTTAGTTGCACAGTATACACCTGTATATCCGTCATTGCTGTTCTCAAATACAGCATCTGCAGGAGTTAGTGGCACAGTATACACCTGTATATCCGTCACTGCTGTTCTCAAATACAGCATCTGCAGGAGTTAGTGGCACAGTATACGCCTGTATATCCGTCATTGCTGTTCTCAAATACAGCATCTGCAGGAGTTAGTGGCACAATATACACCTGTATATCCGTCATTGCTGTTCTCAAATACAGCATCTGCAGGAGTTAGTGGCACAGTATACACCTGTATATACCCGTCATTACTGTTCTCTAATAAAGGCATCTGCTGGAGTTAGTTGGTGTTGTGTGCCTCCAGCACAATATACACTACCCAATTGCTGGTTTTCCCATCTCCCTGCAGGCCATTACTATGTCTGGAAGGCCAACAAGGAGAGGCAGACAGTCACGAGCCAATAAAAGAGGGCAAGCAGGCTCTGTGTCTAGAGACAACAGTGCTGGTCGTGTATGCGGTGCATCGTCATCAGCCCGTGGCCATGGGACAGGCTTGTCCTTATTTTTGGCAGCTGGACGTGTTGAGCCGCATCATGCCGAAGACTTGGTAGAGTGGATGACCAAGCCCTCCTCATCCTCTCTCACCCAGGCTCAGGGTACTGGCAAAGCAGCTGCCAAAGCGTCCTCAATGTCATCATCAGTCACTCCTTCCCTAGACCCACTGTGTCCTCCTGAGGAGTCCCCCGAACTGTTTGAGCACAGTGTTGGGTACATGCTCCAGGAGGATGCCCAGCATTTCGAAGGGTCTGAAGATAATACCCAGCTAGAGGAAGGCAGTAGCGTGAGAGCAGAGAGAGGGGATGCTCAAGAAGGACACCAATCTGGCAGTCATGTTCCAGCAGCTGCAGCATACTGCCAGATTGGCTCCAGTGATGAGGAGGGAGGGGATGATTAGATCACTTACTCCACGTGGGTGCCTGATAGGAGAGAGGAGTAGGATGAGGAGGAGGCACATCTCCAACGAGGCAGGATGCCCTCCGGGGGCCAGCGTAAGGGCAGCACACCGACTGAATCACACCGCAGAGCTCCGCCTGTGCAGGGCGCTGCCTCTGCCCGTTATTCCAAAAGTTCTTTGGTGTGGGCCTTTTTTGAGTTGAGTGCATCAGATTGCACCGCTGCTGTTTGCAACATATGTCTGAAGCGTATCTCGTATGGCCAGGGGCGGATCCAGAGTCTTTTCTCGGGAGGGGCACTGCCAAAAAATATATGTTTTTTTTGTGGGAAATTTATCGGGGAAATGGCTGGTGTCGGCGCTTCAATCATCCCGGCACCATGGTTGTTATGGTGTCAGGATGATTGAAGCGCATTATTTCTATTATTACATTGTAATATAGAATTAAATAGTTCAAGGCAGAATCAGTGGGAGCCCCGAGTGTGTCACTTGCCACCGTCGCCTGCAATTAGTGGGAGCCCTGAAAGTGTCACTTGCCACACCTTGTGGATTGTCACTTGCCACGTCACCTGCCACACCTTGCTGATTGTCACTTGCCTGCCACCAGATGCAGATTGTCATTTGCCACGTCACCTGACACAATTTGCGGATTGTCATTTGCCACACCTTGCGGATTGTCACTAACTTGCCTGCTAAGGTGTAGTTTTGGTTGTCTCTTGCTGTGTCCCAGACTCCCAAAGTCAGGCAGCAGAGAGATAATGTAATCTCTCTGCTGCCTGCACAGTGAGGGCGGAAGTCACTGCAGGAATGCAGGGCAGGCACGGGCGGTGGGAGATGATTTCATCTCTCTGCTCCCCCACTTCCGGCTAGCTGATTGGCCAGCTGCCACACTGAGCCTGCTCTCTCACTCTCACCTGCGCTGCCAACACACTGAGCAGCACGGTCTGCCCACGAACCGCGCCGCCCGCCTAGAAACCGCGCCGCCCGCAGAGCGGCCCGACGTGACTCACTGACGTCACTCGTTGTTAGACACCAAGCGGCCCAGGCGTTAGCAACAAGTGCAGGGAAGAGGCTCCACCCACCTCCTCCTCCGCTCTGTTGTGGAGATTTTTATGGAGATGTATTTAATATGTATTGTCATAGTGTCACCCAGTGTTAGTACTTCCGCAACCCGCTCTAAAAGAGCTGATTGGGGTAGTCTGAGGCTGGTTGAATCCCGTCTGATAGTGGAAAACGTCTTGAGGTTGGAGTGTGATGTTTGCAGGGTGCGGATATGCCCACCGACGGGGGGCCCTCTGTGCATTAGCACGGACGATCGTTGAGGAGGGGATGTCCTCGCTCTGCAACAACAACATCATTGGTTATGAGCAAATGCGTGCTCTTGTCTCTGCTTTGTCTGATCAACATTGGTTGGGATTCGTAGTGCGCGTCTGCAGATAGCCTCCCTCCCCCATTCAATAATAGTATAATCTTAATATGCGTTATTCTATGGAATAGCGCAGAATAAGAATTCCTATCAACGGTAACTTTAGCCATCCTACGTTATTGTATTAATTGTATTTATTATTGTATTGAATCCTTTAAACCATATTTCTTGAGTGGGATTCATGTATGGCATCTCCTGTTGGAAGGAATGTCCAGGTATTGCCATTTTCCTGTGTGGAAGGGACATCCTGTGAGGTCCCCGCCCATGGGGGAGGGGATTGGTTGTTGCAGCCAATCACCTCCTGTGTGAGATCTTTTGAGTTTAATAAAAGCCTATGATTAGGCGTCGGCTAGACAGTCATGCTGGTCTGCGGAGAGATGAGAACATAGCTTTTGTGGTGCTGCTTTCCTTGGATGAATGATGGGACGTATGAATGGTGAGTGGATCTTAGCAAACTTAACTTAAAGATAGCATTATTGCAAAGAGATGAAATCTGATGTGTGCTTAGATAGCACAGGAATTATAGGCTGTGTGCTCTGCAAGCAACCAATAATTCTACAACAGCTCCTGGTATCGTGTCAGTGCGCCGCTTAACTACATTAGACGAGTCTCTCTCTCGGCGCCGCTGATCGGCTGATGTGAGAAACTGAGAGAGAGACTCAGAGAGGCAGCGGCAGCCGCAGAACAAGTACTGTATATACTCGAGTATAAGCCGACCCGAATATAAGCCGAGGCACCTAATTTTACCCCAAAAAACTGGGAAAACGTATTGACTCAAGTATAAGCCTAGGGTGTCCATCTGCATGCCTCACTGTGCCCATGCTTCACTGTGCCCATGACTAGACTGATGTTTAACATGGGAGTCTATGGAAGGAGTGCCCAGCTTTGAAAAATCGGTTCTCCCCGGCCGTAGGTCTCCCAGACACCAAACTTTGCACACCTGTAGAGGATGCATGGGGCTACATGTGTGCCAAGTTTGGGGTTCAGGGGACCTACGACCGGCCGGTACCGGGTCCGCAAAATCACCAGAGAAATTACCGTTTAACATTGGAGTCTATGGAAGGGGTGCCCGGTTTTAAAAAATCAGTACTCCCCGGCCGTAGGTTCCCCAGACACCAAACTTTGCACACTTGCAGAGGAGACATGGGGCTACATGTGTGCCACCTTTGGGGTCCAGGGGACTTATGGCCAGCCGGTACCTGGTCCCCAAAGTTCGGGAGATCAGGCGCAAAAAAATAAAAAAACAGAGCAAGCAAGTGAGTGTGACAGATGGTCTCGGGGGGGGGCAATTGCCCTGTTGCCCCCCCTGGATCCACCCCTGCGCGTGGCCAAAACATCAGCCGCTTGGGCACCACATGCTCGACCAGACATATGTTGACCTGCCATGCAGCTCGTTGGCAAGCGTATCTTAAAGACCCTCACCAAAGAACAAAGCGGACCTCTCCTTGCTCCTCATCAACTGGGATCTCCAACCCCACTGTACCTTCAGTTCTCTCTGAAACCTGCACTGAGAGGAATGAAGGTGTAGAATTAGGTGTGTCACAGCCAAGTACTTGCAGGCACTCTTCTAGCAGTACACCGACGTCCGATTATAGCAGGCAAATTTCCCTGCCCCAGCTGCTGGACCGTCGAAAGAAGTTCACTCCCAGCCATCCACATGCCCAGCGGTTGAATGCTAGCTTGGCTAAATTGCTAGCACTTCAACTGCTGCCTTTTAAGTTGGTAGACTCGGCCCCCTTCTGTGAGTTTGTGCAATGTGCGGTTCCTCAGTGGCAGGTTCCCAAACGCCACTTTTTCTCACGGAAGGCGATTCCGGCTCTCTACTGGCATGTGGAAGGCAATGTCCATGCCTCGCTGGACAGGGCGGTCAGCGGTAAGGTGCATATTACCGCTGACTCATGGTCCAGCAGGCATGGACAGGGACGTTACCTTTCTTTCACGGCCCATTAGGTCACTCTTTTGGCAGCTGGGAAGCATGCAGGACAAGGTGCAGTAGTGTTGGAGGTTGTTCCGCCGCCACGCCTCCAAAATGCTACTACTGGTTGTGACACACCTCTCTCCTCCACCCCCTCCTCTTCTTCTTCCTCCTCAATGGCCTCTTCCTGTGCTTTGTCCTCGGAACCAGTGGTGCTCCATAGGCGTTCAAGGGGCTACGCAAGTACGCAGGCAAAAAGGTGCCATGCCGTGCTTGCGCTGGTGTGTTTGGGGGACAGGAGCCACACTGGGGCAGAGGTTCTGTCTGCTCTGCAGGGGCAGGCCGAGAGGTGGTTGATGCCACGCCAGCTTAAGCCAGGAATGGTGGTTTGCGACAATGGCACCAACCTCCTCTCCGCCCTCCGACAGGGACAACTGACCCATGTGCCCTGTGTGGCTCACGTCCTTAACCTGGTGGTGCAGCAGTTCTTGGGCAGGTACCCGGGCTTACAGGATGTCCTGAGGCAGGCCAGAAAAGTCTGTGTGCATTTCCGCAGATCATATAATGCCAGTGCTCGGCTGGCTGAGCTGAAAAAGGAGTTGAACCTGCCAAAGAACCGCCTTATATGTGACATGCCCACCAGGTGGAACTCAACGTTGGCCATGCTACAGCGGTTGTACACGCAGCAGAGGGCCATCAATGAGTACTTGTGCGACTACGGCACCAGGACAGGGTCAGGGGAGCTCAGGTTTTTTTCACCACGCCAGTGGGGCATGATCAGGGATGCATGCACTGTCCTGGCATCATTTGAGGAGGCCACGAGGATGGTGAGCAGTAACAGTGCATGCATCAGTGACACTGTACCTCTTGTCCACCTGTTGGAGCATACGCTGCGTGGAATAATGGACATGGCACTTGAGGCAGAACAGAGGCAGGAAGAGGAGGACTTCCTTGCCTCTCAAGGCCCCCTTTACCAAGACAGTGTTCCTTGTGTCCCACCCATCACACAGGAAGAGGACGAGGAGGAGGAGGAGGATTGTGTCAGCATGGAGGTGGAGCATGGCACTCAGCATCAACAGCAGCAGTCTTTTAGGGATGATTTACAGTCCCAACAAACCCGTGGACTTGTACATGGCTGGGAGGAGGTGGCTGCGGATCATGTCGTCCTTAGTGACCCAGAGGACTCCGGACCGAATGCATCAGCTAACCTACGCTGCATGGCCTCCCTGATCCTGCAAAGTCTGCGGAAGGATCTTCGTATTCTTCGGATCAAGGAGAGGGACCATTACTGGCTGGCCACTCTCCTTGATCCACGGTACAAGGGTAAGGTTGCGGACCTTATCTTGCCGTCGCAGAGGGAGCAGAGGATGAGACAACTCCGGGAGGCCTTGCAGAAAGGTCTGTGCAACGCGTTCCCAGAGACTGGGAGGTTACAAACTCCTGGTCCTGGACAACGAGTTGCTGAGGCCTCGGTCAGTAGCAGAAGGAGCGGTGGAGAAGGTGGCCGTCTGACCGATGTGTTCAGACAATTTTTTAATCCGCAGCCCCAAGGTATGATCGGTTCCAGCAACCATCGCCAGAGTCTGCTATACATGGTGCAGGAATACCTAGGGGCAAGGTCAGACTTGGACACCTTTCCCACCGAAAATCCTCTGGATTACTGGGTCTTGAGGATGGATCACTGGCCAGAGCTTGCACACTATGCAATTGAGCTACTGGCCTGTCCTGCATCCAGCGTTCTTTTGGAACGCACATTCAGTGCTGCTGGAGGCTTTGTCACGGATCACAGGGTGCGCCCGTCCACCGACTCGGTTGATCGACTGACCTTCATAAAAGATGAACCAGTCTTGGATCACCACCAGCTACCAAGCACCTGAAGCTGATATAACAGAATAATTTATTTTCGAATGTCACATCCCTTCAAGACTGCCTATGCTGATGCTGAGTGACTGTCCTGTTATGTTGACTGACTATCCTCCTCCTCCTCAATGATCCGATTCTTGATGATGGCTTGGAAGAGCATTTTTGTTTCTGGGTGCTGCCACCAGTGGCTAAGGCCCAATTTTTCAGCCCCTGTTTAACAGGAGCATGTAATTAAAAATGTTGATGCAATGCTTTGCAGCAGGGCTCATTCCTGCACTCCAACTAGAGTATCTGGGAGAGGTTGCAGTGTCGTGGCACCAGCACCAGTGCCTAAGGCCCAATTTTTCTGCCCCTGTTTAACAGGGGCGTGTAATTACAATTTTTGATGCAATACTTTGCAACAGGGCTCATTGCTGTGCTCCAAGTACAGTATCTGTGAGGGGTTGCAGTGTTGTGGCACCAGTGCCTAAGGCCCAATTTTTCTGCCCCTGTTCAACAGGGGCATGTAATTACAATTCTTGATCTAATAATTCACAGCAGGGCCCATTCCTGCGCCCACCATGAGTAACTGTGAGGGCTCACAGTGTTGTGGCTACACCAACATCTAAGGGGCAAATTTCAGCAGAGTATATACGGCAGGCTCCTACTTTCAAACATCCAACTTACAAATGACTCCTACTTGCAAACGGAAGGAGACAACAGGAAGTGAGAGGAAATCTACCCCTAGGAGGAGAAATTCTCTCCTGTAAGAGTTAATATGGGAAAAATGTGTCTCCTCTCTACTGATGCTTTATCACCAATCCATGTTTCAATAAAAACCCCACTTTTCAAAAACATTTGTCATTGGGACGGAAAGTGAGGTGAAATGTTCTGAACAGGTGCACAGACAGCAAAACAAATGTTACAGGGGTGATAACCCTTCCCTATGTTTTCCAAAAAAGCTTAAAAATATTTTTTTAGGCTGGAGCTACACTTAAACAATGTACCTGTTCAAAATTACAAACAGATTCTACTTAATTACAAACCTACAGTCCCTGTCTTGTTTGCACCGCCTGTATACTGCTGTTCAGAGTATATAGGGCCTTTTTTTATTTTGGGTGCGGGGTTCCCCTTAATATCCATACAAGACCCAAAGGGGCTGGGGTAGGGGGGGGGTGATGGGGGTAGCCATGCCATTTTTCTCAAAGATTTTCATCCATATTACCGGGACCAGACATTACAATAAAGCCGCAAGCAGTTTTAAATGGCTTTTTTTCCTTTACAAATGTAATTTTGTGCAGGGACAGTTCTAAACACGGGAAACACATGCCACTTCACAGGCATACTTTAGACACCCCCCAGGTACGATATTTAAAGGAATATTTCACTTTTTTTTTCAATTTATGCATCATTAAAATGACTGCTCCCGAAAAACGGCCGTTTTTAAAACTTCGTTTTGCATTGATACATGTCCCCTGGGGCAAAACCCGGGTCCCCAAACCCTTTTTAGGACAATAACATGCATATTAGTCGTTCTAATTAGCACTTTCGATTTCGAACGTTCGCGTGCATTGTATTTAATAGGGTTCTAACGTTCGTGCGAACTTTCGGTCCGTTCGAAGGTTCTGGTGCGAACCGAACCGGGGGGTGTTCGGCTCATCCCTAATAGTCATTATGCTCCTGAGTTGGGTTGGTACTTTCTTTATGGTGAGGTTAAGAAGGGCTAATTGAGGATTCGGTTTAATGATAAAGCCTGTTATGGAGGAAACTAATTAAAGACTGCGTACCAAAAGCTGAAAATATTTTTACACTCCCATATGTGAATAATGCTGCCCTTTGCACCACATTGTCTCCAACAGGAGTTGGGTTCCAAAGGGAAGATTAACCACTTAAGCCCCGGACCAATACGCAGCATAAAGACCAGGCCCCTTTTTGCGATTCGGCACTGCGTCGCTTTAACTGACAATTGCATGGTCGTGCGACGTGGCTCCCAAACAAAATTGACGTTCGTTTTTTTCCCACAATTAGAGCTTTCTTTTGGTGGTATTTGATCACCTCTGCGTTTTTTTTTTTTTTTTTTGCGCTATAAACAAAAATAGAGCGACTATTTGGAAAAAAATGCAATATTTTTTACTTTTTGCTATAATAAATATCCCCCAAAAATATATAAAAAAACATTTTTTTTCCTCAGTTTAGGCCGATACGTTTTCTTCTACATATTTTTGGTAAAAAAAAAAAAACGCAATCAGCGTTTATTGATTGGTTTGCGCAAAAGTTATAGCGTTTACAAAATAGGGGGTAGTTTTATGGCATTTTTATAAAAAAAATTTTTTTACTAGTAATGGCGGTGATTAGCAATTTTTTTCGTGACTGCGACATTATGGCGGACACATTGGACACCTTTGACACATTTTTGGGACCATTGTAATTTTTACAGCGATCAGTGCAATAAAAATGCACTGGTTACTGTAAAAATGACACTGGCAGTAGAGGGGTTAATCACTAGTGGCGCTGAAGGGGTTAAGTGTGCCTAGGGGAGTGATTACTACTGTGTGGGGGCGTGGCTACGAGTGACATGTGCATAAATAAAGAAAAATTTATAAAAAGTCCATAAAATCAACAAGAGTCCATAGGGTGAGTGGTATAACAGCATGCGATGTGGAAACGACACATTGACCAACAGATCCCTCCACCACACACAGAATGGCCTCTCACCTCTATGCTTTGACCCGCAAGAGGTCACAAGGCGTAAGATATGTAATCAGTGGATAACAGATGTCATCAAATCTCTCAGCCTCCACCTCCGACTAGCATATGACAGCACAGCCCAGCATACACTGCAATGATCTCATAAGCTTCCTCACGGACATCCAGTAAATATGCAAATAAGCAGAAACAGACTTCCTAGTGCTCTCTGATAAACGCCAGTTTATTCATACAGTGGATAAAAGCAGGTACTCACATTTAAAAGCGCTCATGTGCGAGCGCAAACAAACACGGCATGTAAATCACAAAATCACCAGTGCCTGGAGATGATCGCGGCAGCGTCCAGCGTAGCTCCTCCCCCCGTACGCGTTACGGCAGTGGGCGTGACTTCTTCAGCGTGGGGCAGGGCTACACACAGAGCTGCCGCAAGTATTTAAATAGAGACACCTAGCAACCAAGGGCCAATCACAATCCCGGAAAGGACAACCAATAACTGATCTCCTTTCAGAAGACATGCTTCTCAATGGGAAAGGAACAGAAACAACATGCATACACCGGTTGGACTGGTCAATAATTACAACCAGTATGCATATCATTGCCCTAGTTACCAATGTATCCTAGACCACATAAAACTTCAAAGACACATACCTCTCTAAAATAGAATAATAACTTTACCATTCGAATGTGTCCATAGAAAATATATTCATATAAAACATATAAAAATTTATATAAAAGAACTGCTACCGCGATCATCCCAAGGCATATACATATAGAAAACACAAATGTTATGAACATAACAAAATGTGGAAAAAAGAAAAAAACAAAAACAAAACCAGTAAATTACCTATTAGAAATAAAACAATTAAGGTCAAACTCAACATTGAGGCCTGCAGGCGAGAAAACTTTGGTCTCAAGGATCCAAAAAGATTCTCGTCTGCTTAGTTGACGAATGTAGTGTCCACCCCTCCAATGTTTGGACACCTTTTCAATTCCCCAAAATTTAAAACCCCTAGGGTCACGCTGATGGCATCTGCTAAAATGGCGTGACACACTATGGGTTTTTACCCCCCTTTTGATATTACTAATGTGTTCACCTACCCGCACATGCAGCGCCCTAGACGTGCGCCCCACGTATTGAAGCCAACACTCACACTCCAACATGTACACAACCCCCTCCGTTGCACACGTTGTCAACTGTTTGATTTTATATTCAGTCTGAGTGACTGTGGAGCTGAATGTTTTACGTTTTTTTATATTATTCTTTGCATGTTTACATGTAGCACAGCGACCACAAGCATAGAATCCAGAAAGAAACTCAAACAGCTTGGGCTGTGCTACAGTAGGCGGATCAATGGCCCCAGGGGCCAAACAATCCCGAAAACTGGGCGCCTTTCGATATATAAATTGGGGACGTTCTGGTAAGACAGGACCAAGTATAGCATCATATTTGAGAATAGGCCAATGTTTGGCAACTATTTTTTCAAATTTTTTATGTTGGATTCTGAAGTCCATAATGAGCTTATAACCACTAGTGTTAGGGTTATTTTCAACAGTACCAACAGGTTTGTCTGCCACTATGGAATATAGCCATTACGGTCGGTAACCTTAAAATGGTTTCTAGTGTGGAATTTCCCATCCTGCTTAAAAATCTCCAAATCTAGAAAGTCTAAAATATTTTTGTCATTGCCATTAAGTTTATCCATAAACACTTGTAGGCTGGACATATCACCCTCCCAGACCATAATAAGGTCATCAATGTACCTTTTATAACAACGTAGTTGCGATGGACGATCGTGAGGGATGTACCTCTGCCTACACGTAATGGCTATGCTACCTTGCAGGATCATTGGGAGGAATTACCCTATGATAATAATTTTTTAGGTCAGGAGAGGACCCCCTGGAGGGGACCTCCTCCACATACCCCTGCTTGGACAGGGGATTGGAGGGAATATCCTGTACCTCAAGGCCCCATTGGAAATGGTCCTCCCAGTCAAAAAAGAAAAAACTGAGAGGAGTCAGGGGGGGGGGGGGAGACGAGTCCAAAAGGCCAAGGTCGTACTAGGGACTGGAATATTCAATTTGAGTGGTGTTCCTCTGTCTGAAGATGAGACACGCGTTTTGGATAGAGGTTTGAAATTTGCCCCTATACACAATCTTAACAAGTTTCAAACATATGTGAATGTCCCCGTGAGGGGATTGAATATGAAGAAATATTTTCTCAGATCCTATCCAGAGAAATTCTTCTCATATAAATACCAGCCATTCCAATCTGAGGAATAGGTCGGTGTTCAATCCTCAGTCGAATGACAATAGGCATTTGGATGTCTTTAAAAATATGGTGTGCAGTGACCTTGATTCCCTTAAAATTAAGAGAGTCTGGGACTCCCAGCATATTAAAAGGGGCATCTTATCTTTGGAGCAGAGAAATTATATCGTAATCCGGCCAGCAGATAAAGGGGGGAGTCTGGTGGTTTTGAGTAAATCTTACTATCAAGGGGAAATGAAAAGGTTGCTGAATGACCCTGGTACCTATTCTCTTTTGAATGGAAACCCCATGGTTAAATATAAAAATCAGTTGCATTCCCTTATTGAAAATGGTAAGACTAGTGGTGTTTTGAATGCCAAGGAGGCATCCTACCTGGACCCCTTCTATTGTCGTACTCCGATTATTTATTTTCTACCAAAAGTTGCACAAGGACGCAGAGAGACCACCTGGACGTCCGATCGTTAATGGTATTGATTCGTTAACGTCCAGATTGGGTCAATATCTCGATTTCTTTTTGCAGCCGTTGGTACGCAAAATGGAAGCTTATTTGCGTGACACTACGCAAATAATACAAGTTTTGAATTCTTTACCCTGTTCTCCTAACTCTATCCTTATTACTGCTGACGTTGGATCTTTGTACACCATCATAGACCACGATGCAGCCATTGCCTCCGTTAAGTGGGCGTTGGCAGAGACTGATCTTACCCCAGACCATATACAGTTCTTGTTGGATAGTTTGAGATTCTGTCTTTCCAGTAATTACTTCTGGTTTGATAAAGACTACTATCTTCAACTTTGCGGAGTTGCGATGGGCGCTCGTTTTGCTCCCAGTGTGGCCAACTTATTTATGGCCCACTGGGAGGCGGATGCGGTTTTCCACGATCGTCCCTCGCAACTACGTTGTTATAAAAGGTACATTGATGACCTTATTATGGTCTGGGAGGGTCTGTCCAGCCTACAAGTGTTTATGGATAAACTTAATGGCAATGACAAAAATATTCTACTGACCTGGAATGTTGATGTCAATCAGATTACCTTTCTAGATTTGGAGATTTTTAAGCAGGATGGGAAATTCCATACTAGAAACCATTTTAAGGTTACCGACCGCAATGGCTATATTCCATTGTCTAGTTGCCACCATAGACTCTGGCTTTGTAATATACCAAGAGGACATTTTGTGAGACTTCGTCGCAATTTTACATTAGAGTCAGATTATATTGCTCAATCTCAAATACTAGCTGAAAGATTTAAACAAAAGGGCTATAATCCTTGTGACATCAATAAAGAGATAGAACGGGTGAGGACAATGGATAGGGGGACCATAGTGGCAGACAAACCTGTTGGTACTGTTGAAAATAACCATAACACTAGTGGTTATAAGCTCATTATGGACTTCAGCATCCAACACAAAAAATTTGAAAAAATAGTTGCCAAACATTGGCCTATTCTCAAATATGATGCTATACTTGGTCCTGTCTTACCAGAACGTCCCCAATTTATATATAGAAAGGCGCCCAGTCTTCGGGATTGTTTGGCCCCTGGGGTCATTGATCCGCCTACTGTAGCACAGCCCAAGCTGTTTGAGTTTCTTTCTGGATTCTATGCTTGTGGTCGCTGTGCTACATGTAAACATGCAAAGAACAATATCAAAAAACGTAAAACATTCAGCTCCACAGTCACTCAGACTGAATATAAAATCAAACAGTTGATAACGTGCAACGGAGGGGGTTGTGTACATGTTGGAGTGTAAGTGTGGGCTTCAATACATGGGGCGCACGTCTAGGGCGCTGCATGTGCGGGTAGGTGAACACATTAGTAATATCAAAAGGGGGGTAAAAACCCATAGTGTGTCACGCCATTTTAGGAGATGCCATCAGCGTGACCCTAGGGGTCTTAAATTTTGGGGAATTGAAAAGGTGTCCAAACATTGGAGGGGTGGACACTACATTCGTCAACTAAGCAGGCGAGAATCTTTTTGGATCTTTGAGACCAAAGTTTTCTTGCCTGCAGGCCTCAATGTTGAGTTTGACCTTAATTGTTTTATTTCTAATAGGTAATTTACTGGTTTTGTTTTTATTGTTTTTTTCTTTTTTCCACATTTTGTTATGTTCATAACATTTGTGTTTTCTATATGTATATGCCTTGGGATGATCGCGGTAGCAGTTCTTTTATATAAATTTTTATATGTTTTATATGAATATATTTTCTATGGACACATTCGAATGATAAAGTTATTATTCTATTTTAGAGAGGTATGTGTCTTTGAAGTTTTATGTGGTCTAGGATACATTGGTAACTAGGGCAATGATATGCATACTGGTTGTAATTATTGACCAGTCCAACCGGTGTATGCATGTTGTTTCTGTTCCTTTCCCATTGAGAAGCATGTCTTCTGAAAGGAGATCAGTTATTGGTTGTCCTTTCCGGGATTGTGATTAGCCCTTGGTTGCTAGGTGTCTCTATTTAAACACTTGCGGCAGCTCTATGTGTAGCCCCGCCCCACGCTGAAGAAGTCACGCCCACTGACGTAACGCGTACGGGGGGAGGAGCTACGCTGGACGCTGCCGCGATCATCTCCAGGCGCTGGCGGTTTTCTGATTTACACGCCGTGTTTGTTTGCGCTCACACATGAGCGCTTTTAAATGTGAGTACCCGCTTTTATCCACTGTATGAATAAACTGGCGTTTATCAGAGAGCACTAGGAAGTCTGTTTCTGCTTATTTGCATATTTACTGGATGTCCGTGAGGAAGCTTATGAGATTATTGCAGTGTATGCTGGGCTGTGCTGTCATATGCTAGTCGGAGGTGGAGGCTGAGAGATTTGATGACATCTGTTATCCACTGATTACATATCTTACGCCTTGTGACCTCTTGCGGGTCAAAGCATAGAGGTGAGAGGCCATTCTGTGTGTGGTGGAGGGATCTGTTGGTCAATGTGTCGTTTCCACATCGCATGCTGTTATACCACTCACCCTATGGACTCTTGTTGATTTTATGGACTTTTTATTCATTTTTCTTTATTTATGCGCTGCACTCCTTTATAATTTTGTTCCATTTGAGGTTGTTTTATGAATTATCCTTAAGTGCTGGCCGCATTAGTTTTTTATTTATTTGTATTCATTTTTCAGCGCTGAATACTTATATATTTACGAGTGACATGTGACCGATCTCCGCTCTGATTACACAGAGCGGAGATCGGTGACATTGTCAGTAGGGGAGCGGGGAGATGTTGTGTTTACACTAACATCTCCCCGCTCCATGCCTCCGTGAGACGATCGCGAGGATCCCCGCGGCGATCAAGTCCGCGTGGTCCGACTCACGGGGAAGGCAGGGGGGTCGCGAGCACGTCGCCGGTGGCGCGCGTGTGACCCCGACGTCCGGCAGTTAAAGGGGACGTACAGGTACGTGATTGTGCCTGTACGAGCCATTCTGCCGACGTATATATACAGTGGCTGGTCCTTAAGTGGTTAAAGGCATTCTTACTGGGGTGAGATAAGATCTGTGAAGGATTTTTAGCATTAGGTCCCAGTGATTAGTACAATGGGAATACGGATAGCAAGTTTGAATCGCATCTCTACATTCTGTATGTGAATGTGTTGTGCCCAGTTCCTTTTCCCAATTAGTCATGTTGGAAGTTTTGGTAAAGTTATGCTTGTTTTGCAGGAGGGCATAGAACCAAGAAAACCCTTTAGGCTTGTCGTAATTGGTCATGAAGTATTGCCATACGTTTTTGTGTATTTCATAGACTGTTGCTGAGTGGGTAGCATGGAAATGCTGTAGTTGGATCAGGGCATATGAATGTGATACCGGCTGTTTAGAAACTAATTCTTTATATGCAAGTAGGTTTTCTTGTAAATAGGGGTGAATCCTAAGATTTGGTATTAAAGCGGAGGTTCCGCGGCCCCTCGTTTTATTTTTATTTTTTAGGTACATTTAATGTGGTTACAGATACCAAGTTAGTACTCACTTATTGGGCGATTAGAACCATCTCCGTCTGTTCTTGTTGTAAATATATACTTTTAAAAATCGATCCTGGTCTTTTCCATTGTGAAGCCCACAAGCAGAGACTTCCGGGAAGCGGTGAATGCTAATCTCCCAGCATTCACCGCTGTATCTCGCGCATGAGCTGAATAATGGCAATTATTACCTGTGTGCCCTTATTTAAAATGGCGGAATTAGATCCGCCCTCGTCACGTGACCGGCTTGATAAGTCACACGACGAGTGAAACACCGCGAGATTACGATGGTTGGCGTTCCGCATTGTCTCCTGGGAATCATTACACTGTGCTCCCAGGAGACATTGCGGACACCTCCCAGAAAACACTGGGGCGCCAGGGAAAGGAACAGATATGCCCACTCCCGCGGGAGGAATACCCAGAAGTCCACATTAAAACGTCTGATTCACGGTAATTACAACCGCACAAAAAAAATAACTAGCCATATGTATAAGTATCTGCTACAAAGATCTGGATAAGCTAATGTGTGTATTTAGGGTGAACCCTCCACTTTAAGTATTCATATATTTGGAGATGTGTGACTTCTTGATGTATTTTAGTGGTAGGGTCAATGTAAGTATGTATTTTTTCCCATGCAGAAAGGGTCGCTGCTATTGAAAGGAAATTTAGGGCAATTTAATGGTATGTTTGTTAGTTTTGGTAAAAGTAGGGAGGGTAGGTCTCTATTGTTTAGAATGGACTTTTCAATTTGCACCCAAAATTTAGCAGATTCTGGTTCAAACCAGCTTTATGCCGCGTACACACGGAAAAATTTAGAACCTGCTCTCTATCCAAGTCTGTCGGAAATTCAGATGGGAAAAATCAGATGGGGCATACACACGGTCGGAATATCCGATGAAAAGCTCCCAACTGACTTTTTCCATCGGAAATTCCGACCTTGTGTACGTGGCATTACATTTGGTCCAGTATTGCTGCCCGATAATAGTCACGGATGACTGGGAAGCTAGCTCCCCCTGTAAATCTGTGTCTTTGGATTATGGAATATGGTATTTTAGACATTTTACTTTTCCATATGAATTGTCTGAAAAGCTTATCTGCGAGGTTAAAAGGGACTCTGGCAAACAAATGGGGATAGTTCTGAAGTAATAAATGAGTTTGAGTAGGAGAAGCATCTTTAGGGCTGCTATTCTGCCTAACGAGGAGAGTTCGAAAGAGGAGATGTGGTTTAAGTCACTTTTGATAGTGTCTATTAGGGCAGGGAAGTTTGCTTCGTATGTGGACGAAGTTGGGGAGGCTAATTTGATTCCTAGGTAGGGGATTGTTTTAGACATCCATTGGAAGGGGAACCGGTCTTTAAGAAGGTATGATTGTTATTAGGAATATTCACAGGCAGTATACAAGATTTAGTGATATTAACCACTTCAGCCCCGGAGGATTTGGCTGCCAAATGACCGGCCACTTTTTGCGATTCAGCACTGTGTCGCTTTAACTGACAATTGCGCGGTCGTGCGACGTGACACCCAAACAAAATTGACGTCCTTTTTTTCCCACAAATAGAGCTTTCTTTTGGTGGTATTTGATCACCTCTGCGGTTTTTATTTTTTGCGCTATAAATAAAAATAGAGCGACAATTTTGAAAAAATGCAATATTTTTTACTTTTTAAATATAAAAAGTGTGGGGTAAGTGGCGCTACCAAAAAAGCCTGAAGAGTGATAGAGCAAATCACTCTTCATATGGTGGATCTAACCACTGACGTGAACTGTGCAAATGTGTACCGTGTAGTAACCTAAAACCAGTGCAGTGGAACATTAACTAATGATCCACATGTTAGCATATATTTAACACAGATTGGCATAAAATTAACACCAAAAAACATAATCAAATGTGTGCTGTTAACCCCATGGTCAATAGTGAACCTGGGTGTGTATGGTAACTCCGTAACTAGGAATATAGCGAATCCCAGTTAATCCAGCATTGGGGTTCCCCTATATATCATACATAAAAACACAAGTGTAAGTGGTCAATATTAAAGCCAAATGACCGCAAAAAGTTCATATAACTATTAAAGTGAACAGTCTAACATAAAGTGCATATGTGCTGAGGCAATTGCAAAAAATCTTTTTTTTGTTCTCACCGTAAAATCCTTTTCTCTGTAGTACATGGACGGACACAGCAGCATATTCTTGACATTAGGGTATTAGCCTTCTATCAGGAGAGGACTAGGCAGAAACATGTTAAAACAACATCAACACTGTACAATACCGCCCAGGTGGGCGGTCCCTCTGAGTATAACCCTTCTCCCTGCATGCAGCAGCTCAGTTCGCCAAAAAGCAGTACAAACATAAAAAAGGAGGGGTGGGTTCTGTGTCCGTCCATGAACTACAGAGAAAAGGATTTTACGGTGAGTACAAAAATCCAGCAGCATATTCTTGACATTAGGGACGTCCCCAAGCAGTGTCAAAAAAACGAGGGGTGGGAACAGAAATCAAACAAACTTCACCCCAACACAACCAGAGCTCCTCAACGGAGGAGTTGCAACCTTAAACAGCCGCCTGCAAAACCTTGCGGCCGAAGCAAGCATCCAAAGATGCACTCACATCAACCTTGTAAAAATTCAGTGAAAGTGCGAACGGACGACTAGGTCGCCGCCACACACACCTGGGAAACAGGCGCTCGATGTCGGAAAGCCCAAGAGGCACCCATCGCCCTGGTTGAATGCGCCGTCACAGGAAAGGAAGGCGCACACCCTGTCAGGGCATAAGCTTGAATCACGATCTGTCTGATCCACCGAAAAACTGCGGCCGATGAGACCGCCAGGTCCTCCTGTGGGCCAACCACCGACACAAATAGGAGGTCAGACCTCCGAGCAGAGCCGTAGCAGACAGATACACCGGCAGAGCTTGCACCAAGCCGAAGGAAAGCAAGCAACCCCTTGGGATGCGACGGCCGAGAACACAAGGATGAAAGCACAATGTCCTCATTTGGCAAAAAGGCAGAAAATACCTTAGGAAGAAACGAAGGCTGCAGGCGTAGCACTGCTTTATCCTTGTGAAGGAGTAAGTAGGGCAAGACAAGGCCGCCAACTCAAAAACCCTTCTGGTAGAGGCAACAGCCACCCGAAAAGCTACCTTCCGAGAGAGTGTCAACAGGGGATCTCCCTGATGTCTTCAAATGGTGGTTTCTGAAACACCAAGGGTACCAGATTCAATCCCACGAAGGCAGCCGTGATGGAACCAGAGGGGCCACATGTCGAACCCCTTGGACAAACGTACTCACCAGTGAATGAGCCGCCAAGGGTCGCTGAAAGAAAAAACAGCCAAGGCTGACATCTGCCCCTTAATGGAGCTAAAAGCAAGTCTTTTATCCACTCCACGCTGTAAAAAACAGCAGGATCCTGGAAACCGAATATGTACATGAATGCCACTCCATCTCCCCACATAGAGATGTAGGCCTTCCATGTGCGATGGTAAATCCTCCAAAAAGATGACTTCCGTGCCCTCAGCATGGTGGAAATCACCGAAACCGACAGGCCTCAGTCCCATCCAACTGTCAACAGCCATGTCGTGAAGACCAGTGACCATAAGCAGGATGAAATGTATGACCTTGCGACAGAAGGTGCCCTCCATTGGCAATCGCCAAGGAACATCCGGCACCAGACATACTAATGCGGCGTACCAGGGATGCCGAAGTCCATCTGGGGCAACTAGAATTCTGGGAACCCCCTCGGCTTCTACTCTGCGAAGCAGACCAGGAAGAGTATTTGTAGGAGGAGGGCATAACTTAGCCGATACTGTCCCCTCAGGACCACCAACGCATCTCATGCTTCCGCTCAGGGATCTTCGGACCTGGGCCCAAACCTCAAAACCTTCCAATTGAGTCGAGAAGCCAGGAGATCCACATCTGGCTATCCCCATCTCCGGTAAAGGAGCAGAAACACATCCGGGTGTAGTTACCATAGTAGATGGTCCAGCATCCGACGACTCAAGGAGACCGCCTGCCAGTTTTCTCCGCCCGGACTGTAGGCGGGCGATAGAGCCAGCACATTCCGCCCCGTCCACCGCAGGATGAGAGCGACAGCATGCTGCAGCCGAGCGACTTGTTCCTCTTTGATGGGTGACATATGCCACCGCTGTGGCGTTGTCCAACTGGATCCTGACTGGACGTTTCCGCAGCCTCTGTGACCATGCACAGGGGCACCACCTGATCGCCTGAAGGAGCACACTGATCGGCCGGCGGGATTCTACCTGCGCCCAGCGACCCCCTGTCAACAGTACGCCCAAACTCCCTCCCAACCGGTCGGCCTGGCGTCCGTCGTGATTACCGTCCAGTGAAAAAGAAACGACTTCCCAGACAGAAGGGCCGGAGGCCCCAGCCACCAGATCAGGGAATCCCTAACTAGCCGGCTCGCCCGGATTTAATAATCAAGGGACAATGGAGATGTGTCCCATGTTGACAGGATCTCCGTTTGCAAGACTCGAGTGTGGAACTAAACACACAGTACCGCGTCGAAGGTGGCTACCATGAAACCCAGGACTCGCATGCAAAAAAAACGCAGTGACCACCCCCTACGTGACGCCCACCGCTTACCGCAGCCTGAAGAGTCTGCAACTTGCGAAAGGAGAAAAAGATTCTCGCCTCTGAGAAGTCCAGAATCGAGCCCAGGTATTCCAGGCATTGAGTCGGCACCAACACCGACTTAGGGAGGTTCAGTACCAAGCCAAACTCCCGAAGAGTCCGACTGGCGATTTCCACATCCTCCCCTAATCCTGAGGTGGAAGCTGCTCTCAGACGGAGATCGACCAAATAGCCCATGATTGCGATCCATCACTGCCTCAGCAAGGCCAGGATTGGGGTGAGCACCTTGGGGAAAACTCCTGGTGCCGACGCCAGGCCAAACGGGAGAGCTAGCATTTTGTAGTGCTCATTCCAGACTGCAAACTGCAGAAAAACTCTGATGCCTGACGCATATGGGGACCGCATAAAAGCGTACTTGATGTCCAAGGATGGTAGACACAAATCCCCTGGATGGGGTGCAGCGAACCTCTTCGGTGCTGGCACAGGCACTAACACCCTGCGCAACAGCAGGTCCTGCACTGCCCCAAGTAAGGCAGCCCGGCGAGTCAGAAGGGGATGAACGTTGGAGGGAAAACCTGTTTTGTGGACAAGAGAGAACTTCTTGTACCCCGATGACACCACTCCACAGACCCACTGTCCGGAAGCATGTCACTGCAGATTTGTTCGCAGGCATGTTTTGCCTGCGAGGAACAGGGATACTTTAGTCCCTAAGCGGACACCCTGTCGACCTGGGAACGCCTACCTGCGGGCCCGGTGAGCGGAAAAAAGGAGGGCCCTGGCCTACGGCGTGGCCCCTTACCTATTTTGGAATTGTGGGAGCACCGTGCTCTCACCCCAAATGACATTGTTCATAATGTCATCCAGTGAGGCTCCAAAAGCCTCTAGCCCCAGAAGATCAAAACCACCAGAGCCTTCTTGGACGTCTGTTCCGCAGACCAGCATTATAGTCAAAACATGCGGCGCAGCTCCATCGCAGATACTGATGGTTCTGGACATCCAGGGAGCTGTATCTAAGGCTGCATTGCAGACCTACTTAAGGCCCTGCACCAACTGGTCCGCTATCATGCAGACCGGGGAAGCCTGCTGCTATTCAAATCACGGTGCAGCAAACCATTGCCCGTTGAGGAGGCGTCAGTGACGCCAGGGTCATGGCCAACAGTGGCCGCAATGCCGACCCCAATACCATGAACAAGGACCGGGCCACCGCCTCGGTCCTCCCGTCTGCAGGGTTCTTATAAAACAGGGTCCCTTCCACCGGAATCGTGGTAATTCCCTGGATACCGGGGGGCCCCATCGGGGGATATGTCCTTTTCCAGTAAACCCTCCTCAAAGGGATAACGGACTGCCATGCGATTTTTTGGAACGCAACGGCCGTTCCCATCCTTAGCACATAAAACGTATCAAATAAGCTAGGTAGGGAAACATCCTAGCGGTGCGGGTCGGCTTGTGGGACCCAGAAGGGACCGACACCTTAATAGATGACCTTGCCGTATCCTCCATTTCATTGGGAATCCTGCACGCAGTGATAAGTGCTCCAACAAGCGCCTTTTGCGCTGACCCGGACACGGAAGCAAGCAAGGAAGCAGTTCTGCACTATCCGAAGGTCCTGGTCCGCATCCTGGCATGTCAGAGCAGGGGACACCTGCCACAGCAAGGCCTGAGTCTGAATCAGAAAACTCTTCCCAGAAGATGGTGGGGGGAGGGGGCGTTTTTACCCCCCTTTTGTGCCCACACACCGCTTCCACCTGGCAACAAAAGCCTCCAGTACCGCTGACATAGCATCCACAGGTACAGTAGGTACAGGGGCACCGGTTGCCAATACAGGGATGTCTGGGGAAGAAGCGCCCGCTTCTGACGCCATGCTGACCCACTTGCCTGACACCCGCAAGGACCTAAGGCAAGTACACAGTCCACCCTCCTAGCTGTCACAGAAAACGAGGGGGGCCCCCCAGAGGACTCACCACCTGAACCAGGCACCGCACGGCCGCCGCCCGCTCTCCCTGACTGAAGCGTTCACCATGTCAGTCTCTATCCAAGGTGATTTGGCTGTTCGCGCCACCCTGAGAGCCGTTTGACCGCTAGAGGCAAAACCCCAGTGAAAACCACAGGAAAATGACCGCCAGCCCTGTAATAGCGTGCGGGCTACAAGGAAATGGCCGCCGTTCATCCCTGTGTACAAAAGCGCACGCGGACCACAAGAAAATGGCCTCCGCTTATACATTAGAAAACAGCGCTGGTCACTGCCAAAATGGCTGCCGGTAGAATGCTGGAAAAAGCACAGAGAAAAGGAAAATGGCAGCGAACACCTGGGCACTCAAACCAAGGCCCCCACACACATAGCAGCACCCACCTCAGCAGAGAGCGGGCCCCAGACACAGCGCAGCCCACAGGCAAAAAACGGAGCCCCCCCAGCGGACCCCCAGGTCAGTACACAGCATGCCCAGTCACCACAGCACATGGGGAGGAGAGAAGGACAGGGAGAGAGGAAAGGAAGGGTGAGAGACCCCAAATCGACCTCCCCAGGAATGCCCAGCTGTTCCATCCTGCCAAAACAGGGGGAACTGTACTTGCCCATCCTGCGAGGACTGCTGGACGCATTCCGGACAGATCCACCACCCGAGTAATATGGGGGTAGCTATCGGCCCGGCACACTGTGACACAGACAGTAATTAGCCTGGTCATATGTGTGCCCCGAAGCGCGTAGCTCACCGGCCACCCCTGGAGCAAACGGGGCATGTCGTGGCCGACCCAGCCCATAGCTAAAGGCCTGCTCACGCTCGATGGCCGAAACTGGGGGGACTACAAGGATCTAGGACATCCAGCCTGTCGTCCAGTCGGCAGTTGATAGTAGATCACAGGATCAATAGTAGAAAAAAGTAGAAAAAAGCAAAAAAATCCACAGGACCAATGGGCCCACCAGGAGCCAGATCCTTCTCCTATGCTAGGCAGAAAAAACTGAGCTGCTGCATGCAGGGAGAAGGGTTGTACTCAGAGGGACCGCCCACCTGGGCGGTACTGTACAGTTTTTATGTTGTTTTACATATTAACATGTTTCTGCCTAGTCCACTCCTGATAGAAGGCTAATACCCTAATGTCAAGAATATGCTGCTGTGTCCATGAACACAAGAGAAAAAGTTCCAACGAAAATCCAAAGTGCCCAGTGCTTGCAAGAATATCCAGGTGACTTTTCATGCTCCCCCTCAAGGGTCCCCATTTACCAGCTCCTATTACCCCTACAGCGGTAATTTGCATATGAGATATAAGTACTGCTCAGCTGTTAGTGGCTTCTCCCTTCTCTCGGTCACGAATCCCTTCAGGCTTTCCGTATGGTTTATTTCGCTGTCCCAGTACATGGCAATACTCCTTCGCTTATAATGATAATCCTCATAAAAAAGAGATATGGGCTCCAATAGTGTAGTATCCAAAAAAGCCGTATTTTATTTAAAATAATTAAAAACAACGTACCAAGCACAAAAATAAAGTCCAAGCATTAGCCTAAGCTAGTTGCTGCAAAGGTGATGATTAGCTAAAGCCGTGGATGCAGCGTGCGCTCCAACTGCATTCCACCCAACTCGGCTATCGTACCCGGAAGTGACGTGTGTCCGTGGCTCCGCCTTACGCGTTTCATCAGACGTCTGACGAAACGCTGCCTCAGACGTCGATGAAAAAACGTGCAACGCGGAGCCACTTACTTTTTGCTATAATATCCCCAAAAAAGATATAAAAAAACAAAAAAATTTTAGGCCGATACGTATTCTTCTACATATTTTTGGTAAAAAAAAAATTAAAAAAATAATCGCAATAAGCGTATATTGATTGGTTTGTGCAAAAGTTAAAGCGTCTACAAAATAGGGGGTCGTTTTATGAAATTTTTATTATTATTATTTTTTTACTAGTTATGGTGGCGATCTGCGATTTTTATGACTGCGACATTATGGCGGACACATCAGACACTTTTGACGCCGTTTTGGGACCATTGTCATTTGTACAGCGATCAGTGCTATAAAAATGCACCGATTACTGTGTAAATGACACTGGCAGTGAAGGGGTTAACCAGTAGGGGGCAGGAGAAGGGGTTAAGTGTGTCCTAGGGAGTGATTCTAACTGTGTGGGGGCGAGGCTTACTGTGACACAACACTGATTACTGCTCCCGAAGAGAGGGAGCAGACAATCAGTGTCCTGTCACTAGGCAAAAAAGGTAGATGCCTTGTTTACAAAGGCATCCCCCGTTCTGCCGTTCCGTGACACGATCGCGTATCACCAGCGGACATCGAGTCCGCGGGGCAAGGTCACGGAGACTGCGGCCGACGTGTGCGCACTAGGCGGCAGATGCAAAGCAACGTATATATACACGTTGCTTTGCCTGCCCATGCCATTCTGCCAATGTATATCAGTCGGCAGTGGTTAAGTTTGTAGTATGAGACTGCACCGTATTTTTGCAGTACTGTTTGCACCCTAGCCAGGGAAGAAGTCAGGTTGGTGAGTGTTAGGACCACATCGCCTACGAAGAGTCTAATCTTATGGATGTGACCTGCAATATTGATCCCTGATATATTGCTATCTTTTCTGATTGCCTCCGCCAAGGGCTCCATCATTGGTGTAAATATGATAGGAGACAGGAGACAGCCTTGGCGGGTTCTATTAGTAATATAGAATTTTTCGGAGATTGCAATGGACGAAAAGACCCTGGCAGAAGCTTTAATGTATAATGCGGAAATGGCTGGGAGTATGGGTCCTTGGAGACCGAATTTTTATAGAGTTGCCTTAAGGTATCCCCAATGTTCCCTGTCGAAGGCTTTTTCTGCGTCCAATGCCAGAATTGCTGTGGGTGTTTTCCAAGTTTCTGCAATTTGTAGGAGGGTAAATAATCTCCTCGTTCCATCTGGGGCCTGTCTCCCTTTGACAAAACCCACTTGGTCCGCTTTTACTAAGGATTTTGGCTAGTCTGTTAGCTAGGATTTTGGCGTAACTTTTTAAGTCTGTGTTCAGTAGGGAGATGGGCCTAAAATTTTGTGGAGTGTCCGGCTTCTTACCTGGCTTGGGAGTGTCCACTTTCATTCCATGCATGCACATATAAGATTTCCAGGTGCCCAGTTCTGTAAATCACTCTTCCACACTGTGTTCCACCTCTAAGTGAGTTTTAGGTGTGCCCTCACCTTCTTGGATTGACCTACTATATAGATATAGGTCATTGTTACCCCTCGGGGGTAACAATGGTGAACCCTCTGGTTTTGACAGGTGCTACACTTGCCTACTCTGCTTTTAATCGTTTCAAGTGGGACCCTGCCAAAACCAGAGGGTTCACCATTGTTACCCCCAAGGGGGGATAATCACTATGCACCTGTAGCAGTTGCAAGACAGCAGGAAGGAGCAGAGGCGAAGCCGGAATTCAGCTGCTGCAGGTGGGAACAATGGAGGATTGGTTCCAAGAAATGCCACCCCTCCTGTCCAGGTTCCCCTTTCTTCTCCTTGTCAGCAGCGTAGCATGCTAAGCTGTTCCTTCCCTGCACCGCTCTGCATATGTGGGAGGAGCAATTCATGGGTCAGCAAGGAAGGGATGTGATCTACATGTCAAATGCCCACAATCGACAGGTTGACAACCTCCGCTGTATATGATACCATAATACCATATACAAATAGTATAAATTCTTTTTTTACAAGTAGAAAATCTACATTCTTTATATCACTAGCGGCTCTGGAGTTCAATATACGTTTTATATATATATATATATATATATATACAGCACTGTATATAATATTGTTATTTTTAAGTAAATATTATTC
This sequence comes from Rana muscosa, assembly GCA_029206835.1. NCBI lineage: Eukaryota > Metazoa > Chordata > Amphibia > Anura > Ranidae > Rana > Rana muscosa. The sequence goes on from CM055119.1 coordinate 94,793,596, forward strand.
AACTGTGAACTATGTAGCAAGAGTTTGGCCATGAAAAGCTGGTGAGGATATAATTGAATTTATATTACAAGTTCTCGTGTAACCATGACAGGGATGTCTGTAGTAAGAGACTGTACTATACATATCTTTCTAGTAGGTTTAGCTCATTGTAAATATTACTATATCTGCACCGTTCTATGACCCGAAAAACACTCATATACACTGAGCAATGTTTCTATCTCCTCGTATTTATAGGTCAAGTCTTGACGCACAGAAGGACATGTGACAGCTGTCAGATTGAGAAAGAAATGAGAAAGACTGATGAGCAGTCTTTGCTTCTGAGAAGAAAAAGTTCAGTTATATAAGTATGACTTCATGAACTAATAGGTTTAGAATTGATATTAACTCATTTCATCATACTGTATCTCAAAATAATTACTTTTTGTATGTTAAAACACCACCTTTACAAAGCTGTAAGAGCTTAATACAAATCTGTTTGGTATGCCTACACAAGTAATCAGCACAGGGCTTGACAAATTTGCTTGGAATCTAGGAGCCAGCTAAAAAAGTTAGGAGCCAGGTTTTTTTTTTTTAACGACCGATGCGTGCAGAAGGGAACGCATACGTGAGTAGCGCCCGCATATGAAAGCGGTGTTCAAACCACACATGTGAGGTATTGCCAGGGCTGCTGATAGAAATCATGGGGCCCCATACAGCCTACCTGATGGGGCCCCCTTTAGCCCCACCCCTGTTCCCGCCCCTGATCCCTCCTTCAGCCCCACCCCTGGCCCCGCCCCTATACCGAGAGGCTAGGGTATGTAGACAGGCTAGTGTATACAGAGAGCACCCCCCACCAATTTAATACAATTAGAGGATGATCAAATGAAATGGAATCAGTATACAGAGGTTTACTTCTTCTGAGAGATATAAAAGGAACACTCTAACCACCATGACCACTTCAGTGATTTGAAGTGGTCAAGGTGGTAGGGGTCAGTATGTGGGATGGCATGAATATACTAAGGTGGTCTAATGATTGGCTTCTAACAGGGAAGGCTACACAGAGATCAAAATTTGGCTGATCCCTGCTAATCTGAATTTTGAGGTGTGTGTACCCAACTTTACCTAAGTCCTTGCTTTAGCTGGCTTCTTTCAGCGCTGACTGGTTCCCCACAGTGCTTGTGTATGTTTTAGGCTGCTTTCACAATGGATCGGGCGGGTGTTGACAGTATAAAGTGGAAGTAAAGAAGTGCAGCGCTATTAAATAAAAAAGGTGACAAATGGGAATATCACATATACAAGTTAAAAATGAGATATAGTTGGAGGTAGATCTCAGATTGTGGAGTACCCCTATAAACAGGTAAAATTCATAGGTGAACCAATAGTGTCAGCATATATATATATATATATATATATATGTATATATGAACAATAAGTGGAAAAAAACAAAAACACATGACATGTTAAGGACAGATGCCCAGTAGTGACCCACCTGATAGACCTAAACCTCCCCAACTCCCAATTGCCCAATAAAACAACTGACAAAGTTGTGGAGTAAAATTGGCCTTGCGGCCTATTTATTTAACCATTTCAAAACTTAAAATAAATAACCATTTTACATAACATCAGACAAACTTTTTCCATATCTTGGTAGTCTTGGAGGCCACGACACAGAACTTGGTCACTGGGACAAAACTTATTTAACTTAGGCCTCCAGTCGCAAGACACCGACTCGGAGACAGTACACATGTCCGCAGTGACCTACAATTTTACCCCTTCCTGGTTAAACCCTCGTTGACCGGAAGATACCCAATAACCCCATATCACAGATGGGTACCACCATTTTACTACCAATAACCCCATACCACAGATGGGTACCACCATTTTACTACCGATAACCCCATCCCACAGATGGGTACCACCATTTTACTAACTATTCCAGCCTTTTTCTCCTCTTCCAGAGACCGAGCACTGCCACAACCGTTCCGACCTCCCAACTGCATACCCCCGCCTAAAACCTAGGGAGGGTGGGTGGGAAGCTTCTTCCTCTTCTGCTGCAGGACTGACTGTACATCACTTCCTGCTCTCAGACTCTTACACCAGGGAACACCTCCAACCCCCAGGACACCCCCCTTTTCTTAAAGGGAAAACTACCTGCTTTCCTTTTGTCCTGTACTGTCCCACCCTGTCATGCCGTCCCTGCGCCTATCTGTTTCTTTCTTGCTCCGGGACTCTCTTGACATGTTAAGGACAGATGCCCAGTAGTGACCCACCTGATAGACCTAAACCTCCCCAACTCCCAATTGCCCAATAAAACAACTGACAAAGTTGTGGAGTAAAATTGGCCTTGCGGCCTATTTATTTAACCATTTCAAAACTTAAAATAAATAACCATTTTACATAACATCAGACAAACTTTTTCCATATCTTGGTAGTCTTGGAGGCCACGACACAGAACTTGGTCACTGGGACAAAACTTATTTAACTTAGGCCTCCAGTCGCAAGACACCGACTCAGAGACAGTACACATGTCCGCAGTGACCTACAATTTTACCCCTTCCTGGTTAAACCCTCGTTGACCGGAAGGTACCCAATAACCCCATATCACAGATGGGTACCACCATTTTACTACCGATAACCCCATACCACGGATGGGTACCACCATTTTACTACCGATAACCCCATCCCACAGATGGGTACCACCATTTTACTACCGATAACCCCATCCCACAGATGGGTACCACCATTTTACTAACTATTCCAGCCTTTTTCTCCTCTTCCAGAGACCGAGCACTGCCACAGCACGCAAGGGGTAAAACCTTACCCTTGCGCGCACCTCCAAACCCCAAAACCCTCGGAATCCTTCCTGAAAACCCGGGGCCCTGAAATCAATGCCGACAGCCATGAGGTAAACCCCATAGCTCAGCAGCTCCGTATGACTCACCACTAGGACCCCATCACAAGTAACCAATCTTCCGACTTCGCTTTCCACCTGTACTCGAGCCTTGTTCACCATTTCCACTGACCATGCCACCGCCCAGCTGTCCTGCCCACCATGCCTGACCAAACAATCCGCATCCCCGGGAAGGAAGTGCGTACTCGCAGGAAGTCAAACTTCACCTCGCATATCAGCGGATGCATAGACATGGCCCCCCTGTCATTCCAACCCACATGCGGCACTAAAATATCCGGTGCCCTGCGAGGCTAGAGAACCATATAAACTTCCGGAAATGACTCTACTACATCCCCGCTCGGCACCCCGAACACCGAACCTGAGCTTCATATCAGGGAAAAAACCCTGCTGCCCCCATTGGAAGTCCACCAGCCCGTATGGCCACCAAACACAGAAGAGTGACCCAGAATCCAAGCTGGCCGACCTTTCCACCTGAAACAATGAAACAGAAGGCATCTAATGATATGGAATCACCCCCCCCACACCCATATACAGAAAAGAGCCTGGAACCCACGTGGAAACCCTTATTCGTGCCCAGAGTGTGGGCAAATGGAAAGCTGAACCCTGTCAGCATACCAGCAGCCAATCCCCGTAACCCTGTTGACAGACCTGCCCACCCGAGCCGCCTCTGCGGCCGCCCCTATGCGGGCTGAGTGGAAGGCCTGAACCTTGTGGTGGCGACCTGTCGCCATTAAACATCTCCACAACACCACCACCAACGGAACCTGGTCGGGCTGACCCGTACTGGATCATAACTTGACCACCCCCCAATACTAGACGCATGGAAAGAAAATAATTACCCCGCCCGCAAAGGACATATTACGGGATGCGAAACACAACGAGTCGCATGCCCTAAACCCCCGATCCGTTTCAGGCCCCCGAACAACACAACGTCCGCACACTCCACCTCATGTACCAACAGGCCCCTTTTGCCAGTATGGAAGAACTGACCAGCTCGCCAACCCTAAATGCTCTGCAACAGGCATGTGAACTGGCTGTCCGTACTAGTGAATACTCGGGCACCGAGAAGCACAGACTGCCATAGCCAAATCAAATGTGCAACATCCCCCACCGAAACCGGACGGCGCCCGTCCCAGCACCAGAGCAACTCCTGTACCCCCTAACCGCCTGCATACCCAAAGCTCCGTAATATGAGACCACAACGCGCAACTTGGACACTGGGACCAAACTATATCCCCTAGGCCTCCAGTCGCAAGACACCGACTCGAAGGCGGTACACATGTCCGCAGTACCCTAAAAATTGTTCCCCTTCCTGGTTAACCCTTGTTGACCGGAAGGTACCCAATAACCCGATACCATCTATGGGTACCCCCTTTTTATCCAGAACGTCCACTTTCACCTCCTCTTCCAGGAACCAAACCAAAACTCTGTAATATACATAATCCAGCAACTTCGCCCCTGAAACAGAAATGACAAAATCGCCAACGTACAGTCGACAGCAGATACGGAGACCCCCAGTCCCCTTCTCAAAGTCTGGCAAAAGCCGGAAGTGCCCACCTCATGACCCACCGAAGAAAACCCCAGCCTCTGCAAAATTGCTAGCCATTCCCACCATGCCTTGGCGTAGGCCTACCGTGATTGTCGCAACCACCGAGATGCACTGTCACAGCAATGCTCCCCCACCAGTCGGGACAGGCAACCCCATATTGCTACGTATCCGGTGCCAACTCTCTGAACCTGTCCCACTGAAAACGAGACAAGGCGTCAGCCAAAGTGTTATCCACCCCCAGAAGGTGCTAAGCATAAATGAACACCTGCCATCGCAGACAGCCCAGTACCAAATGACGCAGCAAACCACACCGCCGGCTGCGAAACAGCCGAAACCCGGCTACCCATCTGGACAACGCCCCGGTCGTCTAAATTGAGGCGAACCATAAACTCACAGGAAGGAGTACCCCCCAAAGTTCCATTACTACCCCAATCGGGAAGCCGCCTGATTACCAAGTACTACAGGAACCCTGCCTCATACCACCCCTGCCGTCGCAGCGGACAGCCTGTGACAAAAGAACCCAGTCCCTGAGACTTATCTCGCCCGGAAAATTCAACTTACCCCACCGCAGCTGTAACTGGCGCCGCTGGATCTTCCTCTTACCAAAAATCCCACGCACTTCCACCTTGAGACTCTATGGCTTGTCCTCCGGCAGCCGATCTTACCAACGCAGCGAAAACCAAACCATGCCCAAGAAGACAATGGATGACGTAGGGCCTTACGTACACTCCCAGTGCCAACATACCCCGAAATGCTCCGCTACATACTGCAACGTTCCCCGACAACACAGAAAAAACGTTAGCCCACAGAGGGCCCTCACATACAAACCCAGCCAGGTAATGAATGCCCGAGCCAAGCCCCGAGACGTCCCGGGCCCACCCGCACCTGCGGAACATGTTACCGCCGCGTAAAGGAGGCGCACGTCACCGTGCCCTCCCCCGGTGCGATAGCATAAGTAACCAAGCCTGCTTTGAAAAAGAAGGTGGTAAATAAAGCTAACTTGTGCGGCTCCCTCTTGGCCCCCCCCCTTTGACAGCGTCTCAAAGACCACCGAAGGCCGCAACAGGTGTGTCTCAGATTACCAGCCTACGGAGGAACAGCAGAGAGTAAACGGGGGATCTCACAAAACCGCTAGCAAAGCCCGTCACTAACACCCCAGCCGCCCGTCGGTCGGGATACCTCTAGAGAAAAGGGGGAGTACCCAGTCCACTTGGACAAACGTCGTCCCTCTGACCCCCCGGCACTTCTCTTTCCTTGCATGAAAACACCATACCAGGGCATGCGTTCCCCCCCCCACGACACATGCGGCCCTGAATCGTCAGTTTGCGCCAAATTGCATTTGTCCCAATTAAGCTGCCAGCAGTGGCCCAACGTGTTCCGGTCGGTTGACCAGCGGCCGGGGCACCTCCGACCCCCCCCAAGTGAGAAAACCACTAAGTCCTGTGACAAAACCTTAGCAAAAGGTACCAAGTGTACCCCCGGGAAAACTGACTGGGAGCCCGCGCCGACGTCATAAGCTTCATCCACAAGCTGATTTCCATATGATACCAGCGCAGAGCCGGTCTGATGGCCATCCGATGACGGAACTGCACCTCATATCTCTGCCACGCCACACCTCCATCCATCCGGCGAGCATAGCTAATGACCTACCCGTTAATGAACCTTATTCCTACGACCCTGCAAGGAAGGCAAAAGCCTGCACCAGATGTTGAAGATACAGGGGTTCAACCGATAACAGTGATTCCCCCCATAGACCTCTTTTCACTCCCCCGGCTGTAATCTATCCAGATCAACCTCTTCCGGGGGATTAACGAAAATATCTACCCATACACACCCGTCCCAATCATCTCCCCAATTTCCACCGTAAGATGAGACCCCAGACATATATCACCCTTTTTTTTTTTTTTTGCGGCATGCACCAGCCCCAGATGATAACCCCCCCCATTTTCCCTATTAATGCAACTGCCAACCGTAACAGGGCCCCCCCCCCTCTACACTGACCCAGCAAAAAAATAGTAACACTGCGCAAAGGTTAGATGAAGTGCACTTACCAGGCTGCCCAGAGCTGGGTCCAACAGCCGCCAAACTGGAATCCCACGCTGCTGGATGTCCCTGGTCCTCGCCGCCCTCCGACCTGGACAGTTCACCCTCCGACTCTCCGTTGGCGAATGATCACAGCCAGTTCCCCCGGAGGACGAGACCTGGATGCTGAGGGCCCATGTTGTCGCTTGCTCCGTCCTTCCCGACCCGGAACACCAGCCCGCTCGTGATGCCACTGATGGACTCCAGACCCACTCCCTGGCTCGGGCACCCCTGCACGACCACCGGAATCCTTGCTGCTTTCACCACGCTCCTCACCCTGTGCACGATCGGACCCCTGGCCGCCTGGATGCCGGAGTCTCCTGGCCTCCCCCCTATTCCCAGGAAAGGCTCGCTGCTAAGAGGAAGCCGGAGGGCCCCTGTCAAGTCACAGAATATGACTTTGACCTCCCAGGGAGAAGTAAGGGTCCCTGCACACCCGCGGCCCATGCGCCCCCCTCGCGGCTGGGGCCGCTTGTAGTTCCCCCCTACCCGCTGCAGCCAACTTCTGCCCCAGACAGCTGAAAGGGCAAACGTCGGTGCCCCCAGCTGGGACCAAATCCGGGCCTTAGCCACACTCAGTTAGAACGCACAGGGCCCAGGGACTGCGTGACGGCGGCGGCCTATGCCGACGCACGCGTGAGATACTGCACCCCCGCGGCTAGTGCCGCTTCTTGTTCCCCCCCATGCCCGCCGCTGCCAGCTCCCTCCCCCAGACGGCTCCCAGGACGGGCGCCGCTGCCCACCGCTGGGCCAAACCCGGGACTCAGCCACCCTCAGGTTGAAGGCACAGGGCTGCATGTACTCCAGCGGCCTATACCGCCGCACACGTGGGATACTGCGCCCCCCCCTGCGGCTAGTGCCGCATCTTGTGCCCCCCATGCCCGCCGCTAACCTGCTCTCTTCCCCAGTCAGCTCCCAGGGGGAACGCCGCTGCCCGCAGCTGGGCAAGGCCCCGGGACTCGGCCACATGCAGGATGCCTGCTCAGGGCCCAGGGGCTGCGTGTCAAGCTTCTTCCTCTTCTGCTGCAGGACTGACTGTACATCACTTCCTGCTCTCAGACTCTTACACCAGGGAACACCTCCAACCCCCAGGACACCCCCCTTTTCTTAAAGGGAAAATTACCTGCTTTCCTTTTGTCCTGTACTGTCCCACCCTGTCATGCCGTCCCTGCGCCTATCTGTTTCTTTCTTGCTCCGGGACTCTCTAAATAAATGTGATTGAGGTCTGGTTCACACTGGGGCGACAAACGCTCCGACATTGGGAGCTCATGTCGCATGACGTGTGAAAATCAATGTTTCCCTATGGGAGCCGTCTTAACTGGTCCGACACATGTCGGTCCGACTTTGAAAATGCTCCCTGTACTACTTTGGTCCGACTTTGATCCGACTTCAGCCCATTGACTATCATTGAAGTCGGACCGCAGTCTTGCATGGTCCGACTTTGGCATGCGACTTGTGCTCTGCTGATCTTGAGGGGGAACTCCAGGCCAAATTTTAAATAAAAAACCGGCATAGGTTCCCCCTCCGGGAGAATACCAGGCCCTTGGGTCTGGTCTGGATTTGAACGGGCGCCCCTACGCCGAAAAAACGGCGTGGGGGTCCCCCCAAAATCCAAACCAGACCCTTATCCGAGCACACAACCTGGCAGGCCGCAGGGGAAGAGGGGGGACGAGAGAGCGGCCCCCCTCCCTCCTGAACCGTACCAGGCCGCATGCCCTCAACATGGGGGGGTTTGGTGCTCTGGGGCAGGGGGGCGACCTGCGGCCCCCCCACCCCAGAGCACCCTGCCCCCATGTTGATGAGGACAGGGCCTCTTCCCGACAACCCTGGCCGTTGGTTGTCGGGGTCTGCGGGCGTGGGGCTTATCGGAATCCGGGAGCCCCCTTCAATAAGGGGGCCCCCGGATACCGGCCCCCCCACCCTATGTGAATGAGTATGGGGTACATCGTACCCCTACCCATTCACCTGGTGGACAAAAATTTGCAATAAAAAACACTACACGGGTTTTCAAAGTAATTAATTGCACAGCTCCGGGGGTCTTCTTCCGACTTCGGGGGTCTCCGGTTCTTCTCCCGCTCTCCGGTTCTTTCTTCCGCCGGGCCTCCGCTAACTTCTTTTTAGCTCTCTTGCTAACAGAGGCCCGGTCTTCCCGTTGTCTCGTCCGGCTCTCCGTTGTCCTTCTGCCGGCCCCTCCACTAACTTCTTTTTAGCTCTTTCGCTAGTGGAGGGGTCGGTCTTCCCGTCGCTGTCGCCGTCGGCTTCTTCTTCCCTCTTCTCCTCCTCGATGTTGACGCGTCGCTTCTTCCCGCTGTAATACTGGCTCTCCGCTCCGCATTAATATAGGCTTCTCATGACGTCACAGTCACATGTTCCAGGGCACATGGCCCCGGAGCATGTGACTGTGACGTCATGGGAACATGTGACTGTGACGTCATGAGAAGCCTATATTAATGCGGAGCGGAGCGGAGAGCCAGTATTACAGCGGGAGGAAGCGACGCGTCAACATCGAGGAGGAGAAGAGGGAAGAAGAAGCCGACGGCGACAGCGACGGGAAGACCGGCCCCTCCACTAGCGAAAGAGCTACCAAGAAGTTAGTGGAGGGGCCGGCAGAAGGACAACGGAGAGCCGGACGAGACAACGGGAAGACCGGGCCTCTGTTAGCAAGAGAGCTAAAAAGAAGTTAGCGGAGGCCCGGCGGAAGAAAGAACCGGAGAGCGGGAGACGACACCGGAGACCCTCGAAGTCGGAAAAGACCCCCGGAAGTCGGAAGAAGACCCCCGGAGCTGTGCAATAAAGTACTTTGAAAACCTGTGTAGTGTTTTTTTATTGCAATTTTTGTCCACCAGGTGAATGGGTAGGGGTACGATGTACCCCATACTCATTCACATAGGGTGGGGGGCCGGGATCCGGGGGCCCACTTATTGAAGGGGGCTCCCGGATTCCGATAAGCCCCCCGCCCGCAGACCCCGACAACCAACGGCCAGGGTTGTCGGGAAGAGGCCCTGTCCTCATCAACATGGGGGCAGGGTGCTCTGGGGTGGGGGGGCCGCAGGTCGCCTCCCTGCCCCAAAGCACCAAACCCCCCCATGTTGAGGGCATGCGGCCTGGTACGGTTCAGGAGGGAGGGGGGGCCGCTCTCGTCCCCCCCTTTTCCCCTGCGGCCGGCTAGGTTGTGTGCTCGGATAAGGGTCTGGTTTGGATTTTGGGGGGACCCCCACGCCGTTTTTTCGGCGTAGGGGCGCCTGTTCAAATCCAGACCAGACCCAAGGGCCTGGTATGCTCCTGGAGGGGGAACCCATGCCGGTTTTTTTAATTTAAAATTTGGCCTGGAGTTCCCCTTCAAGATTCATACCAAACACAGTGCCTGATATTGGCGGGGATCCAAGTCGGATCCCCGTTCATTGAAAGTCGGACATATGTCGGCTTCATGTCGCAGGGCAAAGTCGGATCCAAAGTAGGACGGATGTCGTGTCGCACTAGTGTGAACCCGGCCTCATAAAGTCAACTCCAATAACATATTCGTGCAGGAATTTCTTGTGAAAATAAAAAGGAATCAGGCTCCAATGTAGGAGTCCATGAAAACAAGTGTCTATAAAAAGAGATGGTATCCAAAACAGCAGACTGATGAAATAAATGGATAATAACAATCTTGGAAAGTGTGTGTGACAGTAAACTGCAGCTAGTTTTAGCGGCACTTTACCGTCATTTTAGCAGGGCTATTCGGTCACTAGCGGGTCGCTTTTAACCCCGATGAAGGGTTAAATGCGCCTGTGTAGCGCCGCTGCCGAAGCGCTTTGCAGGCGCTTTGGCAGCGGTGTCCATTCATTTCAATGTGCAGAAGCGGTGTATACACCGCTCCTTCACCGCTCCAATGATGCTGCTTGCAGGAGTTTTTTTTTTTTTTTACAAGAAGATGCAGGAGTTTTTTTTTTTTAACAAGGTGCCAGCGCATCACCTCAGTTTGAAAGCACCTGGGCTCTCACCCTGAGACTGCAGGGGAGCCGTTTTCAGGTGCTTTACAGGTGCTATTTTAAGCCCAAAAGCACCTGAAAAACGCCTCAGTTGCTCACACTCCAGCCCCCTTATCATACCATACAGGGTTAATGTTCCTGTATGGTATGTGATGACTCTGAGGCTGAGGTTTTGGTGGAGAAAGAGAACACTGCCGCTGGTTGTCATTTAAAAAAACCCGATGTTTTTCTCGACCTGATTCTTCTCAAGCCTGCCTTGCATACACACTATCGTGAAAAAAAAAATGCTTGAGCAAAGCACGGTGACGTACAACAAGTACGACGGCACTATAAAGGGGAAGTTCCATTCGGATGGCACCACCCTTTGGGCTGCTTTTGCTGATCCTCGTGTTAGTAAAGTTTGGTGAGAGACGATTCGCGCTTTTCAGCCTCGTGCTCTTCAGTCCCTTACAGCGTGACGAATGTGCCATCTCCATTATGAACGCTAGTTTTACCAGAACGAGCGCTCCCGTCTCATAACTTGCTTATGCGCATGCGCATTTTTTTCACGTCGTTAAAGCCTACACACGGCCGTTTTTCACAACGAGAAAAATGACAACGTGAAAAACGACAAGAAAAAATAGAGCAGGTTCTAAAATTTTAATGACCATTTTTCAAGTTGCAAAAAATGCTCTGGAGCCTACACACGATCGTTTTTAATGACCAAATTAAAAAAAATATATATTCTCGTCATGAAAAACGGTCGTGTGTACGCGGCATAAGGTTTGCATTTTTCTAATTGCAAGTAAACTTTCCAAATTATAGTTAAAAAAAATACACAACATAAGGTGATGTAAAAAAAAATACAGTTCAATGAAACTTTAAACGTAATTGAACAAGGAAACATTAGAACTTTAAACAGTTGTGATATACTTGAGTATACAACTGCTAATTTGTCCAGAATTGGCCAGACCAGCAAATTCAGCCCAAAAACTCACCATACCAAGCTAAAGGAAGTCCAAAATTGCACAACTAATTCTGCAAATAACACTTGCAACAGTCGGTGTTATAGTGCAAACCAGAAAGCAATTGCATGCAAAAAAAACTTGCTGGTAAAAAAATAAAAACAACAACATTAGAGCAACACTACAGTTTGCCATGAGCATACGAGCAAAGACCAGGCCTTCTGGAACTATGTGCTGTGGACTGATGGATCAAAGATAGAGTTGTTTGGTCATAAAACAGTAGACATGTTTGGCACAAACTGAAGACAGCATTTCAGGATAATACCAACTCTGAAGTATGCAAAAAAGGAGAAAGGCTGGTGCTATGAAAGTCAGCTAAAACATTGCTTTATTATTGTGTGCAAAAAGATATTACGCTAAGTGTGTATATAAATTATTAGCTCAAATATTTACCGGTAATGACGAAACAGCAACACTCATATAGGTACACATCAAACTAAAAATTGAAATAACGTGTTGAGCTGTCAAACATGACCTTTTCTACATAAAGTGCACAAAGTCCATCAATTAGAGTAAACGTGAATAAAAAGGAAGAAATAATAGTCCAAAATTCCAGCTATAAATCCATAAAGTGAACTGGAAAATGTGTCGATCCAATTTCAATCTGCGCAAACACGCAGTGCTCCCCACAGGATAAATAGGGCAAATATATCTGCTTATCTGATATTAAGACCTACCAAGGTCTATATGCGCATCAGTGAGCATTCACCCCTCACTACGGGTATAACCCGCCTTAGTTGTTCATCCTATTTGATTGGGTTCCCGAGATATGTCCCCCACAGCTAATATCCTTCAAAGGAACTCCAAAGTCTGATCACGAAGTAAAGCATATGGAAGAGGGAGATAGACCCAAGGCGTAACATTCGTTGAAAGCACACAAGAGTTTATTAAAGGTTCTACTTACAGTAGAATTGATAAAATTAGGCTTAAATGGAAACACTCGTTCGTCCAGCACCCTCCACGGGTGCACCAATGTAGCCACTACTCCGTGCCTAGCCTGACATACGTTTCGTCCAATGGGACTTTTTCAGTGAGGCATGAAGGTCATGTTTGACAGCGCAACACGTTATTTGAATTGTTTTATTATTGCATGTGAACAGCAGTCATAAAAAAAGCCAACGTGTTTCAGCCATCAGGCCTTAGGCCCCATGCACACGGGACGCTGTTAAACTCGCGTTCAGAGGCAGTTGGACACTTTTTTCAACTGCCCCTGAACCCATTCAATGTTATCCTATGTGACCATGTACACGGTCTCGTTTATTGCCGTTTATATGCAGTTGCGTTTAACCTCGTTTTTCTGAAAGCAAAAAAATGTCCACGTTTCAGACGCAAAACGCGGCACCGGCGTTTTGCCACAATTTAGTTTATAAGCGTTTTTAAAGGTGACCTATTTTTTTACATTAGAAATCTCAAAAATGATGGCAAATGATGAAAAACCATTAAAAATATAAAAAAAGAGAAAAAAGAGTGCACATGCACGGCGCGATGCGGGACAGACGTAGCCGAGTTGAGCTCTGTCTGACCATCACGCCGCTTTCCTACTACACCCAGGTCATCACCTGTATGGTCTACACCTTCTTCAAGGCGCACCCAAAGAGAACAGAGGAGATGGCAACATTCATTCCAAGACAATGCACCTTAAATACTTTCTTCTAGTCCTACTACTCAAATAGGATGCCATTTTGACCTATCATTGGAATGCTCCACCTCATACAGGCTGCAGGATGCATCTTTGGACAGTTGTCGTTTTTTTTTTGTTGTTTTTAAAGTTTCAAAGCGAATATGCATTCTGAGTTTGTTTGTTCTCCATTTTTGAGATATGTAACAATCCACATTTATTTGGTTCCATAGCCTATGGACTCTCTCAAATACTTTTCAGATTTCATAATCTTACCCAGGATTGATGGACTTCTTTATATTTCTAAGCTTATCTATTTTTATTATAAATATCGCTATAGGATGACATCCTCTCTATATATCATTCCTCAAGGCTTCAATTTTTTGTTTCTAAACTCCACCTAAAGTTGCTGATTTGATTTTCTTCCAGTTTTCAGGAAAATTAACTCTGAATTCATTCCAGCACGCTATCCTCTGTCTGTCATGGATGTGAACTGGACTTCCTTTGAAATCTTACTCTGGAAATGGACATCTGTGTTAGCACGTGAGAATTGCGCCCCCCCCCCCCCCTTTATTTTTTTCCAATATTTTGTCCTATCAGTGTTTTTTTTTCTATATTTTTTTGTTCCATTTTTGTTTACCCTTCTGAACCCAATCACACACTGTGTAGAATCTTTATATACATGCACATTTTTGTTTTGTATTAACTTTGTTAAAGTTGCCGGTATATCCGCCGTCGTTGGTTTGCACCCCATTCTGCTTGCGTGGTCCGCTGCTCCACCCCCTCTGGGATGGTGCGGGGAACTTTGTTGGTAGAATCAGGACTGAATTGTCCTCAGGTTAAATTTGCTAGGCTAGGTGACTTTTCATCCCCTTGCCCCCTCGTTCTTTATTTTTACTTTGTTATAATTTTTGCCCTTTTGGCTACAGCATTATATAGACATTTAAATGGAAGACTCTAGTCTATATTCTCATACAATTGGTATTTTAGCTCAGATCTTAACGTACAGAAAATTTACTTGTCATATGCTCTATTTTTCTACACTATGGTTGATATCCTACACTCAGGTATATATGGTATAGTTATGGTACTTCATGCACATTTATGGTATACAGACCCCCTCCTCTCAATGATTTATACATGTTGGTTAACCCTCATCACTCAGAACATGTTTAGCTCATTCCCCTCTTTTGACAATGGGAATTAAAATATTCTCTCATAACGTCCAAGGATTCAACTCCCCTCATAAACGTAAGAAAGCTTTCAGACATTACAAAAGATTGGGTGCAGATATTCTAATTCAGGAAACACACTTTTCTACCACCAACCACCCACAATATTTTGACAAAACTTTTAATCAACTCCACTATACCACTTTTGCCAACAAATCCCGTGGAGTAGCAATTTTTATACGAAACTCTATTATCTTTGAGCTGCAAAATATTTATAAAGGCGCTGACAGCCGCTTCAGCATTATAAAGGGTTGTGTAAACAGGCGATCCCTTACAATTGCTTTGGTTTACGCCCCAAATGACTCTCAATCCTCATTTTTCAACAACTTTTTCAACATTTTAGACCAATATACTTCCCCACATATGATAGTTGGAGGAGACTTTAATTTAGCAGCCCACCCCTCCTAAAAAAAAAGGCCTTTTAGGCCTAAAAGCGTATACTTAATACTCCCATCCCCATGATAGCTACGCCCAACTCGACTACATCTTCAGCACACCTATACTAATAGCCAATTCCTCCTCCACCTTGATCCACCCCTGCCCATGGTCAGACCATAATATAGTTGTCTTTGAAACCTCCCACATAGGACTAGCTCCTACTTCCTTCAATTGGTGCCTTAATGACTCGCTCCTTACAGACCCTTTAACTCACCAACAGGTCAGAACTCGCATAGAGGAATACTTTTCCATCAATAACTCCGAAGAGGTTCTTCCTACCTCAATCTGGGCTGCCCATAAGGCAGTTATAAGAGGTCAATTGATTAACATTGTGGCGGTAAAGAAAAAAGCCAAACTAGCTGACATCAAATGCCTTACTAAAGAACTAAACAACCTATATAACAAATTAAATCACTCAACTTCCCCGGAAATATCCAAACTTATTCAAACTAAAAGTCAAGCCCTAAACACATTATTATCAGAAGACACAGAGAAAGCAATGAGATTCTCCAAAGCAAAATTCTTAAATTCACTGCTGCTTCCTTTCATACTCCAGGCTGAATTATTGAACAGCAAGACATGATAGTAATGAAGACTTGGAAAGGTAAACAGCACATTACTGCTCAACTCATACATTTGGTTTTCACCACTGAAATAGGAGAAAAAGAAAATCTGATCATGCAGCAATTCCTGTTTATTAGACTGATGTCAGGCCTGCTTTATGTTAGCTGAAGTGACCGCGATTCCAGTGGATGAACAAACACAGTGTGTACTAGGAGTTAGCACCAGGATTGCGGTTTGGTGACACCTTTTTGGATTTCTGGGATCTTTGGAACCAACATCTGTACCCCGCAGAGGGTGATATCTGCAGGCTCTTTAGACCTTGCCACAGAGGAGGTCCAACACTTCTGGTAAAGTAACCATCTTCTAACCATTCTCACCGTGGTGGATGTGATTTTTCCTTTTGGTCTGTGTGGACTTTCCTGGGATACTTCTTCTGTTTTCAACATCTTTAGAAGAGACCTTCATTTCTCCTCTGTGAAACATTAGCTTTATTGGACAAGTTTTCTTGCCTTTTAAACCCCCCCCCTTTTTTTCTGTTTTTTTCTTTTTCTTTTTACAATTTTTTGGTGTTCAAATAATACGTTTTTCAAGGGACTTTTTTTATTACAGCATTGCACGTCACTTTATTGTGACTTTATGGTTATCATTTATTAGTCACTGATTTCCTGATTCCTACATCACCTTGAGCCTTCACTTAGGGTGGTTGTGGATCAAGACACTACTGTGGATGTTCATTTTATTTACGGTTATGAGTCTTGTTTATTTTTATTTATTTTCATTATTTCACATTAGAACAATTCATTATTCTTTTTCATTTATATTGGGCGCGATAATTTTTTGCACTTCTTGATATTTTTGGTATGGTTTTACATATTTTATTTGTCGCAGCCTAGGTGTTAATTAGCACAATCAGTTTTTTCAATCCATTTTCACATTAGCGCAGTAATCCTTTTTTCTTCCAAAATTCTTATTGCACAGCAATTCTACCTCAGCTATGTTTGCTAGGAAACTAAACCAAGACTCTAGACCCCCTCATGTCTATAAACTGAGAGACCATAAAGGCAACCTGAGGACTCGCCCTCAGGATGTCTTACAAATTTTCACATCATTCTATAAAAACCTTCTCTCTGGCCCCCAGACTCAACCACACACCTCTACACTGGAATGGTTGAATAACCTTCAACTCCCGACACTCAATGATCTGCAAATTTCCTCCCTTAGTGAACCCTGTACTGTCACCAAAATCACAACTATTATAAAATCCCTTAAGACCTCAACTGCCCCAGGCCCTAATTGCTTCACGTCTTCTTACTACAAAAAATTTGCCCCCCCCCCCTCTTGGCTCCTAGCCTCACTAAATTATTTAACCACATCTTACTCTGTGGACACTTCCCGGATGAAATGCTGTTGGCAAACCTGTCACTTATACCTAAACCTCAAAAAGACCATACCCTACCACAAAATTTCCGCCCTATCTCAGTTCTTAATAACGACCTTAAGCTATTTGGTAGACTGCTGGCAGACAGACTTGCCAATGTCATTACTTCACTAGTACATACTGACCAGACCGGCTTCATCCCAGGTAGGCAAATTGTAGACAACATCAGACTTGTAACCAATATAGTTCAGGATGCCAACTTACACTCCCGCCCTGTATGTTTACTAAGCCTAGACATACACAAGGCCTTTGACAGTCTCAATTGGTCGTACCTAAATCACCTTCTACCTAAATTTGGCATTACCGATAATTTCATTCACGGTTTTAATGCTCTTTATCATTCCCCTCAGACTAGAATCAAAATCCCAGGTAATAACTCAGACTTCTTTCCTTTGAGTAGAGGAACCAGACAGGGCTGCCCACTTTCCCCCCTCCTTTTCGCTCTAGCAATCGAACCGCTTGCCCTCGCCATAAGAAAGAATGTCAATATTAAAGGATACCACAAAGGCCCCAATCAATTCAAATTGAGTCTATACGCAGATGACACCCTTTTATTTTTAACTGACCCGATAACTTCTATACCTAATCTTCTCTCAGAACTAGACTCCTTCCACAAACTTTCAGGTTTATTTTTCAATACTAACAAATGCTATCCCACCTACAAAGTGAATTCAAGTTTATATGGTCCCTTCACTCCTTTAAATACCTTGGAGTGTTTATAACAGTCTGCCACAATTTATTATATAAAGATAACTATATCCCTCTCTTACCCCATATAAGTTCTTAAATCAAGTCATGGTCCTTACACAATATACATTTTTTGGGTAGGATTTGTGCCTTTAAGATGACAATCCTTCCCAAACTACTCTACCTTTTCCGAGCCTTACATATCAACGTCCCTAAAACGCGTATAGAAACCATCCAACGTGAAATAAATAGGTTTATATGGAATAACCTAAAACCCAGATGCAGTTATATTCTCATGCACAGACCTCAATTCAAAAGGTGGGTATGGCCTCCCACACCTCTGGCACTACTATTTGGCTGCGAGAGTCGCGCAGATAGCACAATGGTTTTCCTCTGGTACCCATATCCCCTGGCTGAACTTTGAAGCTTTCTCTATAACTCCCTTGTACCTGAAAGGCATTCTGTGGTCCAACATGAAATCACATCACTCTCTACTTAAAAGTAATACAATAGTAGCCCACTCTTTACAGTTATGGAATAGAATTAGAGATTCCTTCAGACTCTCCTCAGAAACTCCACCGCTGGCCTTATTCCTAGGCGACCATAGATTCTCCCCTGCATTTTTAGATAACTCCCTATTCCACTGCTGGATTCAAAAAGAACTGACTACACTTAAATCATTAGTAATTAATCTGGAATTCCCTTCCTTCACCACACTACAATCCAAATTTAAACTCCCTGACTAAGAGCTCCCCCAGTATCACGTAATTCAAAACTTCTATGCCACTAACTACTCTTTGTCCATTAAACCCCCCAGTACACTATTTGAACATATTTGTATTTCCTCTCCTAGGGACAAAAGTTTAATCTCCCTTCTTTATAGCTTCTTAAATAACTTACTCCAACCTGAGAAATCAAACCCAATGCTCAGCTGGGAAGCCGATTTATATTGTCCCCTTCCTACTGAATCTTGGTATAAGATGATTGATAATCTACGCAAATGCAATCGCGCAGTAGCATTCAAAGAGAATCCATTAAAACTGATTACAAGATGGTATATGACACCAGCAAAAATCCATTCCTTCTATCCCACCGTTTCTCCTGCTTGCTTTAGGGGATGCCCAGAAGAAGGAAACTATCTTCACATTTTTTTGGAACTGTAAATTACTGGATCCCATTTGGCAAGCAGCGATAGACAATTTGGAATCTTCATGCAAATCAAAAATTACCCTCTCACCTCAAATATGTATACTGTATGCTAATGTCCCAAATGTTCCCCCACCCTGCAACAGATTGATTCACTCTTTGATTAGTTCCATTCAATGGATGATAGCATTAAACTGGAGATCACCTAACCTGCTTTGGTCCCAGGTTTTATCCAGGATGGAAGCACTTAGATTATGCGAGAGGATCCGCCATACACTACTAGACAGTATTCATACCTTTGATAAAAAATGGATCTACTGGAAGTCTTCGCAATGATAGAGCCTGTATTTTCTTCAACCCAACCAATAATTTTCTTCTCCTATTCTTCCCTCTTCACTAGCCCTAATGACTCCAATGATAATCAAACATCACGGAGAAGTAACTTAACTTAAGATAACAAATTATTATATTCTGTAACTACTTGTTATCTCCATGGTATCACCTTATATGTCCTCTGTTTGACACCCCACTTCTGTATATCTAATGTATAATTATCCATTACCGTCATAACCTGTTACTCTGTACTGAAAAAAAAATTTTGGTCATTTTCCAGTCTTCCAAATAAAACTTTTTGTAAACAGGTGACGTGGCCAGGTGACAATCCACAACTTGTGGCAGGTGATGTGGCCAGTGGACAATCCACAACTTGTGGCAGGTGACGTGGCCAAGTGACGTGGTAAGTGGACAATCCACAACTTGTGGCAGATGACGTGGCCAGGTGATGTGGCAGGTGACATGGCAAGTGGACAATCCACAACTTGTGGCAGGTGACGTGGCCAGTGGACAATCTACAACTTGTGA
The DNA here is from genome assembly GCA_029206835.1 of Rana muscosa. Classification (NCBI taxonomy): domain Eukaryota; kingdom Metazoa; phylum Chordata; class Amphibia; order Anura; family Ranidae; genus Rana; species Rana muscosa. The sequence continues at coordinate 94,813,076 of CM055119.1, forward strand.
CAGGTGACGTGGCCAGGTGACGTGGCAAGTGGACAATCCACAACTTGTGGCAGGTGGACAATTCACAACTTGTGGCAGGTGATGTGGCCAGTGGACAATCCCCAACTTGTGGCAGGTGACGTGGCAAGTGGACAATCCACAGCTTGTGGCAGGTGATGTGACAAGTGACACACTAAATACAAGTACACTGCTGCTACTCACTCACAAAATGGCTGAAATGGTTAAATAATACTGTTTTTTGAGCTTAGGGAGGGTCTTATGTTTCTTAACTAGACGGTCATAGACACAAACGCGGTAAAACGCCACTAAAATCCCGGCAAAACGGGCGTTTCTAAATGCCGGTTTCAGCCTTTAAAAACATGCGTTCAGCAGAGTTTGCACCGGCGTCTCGTGTGCATGGGGCCTTAACCTCCCTGGCGGTATGATCCTGTCAGATTTTAGGTGCTGAAAGCGGTACAATTATTTTGCATGGAAATTTGGCATTTTATATTGTAGGCCTGCAATTCTTAGGAATAACTCACTTAAATCTGTCCAAACAAGAGTCTAGTAGACATCCCGGGTATGATAAAGTTTGAAACACAAAATCATAAAATATAATATAATAAATAACTATAAATAATTATAACAAATAATAATATAATAATAATAAAAATTATTCAATAATGTAATCAAATCAAAAACACAGAAATTTGTTCAGTTGCAGAATTGTCGCTGTCATCAGATTTAGTGTTTGATGACGAATTTCCCCACAAATCGCTATCGCTCAATTCTGCAAGTGATTCTAATTTATTATCGCTGTTTTCTAGCTGGTTTAAAACCAGCTTTGACATAAAAGGGACACTTTTTGGTTGCTATGGACAATCTCCAGTTTCCAGGCAGAACAGTTTTTATAATATAAAACTGCATGCAAGGCACTGGACAGACCACTAGGGACAAATGGGATGTGTAATTATTTGATACAGTACTGTAATCAGTAAGATTACAGTATACTGTATCTATACTGTTTTTCGCTTTTTGAATTTGGCGCCGAACTCCATCCCCGTGCGTCGCAGGGAACGGAGCTCGGCACTCGGCAGTGTGAATCGAGCGAGACACGGCTCGCACACACTGCGGGGAGACATCGCAGGATCCAGGGAACAAGGTAAGTAACTCTCCCTGGATACTGCGATGCAGCCCGAGTCTGGCTCGGGGTTACCGCTTTTGGTAGTAAAAACTCACCCCGAGCCTGACTCAGGATTACCGCCAGGGAGGTTAATCATGGCTGATTTATCTGTGAAGTATGGTGGTGGAAATGTTCTAGTTTGAGGTTGTTTTGTTGCTTCAGAGTCTGGGCATTTTGCAGTCAGTTATCTAGGAATTCTACATCGTATTAAAATTTGCTTGATGAGAATGTGAGGCCCTCTGTCTGAACGTAGAAGTTGAACCGGAAATAGATCTTCCATCACAGTAGTGATCAGAAGCACGCCAGCAAAGCCACCAATAAATGGCACAAAAAAAAGAAACAAAGGGTTATGGACTGGCCTACTAAAAGTTATTATTTAAATACCATTGAAATGTTGTGTGGGAATTTGAAATGGACAGTTCATGCAAAGAAACCCACAAATATCTTGCAACTAAAATAATTTAACGTAGCGGAACCCAAAGATTTTTTACAATCATTTTTAGAGACAGGTGGGCAGTTTGGCATAATGCCTACAAGAAGTAATTTCTGCTAAAGGGCCCAACTCCAGCTCCTTCTAAAATATGAATAAAATATAATGGTGATAAGCGCTTAAAGAAATCCCATGTAGGGACAGTGATATGCACAAAATAATATAGCAAAATGGAGTGACCAAAAATACATATAAAGTGGTGTCACAAAAATCACTGTGTATCCAATGTATAAATATGTAAAAGGAATCAAATGGACTGGAGAAATAACAAACAGTGAATGTTCTTATTAGTCCTCAATATGGAGAGTGCCTCTCATAAAGCTGACTTCTATTTCCCAAAATGATGTGGTAAGGTAAGATGAGTTCCTCCTCTATAAGTGTCTGCGTAATGAACGCTGCTATAGTGTGACTCTATCCTGGCCCAGTCTCCCAGAACTCCCACCTCAGTATTTGGTAAACTCGCAATTAGTAGTAGTGTCTTTAGGGATGTTCTCTCTCACTTTCTTCCACTCTCCCTCCGTTGACATATATGGTAAAGTGGTCCCCCTAAAGTGTTCCCGCTTTACTCCAGGGCACCGAATCACTTAACATAATGTGCCATGTATTGAGACACAGGGAGGGAAAGGAGAAAAGATGCCTCCAATAGGGAAATATTGTTAAAAATAAACCAATTTATTAAACTAAAAAGTGGACTCTTACATGAGCAAGGTAATAAGATGCATATAAACAAGACACGGCTGAAACGGCCAGATTACTGCTCCTCCGGTCACTTCCAGTCTGCGTCCGTCTCACATGATCCCTACGCCGTTACGTCACGTGTCTCGTGACTTCATCAGGGGAACGCTCCTTCTAAAATATGCCATCATATGTATTGATATTGTCATTGTATGAGAGTGTGTGTGTGTGTGTATGTGTATATATATATATAAATATATATTATATATACACATACACTAAGCAAAAATAGTGAGGTGGCCCTTCCCAAAACAAACGCTCATGGAGGAAAATGAGAAACTGAATAAATAGAAAAATGCAGGCAGAGGTACTATAAAACACCTCCCTCCTGCTACCAATGACGGATAAAGCAGCTGCCTAGTCCTGTCAGCAGACATCATCTGTGGGCATTGATGCCCACAGATGTCAATTAACGACGAAACGCGTCTGGGTTGGATACAGTGACTGCAAATCTAAGTGACGTCATTAGGCTGATCATCGTACTCGGATGTCAGCTGACCGGAACGATCGAACGGAGGCTGGAGACACCGCTCTGACACTTCGCAGTTTCCATCAGTGATTTCACCTAAACGTGATGTATTATTTCTATATAATGTAAGCGCGGTTTTAACAGGGGGTTATTTTAAATAAAGTGTTTACGGAATTACACTATTGTGGCTATTTCCTTCCCTTTGATATATGAGTGTCTGATCCGATGACTTCCAGTTTTGAGAGATGAGGAGTTCTTCTGTTGTTATTCAAGGTCTTTGATCCAGCACCGTCTGGTAAGAGCAATTACAACAGGGGTGGTCTCACAGCCCCCCGCTATCTTTCACGAGTGGTGGTGTTGGTGGTAGAAGGAGATCGTTTTATCAACTGAAATTGCTTCCTCAAACCTTTATATCACGGACTGGTTCTTGGATCTTTCTATTGATTAATGGACTCATATTTATTAACATATCAGCATTGCATGATAATAACGCAACTTAGTAGCGCTGCCCAATATATATATCTTCATTGTATATTGTTTGTTTATATATACACACACACACACACATATATATATATATATATATATATATATATATATTTATTTATTTTTTCCCCACACACATACACTATATATTTATATAGCCAGAGAGTGATTAATGTTCAGAAAAACATTGGCACAATGAAAGCAAGTATCCTTGCAACAGAGTAGTGAAAATGGCACATTTGTAAAATAATTTTGCTACAGTTCATGCATAGTATGCGTGAACTGTGGCAGAGCTATTTATCCTGTGAAACTGTATGTACATTTGTTCAGTACAAATGGGGACAAATTTAAATGTTACTAGGGTATTTTTCCCCCAGGTTAAAAGTTATTTGTTTATACAGAAAGTTTAAATGTTATTTGTTCATACAGAATAGCGTGAATCGGGCAAATGCTGCATCTTTGCCACTAGATGAAACCGATGATCATTGAAAATACATACTTATTTAGTAAAATTTTCAGCTCCATCTAGTAAACATAATGTTATATTTTCCTGGGCCACTCTATTTTTAATCAATAAACATTCTATTTTGCCCCCATTTGCATAGAACTATGGTACATGCAGTTTCACAAGATAAATAGCTCTGCCACAGTTCACTCGTACTGTCGTTTTTGCGGCAAAAAGCTCAGCAAATTTTTTATAAATTCATCCTCCTACAAAACATGTTTTTCCCAATGCAAAAAAAAAAAATGTAATTGGTATTAAACAAACAAAGAAAAAGATCTATGCACAGAATTTTGGATCTGTGGCCAGTTACCTTATACTTGCTACTCTAAAGAACATCATTTCTTATAGACCAGGGGTGTCCAAAGTTTTTTCACAGAGGGCCAGATTTGATGAAGTGAACATGCGTGAGAGCCGACCATTTTGCCTGACATTCTGTGAACTATTAAAATTCGGTCTAAGTGTGTTTGTTCGAGCACCAATACACTGCCCAACAAGAATTATTTTGCCTTTGTGGCTGTGTGTGGTGAAGAGATGAGCTCAAGCGTGTTATTTGGATATACCGTATTTATTCACTTTAAAAAAATCTTAAATTTTAAATAAAGAACTGTGAATCAAAATAAGGGTCACTGCCCATCAATACAGCCTCACAAGTGCCATAAATGCAGGACCCCCGTTGCCCTGAATGCAGCACCCCCCTTGCCCTGAATGCAGCACCCCCCTTGCCCTGAATGCAGCACCCCCCTTGCCATGAATGCAGCACCCCCCTTGCCATGAATGCAGCACCCGCCTTGCCATGAATGCAGACTCACCAATGCAGCCTGATTCATTCATCTGCAGCATTGGAGGGTGGGCGGGACGAGCGCCAACGGACATACAAGAGAATTTCCTGTTTTCTCTGCGGCCTCTTTAATCGAAAGTCCCGCCTCCTGTGATGGACAGAACAGTCGTCCAATGGCAGCGCAGGAGGCGAGACTTCCTTTTACACAGGTTGCCGTGTAAACAGGAAGTACTCCTGTATGCACAGCGCGCATCCCGCCTCCTCCTCGGCAGCCAGCATGCATTTCTTTTGTGGCCCCCGGCGCTCCGGGATTCGTTGGGGGCCACAAAAGACATACATGTCAAAATGACCAGGCGGGCCGTCCAAAACCGGACCGCGGGCCGCGATTTCTACAAAGACATCTCTCCTAGTCACTCCCCTCCCCACACAGTTAGAACACAGTGAGGAAACACACACTTAACCCCTCGATCGCTCCCTAGTGTTAACCCCTTCCCTGCCAGTGACATTTATACAGTCATCAGTGCATATTTATAGCACTGATTGCTCTATAAATGTCAATGGTCCAAAAAAGTGTCCAAACTGTCCGTCGCAATACCGCTAAAAATTGCAGATCACCGCTATTACTAGTAAAACAATTATAATAAAAACGCCATAAAAATGCCAAAAATCTTTCCCATACTGTAGTTTGTAGACGCTATAACTTTTGCGCAAACCAATCAATATACGCTTATTGCGATTTTTTACCAAAAATATGTAGAATACATATTGGCCTAAACTGATGAAGAAATTTGCTTTTTAAAATCTATTTTTGGGGGGTATTATAGCGAAAAGTAAAAAAATAGGATTTTTGTACTAACCGTAAAATCCGTTTCTCGGACGTCCATGGACTGACACAGCCTCTCTTACACTTTACCCGTGGGTTTTGTCCCTGCTTGCAGGAGAAGACCTAGGCAGTGAAATGTTATACATACATTCTAAAAAGCCAGAGCTGAACAGCCTCGCCCAGGGGGGCGGTCCCTCCCACTGCAGTCAGCAGACCTCAGTTCGTAACAAAGCAGTACAAACCTTGAAAAGAAGGGTGGGTGCTGTGTCAGTCCATGGACGTCAGAAAAACTGATTTTACGGTGAGTACAAAAATCCTATTTTCTCTTATCGTCCATGGACTGGCACAGCCTCTCTTATGCTTTACCCGTGGGATGCCCCAAAGCAGTGTCAAGAGGGATGGGAGCAGTATAAATGGAAAACCAAAAACTTCAATCCAAACAAGGCAGAGCTCCTCAATGGAGGAGTTGCAACATTAAACAGCGGCCTGCAACACCTTGCGGCCGAAGGAAGCATCCGAAGATGCAGCCACATCAACCTTATAGAACTTAGAAAAGGTATGAACGGACGACCAGGTCGCCGCCTTGCACACTTGTGCAACCGACACTTGATGTCGGAAAGCCCAGGAAGCACCAATTGCCCTAGTGGAATGCGTTGTAACCGGAAAGGGAGGCGCCTGCCCCTTAAGGGCATAGGCCTGTATAACGGTCTGTCTGATCCACCTAGAAATGGTGGCAGACGAAACCGCTTGGCCCTGTTTTGGACCAGAGACAGACACAAACAGTGAGTCAGACTTCCGAATAGAAGCAGTAGCAGACAGGTACACCCGCAAGGCACATACCACATCCAATGTGTGAAGCGCAAACTCTCTGGGATGCGATGGGTGAGGAGACAAGGACGGGAGGACAATGTCCTTATTTAGGTGAAAGGCCGAGACCACCCTTGGCAAAAAAGAAGGTCGCGGATGCAACACCGCCTTATCCTTATGGATGACCAAAAAGGGCGACTTGCAGGACAAGGCCGCCAACTCAGACACCCGTCTAACAGAATTAATGGCCACTAAGAAGGCCACCTTCTGAGACAAGGTCAAGAGGGGAATATCTCTGATATTTTCAAAGGGAGGTTCCTGGAGAACCGAGAGCACCAAATTCAGATCCCAAGGAGGGAGAGGAGGTTTAACAGAAGGGAGCACATGGCGAACCCCCTGCACAAAGGTGCTAACAAAGGAATGACCCGCTAGCGGTCGCTGAAAGAAGACGGCCAAGGCCGAAATCTGACCCTTAATGGTACTCAAAGCAAGCTTTTGGGTCACGCCACGCTGCAAGAACCGCAGGATTCTGGGGACGGAATACGTAAGCTTTCCAGGTACGGTGATATATCTTTCTGGAGGAAGACTTCCGTGCCCTTAACATAGTCGAAATGACCGAATCCGAGAGACCTGGTGACTTGCGCAGATCGGAACATAAAAAAGTAGGCGTCCTTGATGTCCAAGGACGCCAGAAAATCCCCTTGGAGTGTAGCGATCACCGTGCGAATGAATTCCATGCGGAACTTTTGCACCTTCACAAAGGCATTCAGGGCCTTGAGGTCCAGGATTGGCCGAACCCCGTCCTTTTTTGGGACAACAAACAGATTCAAGTAGAACCCCTGAAACCTCTTCTGTGACAGAACCGGCACAATCACTCCGGACCTGATTAAATCCTGTATGGCCCCTAAGAGGGCTGCCCGACGGGCAGGAAGGAGAGAGAGATTTGAGGGAAAGAATCTGTCTGGGGGCCAGAAACGGAACTCTATCCTGTATCCTGAGGTGACCACCTCGCACACCCACCGGTCCGAGATCCGGGAGGTCCACCGAACCGTGAACCTGCAAAGTCGTCCCCCCACCCCAGAGTCGGGCGGGGGTAAGACTTCACGCGGAGGCGGGCTTGGGAGCCGCTTTGTTCGGCTTACGCACTCAAGGGCGCTTGTGTCCACCAGCCGCACTGTTGTCAGTCTAGGAGGGCTTACCCGTGGATTCTGACTGACGAAAAAACATCTTCGCCGCAAAGGAAGGGCCCGGCCTGCGGTGGGGCTCCTTTCCCTTAACAGACTGAGGAAGGAAGGTGCTCTTACCCCCTGTGACATCCTTAATAATGTCATCCAGGGCGGCCCCAAACAGTCTACCACCCTTAAAGGGCAAGTCAGACAGGAGCTTTTTGGAAGCTAGGTCGGCCGACCAGCATTTCAGCCAGATAAAGCAACGCAGCACCACAGCAGAAATAGAGGCCCCAGATATTAAAGGGGCCGCATCCAAAGTGGCATCGCACACATAGACTAAACCCTGCGCAAGTTGGTGAGCCAGGGCAATGGTCTCAGGAGGGAGATGATGCTCCTGTACCGTCTGGTGCAAAATCTTTGCCCATCCTGTGAGTGTCTGAGACACAAGTGTCACCGCCACTATAGGGCGCAAGGCAGACCCCAACAAGGTAAACATAGTTCTACTCACCACCTCTGACCTCCTGCCAGTGGGATCCTTAAATGCAGTAGTCCCTTCCATTTGGAGTGTGGTAGCCTTATTCAAACAGGCGACCGGGGGGGTCGACCACTGGGGGGAGAGCCCACTTCTTAACCAGGTCCTCCTCAAAGGGGTACCTTATGGCTAGGCACTGCGGGACCATCAAAGTCTTCTGCGGCTTATCCCAGACTTGGTCAATGAATGTATCAAAAAAAGGCACATATGGAAAGACCTTTTTTGAAGAAACGGCTTTAAAGAAACCAAAGGAGACAGCCTCCACCTGAGGCTCCTCAGCCGCATCATTCAGCTTGAGTGTGTCCCTCACAGCATCAATGAGTTCACTTACAAGCACCCTGTCATTTACTTACTCAGAACTGGAGTCTTCCTCACAAGGAATGTCCTGTTCAAAAACATTAAAATCCTCAGAGCTAGGGTCTTGAGCAGCAGTAGCTTAGGCCCATATCTGAGACAGAGCACTCTCCTACAGGAGAATGTGTGGGGAGGGGGCGCTTTACAGCTCCCTTGCGCTCGCACACCGCTTCCACCCTGACAAGGAATGATTCCAGGACTGCCGACAACTGGTCCATGGGGACAGCAGGTGCAGGAGCACTGCCAGTTGCCTCTGACAAGTGTGGAGAAGCAGGTGAACCAGGCTCCATACTGCCACCCTCTGAGACCTTATACACTATAACAGTGAATAATACAGTCCACCCACTGGCTGCGCTGAGGAGGGGATACCCAGAGGACTCACCAACCCTTAAGGACCGCTCAGTTCCGCTGTATTAAACCGCGCTGCAGCGCGAGTGAAGCCTGAGGAGAGTGTGAGGAGATTGTGAGGAGATTCGCGCCGCAGCAGCGCCCATAGAGGCCGAAACCGAAAGTGAAAGCACCGCGGCTTCAAGAAAATGGCCGCCAGCCACATGTATTACTGCGCCATTGATCCACGGCAAGATGGCCGCCGAGCACATTTGTTAAAAATCACCACACAGCGCTAATGGCGCAGGCATGAAGTCTCCAAACACTCACACACCAGAACACTGCTCCTCTCTCAAAGTCCACCCACTACACAGACATGAGCAACCCCTGCCAGGCCAGAGCAACCCCCAAGTACCCCCACACAGCACAGCACCAGTACAGGGTGCAGAGAGCAGCATAATAGGGGGGAGACAGGGAGAAACCCCCCATATAAAGAAACACAGCCAGCATGTACTCACCTGCACCTGCAGAGACTACTTACCTGTCCCAGAGGGACCCACTGGCTTGTTTCAGACAGACCTATCACAGAGTAGTACTGAGTAGCTGTCGACCCGATCCACCGCGAAAGATACAGACAGGTACTGTTCAATCTTGAGAGGACTGCGGGAGCATAAAAGCAACCCGGCCACCCCTGGAGTCATGGGGCATGTCGTGAACTGAGTCTCACGCACACAAGGCGAGGATCAGCACGCTCGATGGTCGGACAGGGAAGACTACGAGGATACCAGTGTACCCAACCTGTTGCCCAGCCGACAGTTGATTGAAGGGCTCAAAAATAAAATAAAATTCCCAAAGGAATAACATTTTAAAATAAAATCTTCCAGGAGACTGGCTCCTGAGAGAGCCATGTCTTCTCCTTCTGCTAGGCTGCAGTGGGAGGGTTATGTCCAGAGGGACCGCCCCCCTGGGCGGGGCTGCTCAGCTCTGGCTTTTTAGAATGTATGTATAAGATTTCACATTCTGCCTAGGTCTTCTCCTGCAAGCAGGGACATAACCCACGGGTAAAGTGTAAGAGAGGCTGTGTCAGTCCATGGACGATAAGAGAAATATTGTTTTGTTTTCAAAATTGTCGCTCTTTTTTTGTTAATAGCGCAAAAAATAAAAACAGCAGAGGTGATCAAATACCACCAAAAGAAAGCTCTATTTGTGGGGAAAAAAAGGACGCAAATTTTGTTTGGCTACAGCATTGCACGGCCGCAATGTTAAAGCGACGCAGTGCCAAATTGTAAAAAGTGCTCTGGTCAGGAAGGGGGTAAAATCTTCCTGGCTGTGGTTAAAGGGTAACTCCACTTTCCTGGGTGGGGGGAGAGGGGGGGGGAGAGCAAATATAGAAAAAATAATATAGCGTATACAATGGTGACGCAAATCATATTTTAATTGAATGTTATTAAAAATTACCTTTCCTTTTCAATCTGCAGCTGCTGTAATTTCAGGCATCCCCTGCAACAAAATTTTTATTTTTGGATGAAGCACAGTATCTCACAAAAGCGAGTACACACCTCACATTTTTGTAAATATTTTATTATATCCTTTCATGTGACAACACTAAAGAAATTTCACTTTGCTACAATGTAAAGTAGTGAGTGTACAGCTTGTATATAACAGTGTAAATTTGCTGTCCCCTCAAAATAACTTGACACAGCCATTAATGTCTAAACCGCTGGCAACAAAAGTGAGTACACCCCTAAGTATAAATGTCCAAATTGGTGCCAATTAGTAGACTTGTGCACAACGGAAAAATTTGTTTAGTTTCGGTTTGTTTCTTGTGCACAACGGAAAAATTTGTTTCGTTTCGGTTTGTCTCTTTTCGGTCCTGTTGATTCGTAATCATTCGTAATTTTGCTAGACAGGATTTTTCGTGTTCGGACTAATTCGTATTTTCGCAAGCGTCATTTTTCGTAGAATTTTTAGTTGGTTTATAATTTGTACTTTCGGTAGGGTACGTTGTTTTTCGTTGATTCTGGACACAACTCCTACTTTCGTAACTTTTTTTGGGTTCGTTGATTCGTAATTTTCTGTGTCTCGCTCACAACGACGCTGCCTATTATGCCTAATGTGCTTCGAATGGATTTGTACTTTTCTAAATACATAGCGGTTATTTGTAACGATTCGAAATCTCGTATTTTACTTTCGTTTTTTACATGCGGCTATAGCCTCCGCCCCTGTACACCATTTTGAGAGGGTTCAGCACGGTGAGGGAGAAGCAGAGAGCAGAGCAGAGTGTTATTGTGCTTCGAATGGATTAGAAATCTCGTATTTTACTTTCGTTTTTTACATGCGGCTATAGCCTCCGCCCCTGTACACCATTTTGAGAGGGAGTTCAGCACGGTGAGGGAGAAGCAGAGAGCAGAGTGAGTGTTATTGTGCTTCGTATGGATTCGTACATTCGTAACTTTTTTCATAACGAATTATGCCGAAGACATTCGGGCATTCGCTATTTTGCGGTATAATTTATTTCGGATTCGGTTTTATTCGTAATTGCTTTGTTCAGAAATTCGAATGCTTCCGAATGTCCGAAAGTTGCTAAATTCGGACGAATTTTGATTCGTTACGAAACGAATTGCACAAGCCTACCAATTAGCCATTTTCCCTCCCTTGTGTCATGTGACTAGTTAGTGTTACAATGTCTCAGGTGTGAATGGGGAGCAGATTTGTTAAATTTGTTGTTTTTAATCGCTCTCACTCTCTCATACTGGTCACTGGAAGTTCAATATGGCACCTCATGGCAAATAACTCTCTAAGCCCTGGTTCACACTGGTGCGTTTTGACATGCGATTTGGCATGTCAAATCGCATGTCAAAATGGCGATAATTGCCGCAAATTTCCGGCAATGGCACCGTCCTAATCGGTCCACCTTTGCGTTGAATCTGGATGCTAGCAGATCTACATCCGGTGTTCCCCACCGCTGGCATATTGCCTGGAAAACCTCGGGGTGAAGAGACCATTCCCCCGGGCATAATTGTTGGCGACTTAAAAAGTCCGCTCTCCAATTTTCCACTCCTGGGATGAAAACCGCGGATATGGCTGGGACATATTTTTCTGCCCACTCCAGGATGCAATTTGCTTCCCTCTGGGCTGCACGACTCCTGGTGCCACCCTGGTGATTGATATATGCCACTGCTGTGGCATTGTCTGATTGAATTCTGACAGGGGACCCTTGGAGTTTGGATGTCCATGCTACTAGGGAATACCGGGCTGCTCGTATCTCTAAGAGATTGATGGGCAGGGCCTTTTCTGCTTCTGACCACTTGCCCTGGAGAGACCATTGCTCCAGTACTGCCCCCCAGCCTATGAGGCTGGCATCTGTAGTGACTACCTTCCAAGAAACCGGACTGAAGGGTTTCCCTTTTTCCAGATTCTGGGGCACCAACCACCAATGGAGGCTCTTGCGAACGGAAGGGGACAGGGACATTGGTAAGTCTAAAGCCTGAACTTTTTTGTTCCAGGCTGACAGTATGGCCCTTTGCAAGTTCCTTGAATGGAATTGACCGTAGGGTACCGCTTCGAATGAAGCCACCATTTTTCCCAGCAGCCTCATGCAGAGGCGTATGGATGGTTTTCTTTTTGTACCCACTAAGTGGGTCAAATCTTTTAAAGACGACACCTTCTCTGGAGGTAAGAAAATCTTTCTCTGATTTGAATCCAGCCTTAGCCCTAAGTATTCCAGACTTTTGACTGGTCTTAGAGCTGACTTGTCCCGGTTGATAATCCAACCGTGATATTCCAGATACTTGATTGTCTTGTGAATAGCTACTTCCAGCTTTTCCACTGAGTGGTCTATTAGTAGCAGGTCGTCTAGATATGCCATTATCGTTACACCCTGTGTTCTTAGATTGGCCAATAATGGGGCCAGAATTTTTGTGAACACTCGTGGTGCTGTGGCCAGACCGAAAGGTAAGGCTCTGAACTGAAAATGGCGCCCTTCTACTGCAAAGCGTAGAAATTTCTGGTGGGCCGGAAAGATGGGAATATGCAGATAAGCATCCCTTATGTCGATCGAGGCTAACCATTCCTGCCCTTGTAGGGCGGTGGCCACCGATCGGATCGACTCCATCCGAAAAGTCCTGATATTTAGGAACTTGTTTAGCCCTTTTAGATTTAATATGGGCCTCACGTCCCCATTTGGTTTGGGGACTGTGAAAAGGTTCGAGTAAAACCCGAATCCGCTTTCTTCCAGGGGAACCTTCATGATTACACCTTGGAGCAATAGTTGTTCTAGTGCCAGAAGGAGGGATCCTCTCTTCTGGGGATCTCTTGGCACGTTTGACCTCATAAATTGGGCAGGAGGAGTGCCTTTTAACTCCAGCTTGTAGCCCAGACTTACTGCGGAGAGCACCCATCTGTCTCTGATGGTGTCCCGCCAGGTCTCTGTGAACAACTGAAGTCTTCCCCCCACCCGATTGAGTGGGGGCAACGCTTTCATGCCTTGGGGGGAGGTTTTGTACCTCTCTTGATCCAGGGCTTCTTGTTACCCTGTGATTGTCCCTGATTTCTGCCCCCTGAATTTGACCGCGGAGGCCGTCGGAACTGCTTCACAGCCGATGTGCCCGGGACTGGAGAAGTAGGCCTCTTAAAAGAAGGACTTCTACCCTTGTTCTTAACCGGTAAGAGTGAACTTTTACCGGCAGAAATTTTCTGGATATATTTGTCCAGATCTTCTCCAAATAAGCGTTCTCCATGAAATGGGAAGCTAACCAGGAGTTTTTTACAGGGAGCTTCAGCAGACCAGTTTTTGAGCCACAGAAGCCTACGCATATGTACTATAGACAGCGTAAAGCGGGAGGCCTGTTGGATTGTATCCTTTATGGCGTCCACCGCAAAACACAAGGCTCTAGGCAGGTCAGCTAGGGCAAGAGCCTGCTGATCTGGTAAGTCCCTTAAGACTTGTTTCAACTGATCTTTCACTGCTTGGCAGACTCCAATCGCTGCTACCGCAGGTTGTGTCACCATGCTTGCTGTAGAGAAAGCAGATTTTAGTAAAGACTCCAATTTTTTATCTATTGGGTCTTTGAACATTGGAACATTATCTACTGGACATGTCAGTGATTTGTTCACAGAATAGATGGCTGCGTCCACTGTAGGGACCCTCCATTTTTTTATGAACTTATCCTCCATGGGATAGATCACCGGAAATCTCTTGGGGGGAGCAAATATTTTATCAGGATGCTCCCAATCCTGGTAAATAAGCCCTTCTAATAAAGGGTGGATTGGGAAGGAACAGACAGCCTGGGGAGCTTTTAGCGATCCCAGCGAGGAAACCGTAGTGGATGGTGGTTCCGCCAGAGGCATTTTAAATGCTGATCGGACCATGTTAGTCAGAGACTGAACCCATAATCTTTCAGCCTGAGATGCTGAGAAAGGTTCTTCCACTGTTGATTCCTCCATAACTGAATCAACCTCATCCTGATCCCCTTCAGGTAGGTCGATCTCTGTGTGGGACTGTTCCTCCACTAACAGGCACTCTGAAGGAGGAGACGGAGATCGGACGCGCTTTCCCTGTGACAGGGAAGCAGCGATCAATGCTGTTAATCTCTCTTCCAATCCTCCCAGAGTTGAGGATAAAACCTCCTCTGTTATATATACAGGAGCAGGTGGACTGGGGACAGCCGCAGCACCAGGCACTCCTGCGGGGTTTCTACGGCTACTGACCTCTGAATTCTCAGGGGAGATTGGTGCAGTACAAGCATGCCCAATATCCTCAGAGCCCGATGGAGACCCCTTTGGCTTCCTGGAAGACCTATTTCCGGAGCGTCTGGACGACATATCCTTTAAGCACAGAGCTGAGGTATTCCCGTTGTCATACACCACTTTTACTGGTAGTAGTCTAGCACAGTTGCTGCTATATACCAGCTGGTGTCCACTAAAGTGCCTTTCTATGGGGATGCCTGCATCAACCGCCTCTGTGTGCCTCTGTTTGTTGCTAGCTCTGTTTGCATCCAGCTGACACTTGTACTGTGTCTTTATACAAGCTGGGACGCCTGCACATGCGCAGAAGCGCCGTGGCGCGCATCGAGCGTCATCCACCCGCCCCGCCCCTTTTTTTTCATAGGAGGCGCGTGCCCGCGCGCGCGCCCGTGCGCCATTGGCGCCCTTTTCGAAATCAAACAGGGACTAGGAGCCAGGGCCCTTTTTGCCGGAGGGCCTGTGCGGTGGATGAGCGCAGCAACAGGGCAGAGGAAGTGGATTCCCACAGAGAAACTTACCAACTGCCTGGATCTTTTGACTTGAGAAAACCAAAGATCCACATGACAAGAAAAATGGACTACAGCGGCCTCTAGTGGTTTAACACAGGTACCGCGGTCCTTTTTTTTTTTTTTTTTTCTTGACTACTATTAAAATTTTACATTTTCAGTAGTTACAGGCATACACAGATATTAGCGGGAATACCGTTAGGTAACAGACAGAAAGACAAATTAGGCTTGGGGGTCCCCCAATAGAACCAAGTTCCTGGGGGCCCCCACTTACCTGATCCCCGCCGCAGGACTTTGTTTGGTCCACAGAAGCCCAAACTTCACCTATCACGGCAGGCATTGTAATTAAACCTTCAGGGACCGGGTTCCCAAGGATTCCACTCCCCTGGACCTGTATAGCACCCTGCACAGACAACATCTTGGTCGTGGGTATGACCAGAGCTCTGGATCCCAGGGTCCAGCCCTCCTAAGAGAGGCATTACAGGCAAAACCTTGCTCTTCTGCTGCAAGGCCCAGGTACCGACCGTTTAGCTATGAAGCTTTTTTGGTGGGATCCGGAACAGCTTACTAAGGCCCAAAAGAACCTGTACGCAAGCCCAGTGAAAACACATGTTACTCTTTGGCCAACACCTTAGACACTGGCAAAAAACTGAGGTGCTCCCGGATGGGAGGGGCTTATATAGGGGAGGGTACTTCCGGTTTGGAATTGGCCAGTGCCAGCACCTGAAGGTAATCTATATAACCCATTAGTAATGACTAAGTCGCTCTGTGTCCCGTGATGTACGAAAAAGAAAAGTAGTTTCTGTACTACTTTTTGCGATTTTGGCCCGCGATTTACATTGACATCTGTGCAGAAACCTGCACAGATGTCTCTGTAATCGCGGCCGAAATCGGGACTGACCAGCGGGAGTGAAATCGTGCGAGTTCAGCTGAACTCGCACGGCTTCACTCTCGCAACCCAGTGTGAACCTGGGCTAAAGGATCTGAAAAATAATTTGTTGTGCTACATAAATATGGCCTAGGCTATAAGAAGACCCTGAAACTGAGCTGCAGCATGGTGGCCAAGACCATACAGCGGTTTAACAGGACAGGCCTCTCCATGGTCGACCAAAGAAGTTGATGCACGTGCTCAGGGTCATATCCAGAGGTTGTCTTTGGGAAATAGGCATATGAGTGCTGCCAGCATTGCTGCAGAGGTTGAAGGGGTGGGGGGTCAATCTGTCAGTGCTCAGACCATATGCCGCACACCGATTTAAATTGGTCTGCATGGCTCTCGTCCCAGAAGGAAGCCTCTTCTAATGATGATGCAGAAGAAAGCCCGCAAACAGTTTGCTGAAGACAAGCAGACTAAGGATATGGATTACTGGAACCATGTTGTTGTGTTACACTATGTGATTATTCTTGCTCTGTGTCTTTAAGATCTGTCCCCTTCTTTCTAGCTGAACTCTCTCTCTCACCGTAGTTCTTTATATATCTCCTCCACTTCCTGATTCTGGTCATTACTCCTGTATATCTTCCATGCTAAACATCTTACATGTGGCTTACAACTGCAACGTTTTTCTACCTATGAATATCCATCATTAAAACGGAACATTCGAAAGGATTCATCGTCTGTCGTCCTAACTGTGAGTTTATTCATTGAGTTAAACTGCCTGTATCGATGCAAGGGATGAATATCAAACCAGCTTGAGTAAGGCCTACTTAAACCTGGAGATGAACTTTATCGCTTTGTAGTTGAGACAGAACAGTAGAAAAACTGAGTTTCACAGCCTAATTACAAGATTTCTGCATGTCAGTACTGAAACAGACAAGATTTACTGCCCTCATAGCAAGACAGAAGGGACAGAGCAGCACATGGCAGCCTTATAGCCTGAGACAATCTGCACAATGTCATATTTCAGCACACAGATCCTGCCTGCTTTCACAGTCAGTCTGCTATCATGAGTGACCAAGCTTCTGCATGTGAACTCACATCTACCTCCCCACAAGTTCCTGAAGAAACTGAGTTACCCAAACGCTCAGTTAAACCCACTTGGAAAGTAATGGAGAATTATGAAGCTTCAAGGACTGAATTGTCAAATAGCTTGGAATTAGTCTGGGAGAAAATCCTTGCTGAAGCCAATACAGTGTCTGTTGAATGTGAACTACTGACACTAGAGGGCGCCATTAAACAACTTTCTGCCTCATATGAGCTTTATCAGCTTACCAGCAGCAAATTCACTAATGTCTTACAAAACATGAATACAGAAAGTGTGATGATGCAATTAAAGCGTGTCAATGCTCTCAATATTGAAAGAGACAGTTTTATCCAGCAAACCAGATTAAAGGCAGAAGCAAAAATAAAGCTGTTACAGGACACTGCATCTCACAGATCTGTTTCCACCAGACATTCTAAAAACTCGTCAAGATCCCATAGTTCAAGATACTCAACACTCAGTGAGCGACTTATTAATGCCCACGCTGAAGTGGAAGCCAGCAAAGTGCAGGTGACATATGCAGAAAAAAGAGCAGAGTTGGAAGCGCAGTCAGCACGTCAAAGGGCAGAGTTGGAAGCGCAGTCAGCACGACAAAGAGCAACAATGGAAACCTTAAATGAACAGTGTAAACATGACGCAGCTGTGGCAAAGCTAAGAATCCTACAGCAAGCTATTAGTGCAGACGAAGGTGCAAGTGAGAAAGACAGCATTAACCTAAACATAGCAGATATGGAAGACCCCCTCAAACGCACTAAAGACTATGTCCTAAGCCACTGCAGTGCACACTCCATCGTCTTCAATGCTCCCGACTACATAGAGACTCCTTCACAGCTTCAAGTTAAAGAGGTTCCAGCAACTTCCTGCACTCAAAATCACTCCACTGCATTTCCTACCTGCCTACCTTGCCTGCCTTCATACGTCACAGAGCATCAGCGCAAGCTTCAAGCAAGTCATCAATCTCCAGTCATCGGTACAGCCTTGAATCAACGTACCATTGGAACAACTGATTTCAAGCAAGCAACTCACCTGGATGCATCTGCTGCACCATATTTCCCTGTGTCCTTTAACAACAATGTCAAAGATAACGCAATTAGCACCATACAGCCAACAGCATCTCACATAAAGGCGGAGACAACTGAGACAGAAGAGTTTGTGAGGTACATGCTTCGCAGAGAGCTCACAAAGACTGGTCTTACAAGTTTTGATGACCAACCTGAGAACTACAGAAGTTGGAAATGTGCCTTCAGAACTACAATCAGCAATATTGGCATTACAGCTGATCAAGAATTGAATCTGCTGATCAAATGGCTTGGTCCTCTATCTGCTGCACGTGTTAAGCCATTAAGATCGGTTTTCATGGACAATCCTACTGCAGGCCTCACAGCTGCATGGGAGCGACTAGAGCAAAGTTATGGCAGTCCAGAAGCTATAGAAAATGCTTTGTTCATGCGTCTGGAAACTTTCCCAAAGATATCCGGTAAGGACAACAAGGAGTTTCAGAGACTGAGTGACCTTCTCCTTGAGCTTCAGCTACCCAAGACAGACCCAAAACTACCTGGACTCAGTTACCTTGACACTCCAAGAGGGGTAAACCCAATTGTCTCCAAGCTCCCGTATGGTTTGCAAGAGAAATGGACTGCACTAGGGTCATCATACAAAAGAGAGAACAAGGTTTCCTTCCCTCCATTCTCTTTCTTCTGTGAATTCATCAGGGAAATTGCAGAGACCAAGAACGATCCAAGTTTTTCCTACGGTGAGTACAGTCTCTTCTCACCCTTTCCTAAGAGTACCAGTCTTCAGGGCAACTATAGAAACCATAGAGGCCCAGTGTCCGTGAAAAAAGACTGACATCCTTCCCACTCCTACCACAGTTCTGGCCACGAACAAACAGAGTAGGAAGATTGAAAACCCTAACAGAGAGTGTCCCATACACAAGAAGCCACACCCCCTCAATAAATGTATCGGCTTTAGGAAAAAGCCTCTGGAAGAGCGCAAGGAGCTTTTAAAGACATTTAGGGTATGTTTCAGGTGCTGTGCTTCTACAGAACATTTTGCAAGGGACTGTAATGTGTCCATCAAGTGCATAGAGTGTGGCTCTGAAGAACATGTGCAAGCCCTCCATCCTCTTGAGCCCAGCTCTGCACAACCTGCCAACACTCCTCCCAGGTTAACGCATGACGGGGAGAATACAGACCAAGTGCCTAATTCTACCATCATTTCTTCATCCTGCACTGAAGTTTGTGGAGAAGACCGCTGTGGTAAGTCCTGTGCTAAGATATGCTTGGTGAACATATACCACAAGGATCAACCAGAAAAGTCTCTAAAGGCATATGCTATCTTAGATGATCAGAGCAATCGATCACTTGCAAAATCGGAATTGTTCAATCTATTTGAAATAAAAGGCGAAGCTCATCCTTACACCTTGGGTACCTGTAGTGGAACTATAGAGGTTTCTGGAAGAAGGGCTCATGGACTCATGGTATCTTCTCTCAAAGGTAACTTGCAATTACCCTTACCTACACTTGTTGAGTGCAATCAGATACCTGCTAACAGGGAAGAAATCCCTACTCCAGCTGCTGCTTTCCATCACCCTCACCTCAAGGTAATAGCAAATGAGATACCGCCGCTTGACAAAGATGCTCAGATCCTTCTTCTGTTAGGAAGAGACATTCTAAGAGTTCACAAGGTACACAGACAAGTCAGTGGACCCCCAGATGCCCCATTTGCCCAGCGCACGGATCTAGGGTGGGTCATCATAGGCAATGTCTGCATAGGCAAAATGAAAAGACCTACCAACATTTCGTCATTCAAGACAAATGTTCTGCCAAATGGCCGAAACACTTACTTTGAGCCATGCCCACATCACTACTGGGTGAAAGAGAAGATAGCCAGACACGAATGGCAACATGGTATCTCAGGTGACACAAGCCCTTTCTCCTGCCATGATGGCGACTTCGGCTCTACAGTGTTCAAAGCAACCAGTGAAGATGACATACTGGCTCCTTCAATGGAAGACAAAGAATTCATCAAGGTAATGGACAATGAGTTCTTTCAAGATGACTCCAATAACTGGGTAGCACCCCTACCCTTTCGTCTCCCAAGAGAGAGATTGCCCAACAACTTACAGCAGGCCATCAGTAGATTCTCCTCCTTAAAGCGAAACTTAAGCAGGAAACCAGAGATGCAAAAGCACTTTGTGGACTTTATGCAAAATGTATTTGACAGAGATCATGCAGAGCCTGCTCCCCCACTAAAGGAGGGAGAAGAATGCTGGTACCTTCCATCCTTTGGCGTGTATCACCCACGCAAACCAGACCAAATCAGAGTTGTCTTTGATTCCAGTGCTCAGCACGAAGGTGTTTCTCTTAACAACATGCTCCTTACTGGACCCAACTTGAACAACAGTCTAATAGGAGTCTTGATTCGTTTCAGACAAGCGCCTGTAGCAGTAATGGCCGACATTCAACAGATGTTTCACTGCTTCATCGTCAGAGAAGACAACAGAAACTACCTCAGGTTTCTATGGCACAAGGACAATGACCTCAACAAGGAAGTTATAGATTATCGCATGAAGGTACATGTCTTCGGTAACAGTCCTTCCCCAGCAGTGGCAACTTATGGGCTAAGGAGAACAGCTCAGACTGGAGAAGTTGAATATGGATCTGATGCCCGTCAATTTGTTGAAAGAAACTTCTACGTTGACGACGCACTTAAGTCCATTCCAACTGCTAAAGAAGCAATTGATCTTCTCACCAGAACAAAAGGAGATGCTGTCTGTAGCAAACCTTAGACTACACAAGATTATATCCAACAGCCAGGAACTTATGAATGCCTTTCACTCTGAGGACTATGCCACTAGTCTAAAAAACCTTGACTTAGGTACAGATGTGCCTCCTGTACAGCGAAGTCTGGGTTTGTTGTGGAACATCAAGCAAGACAAATTCACCTTCCAAGTGTCAACTTGTGACAAACCCTTCACTAAGAGAGGAGTCCTGTCTGTGGTGAATAGCATCTATGACCCACTGGGTTTCCTTGCTCCAGTTACCATTCAAGGTAAGATTTTACTAAGGCAGTTGTCTACTGAGAACATAGACTGGGATACTCCCTTGCCTAGTGAGAATCAACACAAGTGGGAAAGGTGGAGATATTCTTTGAAGTCACTAGAAAAACTTCAGATTCCCTGTTGCTATGTTCCTGGTTCCACTTCAACTGCTAACCGGAGAGAGATTCATATTTTCTCTGATGCATCAGTTGAAGCTATTGCTGCAGTAGCCTATTTGAAGACCTCTGAACTGAATGGAGAATCACACTGTAGTTTTGTCCTAGGCAAGGCAAAACTCACTCCCAAGCCTGCACATACCATACCAAGACTTGAACTTTGTGCAGCCGTGCTAGCAGTAGAAATTGCAGAGGTCATACGAACTGAAATGGACACTAGAATTGATTATTTCACCTTCTATACAGACAGTAAGGTAGTACTTGGTTACATAAACAACCAAACAAAACAGTTTTATGTGTACGTCAGCAACAGGGTTGAACATATCAAGAGATTCTTTCTACCAAGTCAATGGCATCACGTTCCCACTGAACTCAACCCAGCTGACTGTGGGACCAGAGCCGTGTCACCTGCCGCTCTTCAGGACAGCTTATGGCTGTCACCTCCAAGGTTTCTGTGTGAGGACTCTTACTTAATCCCTATTGATACCACCTATGGGCTAGTAAACCCTGAAGATGATAAGGAAATAAGAACTGTGAACACCTCACTCCACACTTCTGTAAGTACAAAACAGAAGCTGCGGTCACATCGTTATGAGCATCAATGGAAGCAGGTGCAGCATCTAGCCAATGTGTTCTGGCATCGCTGGAAGAAAAAGTATCTTCACCACCTTCAAGGTCGTAACAAATGGCAAGCATCTAAGCCGAATCTTAAGGTTGGAGACCTCATCCTTCTAAAAGACAAGGAAGTTTGTCGGAATGAGTGGCCTATGGGTCTTATTACTAAAGTAATGCCCAGCGACGATAACAAAGTCCGGAAGGTAGAAGTCAAGGTAACCAAGGGAGGATCGACACAAACCTTTAGTCGACCAATTACAGAGTTAGTACTCCTTTTGCCAGGTGAGTGACTTGTGCAAGGACTAGCCATGCTGTCGGCACGGCGGGGAGTACATTGCTGCCATCTACAGGTTCTACTCAGAACTTTGGAATTATTTGAAGACATCATACTGTGACTTTATGTTCTTCATCCTGTTGAACTTACGTTTATTATTTGCTTGTTGCATGTTTTTCATTACAGGTTCCAGGACATTCGTCAGTATTGGACTTTTTGAAAATATATATATTAGTTTAAGGTTATGAAATCTAAAGATTTCAGACGGGGAGTGTTGTGTTACACTATGTGATTATTCTTGCTCTGTGTCTTTAAGATCTGTCCCCTTCTTTCTAGCTGAACTCTCTCTCTCACCGTAGTTCTTTATATATCTCCTCCACTTCCTGATTCTGGTCATTACTCCTGTATATCTTCCATGCTAAACATCTTACATGTGGCTTACAACTGCAACGTTTTTCTACCTATGAATATCCATCATTAAACAGAACATTCGAAAGGATTCATCGTCTGTCGTCCTAACTGTGAGTTTATTCATTGAGTTAAACTGCCTGTATCGATGCAAGGGATGAATATCAAACCAGCTTGAGTAAGGCCTACTTAAACCTGGAGATGAACTTTATCGCTTTGTAGTTGAGACAGAACACATGTCCTGTGGTCTGATGAGACCAAGATAAACGTATTTGGTTCAAATGGTGTCAAGCGTGTGTGGTGGCAAACAGGTGAGGAGTACAAACATAAGAAGCTGAGGAGACCGAGACCGTGACCGTGACGGTTGTTTGCACGCCAAGGCAGCATTTTTTCAGCAAGATTTTAAAAGTTAAAAAAGATGCAAGTGTAATGATTTTGGATTTTTATGGAAAAAAATAGCAGTATTACACTATATACTCTTTCCCTTCATTGCCATATGTCTAACATGGATATCTGATCACAGTGAAAGCTGGGAAGTTGATAATTAAAATTTGGATATAGGATATCCCAAACGCTTTTAACATACCGGTGGAAGAAAGGAGTCATTCCCATTTAATGACCACATCCAACAGCCCTAACCAGTGACGGGAGAGATCATCCTAACGCAATAACAGGCGCATTTAAAGATTTTTTTCTGGTGAGTGGGGACCCAGGAGGGGAGCACGGAGAGTCACCTGAGAACCACACCAACTGCATATTTTGCACAAGTTCAGCACACCCTACTGGATGGACTTCATATGCTTGCACTTTATTTAACTGCACTGAGCACTTTATACTATATTTTGAAGCAAAATCATACCACTGTGCTGAGCAGTGCTGAGTTTAATATCCATTTTTCATAAGTGTGTCTTGCCTGCAGTCAAGCATGGTGGTGGGAGTGTCATGGTCTGGGACTGCATGAGTGCTGTCGGCACTGGGGAGCTACAGTATATTGAGGGAACCATGAATGCCAATATGTACGGTGACATACTGAAGCCGAGCATGATCCCCTCCCTTCGGAGACTGGGCCTCAGGGCAGTATTCCAACATGATAACAACCCCCAAACACACTTCCAAGACGACCACTGCCTTGCTAAAGAAGCTGAGGGTAAAGGTGATGGACTGTCAAGATTACAAAACATTCATTTGATGATTGAAAATAAGTAAAAACGGCCATATAATAGTGAACAATGTGCTCCAATCAATAAAGTACAGTTGTACTCCAAACTTCGAGGTGCGCCACACACCCCTCCTGTGTCCCCACTCACCGAATGGAATGAACCCCTAGCTTTTCAGTCTAGGGGTCGTTCAGGCTAGAACGCTGGCCAGGGATGGCAGTTCACACCAGGATCCAATGGAGATCTCCCCCAGATGTACCAGTCATGCGTGAATGGTTTTACCAAAAATGAAATAAAGAAGGGGACAAATGGTGAAGTACAGTTTGGCAAGACTTTATTGTGCAAACTAGGATAGGTACTTACAGAATAAAATATTAAATTGCGCATGGATTAGCAAGGAAATGCAACAGGAGGGGTGTGTGGCGCACCTCAAAGTTTGGAGCACAACTGCACTTTATTGATTGGAGCACATTGTTCACTATTATATGGATGTTTTTACTTAATTTCACTCATCAATTGATTGTTTTGTAATATTGTGAGCGCTGTAATTATATCCATCTTCTATTTGTCAAGTGAAAAGCACTTTGTGTACAGCAGCTACAACCACTAGTATCACTTATTTATATTCACTTCTAGCGCAAGTATATACATATATATTTGATATATTTTTTCACAGTTTTTTTCTTATTGAGTGCACTCAGCAGCTATGGAAGTATTTAATTTTGTCACCAATAGGGTCATTGATGCACATAAAAATGTTCAAACAATGATGGTAATTTAGATTTAAATCATGATTTTAAGGTTTTGAAAAATACCTTAGATAAACAAATCAGAACGTGGTGGGATGTTTTCACATTGGCCAAATAGGTGAAAGATGGCATTACCCTGAGGAGACTAAGATGGGATGTAGCTCCCAATGTTGGCATGGCTAGCAATGAATTGGAGGTTGAATGGTTCTCTTTTTTCAATCACATCAAAAAAAGATTGTTAGAACTTCTGATGTCTCGGGAAAAAAAAGAAATGAAAGTTGTTGGAAGCCAATATCAATGTTGTTAAAGCCAAAATAGCACCTTTAGAAGGATCAGTTGAATACAAAGATAAAATTAAGCATCTCCAAGAATTTGTGGAAAAGGTAGACAAAAGAAACCCAAAAGAAAAAGATAAAAAAATATATGAGGGACAATAATGACTACAAGACCAATAAGGTGTACAAATGGCAGAATGCCATTAAGTTGGAAGCAGGGGTTTCTCGAGCCTCTACGGAGGAAAGAGAATTTATTTATACCATCCCTACCCAACCCAATCCCCAACCAGGCACCAGTGATTCCAGGCCACAACAAAATCATAGTGAAAAAAATAAATAAATGGTAGGCCCCAGGGCGACTCCAATTAGTATGGAGTACCCACTCGCAATAGGTATGAACCCCTGTATCAAGAAGATTATTCTTCTCCTAGAGGTCACATAGTTACATAGCAGGTGAGGTTGAAAAAATATATAAGTCCATCAAGTCCAACCTATGTTTGTCATATGTCAGTATTGCGTATAGCTTAGTTCTTCTGCGCTCACCCAACTAGCAATGTAACCAATAACATAAAAAATTTGAAAAAGAAAAAAGTGATAATAAAATTAGATAAAAAATATATATACAGGGTACGACCAAATCCGGGCACCAGGTCGCAATTGCGACTAGAATTAGCGACCTGGCGCCTGAGGAAGGAAGCATAGGCCTGCAGAAGGGCGCAAAGCCGTGGCCTCAATTGCCGGCGCGGCCCAATGCGATCGCGCGGCGGGGGAGGTGGGGGCGCACGGAGACACAAGATACCCCATCCTGAGTCTCCGTGCGCCCCCACCTCCCTTTGCCACGTGATCGCGTCGGGCCGCGCCGGCCGGTAATTGAGGCCGCGGCTTTGCGGCCTTCTGCAGGCCTATGCTTCCTTCTGTGATCTGCCACCATCTTGTGGTGGCCGTTGGTATGACATACAACCAGCAATGCTAATGGAGCTTCCCCTGTGTTTTCACTGCCATCTCCTTCCCTCTAATTAGAACCCCCAAAGATTATATATATATTTTATTCTAATACCCTAGAGAATAAAATGGCGGTCGTTGCAATCCTTTCTGTCACACCGTATTTGCGCAGCTGTCTTACAAGCGCACTTTTTTTAAAAAAAAATACACTTTTTTTAATTAAAAAATAAGACAACAGTAAAGTTAGCCCAATTTTTTTTTATATTGTGAAAGATAATGTTACGCTGAGTAAATTGATACCCAACATGTCACGCTTCAAAATTGCGTCCGCTCGTGGAATGGCGACAAACTTTTACCCTTTAAAATCTCCATAGGCGACGTTTAAAAAATTCTACAGGTTGCATGTTTTGAGTTACAGAGGAGGTCTAGGGCTAGGGCTAGAATTATTTATCTCGTTCTACCAATCGCACAAATTCACATGTGTGGTTTGAACACCGCTTTCATATGCGGGTGCTACTCACGTATGCGTTCGCTTCTGCACGCGAGCTCGGCGGGACGGGGCGCGTTTCTGGCTCCTAACTTTTTTAGCTGGCTCCTATATTCCAAGGAAATTTGTCAAACTCTGTGTATGTATGTATATATATATATATATATATATATATATATATATATATATATATATATGTATTTGTATGCTGCCATCTCCAATAATTAAATACTCAACTCATAAACTTATATATAAAATGTATCAAAAAATTAAGAACAGAGTCTATTTGATAAAACAGCGCTTAGTATTGGATAATGTCCAACTTCAAAAAATGTATGCGGTATGGTGGAAAAGAAATAAAATCACAAAGGATGCAGTAAAGTCACAGTTCTTAGTGTGGTAGGTGTTTCTAAGAGATGGATGAATCGTGCACCCTACACCAGCTCCCAATCTTCACCACAGATGTGATATAAGGTCCCCCGCTGGGGTTCAAACTCACCAGAACAGTAAATCAAATGAGCCTTGCAAGATAAATTCCTCCTAATTCAAACTTCCATCACCACCTCAGGAATCGGTATGGGTTAAAACTTGTATTGGCCACCTGTTCAATGACACCAGATAAGACTCCACACCAAATGTCATTCAGGGACAAGGCTGGAAGTTCACACAGCTTGGAATGTGTAGCTGCTGGCTGTGTTGTTCTTCATATCTCCCGCGCACATCCAGGGGGGATGTGCGCGGGAGATATGAAGAACAACACAGCCAGCAGCTACACATTCCAAGCTGTGTGAACTTCCAGCCTGGTCCCTGAATGACATTTGGTGTGGAGTCTTATCTGGTGTCATTGAACAGGTGGCCAATACAAGTTTTAACCCATACCGATTCCTGAGGTGGTGATGGAAGTTTGAATTAGGAGGAATTTATCTTGCAAGGCTCATTTGATTTACTGTTCTGGTGAGTTTGAACCCCAGCGGGGGACCTTATATCACATCTGTGGTGAAGATTGGGAGCTGGTGTAGGGTGCACGATTCATCCATCTCTTAGAAACACCTACCACACTAAGAACTGTGACTTTACTGCATCCTTTGTGATTTTATTTCTTTTCCACCATACCGCATACATTTTTTGAAGTTGGACATTATCCAATACTAAGCGCTGTTTTATCAAATAGACTCTGTTCTTAATTTTTTGATACATTTTATATATTTACTGTTTTATGGGTGTCAGTTTCTTTCATCTATAATTTTAAACAGCTGCTGCTATTTCTTATAAGAACACCTTTTATCATTAATGTGATATTGGTTATATCTAATTTTATATATATATCTGTATGTTATCTTTTTACTCTATTATTATTCTGATCTCAGAATAAGTTAATTGGTAAACCGTTTCCCTTGGCGCCGAGAAGTGCACTTGTGGGCCCCTATAGTTTATGTGCACCTTTTTTAGATTACTCATAAACTTATATATACACAAAAAGAGATTGCGCAAAACCCAAAACACATCAATACATAATCATGCAAACACAATATACAATATATCAAGTGAATAAGATAATCAAAAATTGATTAATTAATTATTATCGTGTTAAATAGAGTCCCAAACAACATAAAAAAGGGGATAAACTTAGGATAAAAAAATCCACAAGGAATATGTTTGTTTAAAAAAGTCCCAACGGGAACAAAACTGGATTTGAAGCCAGGTGATACTAAAAGCCACTTTTAATGCCACCTTTAACAAACTACAATGGTGACGGGTCAGATGCTTAAAATCCGGACGGAGAAGTAAGCAAGAAAAGCCAGATGGCCTCTTACCGAATTTGATTGACCCCAAATTATAGGGGTCAAACTCGCCTGGTATCAGCAGTGATCAGCTGTAAAATTCCACCCGGTCCGCTCCAAAACACAATAGCCACTCTCCCCCGTCAAGGATAGCCAGATGGATTAAACACTTCCCATTTACTCTGCTCAATACTCCTCCAGCAGGTTTTAAACGTTTTTTTTTAGAAAATAAAGAGGAACTTCCTAGTGCAGTAAATAATTGGTAGTTTTATTTAAAAAATCTTCTCATGCACAACAAAGAAAATACATACAACACACAGCTACAAGCTATCAGGCGTAGTGAAGTCACAAGATTCTCTCCAACCGATGTGTTTCCCTGTAACAAGCATCGACTGGAAACCCATCTTGCTATTCTTGACGGTGGAGTGGCTATTCCGTTTCAGAGCAGGCCGGTTGGAATTTTACAGCTAATCACTGCTAATACCAAGCGAGTTTGACCCCTATAATTTGGGGTCCATCAAATTCGGTAAGAGGCCATCTGGCTTTTTTTGCTTACTTCTCCATCCAGATTTTAAGTATCTGACCCGTCACCATTGTAGATTGTGAGAGGTATCATTAGAAGGGGCTTTAACCACTTAACGACCGCCTCCAGTAGATAAACGTCGGCAGAATGGCATGGAGAGGCACATCAACGTACCTGTACGTCCCCTTTAACTGCCCGACGTAGGGGTCGCGCGCGTGCCGCCGGCGGTGCCCTCACAACCCCGCTACCTTCCCCGTGAGTCGGACCGTGGGTCCCGCGGACTCGATCGCCGCGGGGATCCCCGCGATCGTCTCACGGAGGGATGGAGCGGGGAGATGTTAGTGTAAACACAACATCTCCCTGCTCGACTACTGACACTGTCACTGATTTCCCCTCTGTGTAATCAGAGCGGAGATCAGTGACGTGTCACTGGTAGCCACGCCCCCTAACAGTAATAATCACTCCCTTAGGCACACTTAACCCCTTCAGCGCCCCTAGTGGTTAACCCCTTCACTGCTAGTGTAATTTTTACAGTAACCAGTGCATTTTTATAGCACTGATCGCTGTAAAAATGACAATGGTCCCAAAAATGTGTCAAAAGTGTCCAATGTGTCCGCCATGTCGCAGTCACGAAAAAAATCGCTGATCGCCGCCATTACTAGTAAAAAAAAATTTTTATAAAAAGGCCATAAAACTATCCCCTATTTTGTAAACGCGATAACTTTTGCGCAAACCAATCAATAAACGCTGATTGTGGTTTTTTTTACCAAAAATATGTAGAAGAATACGTATCGGCCTAAACTGAGGAAAAAAAATTTTTTTTATATATTTTTGGGGGATATTTATTATAGCAAAAAAATATTGCATTTTTTCAAAATTGTCGCTCTATTTTTGTTTATAGCGCAAAAAATAAAAACCGCAGAGGTGATCAAATACCGCCAAAAGAAAGCTCTATTTGTGGGAAAAAAAGGACGTAAATTGTGTTTGGGAGCCACGTCGCACGACCGCGCAATTGTCAGTTAAAGCGATGCAGTGCCGAATCGCAAAAAGGGGCCTGGTTTTTATGCTGCATATTGGTCTGGGGCTTAAGTGGTTAAGAATCACCTGGCTTCAAATCCAGTTTTGTTCTTGTTTGGAATTTTTTAAAACAAACATATTCCTTGTGGATTTTTTTTTCCTAAGTTTTTCCCCTTCCTTATGTTGTTTGGGACTCTATTTAACACGATAATAATTAATCAATTTTTGATTATCTTATTCACCTGACATACAGGTCCTTCTCAAAAAATGTGCATATTGTGATGAAGTTCATTATTTTCTGTAATGTACTGATAAACATTAGACTTTCATATATTTTAGATTCATTACACACAACTGAAGTAGTTCAAGCCTTTTCTTGTTTTAATATTGATGATTTTGGCATACAGCTCATGACAACCCAAATTTCCTATCTCAAAAAATTAGCATATCATGAAAAGGTTCTCTAAACGAGCTATTAACCTAATCATCTGAATCAACTAATTAACTCTAAACACCTGCAAAAGATTCCTGAGGCTTTTAAAAACTCCCAGCCTGGTTCATTACTCAAAACCGCAATCATGGGTAAGACTGCCAACCTGACTGCTGTCCAGAAGGCCATCATTGACACCCTCAAGCAAGAGGGTAAGACACAGAAAGAAATTTCTGAACGAATAGGCTGTTCCCAGAGTGCTGTATCAAGGCACCTCAGTGGGAAGTCTGTGGGAAGGAAAAAGTGTGGCAGAAAACGCTGCACAACGAGAAGAGGTGACCGGACCCTGAAGAAGATTGTGGAGAAGGACCGATTCCAGACCTTGGAGGACCTGCGGAAGCAGTGGACTGAGTCTGGAGTAGAAACATCCAGAGCAGGCGTGTGCAGGAAATGGGCTACAGGTGCCGCATTCCCCAGGTCAAGCCACTTTTGAACCAGAAACAGCGGCAGAAGCGCCTGACCTGGGCTACAGAGAAGCAGCACTGGACTGTTGCTCAGTGGTCCAAAGTACTTTTTTCGGATGAAAGCAAATTTTGCATGTCATTCGGAAATCAAGGTGCCAGAGTCTGGAGGAAGACTGGGGAGAGGGAAATGCCAAAATGCCTGAAGTCCAGTGTCAAGTACCCACAGTCAGTGATGGTCTGGGGTGCCATGTCAGCTGCTGGTGTTGGTCCACTGTGTTTTATCAAGGGCAGGGTCAATGCAGCTAGCTATCAGGAGATTTTGGAGCACTTCATGCTTCCATCTGCTGAAAAGCTTTATGGAGATGAAGATTTCATTTTTCAGCACGACCTGGCATCTGCTCACAGTGCCAAAACCACTGGTAAATGGTTTACTGACCATGGTATTACTGTGCTCAATTGGCCTGCCAACTCTCCTGACCTGAACCCCATAGAGAATCTGTGGGATATTGGGAAGAGAAAGTTGAGAGACGCAAGACCCAACACTCTGGATGAGCTTAAGGCCGCTATCGTAGCATCCTGGGCCTCCATAACACCTCAGCAGTGCCACAGGCTGGTTGCCTCCATGCCACGCCGCATTGAAGCAGTCATTTCTGCAAAAGGATTCCCGACCAAGTATTGAGTGCATAACTGAACATAATTATTTGAAGGTTGACTTTTTTGGTATTAAAAACACTTTTCTTTTATTGGTCGGATGAAATATGCTAATTTTTTGAGATAGGAATTTTGGGTTGTCATGAGCTGTATGCCAAAATCATCAATATTAAAACAAGAAAAGGCTTGAACTACTTCAGTTGTGTGTAATGAATCTAAAATATATGAAAGTCTAATGTTTATCAGTACATTACAGAAAATAATGAACTTTATCACAATATGCAAATTTTTTGAGAAGGACCTGTATAGTATATTGTGTTTGCACTTTATTTTACACGATAATTAAATTAATAAAATTTTTGATAATATTATTCACTTGATATATTGTATTTGCACGATTATGTATTGATGTGTTTTGGGTTTTGCGCAATCTCTTTTTGTGTGTGTATATATATATATATATATATTGTGAGGGGGTTAGCTCGGCAGCGGGTGTGTGTGACCCCCGGGATGGGCTCCCCACACAAAACAGGCCCAGCAAACGGAGGTTGTGGTTTTCAAAATCAAAAAGCTGCGGTTTATTTTCTATTTACAGTGACAAAACACAGCAAAGCAAAAGAAACATAAATAAAATAAATCCTGGTCAACTTGACCTCTGAGTAAACATACTGGTTTCCTAACTAACAACTGGGATCAGCCTAGTGCTGTCCTAGTCCCTAAGTCCCTGGTTTTAAATGTCCAAGCAAATAGCCACACAGGCTTTGTCTCACCGCACAGGGGTTCACTCTCCCTAGACAGTCCACACAGGTCTGGTTCCAGGCATGAGCTAACACCTAATGAATCTGGGAGTTCTTATAGAGGCCTAAATGAGCTGACAAGCTTCAGCTGGTCTCATCAACTCCCTGTCTGCACGACGCCCCACACTCTCCCTAGAGGTATGAGTCATCCATGAGCCCACTAGCCTCAGCTGGGCTTATACAACTCTCCACCTAGTTGTATAAGTCGGCGTAAAGCCTGAATCTGGGCGAAATATATCTACCCCCCTGGATGCAACCAGGTGACTTTACCTTCCTGCTGTCACATACCCCCCCCCCTCTTGTTTTAACCTCGGGGTTGGAACACCAGCAATCAGGCATTCATGTACTCGAGACAAAGCATCCACATTCCCCATTTGAACGCCAGGGCGATGCTTTACTGTGAAGTTGAATTCAGGGCCAGGAACCACCTATTCACTCTTCTATTTGTTTCCTTGTTTTGAGCCATCCACTTTAACGGAGCGTGATCCGTAACCATGTCAAAGTGCCTACCTAGCAGGTAGTACCGAAGGGAATCTAGAGCCCACTTCACTGCTAAATACTCCTTTTCAACGGTGGCGTAATTTACCTCATGGGACTTCAACTTCCTGCTGAGGTAAATGACTGGGTGCTCTTCCCCGTTCCAGACCTGGGACAATACTGCTCCTAACCCCACATCTGACGCATCACTTTGTACGACAAAGTCTTTAGAGAAGTCGGGTGAGTACAACACTGGCTGGCTACATAAGGCTTGTTTCAAGAATTGGAATGCTGCCTCAGCCTTTGGGGGTCCATTTAATCATGACCGACCCTTTCCCCTTCGTCAAGTTGGTTAGGGGCACAGCCTTAGAAGCAAAGTGGGGAATGAATCGCCGATAATACCCAGCGATTCCCAGAAAGGCTCGTACCTGCTTCTTGCTGTTGGGACGTGGCCAACTCTGGATGGCCTCGACTTTGTTGAGTTGGGGTTTTATTACTCCCCTCCCAATGGTGTACCCAAGATATTTGGCCTCCTCCTGCCCAATGGTACACTTCTTGGGGTTAGCCGTAAACCCCGCTTCCCGAACAGAGTCCAGGACTGCTTGCACTTTTGGCAGATGTGAGGCCCAATCTGTGCTATGGACAATTACGTCATCCAGGTAAGCCGCAGCATACTTCCGATGGGGCCTCAGCATCTGGTCCATTTTCCGCTGGAATGTGGCCGGCGCATTCTGTAACCCGAACGGCATTCTTTTATATTGGAACGCCCCGTCTGGGGTTACAAATGCGGTTTTCTCTTTGGCCGACTTGGCCAGGGGGATTTGCCAATACCCTTTTGTGAGGTCAAGAGTCGTCATGTATCGGGCTGTTCCCAGCCGGTCGATCAACTCATCTATACGTGGCATGGGGTAGGTGTCAAATTTTGTAACTTTGTTCAACTGACGAAAATCGTTACAAAATCGCCAGCTCCCATCCGGTTTAGGCACCAACACAATGGGACTAGACCAATCACTTTGGGACTCCTCTATCACCCCTAAGTTCAGCATTTTCTGTACTTCCTCCCGTATTGCCTCCCGTCGGGCCTCTGGGATCCGATAGGGTTTTAACTTCACCCTTTCACCGGGCGGGGTAATGATGTCATGCTCTACCCCAGATGTTTGTCCCGGCAGCTCAGAGAATACCTCCTTGTTGCGAAGCACAAACTCCTTAACCTCCTGTTGTTGGGGTTGTGACA
This sequence comes from Rana muscosa, assembly GCA_029206835.1. Lineage (NCBI taxonomy): Eukaryota > Metazoa > Chordata > Amphibia > Anura > Ranidae > Rana > Rana muscosa. Next base: position 94,846,439 of record CM055119.1, read on the forward strand.
AGGTGGCTGCTATTCCAACCTCAGGAATCACGCAACCAGTTTGAGCTGGTGACCAAGTGTCTGCGACTAGGGACTCTCTATCCCTCCAGGCTTTCAACAGATTAACGTGATAGATCTGTTCGGGCTTTCGCCTTCCTGGTTGTCTGACCTTGTAATTCACTTCGCTCACTTTTTCCATTATCTCATAGGGGCCTTGCCATTTGGCAAGGAATTTACTTTCAACCGTAGGGACAAGTACCAGTATCCTATCCCCCGGGGAAAAGGTACGGGTCTTGGCTCCACGGTTGTACACTCTCTGCTGTGCTAACTGCGCTTGGGCCAAATGTTCCTTCACGATGGGCATTACCTGTGCAATTCGGTCTTGCATCAGGGCGACATGCTCAATCACACTCCTGTGGGGAGAACTCTCACTTTCCCAAGTTTCCTTGGCAATATCCAACAGCCCTCTTGGGTGTCTCCCATACAGTAACTCAAAGGGGGAGAATCCCGTAGAGGATTGGGGCACCTCCCTAATAGCAAACATCAAATAAGGAAGTAGACAGTCCCAATCCTTTCCATCTCTATCCACCACTTTCTTCAACATTTGTTTTAGGGTTTTGTTGAATCTTTCAACCAGCCCATCGGTTTGGGGGTGATACACAGATGTACGCAATTGCGTCACTTTGAACAATTTACACAGCTCTTTCATAACCCGGGACATAAAGGGTGTACCTTGGTCCGTAAGCAGTTCTTTACAAATACCCACCCGGCTAAAAACAAGAGATAGCTCTTTGGCTATGGTTTTGGCCGAGGTATTTCTGAGTGGGATCGCTTCTGGATAACGGGTGGCATAGTCCATTATAACCAATATGTACTGGTGCCCCCTAGCGGACTTGATTATAGGACCTACCAAATCCATTGCGATTCTCTCAAACGGGACCTCAATGATGGGTAGAGGGACCAGCGGGCTACGGAAATGTGGCATCGGGGCCGACCTCTGACACACAGGGCAGGAGGAACAATAATTTTCTATGTCCTTCATCACCCCAGGCCAATAGAATCTCTGTAATACCCTCTCTCGGGTTTTCTCTGTCCCCAGATGACCTCCAAGAATGTGCCCATGGGCCAACTCCAACACCAACTTCCTGTAAGGTTTGGGCACCACAAGCTGCTCAACGGTTTCTTCTGCCCTTTTTGCCACCCGATACAGTAGGTCCTTCTCTACGCTGAAGTATGGGTAAGTGCAGGTATTATCTGGGTTCACTAACTCGCCATCTATTTCCACTACGTTTTCCCGTGCCTTTATTAGGGCGGGGTCTTTTAACTGTTCTGTGGCAAAATTTTCCCTGTGAACCTCCAGATCAGAAAACTCCACAGACGGTAGGTTTTCGTCTGAGGAGGTGGGCTCCTCTCCAGTTTCTTGAGTCTCCCCTGCCAATACTGACAAGGGAAATTCTGGAGAGTCCTCACCACTCTCAGAGGAGTTCTGGCTATCACATTCCTGGTACATAGGGGCACCAGTGGGGGGCTCAGGATCATCCCACAGTTCCCAGAACTTCGGAAAATCCCTTCCCACAATGGCATCATGCGGTAATTGAGATACTAACCCCACTGGATGAGAGAGGGTACCTTTGGGGGTCTCGAAACACACTGTAGTCACTGGATACTCTCGGGTGTCCCCATGCACACAAATAACAGCTACCTTGCTATTCCCAGAGACCTCTGTTTTAACTAATTCAGCCTTTATCAGGGTCACAAGGCTACCTGAATCCAGCAATACCACAACATTTCTACCATTAACACACATTTTGCATAAATGTTTCTCAGTTCCTCGAATGGCAGTGCATGCGACTGTCGCACACAGCGACTGACGTCTGCCCGTCAGAAAGTCACACTGCATGGGTTCCTCCACAACCGGGCAATTGGCTGCAATATGTCCCGCTTGCCGGCAGCGGTAGCAAACGATCCTTCTTGCCGCCTCTTGAGCCGCTGATTTCCCAGGCTGTTCTCGCCAAACTTGGGGTAGAGCTCCCACCCTCTCACTCTCTCCACCCTCACCCCTTGGAATCCTCTTATCCGCCCCTGGGGATGGTCTGGTCTTAGGGTGGAAAGTCAGAGTGTCTCTGGAAGAGGCCGTCAGGTTCTCTGTAGCCAAGTATTTCTCCACACGATCCACAAGACCATCGGCCGTCTCTGGGTCTCCATGGCTTACCCACTTTTGGATGGCAGTAGGAAGAGCTCTCAAAAACCGATCCATTACAACACGTTCCACAATCTTTGGTGCGGACAAAGTCTCTGGCTGTAGCCACTTTCTGCTCAGGTGAATGAGATCATACATTTGAGACCTGGGGGGTTTTCCAAGTTGGAAAGTCCAGTTATGCACACGCTGAGCCCGGACAGCCTGGGTGACACCCAGCCTTGCCAAAATTTCAGCTTTTAGCATCACATAGTCTTTTGCTTGGTTAGGCTCTAGGTCATAGTAAGCTTTCTGCGATTCACCAGTTAACAGAGGAGTCACCAGTCCAGCCCACTGCTCCTCAGGCCACTTTTCTCTTTCAGCAGTCCTTTCAAATGTGGTCAAAAATACCTCTGGATCATCCTCTCCAGTCATTTTTGTCAATAAACGACTCACCCCAAAGGACGCGGTATTAGTGGGACGGCTTTCCTCACTGGTCTGCGGACGTTGCTGCATTACTGCTTCCATTTGTTGTAGTCTCTGCTCTTGCTTCTGTAACAGGTCTATGAAGCGGGCCTCAGATTGCTGCTGGGCTTGTTGCTGAGCTTCCAGACTCTGTTGGTGAGCTTGCTGCTGGGCTGCAAGGCTCTGTTGATGAGCTTGCTGCTGGGCTGCAAGGCTCCTTTGCAAACCTGCATTTGTCTGCTGTTGATTGGCATTTGCTAGAGCCAGCTGTTTCAGTATCTCCTCCATGCTGGCTTAAAAAAAACTGCCACTGGTTCTCCACCAACTGTGAGGGGGTTAGCTCGGCAGCGGGTGTGTGTGACCCCCGGGATGGGCTCCCCACACAAAACAGGCCCAGCAAACGGAGGTTGTGGTTTTCAAAATCAAAAAGCTGCGGTTTATTTTCTATTTACAGTGACAAAACACAGCAAAGCAAAAGAAACATAAATAAAATAAATCCTGGTCAACTTGACCTCTGAGTAAACATACTGGTTTCCTAACTAACAACTGGGATCAGCCTAGTGCTGTCCTAGTCCCTAAGTCCCTGGTTTTAAATGTCCAAGCAAATAGCCACACAGGCTTTGTCTCACCGCACAGGGGTTCACTCTCCCTAGACAGTCCACACAGGTCTGGTTCCAGGCATGAGCTAACACCTAATGAATCTGGGAGTTCTTATAGAGGCCTAAATGAGCTGACAAGCTTCAGCTGGTCTCATCAACTCCCTGTCTGCACGACGCCCCACACTCTCCCTAGAGGTATGAGTCATCCATGAGCCCACTAGCCTCAGCTGGGCTTATACAACTCTCCACCTAGTTGTATAAGTCGGCGTAAAGCCTGAATCTGGGCGAAATATATCTACCCCCCTGGATGCAACCAGGTGACTTTACCTTCCTGCTGTCACAATATATATAGATATATAGATATAGATAGAGGTCAGTATTACATTGTATATCCCTGTTTGTTGTGGTCGTTCAGGTGCTAATCTAAAAGTTTTTTAAAACCATTGATGCTCCCCGCTGAAACCACGGCCTGTGGAAGGGAATTCCACATCCTTGCCGCTCTTAAGCCCTGTACACACGATAGTTTTTTTTGATGAAAACAGTCCGATGGATTTTTTTCATCGGACAAACCGATCGTGTATGGGCCCCATCGGTCTTTTTTCCCCATCGGTGTCAAAAAATAGAACATGTTTTAAATTTTTACGAAGGATAAAAAACCGATCGCAAATTCCGATCGTCTATGGGCAAGTCCATCGGTTAAAAAACCCACGCATGCTCAGACTGAATTATGAGACGGGAGCGCTCGTTCTGGTAAAACTAGCGTTCCTAATGGAGAGAGCACATTCGTCATGCTGTAACGGACTGAAAAGCAGGGAGACTGAAAAGCGCGAATCGGCTCTCACCAAACTTTTACTAACACGCTGTAACATGAAATCAGCAAAAGCAGCCCAAAGGGTGGCGCCATTAGATTTGAACTTCCCCTTTATAGTGCCGTCGTACGTGTTGTACGTCACGTCGTTTTGGTGCGGTCGGTTTTTTGACTGATGGTGTGTGGGCAAGACTGATGAAAAACAGTTTCATTGGATTTCCGATGGAAAAATCCATCGGATTAGAATCCATAGGATATCCGATCGTGTGTACAGGGCTTTACAGTAAAGAACCCTATACGCAGTTTAAGGTAAATCTAATTTCTTCTAATTTTAATGAGTGGCCACATGTCTTATTAAACTACCTTCCACGGAAAAACGTTATCCCTATTGTGGGGTCACCAGTGTGGTATTTGTAAATTTAAATCATATCCCCTCTCAAGCGTCTCTTCTCCAGAGAGAATAAGTTCAGTGCTCGCAAACTTTCTTCATAACCAATATCCTCCAGTTCCTTTTATTAGCTTTGTTGCCCTTCTCTGTACTCGTTCCATTTCCAGTACATCCTTCCTGAGAACTGGTGCCCAGAACTGGCCAGCATACTCCAGGTGCGGCCTGACCATAGTCTTGTAGAGTGGGAGAATTATCGCTTTATCCTCTTGAGTTAATCCCCTTTTTAATGCATGCCAATATTCTGTTTGCTTTGTTAGCAGCAGCTTGCTGAGCCTGTCATCTACTAGGACCCCAAGGTCCTTTTCCATCCTAGATTCCCCCAGAGTTTCTCCCCCTAGTGAGTAGATTGCATTCATATTTTTGCCACCCAAATGCATTATTTTAAATGTTTCCACATTAAACCTCATTTGCCATGTAGTTGCCCACCCTATTACCGTATATACTCGAGTATAAGCCGAGTTTTTCAGCCCATTTTTTAGGCTGAAAAACTCCCCCTTGACTTCTATTCGAGTGAGCCGTACCATTCATTACTAAAACAGCGTGCGTCTCCTGCTGTGTAATGCATTCTGTTTGCCTGTCCATTGTAACAAAGCCCCGCCGCCTCCTCCTCATCTGTGATAGGCGGAACACTGATACAGTTTCCCAGCATCGTATCAGTGTTCCTCTATCACGGACGGACGAGGAGGAGGCGGGGCTTTGTTTCAATGGACGGCCAAACAGACTGCATTACACAGCGGGAGACACACGCTGTTTTAGTAATGAAAGGTACGGCTGCAAATGGGCACAGTGAGACTGCAACTGAGCACAGTGAGACACCAACTGGGCACAGTGAGACTGCAACTGGGCACAGTGTGACTGCAACTGGGCACAGTGTGACTGCAACTGGGCACAGTGAGGCTGCAGATGGGCATTGTTTACCCAGTAGCTGCTGCATTTTCTTATACTCGAGTCAATATGTTTTCCCAGTTTTGTGTGGTAAAATGGAGGTGCCTCGGCTTGTATTCGGGGCGGCTTATACTCAAGTATACACGGTAATTTGTTCAGATCTTCTTGCAAGGTTTCCACATCCTTCCGAGAAGTTATTGCCCTGCTTAGCTTAGTATCGTCCGCAAATACAGAGATTGAACTGTTTATGCCATCCTCCAGGTCGTTTATGAACAAATTAAATAGGATTGGTCCCAGCACAGAACCCTGGGGGACCCCACTTTCCACCCCTGACCATTTATCACTACCCTCTGAACTCGCTCTTGTTGCCAGTTTTCAATCCATGTACTCACCCTATGGTCCATGCCAATGGACCTTACTTTGTACAGTAAAAGTTTATGGGGAACTGTGTCAAATGCTTTTGAAAAATCCAGATACACCACGTCTACGGGCCTACCCTTATCTAGATGGCAGCTCACCTCTTCATAGAAGGTTAATAGATTGGTTTGGCAAGAACAATTCTTCATGAATCCATGCTGATTACTGCTAATGATACAGTTTTCTTTACTAAATTCTTGTATATAGTCCCTTATCATCCCCTCCAGGAGCTTACATACTATTGATGTTAGGCTAACTGGTCTTCAATTCCCAGAGATATATTTTGTCCCTTTTTTTAACCACTTCAGCCCCGGACTTTTTGCGATTGGGCACTGCGTCGCTTTAACTGACAATTGCGCGGTTGTACGACGTGGCTCCCAAACAAAATTGATGTCCTTGTTTTCCCAAAAATAGAGGTTTCTTTTGGTGGTATTTGATCACCTCTGCGGTTTTTATTTTTTGCGCTATAAACAAAAATAGAGCAAAATTGTTTACTTTTTGCTATAATAAATATCCCCCAAAAATATATAAAAAACAATTGTTTTCCTCAGTTTATGCCAATACGTATTCTTCTGCATATGTTTGGTAAAAAAAAAAAAAAAAAAAATCGCAATAAGCATATATTGATTGGTTTGCGCAAGTTATAGCATCTACAAAATAGGGGATAGCTTTATGGCATTTTTATTAATATATTTTTTTACTAGTAATGGTGGCGATCAGCGATTTTTATCGTGACTGCGACATTATGGTGGACACATCGGACACTTTTGATGCCATTTTGGGGCCATTGTCATTTATACAGCGATCAGTGCTATAAAAATGCACTGATTACTGTGAAAATGGCAGTGAAGGGGTTAACCAGTAGGGGACAGGGAAGGGGTTAAGTGTGTCCTAGGGATGTGTTCTAACTGTATGGGGGCTGGGCTACGAGTGACACGACACTGATCACTGCTCCCGATCACAGGGAGCAGTGATCAGTTTCCGGTCACTAGGCAGAACAGGGAGACGCCTTGTTTACACAGGCATCCCCCGTTCTGCAGCTCCGTGATACACGTTCGTGGGACACCGGCAGACATAGAGTCCACGGGTCCCACGGACATGATCACAGAGCTCGCGCACGCCCACACGGCGGCAAATTTAAAGGGACGTATATATACGCCCATTTGCCTGTCCGTGCCATTCTGCCAACGTAAATGTTCATGCGGTGGTCGGCAAGTGGTTAAATATTGGTGCTACTTTGGCTTTTCTCCAATCAGCTGGTACCATTCTCGTTAGTAGACTGTGAGTAAAAATTAGGAACAATGGTCTGGCAATTACTTGACTGAGTTCCCTAAGGACTTGTTAATGTTAAGTTTTCCAAGTCTATCTCTAATTCTGTCCTCTGTTAGCCATGAGGGTGATTCCTGTGATGTGTCATGAGGATAAACACTGCAGTTTTGGTTACTGAAACCCGATTCCTCTGTAAAGACTGAGGAGAAGAATAAATTCAATAACTTTGCCATCTCCCCATCCTTTGTAACCAGATTTCCTTCCTCATTCTTTATGGGGCCAATATGGTCTGGCCTCCCTTTTTTACGGTTTATATACTTAAATGAATTTCTTGGGATTTTTTTTTGCTCTCCTTCCATATGTGTCTTTCGTGTTCTATCTTAGCCACCCTAATTGCACCCTCACATTTCTTGTTGCATTCTTTGTAAAGTCTGAATGCTGATGATGATTCCTCAGCCTTGCATTTTTTGAAGGCCTTCTCCTTTGCTTTTATATGCATTTTTACATTGGAGTTAAGCCATCCAGGATTGTTGTTCGCTCTTTTAAATTTATTTCCCAATGGGATGCACTGGCTCATGCCCTTATTTAACCACTTCCATACCGGGTCATTGTAAAAGGACGCCGGCAGGAACCCTCTCTCCCTCCGGGTGGATGTCATATGACGTCCTGGGTTTGAGGGGGGATATGTGAATGATGCCTGCAGCTAGAGGCATCATTCAGATATCCTTGTTTTCAGCCGGCGATTCTGCGCACCATAAGAGCGATCATATCGGCGGTTCCGCCGCTTGATCGTTCTTATAGGCGGCGGGAGGGGACATCCCCCCCCTCCGGCTGCCATCTGGTGCTTCTCCAGGCTCTCCCATGCCATCGGGGACCCGGAGAGAATCGTCCGGTGCCGGTGGTGGGTCACATAACGATTATAGAGATGACTGGTGACCAGATGGCCCGGGCGTGATGTGATGACGTCACGCCCGGGTCCTCAGATGTAAACAAAGCTGCCATTGCGGCTAGTAAGTATGAGATCGGTGAAAAAATTTTCACGATCTCATGCTTTCCAGCCTGGAGGAGAGATGTGGGGTCTTATTGACCCCGCATCTCTACATAAAGAGGACCTGTCACACACATTCCTATTACAAGGGATGTTTACATTCCTTGTAATAGGAATAAAAGTGATCGAAAAAAAAAAAAGTAAAAAAGAAGTAAAATAAAAAAAAAAAAATTTACATTTTTTTTTGAAACGCCCCTGTCCCCAATAGCTCGCGCTCAGAAGCGAACGCACACGCAAGTCCCGACCACATATGTAAACGCCGTTCAAACCACACATGTGAGGTATCGCCGCGTGCATTAGAGCGCGTGCAACAATTCTAGCACTAGACCTCCTCTGTAACTCTAACCTGGTAACCTGTAAAAAATTTCAAAGCGTCGCCTATGGAGATTTTTAAGTACAGAAGTTTGGCACCATTCCATGAGCGTGCGCAATTTTAAAGCGTGACATGTTAGGTATCTTTTTACTCGGCGTAACATAAGCTTTCACATTTTACAAAAAAATTGGGCTAATTTTACTGGTTTGTTATTTTTCAATTCATGAAACCATTTTTTTTTTTTTAAAAAGGAGTTTGAAAAATTATTGCGCAAATACCATGCAAGATAAAAAGTTGCAACGACCGTCATTTTATTCCCTAGGGTGTCTGCTAAAAAAAACATATATAATGTTTGGGGGTTCTGAGTAATTTTCTAGCAAAAGAATGATGATTTGTACATGTAGGAGAGAAGTGCCAGAATAGGCCCGGTATGGAAGTGGTATAAAAAGCCCTGTATGGAAAGGGTTAATATGCTCTTAAAGCAAATTCATCTCTCCTCCGTGTTTTGTTCCCAAGATTCTATTCCAATTTATATCTTCTAGTAAGGTTTGTAGTTTAGGGAAGTTGGCTCTTTTGAAATTCAGTGTCTTTGTATTGCCCTTATGTTTCCTATTTGTGCGATTTATACTGAAGCTAATTGACCTGTGATCGCGGTTTCCTAAATTGCCCCTTATTTCCACATCTGTCTACCATCTGACCCATGAAATTGTCCTGCAAGACATTTAGGCCTTAGACGAATGTGCGGTTCCTATCAAGGTGGATATGGGGACAATAGAGGATGGGGAGCTCCGTCATGGACTCCAACCCAATCCAGAGGGGGTCCCCTACTAGGGCACAAAGAGGGCATCTGGGTTACAACAACCACAGAGGGGATTTTCAGAGGAGGGGGCATGGAAGAGGTGCCCCTTTCTTCAGGGGGAAAGGAAGAGGTCAGTATCCCCGGGAAAATAGGGGAGGGGAATGGAGACCCTGGTATCCTATGGCACCCCCCAAACCATATGAAGAGGAAATAAGAAAAGAAATCCAAGATGATGCAGAGGAGGTAAAAGGAAAAAGAAAGCAACAGCCTTAATACAAGGGATCTTCAACCTTAGTTACGCCATGTTTACAGTAGATGAACTTAAAGTTTTAGAATTAGGCCTTAAGTATGCCCCGGACACAAATCTCAACAAATTTGATGTTTTTACTGATCTTCAGAAATTCATGAAATTAAAAACATTAAAAAACATTTTAACAAGTTCAGCTCTCCTTTAGAACAGGAACCTTCCTATTATGATCAAACCAATTTGGGGAAAAATTCTTTTTTTAACCCGAAAAATAGTAGCAATCATTTTTCAGAAGTTTGACCAGCAATGTATTAACTTTTTGAACCTTGTAATATTCAAAGATAATCATAAATTGTTTACCAAAACCTATTTTAACCACCGCAATACCAGGTACTTTCGGCCCTTCCTGCCCAGGACCATTTTCAGCTTTCAGTGCTGTCGCACTTTGAATGACAATTGCGCGGTCATGCAACAATGTACCCAAACTAAATTTTTAGCATTTTTTTCCCCACAAAGAGTTTTCTTTTGGTGCTATTTGATCACCACTGGGGTTTTTATTTTTTGCTAAACAAACTAAAAAAGACTGAAATCTTTGGAAAAAATTGTTTTTCTTTGTTTCGGTTATAAAATGTAGTTTTCTTCTTCACTGACGGGCACTGATGAGTGGGCACTGATAAGGTGGCACTGATGGGCACAGATGAGGTACTGATATGTAGAATTGATAAGCACCAATATATGGCACTGATATGCAGCACCGATGGGCACTGATGGGCATCACTGATGGGCACCGATAGGTGGCACTGATGGGCACGGACAGGCAGCTGTGATGGGCACTGACAGGTGGCTGTGATGGGCACTGACAGGAGGCTGTGATGGGCACTGACAGGAGGCTGTGATGGGCAGCACTGATGAGGTACTGACAGGTGTTACTGCTGGGTACTGATTGGCACTGTGATGGACACTGATTGGCACAGTGGTGAGCACTGATATGGGCACTGACATCCTTTTCTGATGGGGCATTGACTGGCAGCTGTTGTGCACTTATTGGCAGCTGTGGTGGCACATCTGATGGGGCTGTGCTGATAATCAATGTGCCGAATATCAGTACAGACCCCCCTCTGACAGGGAGAGCCGTTGATTGGCTCTCCCTGTCAGCAAGAGCCGAGGAAAGCCATTTACCGGCATTTCCCGGTTCACTCAATGATCAGCTGTGATTGGTCACAGCTGATCACATGGTAAGGAGCCTCCGTCAGAGGCTCCATACTACGATCAGAGATGCAGTGTGTGAGACTGACGCACAGCACCATCGATCTCCCGAGGCCTCGCACCGGCATGTAATCTTGCTGAACGTCATGCAACGCCCAGTCAGGATAACAGAACCACCGCCCGCCATCATTCTGCTATAGGCCGGGCGGGAAGTGGTTAAGGAAGTTGACAGGAATGGTTACATTCCATTAGGAAGTTGCCACCATCCTAGATGGCTGAGTGAAATTCCTAAAAGTCAACTGATGAGAGAAAGACGCAATTGCGTTAAGAAAGAGGATTATTGCACCTTCTTGGATCAAGTGGGTTTCTTCAGTTGTGGGAGGTGTGCGATGTGTAAAACTTCCAGGCATAGGGTAAGGTAGACTACACATTTCACCTCTCACACTTCGGGCGAGTCCCACAAAATCAAGAAGTTCATCACTTGTGGGACTATGCATGTCACTTACCTTCTAACCTGCCCATGTGGGTTACAGTATGTGGGCAGAACCACTAGAAAAATTGTGAGTCAGACTTCGTGAACATGTGAATAGGATTAGAAAGGGGTACGAGCACCACAGTTTGTTCAACCACTTTAGACTCCATCATGGGAGGGATCCGGTTGGTTTGACATTCTGTGGTATTGATAAAGTTGAGGGCAACTGGAGAGCAGGAAATCTCAAGGAGGGCCATTTCCCAGAATGAGACCCAGTGGATAAATCGTCTAAGGACAATGAGTCCCTTGGTGTTAAATATTGAATTGGACTTAAATTGTTTAAATTGGTAAAGAAAAAAAACTTTTTTTATGTTTATTTATTTTTATTTTCATATTTTCTTTATTAATATTTTTATTATTTCCATTTATTTTTTTCCATTTACTTTAATTTTTATTTATTTTTATTAGATTTTTCGTTTATTTTCATTTTCGTATTTTTAATGTGTGTGTATATATATATATATATATATATATTGTGACAGCAGGAAGGTAAAGTCACCTGGTTGCATCCAGGGGGGTAGATATATTTCTCCCAGATTCAGGCTTTATGCCGACTTATACAACTAGGGAGTTGATGAAGCCCAGCTGAGGCTAGTGGGCTCATGGATGACTCATACCTCTAGAGAGAGGGCTGGGCGTCGTGCAGGCAGGGAGTTGATGAGACCAGCTGAAGCTTGTCAGCTCATTTAAGGCCTTTATAAAAACTCCCAGCTTCATTAGATGTTAGCTCATGCCTGGACCCAGACCTGTGTGGACTGTCTAGGGAGAGTGAACCCCTGTGCGGTGAGGCAAAGCCTGTGTGGCTATTTGTTTGGACTTTTACTAAACCAGGGACTTAGGGACTAGGACAGCACCAGGCTGATCCCAGTTGTTAGTTTAGGAAACCTGCATGTTTAGTCAGAGGTCAAACTGACCAGGATTTATTTTGTTTATGTTTCTTTTTGGCTTTGCTGTGTTTTTTTGTCACTGTACATAGAGAAATAAACCGCACCTTTTGATTTTGAAAACCACAACCTCCGTCTGCTGGCCCTGTTTTTGTGTGGGGAGCCCAACCAGGGGGTTACACACACCCGCTACCGAGTTAACCCCCTCACAGTTGGTGGAGAACCAGTGGCAGTTTTTTTTAAGCCAGCATGGAGGAGATACTGAAACAGCTGGCTCTAGCAAATGCCAATCAACAGCAGACAAATGCAGGTTTGCAAAGGAGCCTTGCAGCCCAGCAGCAAGCTCATCAACAAGCCCAGCAGCAATCTGAGGCCCGCTTCATAGACCTGTTACAGAAGCAAGAGCAGAGACTACAACAAATGGAAGCAGTAATGCAGCAACGTCCGCAGACCAGTGAGGAAAGCCGTCCCACTAATACCGCGTCCTTTGGGGTGAGTCGTTTATTGACAAAAATGACTGGAGAGGATGATCCAGAGGTATTTTTGACCACATTTGAAAGGACTGCTGAAAGAGAAAAGTGGCCTGAGGAGCAGTGGGCTGGACTGGTGGCTCCTCTGTTAACTGGTGAATCGCAGAAGGCTTACTATGACCTAGAGCCTGACCAAGCAAAAGACTATGTGATGCTAAAAGCTGAAATATTGGCAAGGCTGGGTGTCACCCTGGCTGTCCGGGCTCAGCGTGTGCATAACTGGACTTTCCAGCTTGGAAAACCCCCCAGGTCTCAAATGTATGATCTCATTCACCTGAGCAGGAAGTGGCTACAGCCAGAGACTTTGTCCGCACCGGAGATTGTGGAACGTGTTGTGATGGATCGTTTCTTGAGAGCTCTTCCTACCGCCATTCAAAAGTGGGTAAGCCATGGAGACCCAGAAACGGCCGGTAAACTTGTGGATCGTGTAGAGAGATACTTGGCTACAGAGAACCTGACGGCCTCTTCCAGAGACTCTCGGACTTTCCACCCTAAGACCAGACCATCCCCAGGGGCGGATAAGAGGATTCCAAGGGGTGAGGGTGGAGAGAGTGAGAGGGTGGGAGCTCTACCCAAAGTTTGGCGAGAACAGCCTGGGAAGTCAGGGGCTCAAGAGGCAGCCAAATGGATTGTTTGCTACCGCTGCCGGCAAGCGGGACATATTGCAGCAAATTGCCCGGTTGTGGAGGAACCCATGCAATGTGACTTTCTGATGGACAGACGTCAGTCGCTGTGTGCGACAGTCGCATGCACTGCCATTCGGGGAACTGAGAAACATTTATGCAAAATGTGTATTAATGGTAGAAATGTTGTGGTATTACTGGATTCAGGTAGCCTTGTGACCCTGATAAAGGCTGAATTAGTTAAAACAGAGGTCTCTGGGAATAGCAAGGTAGCTGTTATTTGTGTGCATGGGGACACCCGAGAGTATCCAGTGACTACAGTGTGTTTCGAGACCCCCAAAGGTACCCTCTCTCATCCAGTGGGGTTAGTATCTCAATTACCGCATGATGCCATTGTGGGAAGGGATTTTCCGAAGTTCTGGGAACTGTGGGATGATCCTGAGCCCCCCACTGGTGCCCCTATGTACCAGGAATGTGATAGCCAGAACTCCTCTGAGAGTGGTGAGGACTCTCCAGAATTTCCCTTGTCAGTATTGGCAGGGGAGACTCAAGAAACTGGAGAGGAGCCCACCTCCTCAGACGAAAACCTACCGTCTGTGGAGTTTTCTGATCTGGAGGTTCACAGGGAAAATTTTGCCACAGAACAGTTAAAAGACCCCGCCCTAATAAAGGCACGGGAAAACGTAGTGGAAATAGATGGCGAGTTAGTGAACCCAGATAATACCTGCACTTACCCATACTTCAGCGTAGAGAAGGACCTACTGTATCGGGTGGCAAAAAGGGCAGAAGAAACCGTTGAGCAGCTTGTGGTGCCCAAACCTTACAGGAAGTTGGTGTTGGAGTTGGCCCATGGGCACATTCTTGGAGGTCATCTGGGGACAGAGAAAACCCGAGAGAGGGTATTACAGAGATTCTATTGGCCTGGGGTGATGAAGGACATAGAAAATTATTGTTCCTCCTGCCCTGTGTGTCAGAGGTCGGCCCCGATGCCACATTTCCGTAGCCCGCTGGTCCCTCTACCCATCATTGAGGTCCCGTTTGAGAGAATCGCAATGGATTTGGTAGGTCCTATAATCAAGTCCGCTAGGGGGCACCAGTACATATTGGTTATAATGGACTATGCCACCCGTTATCCAGAAGCGATCCCTCTCAGAAATACCTCGGCCAAAACCATAGCCAAAGAGCTATCTCTTGTTTTTAGCCGGGTGGGTATTTGTAAAGAACTGCTTACGGACCAAGGTACACCCTTTATGTCCCGGGTTATGAAAGAGCTGTGTAAATTGTTCAAAGTGACGCAATTGCGTACATCTGTGTATCACCCCCAAACCGATGGGCTGGTTGAAAGATTCAACAAAACCCTAAAACAAATGTTGAAGAAAGTGGTGGATAGAGATGGAAAGGATTGGGACTGTCTACTTCCTTATTTGATGTTTGCTATTAGGGAGGTGCCCCAATCCTCTACGGGATTCTCCCCCTTTGAGTTACTGTATGGGAGACACCCAAGAGGGCTGTTGGATATTGCCAAGGAAACTTGGGAAAGTGAGAGTTCTCCCCACAGGAGTGTGATTGAGCATGTCGCCCTGATGCAAGATCGAATTGCACAGGTAATGCCCATCGTGAAGGAACATTTGGCCCAAGCGCAGTTGGCACAGCAGAGAGTGTACAACCGTGGAGCAAAGACCCGTACCTTTTCCCCGGGGGATAGGATATTGGTACTTGTCCCTACGGTTGAAAGTAAATTCCTTGCCAAATGGCAAGGCCCCTACGAGATAATGGAAAAAGTGAGCGAAGTGAATTACAAGGTCAGACAACCAGGAAGGCGAAAGCCCGAACAGATATATCACGTTAATCTGTTGAAAGCCTGGAGGGATAGAGAGTCCCTAGTCGCAGAAACTTGGTCACCAGCTCAAACTGGTTGCGTGATTCCGGAGGTTGGAATAGCAGCCACCTTGTCACAACCCCAACAACAGGAGGTTAAGGAGTTTGTGCTTCGCAACAAGGAGGTGTTCTCTGAGCTGCCGGGACAAACATCTGGGGTAGAGCATGATATTATTACCCTGCCCGGTGAAAGGGTGAAGTTAAAACCCTATCGGATCCCAGAGGCCCGACGGGAGGCAATACGGGAGGAAGTACAGAAAATGCTGAACTTAGGGGTGATAGAGGAGTCCCAAAGTGATTGGTCTAGTCCCATTGTGTTGGTGCCTAAACCGGATGGGAGCTGGCGATTTTGTAACGATTTTCGTCAGTTGAACAAAGTTACAAAATTTGACACCTACCCCATGCCACGTATAGATGAGTTGATCGACCGGCTGGGAACAGCCCGATACATGACGACTCTTGACCTCACAAAAGGGTATTGGCAAATTCCCCTGGCCAAGTCGGCCAAAGAGAAAACCGCATTTGTAACCCCAGACGGGGCGTTCCAATATAAGAGAATGCCGTTCGGGTTACAGAATGCGCCGGCCACATTCCAGCGGAAAATGGACCAGATACTGAGGCCCCATCGGAAGTATGCTGCGGCTTACCTGGATGACGTAATTGTCCATAGCACAGATTGGGCCTCACATCTGCCAAAAGTGCAAGCAGTCCTAGACTCTATCCGGGAAGCGGGGTTTACGGCTAACCCCAAGAAGTGTACCATTGGGCAGGAGGAGGCCAAATATCTTGGGTACACCATTGGCAGGGGAGTGATAAAACCCCAACTCAACAAAGTCGAGGCCATCCAGAGTTGGCCACGTCCCAACAGCAAGAAGCAGGTACGGGCCTTTCTGGGAATCGCGGGTTATTATCGGCGCTTCATTCCCCACTTTGCTTCTAAGGCTGTGCCCCTAACCAACCTGACGAAAGGGAAAGGGTCGGTCATGATTAAATGGACCCCCGAGGCTGAGGCAGCATTCCAATTCTTGAAACAAGCCTCATGTAGCCAGCCAGTGTTGTACTCACCCGACTTCTCTAAAGACTTTGTCGTACAAAGTGATGCGTCAGATGTGGGGTTAGGAGCAGTATTGTCCCAGGTCTGGAACGGGGAAGAGCACCCAGTCATTTACCTCAGCAGGAAGTTGAAGTCCCATGAGGTAAATTACGCCACGGTTGAAAAGGAGTGTTTAGCGGTGAAGTGGGCTCTAGATTCCCTTCGGTACTATCTGCTAGGTAGGCACTTTGACATGGTTACGGATCACGCTCCGTTAAAGTGGATGGCTCAAAACAAGGAGACAAATAGAAGAGTGAATAGGTGGTTCCTGGCCCTACAGGAATTCAACTTCACAGTAAAGCATCGCCCTGGCGTTCAAATGGGGAATGTGGATGCTTTGTCTCGAGTACATGAATGCCTGATTGCTGGTGTTCCAACCCCAAGGTTAAAACAAGAGGGGGGGGTATGTGACAGCAGGAAGGTAAAGTCACCTGGTTGCATCCAGGGGGGTAGATATATTTCTCCCAGATTCAGGCTTTATGCCGACTTATACAACTAGGGAGTTGATGAAGCCCAGCTGAGGCTAGTGGGCTCATGGATGACTCATACCTCTAGAGAGAGGGCTGGGCGTCGTGCAGGCAGGGAGTTGATGAGACCAGCCGAAGCTTGTCAGCTCATTTAAGGCCTTTATAAAAACTCCCAGCTTCATTAGATGTTAGCTCATGCCTGGACCCAGACCTGTGTGGACTGTCTAGGGAGAGTGAACCCCTGTGCGGTGAGGCAAAGCCTGTGTGGCTATTTGTTTGGACTTTTACTAAACCAGGGACTTAGGGACTAGGACAGCACCAGGCTGATCCCAGTTGTTAGTTTAGGAAACCTGCATGTTTAGTCAGAGGTCAAACTGACCAGGATTTATTTTGTTTATGTTTCTTTTTGGCTTTGCTGTGTTTTTTTGTCACTGTACATAGAGAAATAAACCGCACCTTTTGATTTTGAAAACCACAACCTCCGTCTGCTGGCCCTGTTTTTGTGTGGGGAGCCCAACCAGGGGGTTACACACACCCGCTACCGAGTTAACCCCCTCACAATATATATAAAATGGGCATATATTAATTTATATATTTTTTTATTTAGTTATTTTCATATACACATTCCATTATCCATTGTACACTTATTGCGCTGAATAAACTTAAATTTAAAAAAAATATTAATTTAATTTTAATACATTTTTAAGGGTATGAAGGTACTTTATACACATACATTTTGGATTTTGATGTTAATGATTCAATATGCAGTTGTATACGGATTGACGTTCTTTGGATTGAATATTGGTTACAATATTCATGGAAATTAGCTATATTATATGAGGCATCGATGTCCAACCTCTAAAATGGCTGCTAATTTCCTCTATGGGAATTAGCCATACAGTGTGGGAGACATGTTTGTCTAAACCACAAAATGGCCGCCATAATCCTTTTCTATTGGTTAAACAAGAGGGAGCGGACTGTCTTCTTGTATATAAACTCAACTCTGCTAATGGGAAAGGAGGTCCTTAATGACGCCTAATTTCCGGTTTCGAGTCGGCGTCTCTTCCGGTTGTCAGTGGAACGCACGCTGGATGCAGCGGTCCCTTTTGCATTTCATTGCTAATCCATGCGTGATTTAATCTTTTATTCTGTAAGTACCTATTCTAGATTGTGCAATAAAGCCTTGCCAAACTCTACTTCACTATTAGCCCCCTTCTTTGATTCATTTTTGGTAAAACCATCCACACATGACCGGTACATCTAAGGGAGATCTCCATTGGATCCTGGTGTGAACTGGCATCACTGGTCAACATTGTAGACTGAACGACCCCTAGACTGAAAAGATAGGGGTTCATTCCATTTTATGAGTGGGGACACAGGAGGGGTGTGTGGCACACCTCGAAGTTTGGAGCACAAGTGCACTTTATTGATTGGAACACATTGTTCACTATTATATGGACGTTTTTACTTACCGTATTTATCGGCGTATAACACGCACAGACGTATAACACGCACCCTAACTTGAAGTTTCAGGAAAAAACTTTCCACAGCCCCCTGCGTATAACACTCAGGCACAGTTTACCCTCTATTTTCAGGGTAAAAAAGTGAGTGTTATACGCCAATAAATACAGTATTTTAACTCATCAATTGATTGTTTTGTAATATTGTGAGCACTTTCATTATATCCACCTTCTATTTGTCAAGTTAGAAGCACTTTGTGTACAGCAGCTACAACCACTAGTATCACTTATTTTTATTCACTTCTAGCGCGAGCATATACATATATATTTGATATATTTTTTCAAAGGCGATGGACTGGCCAAGCATGTCTCCAGACCTAAACCCTATTGAGCATCTGTGGGGAATCCTCAAATGGAAGGTGGAGGAGCGTAAGGTCATAAGAGATGTCGTCATAGACTCCAGTGGCAACCTGTGAAGCTCTGGTGAACTCCATGCCCAAGAGGGTTAAGGCGGTGCTGGAAAATAATGGGCTCAATTTTGACATTTTCACTTAGTGGTGTACTCACTTTTGTTGCCAGCAGTTTAGACATTAATGGCTGTGGGTTGAATTATTTTGAAGGGACAGCAAATTTACACTGTTACACTGTTATTCAAGCTGTACACTCACTACTTTACATTGTAGCAAAGTCTAATTTCTTCAGTGTTGTCACATGAAAAGATATAATAAATCATTTACAAAAATGTGAGGAGTGTACTCACTCTTGTGAGATACAGTAGATCACACACGAGGGAATGTTTTTTTCTCAGCAAAAGTGGAGTTACGCTTTAACTATGTACAAAAAATCATGCCCAAAGTTCAGATCCAAGGCCAAAAGCATTCATTTTAGTATTATTTTATTAGCAGGTACTGTATATTTGAGTATCAGTGTATCAGTATAACGAATGGACACAGGAAAATGAAGACAAATATAATGAAGGGAACCTGCACTGACCAATGCTACCATCACAGTATTGAGTAGGTAGGTGGTGGGATATAACGAATAAGAGAACCCACCTTAAATAAATAATGAATGGCAGTGCACTTATTAGATTTTTTTCCTAAAAGCTTCTTGCAAGGGCTAGCATTTATTATATAAATTGAACATTAAACCTGGAGGCAGTTGCTAAATCTGATATGAAACTGAAATAAAGGAGCATATAAGCCACATTAAATAAATGCATGCTTCCCCCTTAATGGCAAAAATAAACAACGCTACACAAATAGAACTTTTGATGTCTAGGTTGCATAATACAATAGACAATAGTTTGGCATTTATAGCATCTCCAATTCTGAGAGGCAGGATTTTTTTTTTTATTCAACTGTAAATATATAAATCATTGCTATCATTATTGTTTTCTATCTCAACTGCTCATTAACTTTTGCAATGGGTAAAACAACAGCATCAGATTATGTAAATCCTGCGTTATGTAGTAATAAATTATACTTTAGTCACTATCTTCCGGAATAAATGTTTTTGTCTTTTTTGTTTATTACCAACGCTCTATTTTCATTTTACATCTCTAAAACTTCCATTCACACCTAGTAAGTGCTTATTTGTTTTTTTTTTGGATGTTTCTGCACTCTTATATGCATTTTTTTTAAGTGTTTTACAAGCATTTTTGCATATGTATGCAAACTCCTGGGTGAGAGGAGAGTAGAACAGAACAGTTGGTTTAGGTGCTAAAAACGAGCACAAAAACACATAAAACCATCTGTATCATGTGAATACAGGTGCTTTTATTGAAGTCTATGGGGCCAGAAATGCACAGGTCAGGGCACACCGTTGGGGTCAGGAGTGCACCGCTAAGGTAGTGAATCATATGGCTGACTGCTGCGGATGGAACACTGGGTGATTAAGGAAGGCAGGAGCATTAACAGGGATCCCACAGGGAGCTAGAGCCTAAAGCCCCATACACACGGTCGGACTTCTATCGGACTTTTCCGTGGTTTTTTGTCCAAACGGAGTTGGTCGGGAACACCCATAGCATACACACGCTCGAACTTTTCTGCAAACTTTCCCAAAACTTTTTGCAACATCACATGGTTTTTCTGCTCTTTTCTTTACCGCCACCCTTTGGTCAACTTCTGCTATTGTTGGTTGATTTTAACATTAGTTGTTTTGTCAATCGGACAAAAGTCCGATGGTTTTCTGTACACACGGTCGGACTTTGCTCCATCGGACTTTTGTTGGGCAAAAGTTTGTCCGTTTGCAGACCCAACTTTTGTCCGATGAAAACAAGAAAAAAGCAAAAAAAGTTTGTCCGATGGAGCGTACACACGGTCGGATTGTTGGTCCAACTTGCTCAAAATGAAGTTTGTTGGCCAAAAGTCTGACCGTGTGTACGGGGCTTAAGATTACCCAGTGCGCGGAGTCTAAGATCCAGCAGGTGTTCACCAGAGCCTCTAGTGGTGAGGATAGACTGGTCTGCAACTGGATCCAGGTCGCAGCCCCCAGCTCACACTCACAGTGGGCTATAGAGGATAGAGGGGAAGCAGCAGCTCAGGATACAAGAGATAGTGAGGGGATAAGCCAAAGGTCGGGCGTCTAGCAGACAAGGATAAAACAAACAAAGGACACGCCAAAGGTCAAGGTCACACAGCAGACAGGGATAATCGAGAACAAGCCAAGTTCGGTAAAACAGAGACAGACGTAGCACACGGCAAGCAGGAACCCAAACACACAATAGCTTAACCGCTTTAGATCCGGGCCATAGACAATGGACGGCCTCAATGTGGATCTAAAAATCCAGGAGGACATCAATAGACGTCCTCGGCTATTTCGGCCACTGGGGGGCGCGCAAGCACCGCCAGCGGCGCGCGCGCCCGGCGCATCACTGAGATGCCGATGCGCGTGCCTGGCGGCCGCGATGTCCGCCAGGCACCCACGATTGGCCGGTACACAGAGCAGGGACGTGGATCTCTGTGTGTAAACACAGAGATCCACGTCCTGTCAGGGAGAGGAGACCGATGCTGTGTCCCTTGTACATAGGGACACAGATCGGTCACCTCCCCCAGTCAGTCCCCTCCCCCACACAGTAGTAATCACTCCCAGGGCACACATTTAACCCCTTCCTCGCCCCCTAGTGTTAACCCATTCCCTGCCAGTGTCATTTTTTACAGTAACCAGTGCATTTTTATAGCACTGATCGCTGTATCAATGACAATGGTCCCAAAATGGTGTCAAAAGTGTCCGATGTGTCCGCCATAATGTCGTAGTCACAATAAAAATCGCTGATCGCTGCCATTACTAGTAAAAAAAATAATAATAATAAAAATGCAATAAAACTATGCCCTATTTTGTAGACGCTATAACTTTTGCGCAAACCAATCAATAAATGCTTTTTGCGATTTTTTTTTACCAAAAATATGTAGAAGAATACGTATCGGACTAAACTAAGGAAAAAAATATTTTTTTAAAAAAAAAAATGGGATATTTATTATAGCAAAAAATTTAAAAAATATTGTGTTTTTTTCAAAATCGTCACTTTTTTTTGTTCATAGCGCAAAAAATAAAAACCGCAGAGGTGATCAAATACCACCAAAAGAAAGCTCTATTTGTGGGGAAAAAAGGACGTCAATTTTGTTTGGGAGCCACGTCGCAAGACCGCGCAATTGTCATTCAAATCGTGACCGCGCTGAAAGCTGAAAATTGGCCTGGGCAGGAAGGGGGTTTAAGTGCCCAGTAAGCAAGTGGTTAATAAACAACGTTGATCAGCACGGCTAGCTTGCAGTGCACAGGTTAATATAGTGTTCCCTGATAGTGCCTGGGGTGGAGCCATGCTTGGAGGAGAGATTATTTAAGCAGCCAGGTGAGAGTGGTTGGCCTCTAAGGTGAACACATGGAGAAGAGGTAAGCTGAGAGACAAACATTACTGCATAACCATGACAGCACAATAGTGCATAGTTATGCGTAGGCCTAAAAATACATGCAAAAACGCTCAGGTGTGAATGGGGGCTTACACACACACACACACAAACACACAAACACAAAAATAGGTAAACATGTTAGCTCAACCACTTGACCTCCGTAAGGTTTTACCCCCTCCATGACCAGAGCATTCTTTGCTATTCAGCACTGTGCTATTTAACTAGCAATTGCTCGCTCAAGCAACACTGTACGCAAATGACATTTTTAGTCTTTTTTTCTCAAAAATAGAGCTTTCTTTTGGTGGAATTTAATCCCCACTGGGTTTTTTTTTATTCTTTGACAAATAAAAAAATGCCTAAAAGTTTAAAAAAAAAAATAGGATTTTTTGTACTCACCGTAAAATCCTTTTCTCTGTCCATGGACGGACACAGCTCCTTAAATCTTGACATGTGGGTTATGTTCCTGTTCATAGGAGAGGACTAGGCAGAACATGTTAGTTATCTTAAAACATGTAACTTTAACAGAGTTGAACAGCCCAGCCCAGGGGGCGGTCCCTCCGGTCATAACCCCTCACCCTGCAGCTTGCAGCTCAGTTCGTCAAAAAGCAGTACAAACTTAAAGAGGAGGGGTGGGTGCTCTGTCCGTCCATGGACGACAGAGAAAAGGATTTTACGGTGAGTACAAAAAATCCTCTTCTCTTTTCGTCCATTGACGGACCCAGCTCCTTAAATCTTGACATGTGGAACGTCCCCAAGCAGTGTCAGAAAAAACGAGGAGTGGGAGCAGCATTCAAAAGAAGACTTAACTTCACCACAAACAAACAGAGCTCCTCAACGGAGGAGTTGCAACCTCAAACAGCCGCCTGCAAAACCTTGCGGTCAAAGGAAGCATCCGAAGATGCACTCACATCAACCTTGTAAAACTTTGAGAAAGTGTGAACAGATGACCAGGTCGCCGCCTTACACACCTGTGAGACAGATGCTTGATGTCGGAAAGCCTAGGAGGCACCAATTGCCCTGGTTGAATGCGCCGTGACAGGAAAGGGAGGCGCCCGCCCCTTAAGGGCATAGGCCTGGATTACGGTCTGCCTGATCCACCTAGAAATGGTGGCCGATGAGACCTCCAGGCCCTTCTGTGGACCAGACACCGACACAAACAGTGAGTCAAATCTCCGGAACGGAGCCGTAGCAGACAGGTACACCCGTAGGGCACGTACCACGTCTAAAGTATGTAGCGCAACCTCCTTGGGATGCGACGGCCGAGGACACAAGGATGGAAGTACAATGTCCTCGTTTAGGTGAAAGGCCGAAACTACCTTAGGAAGGAATGAAGGCTGTGGGCGTAGTACTGCTTTATCCTTATGGAGGACCAAGTAAGGTGACTTGCAAGACAAGGCCGCCAATTCAGAAACCCTTCTGACCAATGTAATGGCAACTAGAAAGGCAACTTTCTGAGAAAGCGTTAAGAGAGGAATCTCCCTGATGTTCTCAAAGGGAGGTTCCTGAAGTACCGAGAGCGCCAGATTCAAGTCCCACGGAGGAAGCGGTGGTCTAATCGGGGGAACCACGTGTCGGACCCCCTGTACAAACGTACTTACCCGTGAGTGAGCTGCCAGCGATCGTTGGAAGAAGACAGCCAAGGCTGAAATCTGCCCCTTAATAGTGCTTAAGGCAAGTTTCAGATCCACTCTGTGTTGTAAGATAGTCCTCTGCCAGTTTTCCATGCCCGGAATGTAAACAGCCGATAGAGCCAGCACGCTCCTTTCGGCCCATCTTAGGATGTGAGCGACTTCCGACGCTGCGGCCAAGCTCCTTGTTCCTCCCTGATGGTTGACAGAAGCCACCGCCGTGACGTTGTCTGACTGGATCCTGACCGGACGCCCTTGAAGTCTCTGCGACCACTTGGAGAGGCACAGTCTGATCGCTTGAAGTTTGAGGACATTGATCGGCAGGCGGGATTCGTCTGGAGTCCAGCAACCCTGGGCCGACAGGACCCCCCAGACTCCCCCCCCAACCTATGAGGCAAGCATCCGTTGTGATCACAGTCCAATGGAAAGGAAGGAACGACCTCCCGAACTGAAGAGCCGGGGATCTCAGCCACCAACTCAGGGAAGCCTTGACCCAGGTGACTTACCTGAATCCAGAGACAATGGAGATCTGTTCCATTTGGACAGGATCTCCTTCTGTAATTCTCGAATGTGGACTTGGGCATACGGTAATGCTTCGAAGGAGGCCACCATGAGGCCCAGAACTCGCATGCAAAAACGGAGAGACGACCATTTGCGGGATGCTAACAAGTTCACCGCCAACTCGAGCATCTGCAACTGCTCCAAAGGAAGGAAGATCTTTGCCTCCAAGGAGTCCAGGATCAAGCCTAGGTACTTCAGACGCTGAGTCGGTACCAACACCGACTTCTGTATTGTTCAGTACCCAACCAATTTCCCAGAGGGTCTGACTGGCTATAGACATGTCCTCCTCTAATTCTGAGCCAGAAGCAGCTCTCAGAAGAAGATCATCCAAGTAGCCCACGATAGCAATGCCTCGCTGCCTCAGCAAAGCCAGATCGGGGCGAGCACCTTGTTAAAAACTGTTGGTGCTGACACTATGCCAAATCGCAAAGCGCAGAAACCACTGATGGCTGTTGCAGATAGGGACATGCAAGTAGGCGTCCTTTATGTCCAGGGACGCCAGAAAATACCCCAGATGGAGCGCAGCAACCACCGAACGAATGGATTCCATCCTGAACTTTCGCACCCCCACAAAGGTATTGAGGGCCCTGAGGTCCAAGATTGGACAGACACCGTCCTTCTTTGGGACTACAAACAGATTTGAATAAAATCCCTGAAACCATTCATCCAGGGGCACAGGTAAAATTACTCCGCACCTGAACAAGTCTTGTACTGCTCCCATCAAAGCAGACCAACGAGCCAGAAGGAGAGGAATATTTGAGGGAAAGATCTGTTTGGTGGACAAGAAAGAAACTCTATCTTGAACCCCGAAGTGACCACCTCGCAGACCCACTGGTCGGAGAGCAGGGAGGTCCACCGACCTGCAAACTCGCTAAGCCGTCCCCCCACCCTTGAGTCGGGCGGGGGCAAAACTTCATGCAGTACCAGGCTTGTTAGCCGGCTTGTTCGGCTTACGCACCCAGGGACGCTTCTGTCCCCCAGCTGGAGCCTTGTCAGTCTGGGAGTATCTGCTGGCTGACCCTGACTGACGAAAATACCGCTTCTGCGTGGAATAGGAAGGCCCCGGCCAACGGCGCGGCTCCTTCCCCTTAGAGGACTGCGGGAGAAGTGTGCTCTTACCTCCAGTGACATCCTTAATAATGTAATCCGGCGAGGTACCAAAAAGCCTCTGAAAGCTCTTTTAGATGCTTGGCCAGCGGACCAGCATTTCAGCCAAATCAGGCGGCGCAGTACCACTGCAGATACAGAGGCTCTGGAAATCAAGGGGGCCACATCCAGATTGGCATCACAGGCACACACAAAGCCCTGTACCAATTGGTCAGCCAGCCTTACGCACCCTGGAGGAAGCTGATGCTCCTCTGTTGTAAAATCCTTGCCCATTCAGTGAATGTCTGAGACACCAAAGTCACAGCCAATATAGGTCGCAACGCTGACCCCAGCATGGTGAACCTGGAGCGGGTCACGGCTTCGGACCTCCTATCAGTAGGGTCCTTAAAGGCAGGGGTTCCCTCTACCGGGAGAGTGGTTACCTTATCTAGCCATGAGACCGGGGTGTCCACGACCAGAGGAGAGGCCCGTTTTAATTTATTTTTTCAAAAGGCTTTTCCCAAAAGGATAACGGACCGCCATGCGCTGAGGGGCCACAAAGGACCTCTGCGGCCGTTCCCATTCCTTATCTATGAACTTATCAAAGAAAGTAACATAAGGAAAAACTTTCACAAAGCGGTTAGATTTGTGTGACCCAAAAGCAGACAGACTCCTCTGCGGAAGTCCCAGCTGCATCTACCAGCTTGAGAGTGTCCCTCACAGCATCAAGAAGTGCACTCACAAGTGCCCTATCTTGCACTCCCCAGAAGATGGTGGGGGGAGGGGGCACTTTTTACCCCCCTTACGCCTGCACGCCGCTTCTACCCTGGCAACAAATGATTCCAGGACTGCCGACAGCGTATCCATGGGAACCGCAGGTGCAGGGGCACCGTTGGCTGCCTCTGGCAATTTAGGGGAAGAAAGGCCAGATACTGACTCCATTAACACCCACTGACAGCCCTCAGGGACCAAGTGAAAAACACTTAAAAAGTCCACCCTCCTTGCTGCACCGACCGGGGGGGGGGTAACCCAGGGGACTCACCACGCAGAGGGAGACCGCTCAGCACCGCTGCCCGCCTTCCTTGTATACACAGCGTGTGTGTGAGGAAAAAAAACTGAGGAGAATGAGCTGTGCGCCGTTCAGAAAGCCAGTGCTGGAGGCCAAGACCCACTCGAAAATGGCCACCAGACGCCTCAGATAAAAAGGGCGCGGACCACAAGAAAATGTGCGCCTGCAATACCGACCTGTGCCACAGCCCGGCCACAACAAAACTGGCCGCCAATGGAAATTTCAATAGAGAAAACAGTCACACTAAAAATGGCGTCGGCACAGCAAAAAATGGCGCCCGAGCCACGGGATGTGGACGAGAAGGCCGTGCAGAGACTTCCCAGAAGACAGACCCCCCTCACAGAAAGCGGACCCCGGCACCCCACGGTCCCCCACAGGGAGCCAGAGCCCCCCCACAGGTACACCCCAGGCGCAGCGGGCCCTAGGGCAGGAGGGGAAAGTGTGACAGAGAGCAGGGAAAGGGAGGACAGGAGAACCCCTTAATCCCGGGAATGCCCAGCTGTTCCATCCTGCCGAGGCAGGAGGAACCGTATTTACCCGTCCTTGCGAGGACATGCTGGCGCGTCCCGGACAGACCCACAACCGATGGTACGGAGTAGCTGTCAACCCGGTCCACTGTGAGTGAGACAGCAAGCAGCCCAGTCATATGTGGACCCTGGAGCATAAGCTCACCCGGCCACCCCTGGAGTTATGGGGTATGTCTTGGCCGACCCAGCGCGTAGCCATGGTCTGCTCATGCTCGATGGCCGGACTGGGGAGACTACAAGGATCTATAATATCCAGCCTGTCACCCAGCCGGCAGTTGATAGAAGAATACAAAAATAAAATAAATAAAAATGTAAAATTTCTTCAGGACTCTGGGCCCAAAGGGAGCCCAAAGGGAGCCATGTCCTTCTCCTCTGCTAGGCAGAAAAAAACTGAGCTGCAAGCTGCAGGGTGAGGGGTTATGACCGGAGGGACCGCCCCCTGGGTGGGGCTACTCAACTCTGTTAAAGTTACATGTTTTAAGATAACTAACATGTTCTGCCTAGTCCTCTCCTATGAACAGGAACATAACCCACATGTCAAGATTTAAGAAGCTGTGTCCGTCCATTGACGAAAAGAGAAAAAACATGTTTTCCATTTTAGAATTTTGAAAATAATCTTTCTTCATAAATTTAGGCCAAAATGTATTTTACTACATTTCTTAGGTAAAATAACCCGGTGTATATTATTCAGTTGTGTTAACCACTATAGACCCAGACCATTTGGCTGCCAAATGACCAGGCCACTTTTTGCGATTCGGCACTGCGTCGCTTTAACTGACAATTGCGCGGTCGTGCGACGTGGCTCCCAAAAAAAATTGACGTCCTTTTTCCCACAAATAGAGCTTTCTTTTGGTGGTATTTGATCACCTCTGCGTTTTTTATTTTTTGTGCTATAAACAGAGCGAGAATTTTTAAAAAAAAGCAATATTTTGAACTTTGTGCTATAATAAATATCCCCATTTTTTTTTTTTTTTAAAAACTAATTTTTTCTCAGTATAGGCCGACACGTATTCTTCTACATATTTTTGGTAAAAAAAAACAAAAAAACGCAATAAGCGTATATTGATTGCTTTGCGCAAAATTTATAGCGTCTACAAAATAGGGGTAGTTTTATAGCATTTTTATTATTTATTTATTTTTACTTGTTATGGCGGCGATCTGCGATTTTTATCGTAACTGCGACAATTTGGTGGACACATCGGACACTTTTGGTGCTATTTTGGGACCATTCACATTTATACAGAAATCAGTGCTATAAAAATGCACTGATTACTGTGTAAATGTGACTGGCAGTGAAGGGGTTAACCAGTAGGGGGCGCTGAAAGGGTTAAGTGTGTCCTAGGGAGTGATTCTGTTAGGGGGCGTGGCTTACTGTGACACGTCACTGATTGCTGCTCCTGATGAGAGGGAGCAGACGATCAGTGCTGTGTCACTAGGCAGAATAGGGAGATGTCTTGTTTACAAAGACACCCCCCCCCCGTTCTGCCGTTCCGTGACCCGATCGCGGGACACCGGTGGACATAGAGTCCGTGGGTCCCGCGGGCACAGTCACGGAGACCGTGACGGGTGCGCCGCTAGGGGACAGGTTTAAAGCAACATATATATATATATATATATATATATATATATATATACACACACACATTGCTTTGCCTGCCCGTGCCATTCTGCCGAAGTATATCTCCATGAGGCGGTCGGCAAGCGGTTAAAGTTAAAGTTAAATTTAGAGTCCACAAACTATGGTGTATTTATTTGAAAATTGATCAATCCTGATGTACTGCCAGGGCAGTACAAATACCCCCCAAATGACCCCTTTTTGGAAAGTAGACAGTCCAATGTATTTAGTAAGAGGCATGGTGAATTTTTTGAAGTGGTAATTTTTTGTCACAAACTTTTAGAAAATTAATTAAATAAACTTTGGGTCTTTAAATCACAATTTTTTTTTTCTTTACATACTGTCACCAGTGCAGTAAAGCGTCAACATATGACTGGTGTGGCGATGATTAGGAATACTGACTGGTAACTGGACAAATGAATATCATCATAAATTAAATGTTCATTTTTAATATTTTGTTTAGAATGCTTTACTGACAATGACTGCCCTAAGTCTGGAACCCATGGACATTACCAAAGACCGTCTTCAGTTGTTCTTTTGTTTGTGGGTCTTTCTGCCTTTAGTTTTGCCTACAGCAAGTGAAATGCATGCTCAATTGGGTTGAGAACAGGTGATTGACTCGGCCATTGCAGAATATTTCACTTCTTTTCCTCCAAAAGCTCCTGGGTTGCTCTTGGATCATTGTCCATCAGTACTGTGAAGCGCCACCCAATCAACTTTGCTGTATTTGGCTGAATCTGGGCTGACAGTATATCTCTAAACACTTGCGTCTTCTGTCACATCATCAATAAACACCAATGACCCAGTACCACTGGAAGCCATGCATGCCCATGCCATCACACTGCCTCCACCATGTTTTATAGAGGACGTTGTGTGCTTTGGATCATGAGGTGTTACAAGCAGTTCCAATCTGGCTTTTCTATTCTTCAGGCTTATGAATGGTTTGCACCTTGTGGTGAACCATCTGTATTTGCTCTTGTGAAGTCTTCTCTTGATTGTATACTTTGACTGTGATACACCCACCTCCTGGAGAGTGTCCTTCACTTGTCTGTATTTTGTGAATAGGCTTTTCTTTACCATAGGGAGGATCCTGCGATTATGCACCACTGTTGTCTTCCTTGGACGTTCAGGCCATTTTATGTTGCTGAGCTCACCAGTGCATTCTTCTTTTCTCAGAATGTACCAAACAGTTGATTTGGCCACTCCTAATGTTGCTGCTATCTCTCTGATGGATTTATTTTTGAAGCCTTACAATGGCCTGTTTCACTTGCATTGACAGCTCATTTGAATGCATGATGTAGGTTCACAGCAATAGATTCCAAATGCAAATACTACACTTAGAATCAACTCCAGACCTTTTACATGCTTCATTGATGAAGAATTAACAAAGGAGTAGCCCACACCTGGCCATGAAACAGTCCAATTGTCCAATTACCTTTGGACGAGCTGTAATTCCTAAACCCTTCCTCCGATTTAGATGTACATACTCTCAAATTAAACCCAAAAGTGTGCACTTTCAGACCATATCCATTATATAACTTGAATATCTTTTGGTAAATATCTGAAAAAAACAAAAATTGTACCTGTGTTCAAATATATACAGTGCTGTGAAAAAATGTTACTTTTTTTGGATATTTCTCACACTTAAATGATACAGATCATCAAAAAATTTTAACATTACACAAAGATAACCCAAGTAAATCCAAGATGCAGTTTTTAAATTATTTAATTTATTAAGGGAAAAAATTGGATTTTTGTACTCACTGTAAAATCCTTTTCTCTGAGTTCATGGACAGACACAGCATCTTATTCTTGACATTAGGGTATTAGCCTTCTATCAGGAGAGGACTAGGCAGAAAAGCATGTTAAGTGTTAAACACACATCAAAACTGTACAGTACCGCCCTGGGGGCGGTCCCTCTAGGTACAACCCCTCTCCCTGCATCATGCAGCTCAGTTCATCAAAAAGCAGTACAAACATATAAAAAGAGGGGTGGGTGCTATGTCCGTCCATGAACTCAGAGAAAAGGATTTTACGGGGAGGACAAAAATCCCATTTTCTCTTTCGTTCATGGACGGACACAGCATCTTATCCTTGACATTAGGGACGTCCCCAAGCAGTGTCAAAAATGAGGGGTGGGAACAGAAATCAAACCAACTTCACAGAGGAGTTGTAACCTTAAACAGCCATCTGCAAAAACTTGCGGCCGAAGCAGGCATCCGCAGATGCATGCTGGTCAACCTTGTAAAACTTAGTGAAAGTGTGAACTGACGACCAGGTCGCTGCCTTACACACCTGTGAGACCGACGCTTGATGTCGGAAAGCCCAGGAGGCACCTATTGCCCTGGTCAAGTGCGCCGTGACAGGAAAGGGAGGCGCCGGCCCTTTAAGGGCATAAGCCTGAATTATAATCTGTCTGATCCACCGAGACACGGTAGCCGACGAGACCGCCAGGCCTTTCTTTGGACCAGTCACCGACACAAACAGTGAGTCTGACCTCCGAAACGGAGTCGTAGCAGACAGATACACCCGCAGAGCTTGTACCAAGCCCAAGCAAAGCAAGGAACCTCTTGGAATGCGACGGCCGAGGACACAAGAATAAAGCACAATGTCCACATTTTGATAAAAAGGCCAAAACAAACTTTAGGTAGAGACAAAGGTTGCAGATGCAGCACCGCCTTATCCTTTTGGATGAATAAGTAGGGAGACTTGCAAGACAAGGCCGCCAACTCAAAAAAACCCTGGTGGAGGTAACAGCCACCCGAAAGCTACTTACCAAGAGAGTGCTAACAGGGGACTCCCTCTATGTACTTCAAAAAAGGTGGTTTCTGAAAACACCCAGGGTACCAGATTCAATCCCACGAAGGCAGTAGTGATTGAACCGGAGGGGCCACATGTCGAAACCCTTTGGCCAAACGTACCCACCAGTGAATGAGCCGCCAAGGGTCGCAGAAGAAACCAGCCAAGGCTGATATCCACCCCTCAATGGAGCGAAAAGCATGTCTTTTAACCACTCCACGCTGTCAAAAACAGCAGGATCCTGGAAGCCGAATATGTACGTGAATGCCACTCCATCTCCACACCTAGAGATGTAGGCCCTCCAAGTGCGATGGTAAAACATGCAAAAAGATGACTTTCGTGCCCTCAGCATGGTGGAAGCACCGAAACCGACGGGCTACGGTCACTTAGTATCCGACTGTCAACAGCCATGTCGTGAAGGCCAGTGACTGCAAGCAGGATGAAATGTATGACCTTGCGATAAAAGGCCCTCTCGCATTGGCAGCCGCCAAGGAACATCCGCCACCAGTCGCACTAAAACAGCGTACCAGGGACGCCGGAATCAATCTGGGGCAAGTAGACTACTCGGAATCCTCTCGGTCTCTACTCTGTGAGCAGATGAGGAAAAGTATTTTCAGGAGGAAGGCATACATAGCCGATACTGTCCCCACAGGATCACAAACGTATCTGACGCGTCCTCCCAGGAATCTTCGATCCTGGCCACAACCTCAAAACCTTCCGATTGAGTCGAGAAGCCAGGAGATCCCCATCAGGCGATCCCCATCTCTGGTAGAGGAGTCGAAACACCTACGGGTGTAGAGACCATAGTCCATGGCCCAGCAACTGCCAACTCAGGGAGTCCACCTGCTAGAGTTCTACGCCCAGACTGTATGCGGGCGATAGAGCCAGCACATTTTGCCCTGCTCCCGCAGGACGTGAGCCATAGCATGCAGCAGCTGAGAGACTTGTTCCCCCTTGATGGGTGACATATGCCACCACCGTGGCATTGTCCAACTGGATCCTGACTGGACGTTCCCGCAGCCTCCGTGACCAAGTGGAGGGGCACCGCCTTAACGCCCGAAGGAGCACCCTGATCGGCAGGCGGGGTTCTTCCTGCGTCCAGCGACCCTGTATCGTCCAACAAAAAGGAAATGACTTCCCGGACTGAAAGCCCGGAGACCTCAGCCACTGGATCAGGGCATCCCTGACTAGCCGGCTTACCCGGATTTGACAATCCAGGGACAATGGAGATGAGTCTTATGTTGACAGGATCTCCGTTTGCAAGACTCGAGTGTGGAATTTAACACACGGGACCGCCTCAAAAAGGTGGCTACCATGAAACCCCAGGACTCGCATGCAAAAGCATAGTGACCACCACCAGCGTGACGCCCACTGCTGTACCGCAGCCTGAAGAGTCTGCAACTTGCGAAGGGAGAAAAAGACTCTAACCTTTGAGGAGTCCAAATCGAACCCAGGTATTCAAGGCATGAAGTCGTCACCAACACCAACTTCTGGAGGTTCAGTACCCAACCAAAACTCCTGAAGAGTCAGACTGGTGATCGCCACATCCTCCCTTAATTCTGAGGCGGAAGCTGCTCTCAGACGAAGATCGACCAAATAGCCCATGATTGCGATCCCTTGTTGCCTCAGCAAGGCCAGGATCAGGGCAAGAACCCTGAAGAAACTCCTGGTGCCGACACCAGGCCAAAAAGGGAGAGCCACCATTTAATAGTGCTCATCCCAGACTGCAAACCGCAGAAACCTCTGATGCCTGACGCATATGGGGGATGCAATAAAATGCGTCCTTGATGTCCAAGGATGAAACCACTTTACAGACCCACTGGTCGGAAGTAGGGAGGTCCACCGAGCTGCAAACTCACGAGGGCGACCCCCCACCCCATAGTCGGGCGGGGGCAAAAACCTCCATGTCGCCTCAGATTTGCTCGCAGGCATGTTTTGCTTGCGAGAAACAGGGATACTTTTTAGACCCTTAGCGGGCGTCCTGTCGGCCTGGGAACGCTTACCTGCGCGCCCGGAGGAAGGAAAAAAAAAGCTTGTGAGCAGAAAAAAGGAGGGCCCTGGACTACGGCGTGGCTCCTTACCTTTTCAGAGTTTATGGGAGCACCGTGCTCTCACCCCAAACAACATTTTTAATAATGTCATCCAGCGAGGTTCCAAAAACCTCTAACCCCGGCACAGCAAATCCGCCAGAGCCTTCCTGGACGTCTGGTCTAAAGACCAGCATCCCAGTCAAATCATGCGGCGTAGCCCCATCACAGATACTGATGGTACTGGACAGCCAGGAAGCTGTATCTAAGGCCGCATTGCAGACATACTTAATGCCATGCACCACCTGGTCCGCTATCATGCAGACCGGGGAAGCCAGTTGCTATCCAAATCACGGTGCAGCAAATCTTGTCCATTAAGGACGTATCAGTGACCCCAGGATCGTGGCCAACAGTGGCCGCAATGCTGACACCCATACCCTGAACAAGGGCCGGGCCACCGCTTCGGTCCTCCTGTCTGCAGGGTCCATAAAAAACAAAACAGATTAATGGTATTTCCCTGGATACCAGGAGGCCCCATCGGGGGAGATGTCCTTTATCAGGAAACATTCCGCAAGGGGACAACAGACAGCCATGCGATTTTTTGAAACTTATCCAATAAGCCATGTAGGGAAAACCTCCCAGCGGTGCGGGCCAGCTTGTGGGACCCAGAAGGGGCTGACACCATAATAGATGCACTCGCCGTAACCTCCAATTTATTGTGGAGACCGCGAGCGGTGATAAGTGCTCCAACAAGTGCCTTCTAGCGCTGACCCGGAAGCAAACGAGAACGCAGTTCCGCACAGTCCGAAGGTCCTGGGTTGCATCCTCTGACAGGTCAGAGCAGAGGACATCTGCCACAGCAAGGCCCAAGCCTGAATCAGAACTCTACCCCGAAGATGGTGGGGGGAGGGGGCGTTTTTACCCCCCTTGTGCCCGCACACTGCTTCTACCCTGGTAATAAAGGGACCACCGACAAGGCGTCCATACGCACCCCAGGTACAGAGCACCGGTTGCCACCACAGGGATGTCAGGGAAAGAAAACGCCAGCATCTGACGCCATGCAACCCGCACTTGCCTGACACTCATAGGGACCAAGACAAGGCAGCAAAAACAAAATCCACCCCCCTAGCTGCTCAGAGTGAGGGACCACAGGGGACTCACCGCTCTGATCCAGGTGCGGCCAGCGCCGCCGTCTGCTCTCCCCGTATGCCTCCTAACAGACATGCACGGTGTATTCTTGTGCCTGAGGTGTTCTGCGGCGTTTGCGCCATTCAGAAGGGATGTTTTTACTGCTAGAGGCAAAAACCGAGCTGGGACTACAAGGAAATGGCCGCCAGCCGCCCCTGTATAAAGCGCGCGGACTACAAGAAAATGGCGCCGGATGCCGCCAAAATGGCCGCCGAGTACTTCTGAAGTAAAAAGAGAACACGCTAGGCCTCAGCGCGGAGGCTCCCCCATGGCACCAACCACCACCACCCACGGAGAGCGGACCCTGGGCAACCCGCACAGCCCCCCAGCCAGGACACGGAGCCCCCCCGGTCAGTACAGAAGGCCCAGCCCCACAGAGCATGGGAAGGAGGGAAAGGACAGGGAGAAAGGAAAGGGAGGGTGGGAACTTCCTAATCGACCTCCCCGGGAATGGCCAGCCGTGCCACCCTGCAAGAGCAGGGGGACTGCTACTTACCCGTCCTGCGTGGACTAGCTGAAGGCATTCCTGACAGACCCAACGTCCACGTGGTTACGGCATGGCTGTCGGCCCGGCACACTGTGACACGGACATATAGCCCGCTCATATGTGTGCCCCGGAGCATATAGCTCACCGGCCACCCCTGGAGCAACGGGGCATGTCGTGGACAACCCAGCATGTAGCTAAAGGTCGGCACACGCTCGATGGCAGAAACTGGGGGGACTACAAGGTTCTGATGTCCAACCTGTCACCCAGTCGGCAGTTGATAGTAGATCTCTGGATCAAAAAGTAGAAAAAAATAGAAAAAGGGGCCCACAGGGAGCCAGGTCCTTCTCCTATGCTAGGCAGAAAAAAACTCTGAGCTGCATGATGCAGGGAGAGGGGTTGTACCTAGATGGACCGCCCCCAGGGCGGTACTGTACAGTTTTTATGTGTGTTTAACACTTAATATGCTTTTCTGCCTAGTCCTCTCCTGATAGAAGGCCAATACCCTAATGTCAAGAATAAGATGCTGTGTCCTTCCATGAACGAAAGAGAAAAAGAGAAAAGCTGTTTAAACCTGCCTGGCCCTATGTGAAAAAGTAATTGCTGAATCATGAAGGAACTGTGATTAACCACTTACAGACCGGAAGATTTGCCTGCTTAAAGGGGTTGTAAAGGCAAACGTTTTTTCACCTTAATGCATTCTATTCATTAAGGTGAAAAAACATCTCTGGATTAGCGCCCCCCGAGCCCCCCGTTTACTTACCTGACCCCTCTAAAGTCCCGCGCCGTGAACGCGCAGGCATCTCGGCTGGCTTCTCGGCTCATTCATTGGTTGATTGAAAGCTTGCGCTGCTGTCAATCACAACCAATGACGTGGCGCGCCGGGGGGCGGAACCGAGTGATACAGTGAGCGGCTATAGCCGCCGGCTGTATCATGGGAGCGCGGCCGCAAGAACAAACCAGTTAACCAGGAGCCGAGACAGCCGCCGAGGGACCCCAGAAGACCAGGTTCGGGGCCCACTCTGTGCAAAACAAGCTGCACAGTGGAGGTAAGTATAACATTTTCGTTATTTAAAAAAAATATATATATATCTTTAGTGATCCTTTAACCACTTCCCGCCCAGTCAATAGCGAATTGACGTCCGGGAAGTGGTTGCAATATCGATACTGGACGTCATATGACGTCCTGCAGGATATTGCCTTGCGCGCGCCCGCGGGGGCGCGCAGCGTGGTGATCGGGGACGGCATGTGTCCCTCGGACACAGCGCTTCCCCGATCACGGTAAACAGCCAATTTCATTGGCTGTTTACCATGTGATCGGCTGTGTCAAAGTCACAGCCGATCACCTGTCAAAACAAACTCGGCGGCGCGCTCCGTGCGCGCCGCCACAGGCTTGCAGAGCGGGGATCGGGGAAGGCGAGTGTCCCTTGGACACAGCGCGTCCCCGATCAGAGTAAACAGCCAATGAATTGGCTGTTTACCACGTGACCGACTGTGTCCAATCACAGCCGGTCACAAATGTAAACAAACTCCACAGGAGTTACTACCTGATCCCTGCTCTCTCCTCACACACCGATCTGTGAGGAGAGAGAAGAGATCAGTAAGTTAGCTCAGTGTAGTTTGTCTACATAAGTTTACAGTGCACAACACGCCCCCCCCCCATAAAGAGGACCTGTCCACACAGCCCAGCACATCAATCAGCCCAGCCAATCAGCCCATCTGTCAATCAGCCCATCTGTCAATCAATCAGCCCATCTGTCAATCAATCAGCCCATCTGTCAATCAATCAGCCCATCTGTCAATCAATCAGCCCATCTGTCAATCAATCAGCCCATCTGTCAATCATTTACCCCACCTGTCAATCAATCACCTCATCTGTCAATCAATCAACCCATCTGTCAATCAATCAATCAGCCCATCTGTCAATCAATCAGCCCATCTGTCAATCAT
Organism: Rana muscosa; assembly: GCA_029206835.1. Taxonomy (NCBI): domain Eukaryota; kingdom Metazoa; phylum Chordata; class Amphibia; order Anura; family Ranidae; genus Rana; species Rana muscosa. Next base: position 94,883,407 of record CM055119.1, read on the forward strand.
CTGTCACAGGCCCACCTCCATCGGTACCGCCATTGGCACCGCCACACAGGCTACCAGTACCGCCATCGGCACCAGTACCGCCACCAGGCCCAGCATCTATACTGCCACACAGGCCCGCTACCAGTATCACCACTAGTGCCGCCATCGGTACCACCACCAGTACCACCACCCGTACCACCGTCGGTAGTGCCACCACCACCTGTACCACCACCTGTACCGCCATCGGTACCATCACCACCCGTACCACCACCACCTGTACCGCCATCGGTACCACCACCACCCATACCGCCATCGCTACCACCACCACCCGTACCGCCACCTGTACCGCCATCGGTACCGCCGCCACCACCACCACCCGTACCGCCATTGGTACCACCACCACCTGTACCGCCATTGGTACCACCACCACCCATACCGCCATCGGTACCACCACACAGACCGCCACCACTACCACCAGCAGTACCATTACACAGGCCCACCAATAAGCACTGCCATAATGTCCCAAAGGGTTTACACACCTGAGGAGGCATATGCCATTCTTGCCATGTCGGATGATGAGAGCAGCGGGGAGCTTCCATTATCCGATTCTGGTTCGGAATACGAGCCAGTGGAGGATAGTGGCTCAGAGTCCGAGTCCCCGGAGGAAACCGTCCCTCCCAAAAGAATGCGATCGGCACCAAGATCAGCACCAAGATCAGGAGAACTGCCCACCACCAGCAGCGCCATACCCCAGGAAGAGGAGCCTAGTACAAGCAATGGAAATGCACGCCCAACCCGAAGAATCCAGCCCCAATCCTACCTTCCCGATGCCCTGGCAAACCCCTTATGGTTGCCTGCCAACTCAGGATCCGCTATCATCCCCCCTTTCACCGCACAGCCAGGTGTGCAGCCCGACACTACAAATTTTTCTAAATTTGATTATTTTTGTTTATTTTTCCCACAAGATTTGCTGCAGAATATACTGGATCAAACGAATCTGTATGCATCCCAATTTATTGCTGCCAACCCAGATTCTTCCTACGCCCGCATGTTCCAGTGGCGGCGTCTAACATTGGAGGAATTTAAATTATTTTTGGGCCTTATGTTCAATATGGGGCTTACAAAAAAGAACGAAGTCCATTCATATTGGTCCAAACGCCCCATCCAACACATGCCCATATATTCCGCTGTCATGTCCAGGAAAAGATACGACATGATTATGCGCTTTCTCCACTTCAATGACAATTCACAGTGCCCTCCCCGAGATCATCCCAACTACGACAAATTGTACAAGATACGCCCCCTAATCAATGCCTTTTCCCAGCGATTTGAAGAAGTTTTCATCCCAGACCAAAAAATTTGTGTGGACGAGTCCCTCGTACATTTCACCGGCCGACTGCAGTTCAAGCAGTACATACCAAGCAAGAGAGCCAGGTATGGGTTAAAATTAAATAAATTATGTGATCGAGCCACTGGATACGTCTGCAAATTCAGGATCTACGAAGGCAAAGACTCCCAGCTCCAGCCCCGTGATTGCCCCACATATATTGGAACCAGTGGGAAAATTGTCTGGGAGTTGGCATACCCCCTGTTCGGAAAAGGTTACCATTTATATGTTGATAATTATTATACCAGCCTGCCCCTTTTTCGCCACCTTTACAGTAAACAAACCCCGGCCTGCGGTACCTTCAAAAAAAAACCGAAGGGATTCCCACAAAATTTATTGACAAAAAAATTGCGACCTGGAGAATCGGCATCCATGAGGAACGAGGAGGTGTTGGCCATGAAGTGGAGGGACAAGAAAGATGTCCACATCCTCTCTACGATCCACAATGACACCATGGTGGAGATCCCAAGAAGACGCGGCTCCATTGTAAAGCCTGAATGTGTCCACGACTACAATTTGTACATGGGGGGGGGTGGATTTAAACGACCAGATGCTACAGCCCTACTTATCAACCAGAAAGTCCCATTATTGGCACAAAAAAGTTGCGTTTCACCTGTTTCACATGGCCCTTTTTAATTTGTTTGTCTGCTACCAAAAAGCAACTCAAAATTACCGACTCCACTACCTCCAATATATCGAAGATATCATCGATGCCCTCATTTACCAACAAGATCCCGCCCCAGGAAGCATTCGCTCTGATAGTGTGAGTCGGCTTCACGAGCGACACTATCCCTTTAGCATCCCCCCCACAGAATCTGGAAGAAGACGCCAAAAGAAATGCAGTGTATGCAGCAGAGGAGGAGTAAGAAGAGACACCAGCTATTATTGTCCCGATTGTCCCTCCCAACCTGGCCTGTGCATCGGAAATTGCTTCAAAAATTATCACACATCCATTAGTTCCCCTTATTATTAACAGACTGCCACTTCCCTATTTGCCTGCTACCATGTTACTAACTACCTTCCATGTTAATTAACTGACCCTGGCCTGTTTACCGATGATGCCTCTGCCTGCCAATTTAAACCACGTTTCTGACTTCCACGTGTACCGACCTTGGCCTGTTAATCGACCATGTTTTTGCCTGCCACTTGGACTGATCTTTTGGCCATCTACTTTTAGTACACAGGGGTCTCACATATGTGAGGGGCTTCAGAATAGCGTTCTGAGTAGAGAAAAACAGTTTTTCGTTTTCTGTGCTCCAAGAACAGGGTCTGGTTGCCCGGAGGCTTCAAAGCGATTTGGGTGGGAGAAGCCTCTACCCCTGTCCCCCTGGCCCTAAGCTTGATGGTCCTTCCTGCTGCCTGGACCAATAATTTGGCTGTGCTGACCATATTACTGCCTGTAATGACCCATGACATTATGGACCATGTTTCTTCCTGCTGCTTGGACCAATACTTTGGCTGTGTTGACCATATATCTGCCTGCTGCCTCTACTGACTTTGGACAGCATTTCTGCCGGGACACCTCTGCCTGCTACCTGGACCTGTGCTTTGGCTGTGCTCTGGCTGTGCTGACAGTATCTCTGCCTGTGCGAACTATGGACAGTATTCCTGCCTGCTGCCTGGATGATTGCTTTTGCTGTCGCTGACCTCATCCCTGCCTGCTGCCTGGACCGATGCTCTCCTCTGTGGACCACTGCACTTCTAAAACCACAGGTAATCTTTTGTTATTTGGTATGTACCTGCTATGTGTTAGATATATGAAGGGCCTTCAAAAATGTGATCGGTAGTCAGAAAATGATATGTGCAATTAATGCTGCTAGAATGCCTGGAGGTGCTACTTGGATGTTGGGCCTCTGTATGTGGCCAGGCTGTGTAAAAGTCTCAAACATGTGGTATCGCCATACTCAGGAGGAGTAGCAGAATGCATTTTGGGGTGTAATTTTTGCTATGTACATATTATGTGTTAGAAATATCTTATAAATTGACAACTTTGTGTAAAAAAAATGCATTTTAATTTTTTCTCCACATTTTCCAAAACCTTCTGGAAAAAAATGAACCGTTCAAAAGACTCATAATGCTTCATAGATTATACGTTGGGGTGTGTGCTTTCCAAAATGGGGTCATTTTGTGGAAAATTCTATTGTCCTGGTGCTCCAGGGCCTTCAAAATTGTAATAGGTGGTTGAGAAAGGATATGTGCGATTTATGCTTGTAGAACACCTGAAAGTGCTACTTCAATGTTGGGCCTCTGTATATGGCCAGGCTGTGTAAAAGTCTCACACATGTGGTATCGCTATACTCAGGAGGAGTAGCAGAATGCATTTTGGGGTGTTATTTTTGCTATGTATATGCTATGCGTTAGAAATATCTTATAAATGGACAACTTTGTGTAAAAAAAATGCATTTTCATTTTTTCTCCACATTTTCCAAAACCTTCTGGAAAAAAATGAACTGTTCAAAAGACTCATAATGCTTCATAGATTATACGTTGGGGTGTGTGCTTTCCAAAATGGGGTCATTTTGTGGAAAATTCTATTGTCCTGGTGCTCCAGGGCCTTCAAAATTGTAATAGGTGGTTGAGAAAGGATATGTGCGATTTATGCTTGTAGAACGCCTGAAAGTGCTACTTCAATGTTGGGCCTCTGTATATGGCCAGGCTGTGTAAAAGTCTCACACATGTGGTATCGCTATACTCAGGAGGAGTAGCAGAATGCATTTTGGGGTGTTATTTTTGCTATGTATATGCTATGCGTTAGAAATATCTTATAAATGGACAACTTTGTGTAAAAAAAATGCATTTTCATTTTTTCTCCACATTTTCCAAAACCTTCTGGAAAAAAATGAACCGTTCAAAAGACTCATAATGCTTCATAGATTATACGTTGGGGTGTGTGCTTTCCAAAATGGGGTCATTTTGTGGAAAATTCTATTGTCCTGGTGCTCCAGGGCCTTCAAAATTGTAATAGGTGGTTGAGAAAGGATATGTGCGATTTATGCTTGTAGAACGCCTGAAAGTGCTACTTCAATGTTGGGCCTCTGTATATGGCCAGGCTGTGTAAAAGTCTCACACATGTGGTATCGCTATACTCAGGAGGAGTAGCAGAATGCATTTTGGGGTGTTATTTTTGCTATGTATATGCTATGCGTTAGAAATATCTTATAAATGGACAACTTTGTGTAAAAAAAATGCATTTTCATTTTTTCTCCACATTTTCCAAAACCTTCTGGAAAAAAATGAACCGTTCAAAAGACTCATAATGCTTCATAGATTATACGTTGGGGTGTGTGCTTTCCAAAATGGGGTCATTTTGTGGAAAATTCTATTGTCCTGGTGCTCCAGGGCCTTCAAAATTGTAATAGGTGGTTGAGAAAGGATATGTGCGATTTATGCTTGTAGAACGCCTGAAAGTGCTACTTCAATGTTGGGCCTCTGTATATGGCCAGGCTGTGTAAAAGTCTCACACATGTGGTATCGCTATACTCAGGAGGAGTAGCAGAATGCATTTTGGGGTGTCATTTTTGCTATATATATGCTATGCGTTAGAAATATCTTATAAATGGACAAATTTGTGTAAAAAAAATGCATTTTCATTTTTTCTCCACATTTTCCAAAACCTTCTGGAAAAAAATGAACCGTTCAAAAGACTCATAATGCTTCATAGATTATACGTTGGGGTGTGTGCTTTCCAAAATGGGGTCATTTTGTGGAAAATTCCATTGTCCTGGTGCTCCAGGGCCTTCAAAAGTGTAATAGGTGGTTGAGAAAGGATATGTGCGATTTATGCTTGTAGAACGCCTGAAAGTGCTACTTCAATGTTGGGCCTCTGTATGTGGCCAGGCTGTGTAAAAGTCTCACACATGTGGTATCGCTACACTCAGGAGGAGTAGCAGAATGTATTTTGGGGTGTAGTTGCAATTATGCATATGCTGTGTGAGAGAAAAAAACTGTTAATATGACCAGTTTGTGTAAAAAAAAAAATAAAAAAAAAAATAAATTAAATTTTCCCAAGAATTGTGGGAAAAAAATACAACTTCAAAAAACTCACCACGCCTCTTAGTAAATACCTTGGACTGTCTACTTTCCAAAAAGGGGTAATTTTGGGGTATTTGTACTTTCCTCGCTTGTTAGTGTCTCAAGAAATGAGATATCCCTTCAGTACATCAGGCGTGATCAGATGTGATAAATTTTCAGTGATTGCCACCATAGTTTGTAGACTCTATAACTTTCACAAAGACCAAATAATATACACTAATTTGGGTTCATTTTACCAAAGATATGTAGCAGTATACATTTTGGCACAAATTTATGAAGAAAAATTACTTATTTGCAAAATTTTACAATAGAAACTAAAAAAAAGTGTTTTTTTTTTAAAAAAAATTGCTGTTTTTTTGCTTATATCGCAAAAAATAAAAAACCCAGTGGCGATTAAATACCACCAAAAGAAAGCTCTATTTGTGAGAAGAAAATGATAAAAATTTTGTTTGGATACAGTGTAGCATGACTAAGTAATTGTCATTCAAAGTGTGAGAGTACTGAAAGCTGAAAATTGGTCTGGGCGGGAAGGTGCATAAGTGCATGGTATTGAAGTGGTTAAAGACCAGGTAATTTTTTGCCCAACAGCACTGCGTCGCTTTAAATGACAATTACGCGGTCGTGCAACACTGTACCCAAACAAAATTGACGTACTTTTTTTTCCCACAAAAAATTATTTTGATGGTATTTGATCACCTCTGCGTTTTTTATTTTTTGCGCTATAAACAAAAAAGGAGCAACAATTTTGGGAAAAAAAACAATATTTTGTCCTTTTTGCTATAATAAATATCCCCAAAAATGTTTTTAAAAATCTAATTTCTTCATCAGTTTTGGCCAATATATATTCTTTGGTATAAAAAAATCGCAGTAAGAGTACCGTATATTGATTGGTTGGCGCAAAAGTTATAGCTCCTACAAACTATGGGAAAGATTTATGGTATTTTTATTATTATTATTTTTTTTACTAATACAGTGGAACCTTGGATTACGAGCATAATCCGTTCCAGGAGAATGCTTGTAATCCAAAGCACTCGCATATCAAAGCGAGTTACCCCATAGAAATCAAAGGAAACTAAAATAATTTGTTCCACATTGACTTCTATGGTATGCAATACCGCATGTGGCCAGAGGAGGGGGGGCACCGGAGAGACTCGGAGACCGTTCGGCTGCATTCGGAAACCCTCGGAAACTGAGTATTTCCAAGTATTTCCGTACTGCTCCGATCGGCTCGCAAACCGAGTCAGGATTTTTTAAAATAATTGTACGTATTGCAAAACGCTTGTTAACCGCGTTACTCGTAATCCGAGGTTCCACTGTAATGGCGATGATCTGCGACATTGTAGCGGACAGATTGGACACTTTTGACACATTTTTGGGACCATTGACATTTATACAGCGATCAGTGCTATAAAATTGCACTGATTACTGTGCAAATGTCACTGGCAGGGAAGGGGTTAACACTAGAAGGGGTTAACGGTGTTCCCTCAGTGTGTGTTCTAACTGTAGGGGGAAGGAACTGACTAGAGGAGGAGACAGATCGTTGTTCCTAGCTAGTAGGAACACACAATCTGTCTCTCCTCTCCCCACAGAACAGGGATTTGTGTGTTTACACACACACGTCCCTGTTCTGGCTCTTGTGCCCGCGATTGCACATGGTCGGCGGTCATCGCGACCACACGCATCGGTTCCCCCGCAGTGCAGCGTGCACCTGCCATCCCTGCTTAAAAGGCCCGATGTACAGCTACGATGGCTCGCGGGAACGTGCCGACCTGCCACAGTATAATGACGGCGGCTGGTCGGCAAGCGGTTAACCACAATTTTTTGGAAAGCTGAGGTAAATTTTACTTGCCAGACCTGTTGAATCAAGAAATCACATAAATAGAAGCTGTCTGACAAAGTGAAGCACACATATATAGGTCTAGGAAGGGTTTCAAAGCCATTTCTAAGGCTTTGGACTTCCAGTGAACCACGGGGAGAGCCATTATCCACAAATGGAGATAACTTGGAACAGTGGTGAACCTTCCCAGGAGTGACCGGCCTACAAAAGTTAATCCAAAATATGACTGCGACTCATCCAGGAGGTCATAAAAGAACCCAGAACAGCATCTAAAGAACTGCAGGCCTCACTTGCCTCATGTAAGATCGGTGTTCATAATTCAACAATAAGAAAGACTGGGCAAAAATGGCATCCATGGGAAAGTTTCAAAGCCAAAGCCACTGTTGACCAAAAAGAACACAAAGGCTCATCTCACATTTACCAAAAAACATCTTGATTATCCCTAAGACTTTTAGGCAAATATTCTGTGGACTGATGAGACAAAAAAATTAGATTTTTGTACTCACCGTTAAAATCCTTTTCTCTGAGTTCATGGCGGTCCCACTAGGTACAACCCCTCTCCCTGCATCAGGCAGCTCAGTTCGTCAAAAAGGAGTACAAACATATAAAAAGAAGGGGTGGGTGCTGCGTCCATCCATGAACTCAGAGAAAAGGATTTTACGGTGAGTACAAAAATCCCATTTTCTCTTTCGTTCATGGACGGACACAGCATCTTATTCTTGACATTAGGGACGTCCCCAAGCAGTGTCAAAAACAAGGGGTGGGAACAGCAAACAAACCAACTTCACCCCAAACAAACAGAGCTGCTCATCGGAGAAGTTGCAACCTTAAACAGCCGCCTGCAAAAACTTGCGGCCGAAGCAGGCATCCGCAGACGCATGCTGGTCAACCTTGTAAAACTTAGTGAAAGTGTGTACACAACTGTGAGACCGACGCTTGATGTCAGAAAGTCCAGGAGGCACCTATTGCCCTGGTCGAATGCACCGAGACAGGAAAGGGAGTCGCCCGCTCTTTAAGAGCATAAGCCTGAATTACAATCTGTCTGATCCACCAAGACCCGGTGGCCGACGAGACCGCCAGGCCTTTTTTTGGACCAGTGACTGACACAAACAGTGAGTCTGACCTCCGAAACTGAGTCGTAGCAGACAGATACCCCCGCAGAGCTTGTACCAAGCTCAAGGGAAGCAAGCAACCTCTTGGAATGCAACGGCCGAGGACACAAAGATGAAGCACAATGTCCACATTTTGATAAAAAGGCCGAAACAAACTTTAGGTAGAGACAAAGGCTGCAGATGCAGCACCGCCTTATCCTTTTGGATGAATAAGTAGGGAGACAAGGCCGCCAACTCAAAAAACCCCTGGTGGAGGTAACAGCCACCCGAAAGCTACTTACCAAGAGAGTGCCAACAGGGGAATCTCTCTATGTACTTTTAAAAAAGGTGGTTTCTGAAAACACCCAGGGTACCAGATTCAATCCCACAAAGGCAGTAGTGATTGAACCGGAGGGGCCAATGTGGAACCCCATGGATAAACGTACCCACCAGTGAATGAGCCACCAAGGGTCGCGGAAGAAAACAGCCAAGGCTGATATCCGCCCCTCAATGGAGCAAAAAGCAAGTCTTTTAACCACTCCACGCTGTCAGAAACAGCAGGATCCTGGAAGCCGAATATGTACGTGAACGCCACTCCATCTCCACACCTAGAGATGTAGGCCCTCCAAGTGTGATGGTAAATCATCCGAAAAGATGACTTCCGTGCCCTCAGCATGGTGGAAGCACCGAAACCGACGGGCTACTGACACTCCGTATCCGACTGTCAACAGCCTTGTCGTGATGGCCAGCGACTGCAAGCAGGATGAAATGTATGACCTTGCTATAAAAGGTCCTCTCGCATTGGCAGCCGCCAAAGAACATCCGCCACCAGTCGCACTACAGCGGCGTACCAGGGAAGCCGGATCAATCTGGGGCAAGTAGACTACTCGGAATCCCCTCGGCCTCTACTCTGTGAGCAGATGAGGAAGAGTAATTTCAGGAGGAAGGCATACATGGCCGATACTGTCCTCACAGGACCACAAACACGTCTGACGTGTCCTCCCAGGAATCCTGGCCACAACCTCAAAACCTTCCGATTGAGTCAAGAAGCCAGGAGATCCCCATCAGGTGATCCCCATCTCCGGTAGAGGAGTCGAAACACCTCCGGGTGTAGAGACCATAGTCCATGGCCCAGCAACTGCCAACTCAGGGAGTCCGCCTGCTAGAGTTCTACGCCCAGACTGTAAGCAGGCGATAGAGCCAGCACATCTTTTGCCCTGCTACCGCAGGACGTGAGCGACAGCATGCAGCAGCCGAGCGGCTTGTTCCCCCTCGATGGGTGACATATGCCACTGCTGACTGGATGTTCCCGCAGCCTCCGTGACCAAGTGGAGGGGCACCGCCTGAACACCCGAAGGAGCACCCTGATCAGCAGGCGGGGTTCTTCCTGCGTCCAGCGACCCTGTGTCGTCCACCAAAATGGAAACGACTTTCCGGACTGAAAGCCCGGAGACCTCAGCCACCGGATCAGGGATCCCTGACTAGCCGGCTCACCCGGATTTGACAATCCAGGGACAATGGAGATGTGTCCTATGTTGACAGGATCTCCGTTTGCAAGACTCGAGTGTGGAAATAAACACACGGGACCGCCTCGAAGGTGGCTACCTTGAAACCCCAGGACTCGCATCTAGTAGTGCTCATCCCAGACTGCAAACCGCAGAAACCTCTGAAGCCTGATGCCTATGGGGGCTGCAATAAAATGCGCCCTTGATGTCCAAGGATGGCAGCAAAAAAATTCCCCGGATGTAGTGCAGCGACCACAAAGTGACAAGCTGCCATCCTGAACCTTTGTGCTAACACAAAGCTGTTGAGGGTCTTGAGATCCAGGACCGAACTGACCCCTCCCTTCTCTGGAACTATAAAAAGATTGTAGATTCCTTGAAAACCTTTCCAGCGCTGGCACAGGTACTACCCTGCGCATGAGCAGGTCCTGCACTGCCCCAAACAAGGCGGCCCGGCAAACCAGAAGGGGATGAAGGTTGGAGGGAAAAAAAATCAGTTTTTGGTGGACAAGAGAAGAAAAACTCCATCTTGTACCCAGATGAAACCACTTCACAGACCACTGGTCAGAAGAAGGGAATTCCACCAAGCTGCCAACTCACGAGGGCGACCCCCCACCCCATAGTCAGGCGGGGGGCAAAAACCTCCACGTCGCCACAGATTTGCTCGCAGGCATGTTTTGCTTGCGAGAAACGGGGATAGTTTTTTAGTCCCTTAGCGGGTGCCCTGTCGGCCTGGGAACGCTTACCTGTGGGCCCGGCGGAAGGAAAGAAAACGCTTGTGAGCGGAAAAAAGGAGGGCCCTGCCTACGGCGTGGCTCCTTACCTTTTCAGAGTTTGTGGGAGCACTGTGCTCTCACCCCAAACAACATTTTTAATAATGTCATCCAGCGAGGTTCCAAAAACCTCTAACCCCGGCAGAGCAAATCCGCCAGAGCCTTCCTGGACGTCTGGTCCACAGACCAGCATCCCAGTCAAATCATGCGGCGTAGCCCCACCGCAGATACTGATGGTACTTGACAGCCAGGAAGCTGTATCTAAGGCTGCATTGCAGACATACTTAATGCCATGCACCACCTGGTCCGCTATCATGCAGACTGGGGAAGCCGCGTGCTATCCAAATCACGGTGCAGCAAATCTTGTCCATTAAGGACGTATCAGTGACCCCAGGATAGTGGCCAACAGTGGCCGCAATGCAGACCCCCATACCCTGAACAAGGGCCGGGCCCTGGATACCAGGCGGCCCCATCGGGGGAGATGTCCTTTATCAGGAAACATTCCGCAAAGGGACAACGGACAGCCATGCGATTTCTTGAAACGCTGCGGCCGTTCCCATTTTCAGAATGTAAACGTATCCAATAAGCTATGTAGGGAAAACCTCCCAGCAATGCGGGCCAGCTTGTGGGACCCAGAAGGGACCGACACCATAGTAGATGTACTCGCCGTAACCTCCATTTTATTGGGGAGCCCGCACGCGGTGATAAGTGCTCCAACAAGCGCCGTCTAGTGCTGACCCGGACACAGAAGCAAGCGAGAACGAAGTTCCGCACAGTCCGAAGGTCCTGGGTTGCATCCTCTGACAGGTCAGAGCAGGAGACATCTGCCATAGAAAGGCCCAAGTCTGAATCAGAACTCTACCCCGAAGATGGTGGGGGAAGGGGGCGTTTTTACCCCCCTTGCGCCCACACACCTCTTCTACCCTGATAATAAGGGACTCCAGGACCACCGACAAGGCGTCCATACGCACCCCAGGTACAGGGCACCGGTTGCCACCACAGGGATGTCAGGGAAAGAAAATGCCAGCTTCTGACGCCATGCAACCCGCACTTGCCTGACACCCATAGGGACCAAAACAAGGCAGCAAAAACAAAATTCACCCCCTAGCTGCTCAGAATGAGGGACCCCAGAAGGCTTACCGCTCTGATCCAGGTGCTGCCAGCGCCGCTGTCCACTCTCCCCATATGCCTCCTAACAGGCATGCTGCAGTGTATTCTTGTGCCTGAGGTGTTCTGCGGCATTCGCGCCATTCAGAAGGGATGTTTTCACCGCTAGAGGCAAAAACCGAGCCGGGACTACAAGAAAATGGCCGACAGGCGCCCCTGTATAAAGCGCGCGGACTACAAGAAAATGGCGCCGGATGCCAAAATGGCCGCCGAGCGCTTCTGAGGAAAAAAGAGAACACGCTAGGCCTCAGCGCGGAGGCCCCCCATGGCACCAAACAACACCCCCCACGGAGAGCGGACCCTGGGCACCCCGCACAGCCCCCAGCCAGGACACACAGAGCCCCCCGGAGGACCCCTGGTCAGTACAGCAGGCCCAGCCCCACAGAGCATGGGAAGGAGGGAAAGAACAGGGAGAGAGGAAAGGGAGGGTGGGAACCCCCTAATCAACCTCCCCGGGAATGCCCAGCCGTGCCACCCTGCCGGAGCAGGGGGACTGCTACTTACCCGTCCTGCGTGGACTAGCTGAAGGCATTCCTGACAGACCCAACATCCGCGCGGTTATGGCATGGCTGTCGGCCCGGCACATTGACACGGACATATAGCCCGGTCATATGTGTGCCCTGGAGCATATAGCTCACTGGCCACCCCTGGAGCATTGGGGCATGTTGTGGACGACCCAGCGTGTAGCTAAAGGTCGGCACACGCTCGATGGTCGAAACTGGGGAGACTACAAGGGTCTGGGATCCAGCCTGTCACCCAGTCGGCAGTTGATAGTAGATCTCAGGATCAAAAAGTAGAAAAAAATTGAAAAAAAACACATGACCAGGGGCCCACCGGGAGCAGGGTCCTTCTCCTATGCTAGGCAGAAAAAAACTGAGCTGCATGATGCAGGGAGAGGGGTTGTACCTAGTGGGACCGCCCCCAGGGCGGTACTGTACAGGTTTGATGTGTGTTTAGCACTTAACATGCTTTTCTGCCTAGTCCTCTCCTGATAGAAGGATAATACCTAATGTGAAGAATAAGATGCTGTGTCTGTCCATGAACGAAAGAGAAATTATACTTTTTGGAAGGTGTGTGTCCTGTTACATTTGGCATAAAACGAATTTCATAACAAAAACATTGTACCAACAGTCAGACATGGTGGTGGTAGCGTACAGGTCTGGGGCTTCTTTGCAGATTTAGGACCTGGACGACTTACCATTATTTTGAGCTCTACCAGAAAATCCTAAAGAAGAATGTCCGGCCATCAGTTTGTGACCTCAAGCTCAAGTGCACTTGGATTATGCAGCAGGACAATGATCCGAAACACAACCGCAAGTCCATCTCCAAAAGGTTCAAACAAAGAAAAATTTAGGTTTTGGAGTGGCCTAGCCAAAGCCCAGACTTAAATCCAATTGAGATGCTGTATCATGACCTTACACAGGCCATTCATGCTGGAAAACCCTCCAATGTGGCTGAATTAAAACAATTCTGCAAAGAAGAGTAGGCCAAAATTGCTCCACAGCAATGTGAAAGACTCATTGCCAGTTATCGCAAACGCTTGATTGCAGTTGTTGCCGTCAAGGGTGGCACAACCAGTTATTAGGTTTAGGGGGCAATAACTTTTTCACATAAAGCCAGGCAGGTTTGGATTGCCTTTTTTGCCTTAATAAATGAAACCATCATTTAAAAACTGCATTTTGTATTTACTCAGGTTATCTTTGTGTAATTATAAAATTTGTTTGATGATTTCAGGAGTCATTAAAAGTGTGACAAATATGCAAAAAAAAAAATTTAAAATCTGAAAAGGGGCAAATACTTTTTCACAGCATTATATGGACCTAACTGTATGTGGCCTGTACCATGTGGTGGGCCCTGTAACCAGCTATGAGACCTGTGCCCTGCTATGTAACCTGCTATGTGCCCTTTACCCTGCTGTGTGACTTGTAACATGTCGTGTGCCATGTGCCATGTACCATGTTGTGTGTGTGTGTGTTGTGTGTCACATAAAATAGGTACGTTCTAATATTTATTTCTATTCTTTAATGTTATTTCTTAAAATAATTGTTGTTATATCACAGCTCGCGAGCTGTAGATCTGAATGCTATTTTAGGGGTTCCCCGAGATATCAAACCTTTTGTCTGGGGTTCCGCAATGGCAAAAAGGTTGCTCTTCTACGGTATGGAGTAATGTGGATGAAATCACCTGGGGAGTGATCACAGCGCCAACATTCCGAAGAATGAGAGGGTCCTATTTTATGCAACCGATACAGAGTTAGAAATGCCATGTGTACAATCTTGAACTGGATGAGACGATCTCATAGGGAATATCCTGAAGAAAAAAAAACACAATTGTATGGATCCTGGGAGTGTTGTGAAAAGGGTGCCTATACTCTATTAAATGAGAAGAGGCGCTTCCAAAACATACATGCCAAAAAAACACCAAGGGAACACACCTACAAGGGCTACCGCTTTCCATACAAAATTGTATTTATTGGACATGCATGTAACAAGCATCCATGGCAAAGATGGGAAACCCCTTCTCCACATTTACCCCTCCCCCTTGGCCCCCCACTCAACACAACACAACCCACCCCACTCTGGTCTCCCCAGATCCTGGCCCCCCAAAAACACTACCACCCCTCTATATCCCTCCAGTGACTATGCTCTCCCTTCTGATGGTAACAGGTCCGGTTGTATCAGTGATCTGTAGACTGAATGGCGAAAATGTCTTAAGTGAAGATAAGTCTGCCTGCTTATTTGCCTGGTTCGACCATCTGCAAGTAAACTTGTGTCCAGCCCACTCAAACCAATGTCAATGTGGACCACCGACAAATGGGAGTTGTAAACGGACTTCAAGGGGCTGCAGCGGCATATACCAATGGCAGTATTAGCAGGACCATAGACATGTTGATTGGGGTGATGGGCGTGTATCGCAATAAACGATAGTAATGAGTTAACATACAGAGTGTACATACATGGATTGGTGTCCTCTCATAGTATAGAGAAAAATCATACCATGCTGGTTGGTAATCCCATAGATATAGTTCTCATAAACGCTTTCATTGACTCCTATTGGGTCCAGCGTGCTGAACACTGATGTCTGTCAGAAACCATGAATCAGACCGAGACAGAAGTACAGTTAAATCACACTAGTTTAATAATAATAATAAAAAGATAAACAGAGTAAGCATAGTTAAAACATAGCCAGAGTTCAGGAACCGGATCAGATAGTCAGCCAAGCCAAATGTCAGAGAGCCAGAGAAGAACGTGTAGAACAGCAAGCGGGATCAGGAGCCAGAAGGGACGTCAGCCAAGCAAGTCTTTAACAGGAACGCAGGAGATAAACATCACAGAGACTAAGGCAGAGTCACTGTGGAGACATAGGAGCTGGCAATTAGCCGACAGCTGAGCGGCCAGGTCAGAGAAGGAAGGGCTGAGCCCAGCCCTGACAATGTCATTACACTCAGCAGCTGACTGACCTTCACGGGTACTGTATAACCAACCATCTGCATGTGTATGGACTTCCCAGTAATGTGTACACATGGATTTGTTGGAAATAAAAGACAACAGATTGACATGTATGAATACAGAGTTGCAGAGAAAGAAAAAAAGGGGGTTGCCCCTAGGGATTTTGTGGGCAAGGAAAAATACCAGATACAGAGTAGAAAAAAGTATAGTAAAGTACAAATTACCGTATATACTCGAGTATAAGCCGAGTTTTTCAGCACATTTTTTTGTGCTGAAAATGTCCCCCTCGGCTTATACTCGAGTCACCTTTTTGCGCCTGATCTCCCGGACTTTGTGGACCCGGTACCGGCCGGTCGTAGGTCCCCTGGACCCAAAACTTAGCACACATGTAGCCCCATTTCTCCTCTATAAGTGTGCAAAGATTTTTGTCTAAAAGGACCTACGGCCGGGGAGCACCGATTTTTCAAAGCCGGGTACCCCTTCCATAGACTCCCATGTTAAACGTCAGTCTAGTCATGGACACAGTGAGGCAAAGTGAGGCACAGTGAGGCATGCAGATGGACACCCTACGCTTATACTCGAGTCAATACGTTTTCCCGTTTTTTTGTGGTAAAATTAGGTGCCTTGGCTTATATTCGGGTCGGCTTATACTCGAGTATATACCGTAAGTACAAATAAACATTATATATATTATATATATATATATATATATATATATGCTGGAATTGCTCGTTTACTGATTGTTAAGAATACGTACCTATTTGAATGTCCATAGCATGGCCACAGTTCTTCTTTAAAGCTGGACTGCAGGCACACAGGTAAATGCACATTTAAAATACACTGATCAGCCATAACATTATACTGCAACCACTCACCATAACGCATCATCAAGGCATGGACTCCACAAGACCTCAGAAGCTAGGCTATGGTATCTAGCACCAAACCATTTAAAGCCAAGTGCCACCTACGCTTGTCTGCCTCTTCCCCCCCTCCGCTGCTGCTATTGGCACCTTTTGGGAGAGAGCTTACCTGGTTTTGACAGGTACCCACTCCCGGCTGAGTTCACAATGGCAAACTTAGTCGGATGCTCATTCCCCCTTCCCCCATAGCCGGCCCAATCAGAGTGTGCAGCGCATTTCACGTATGCGCAGTAGGGAACCGGCTGTGAAGCCGTAAGGCTTCACTGAGTTTCCTTTAGTGAAGATGGTGGTGATAGCACCCGATAGCCGATTGAGAAATCGGACAGGTGAGAGTGCCAATATAAAAAATCAGCAGCTACAGTATTTGTAGCTGCTGACTTATTTTTTTTCTGCAGGAACCTGGAGCTCCTCTTTAAGTCCTGTAAATTGTGAGGTGGGGCTTCCATGGATCTGACGTTTTTCTTGCACATCCCACAGATGCTGGATTGGATTGAGATCTGGAAAATTTGGAGGCCATGGCAACACCTCAAACTCTAAGTTGTGCTCCTCAAACCATTATTGAACCATTTATGAACCAGGGCAAATTATCCTACTGAAATAGGCCACTGCCATGAAATAATATTGTTTCCATGAAGGGGTATACTTGGTCAGCAACACTGCTTAGGTAGGTGGTACATGTCAGGTAATATCCACATAAATGGCAAGACTCAAGGTTTCCCAGCAAAATATTGCCCAAAGCATCACACTGCCTCTGCTGGCTTGCCTTCCACCCATACTGCCTCCTTGTGTCATTTCTTTCCCAGGTAAGCAACGCACACACCAGGCCATGTAAAATAAAACATGATTTATCAGACCAGTCCACCTTCTTCCATTGCTTGGTGGCCCAGTTCTAATGTTCACGCGCCCATCATAGGCGTTTTTGGCTGTGGACTGCAATGCACTTTCTAACACCTTTCTATTGGAACCAGCTTTAACTTTTTTCAGCAATCTGAGCTACAGGAGCCCTTCTATTAGATCGAACTACACGGATCAGTCTTCGCTGCCACGTACATCAACAAGCCCTGTTTCTTTTCTCGTACCACTTTTGGCAGGTCTGGACCACTGCAGACTAGGAGCATCCCATAATAACTTCAGTCGTGAAGTTGCTCTGACCCAGTCATCTAGCCATGACAATTTGGCCCTTGTCAAAGTCACTCATATCCTTATTCTTGACTTTAAGTTCTGCTTTCAACACATAAATTTCAGGGACAACATGTTTACTTGCTGCCTAATACAGTATATGCCATCCACTTTCAAATGCCATTGTAATGAGATAATCAATATTATTTACTTTACCTGTCAGTGGTTATAATGCTATGGCTGATCTGTGTATATTTAATGTGTTTTACCTGTCAAAGTATATGCATTTCTGTTCATTTGCATGCTTATGTACTGTTGGCACACCTCACTGATCCTGTGTAGTATACAGGAGATTACAAGAGGCTGAGAGAAAGACAAATTTCAAACTACGGAAGAGAGAGGTGTGTCCCAGGTCTCCAGGAGAGAGACACTGGGAAATGGGGATTTTTAAATGTGCCAAAAAGTCAATCACTACATATAATTAAAATCAATGTATTTTTATTTTTCCACAAAATATGCAAAAAATGTAATTTTCATAAAAGATATGTTATGTTGTACACATCACCATACAATATAAATATCTACATCTGGATATATCCCACAGGATTTGGATCGACGCCTTTTACCCGAGGTGCAGGCTTCTTCAGGATCCAATTTAAATTCAATGAATGGGAGCTGCTTTTCATTCAGTCTTATAAAAGATCGTAGGAACCGATTCCTGTGCTTTTGAGCAATGTTACCCCACGCTGTTTGACCAGTTTGTAAGAAGAGGTAAATGAAATCTGGAGAGTTATACCACTGGTGTGTATTGTGAAGGGTGTGGAGCACAAGCAGATCTACTGTCACATTCCTCATCTTGTACAAGATGTTTGTTTAAAACACTTCATGGCTTATGGACTTGATTATATTATAGATTATATGATTTATTATATAGAGTTGGACAATTCTGCAAATGTATTTATTTTTTCACTGCATCGCATGTTGGATGGATTATTGGTACTGTACATTGATTTATGCACCTTTTTTGATTTCCACAGATTTTTTGTCAGGAATGTATTAAAGTTGACTATATATTTATTACAAAATTCATTAAAAGGTTTGGGGTATCAAACCCATTAAGAGCATCAATATAGCATGCCACACATACTACCTTTTAATGAATTTTGTAATAAATATATGCTTTTAATGAAGTGAACTCGTGTTGGTGTAATCATTCTGGCAGAAGGAGTCAATGGGGTTAATTACTAACATTATAGAGTGCATCGGTTCCCCCGCAGTTCAGCGCGCGCCTGCTATCCCTGCTTAAAGGGCCGATGTACAGCTACGACGGCTCGCGGTAACGTGCCGACCTGCCGCAGTATAATGACGGCGGCTGGTCGGCAAGCGGTTAACCACAATTTTTTGGTAAGCTGAGGTAAATTTCACTTGCCACACCCAGGCCTGATTACTGCCAGACCTGTTGAATCAGGAAATCACATAAATAGAAGCTGTCTGACAAAGTAAAGCACACATGTATAGGTCTAGGAAGGGTTTCAAAGCCATTGGAACTCCAGTGAACCACGGGGAGAGCCATTATCCACAAATAGAGATAATTTGGAACAGTGGTGAACCTTCCCAGGAGTGGCCGGCCTACAAAAATTAATCCAAGAGGTCATAAAAACCCAGAAAAGCATCTAAAAGAACTGCAGGCCTCACTTGCCTCATGTAAGATCAGTGTTCATGATTCAAGAATAAGAAAGACTGTCCAAAAAATGACATCCATGGGAGAGTTCCAAAGCCAAAGCCACTGCTGACCAAAAAGAACACAAAAGGCTCATCTCACATTTACCAAAAAACATCTTGATTATCTCCAAGACTTTTAGGCAAATATTCTGTGGGCTGAGGAGACCAAAATTTTACATTTGGAAGGTGTGTGTCCTGTTACATCTGGCATAAAACGAATACAGCTGTAGCGGGTATATACTTTTAAATCTGGTGAAGACATCAGTGATGTTTAGTTCCCTGCGGCCCAGCAGGGGGCGCTGTCACTTTGGGCCGGGGTTGAACCATCACTGCAGTGCCGTACCCTTTGTGGCCTCTCGCAGCGGCTGTATGGCGGGGAACCCGCTGGGCTTGCTGGGGGAGGGTATAAAGGGGGCGGACATCTTTGCCACAAGGGTCAAGTCCCAGGCACCTTCAGCCTGAGGGCTGCTGTCCGCGGTCGGTGTCCAGACGGCCTAGGCCTGGACACTTGGAGTTCGTGTTCCATCCCAGACACCTTCAGTCTGGGGTGAGGTACTCAGCCGGAGGCCTGGGGCCCAGTACCTTCCGCTGGGTCCCGCGAGGGAGGGATTGTCCTAGGGTTCACCCGGGAGTTGGGCACCCGAATCCTGAGGCGTAAGGGACCGGAGGAGTGATTCATCCGAAGATCTGGTGCAGCATATTGCCAGTGCCGGGTGAACCTCTGGAGACCGCCCGGAGGGATATCTTTCCCGAACAGGGGCCAAGTTCGTAGAGGAAGGTGGTTCATGTTCTATGACCGGTGGCAGCGGTCCAACTATTCAACTCAGGTCAGTGGCAGGGACCTGCTATCAGGCCTGTGGCAGGGGCCTCAACGGTTCCTGCACTCTCGTCTCCCAGGTACCGCTAGACACAAGCCACTCAAACGAGAAAACCGAGAGGGAGAGTGAGGCTTCTGCTACACGTGGGGGCTCTGGTCTGGGATGTATTCGTGCTACAATGGAGCTGAAGTTGTCGGAATTTGAAAGTGTCTGCCTGGAAGAGTTCCGAGTAGGTCGGCCATATTGGCCACTGCGCCACGAGGCACACCCTCCCTGCTCAGTTCGTGGGCGTGACCCAGGGAAGGAAAAAGCCTGCGAACTGTAGTGCAAGAGAGGAGGAGTCCAATCGTGTGAAGGACTACACGTGGGGACTTTGGCGCCAACAATGCAGTGCGCAATGGATCAGCAGAGAGTCGCCATGTTCAGCAATGCATCGTAGATTACAATTCATCCTACTACCACGAGTCTGACTACTACTGCTGCTCCGATAACGGATACGGGGATTCGGCTTAAGCCCCGGGGACGATTCGCCCTGTACTCATGCATGGACGTTGAGGCCCTGGGTTTGATTTGTCCCGGCTGTTCGGGACTGGTGTGTCAGCTGAAGCTGTTCGGGCGCTGCGAGGCCTGCGGAGAGTTCCTATTTGAGGTGGAACCACCTATTGAGAAACCCAGAACCATCCACCTCAACCGCGCAACAGGCCACACCACTCAAGAAGGAGGAATCGCTGCTTTTACAGCCATCCCTGTGCGCACTGCAGCGACCGCAGGGGAGTTCGCAATCACAGAGAAACGGGAGAAATACGAGGATGCTGACTCGGTCACCACTGTTTCCCAGCGTCCACCGCCAAAGAGAAAGACCGGCTTGGTTGCCCCGTCCAGCGGTTGCGGTGGATCACCCTGCTCGCCTACGCCCGCCCCGGATGGATCCGGTCGGAAGAGTCCCGGACATCCCTTCTCAACTTTGGGCCGAGGTAAGCTGGGCGAAGGGACTTGGTGTTGGGGCGGAGGTGTCGGGGATTCACGGCCCTGTGTGCCTGCGGGGGGTAGCAATTCAGCCTCTACTACAGGCTACCAGCCCGTGGATGAGTGTGACACCTCCGACCTAGAGTCGCTCTCCGATCAGGGAGACAACGTCATCATAAATGAACTTTTCGCTAAGAAGGGCTGGGACAAGATGCCTCTCTCCTCGTCCCCCTGAGTCAGGGATCCACCCATGTCTACAGGGAATAGTACGCCCCGGGTGGAGGCACCAGCGCCTGAGGCACATTCAGGTCCCACATGCCCGCAGGTACCTCGCGTGTTCCCCTAAAGCCTCTCAGGACTGCAAGGCAGAATGGATGTTGGGTCGGCACATCCATGCAGACAAGGTGTTAATTCAGCGCAAAGAAGGGGAGGATGTCGAATACCATGTAGAGACAATGGACCAGCACTTAAAACCCCTTGTCTTGCCGCACCCAAAGTTCTGTTTGTAGGAGAAAGAAAAAAAAAAGAGACTCCGTTCTTGCTTTGCCTTGTTGCCGCTGAACAACCCCGGAAAAACCCAGTGACTGTGCCCGTGTTAGTGGGTGTTTGTGCTCTCTGGAGGAATTGAAGGACTCTTGCCGTTGTTTGTTCTTCATTCTTCCATCCTACAAAGTGATCATGGACTTTGGGGTAGTTAGAGCCACAGAGAAGAAAAAAAAAAGAGAGAGGATCTTGAACCAGTGCAGTTACCGCAGCACTGTCACCAGGTGGCAGTGTTGCGCACCGATATTCACTGTTCACTCACACACTTATAGAAGGAAAGGATTTCTCTGCGGAGAAGTTTTTTCGTTCTCACACGAACATATGTGTCAGGGATTTGTAAGTTTAACATTTCTTTTCCTCTCTGCAGGAGAGCATCCCATCAAGACCACTGAGAATGGGGTGGGTCTTAGCCAGGAGGGGTGGGGGAAGATGTTAATGTAAACATGTGATGCAAAATGTTGTTGTTACGTGTTGTTTGTTTGTTTCCCTTCCCTTTCATGTCAGGTTCAGGCACAACTGTTTAGTTAGTTTTCAAAACTTTTTATATTTTTGAAATTGTTAGTCGGTTTCTGGATCAGGCTATGTCGGCCCCTTTTGGGCATGGTTTGCTCCAGACACTGGGGACCAGTGTCCAATAACCAGGGGGAGAGTGTAGCGGGTATATACTTTTAAATCTGGTGAAGACATCAGTGATGTTTAGTTCCCTGTGGCCCAGCAGGTGGCGCTGTCACTTTGGGCCGGGGTTGAACCATCACTGCAGTGCCGTACCCTTTGTGGCCTCTTGCAGCGGTTGTACGGCGGGGTGGGGAACCCGCTGGGCTTGCTGGGGAGGGTATAAAGGGGGCAGACATCTTCGCCACGAGGGTCGAGTCCCAGGCACCTTCAGCCTGAGGGCTGCTGTCCGTAGTCGGTGTCCAGGCGGCCTAGGCCTGGACACTTGGAGTTCGTGTTCCATCCCAGACACCTTCAGTCTGGGGTGAGGTACTCAGCCGGAGGCCTGGGGCCCAGTACCTTCCGCTGGGTCCCGCGAGAGAGGGATTGTCCTAGGGTGCCCCGGGAGTTGGGCACCCGAATCCAGAGGCGTAAGGGACCGGAGGAGTGATTCATCTGAAGATCTGGTGCAGCATATTGCCAGTGCCGGGTGAACCTCTGGAGACCGCCCGGAGGGATATCTTTCCCGAACAGGGGCCAAGTTCAAAGAGGAAGGTGGTTCATGTTCTATGACCAGTGGCAGCGGTCCAACTATTCAACTCAGGTCAGTGGCAGGGATCTGCTATCAGGCCTGTGGCAGGGGCCTCAACAGTTCATCCAGTCGGTGGCAGCGATCAAAACTCACGGTCGGTGGCAGAGACCGTGCGCCAGGCCTATTCGCTAGCAAAGGAATAGGAGAGTTCATTTGTGCCTGGGCCTACTCGTACCCACACCCCTGTTTGTCTGTAACTAAAAGTTCAACTAATCGTGTTCACCTTGAAAGCAGAGAAATAAAGGAGTGTTGGATTTTTGATTGGTGTGGGGCTCTATTATTGGCAGACACATCTCCACGGAACAACGGGAGGCTTCATATGCAGTTAACAGACCCGGAGGTAATTCCAGTGACTTTGCTCAACCCTCATACACATAGGAGGGGAGAGCTTGGCATAGTGTTCCTGCACTCTCGTCTCCCAGGTACCCCTAGACGCAAGCCACTCAAACGAGAAAACCGAGAGGGAGAGTGAGGCTACCGCTACACAGCATTTCATAACAAGAACATCATACCAACCGTCAGGAAAGGTTCCACTCGCTGGTAATACCATCTGATATTTGGCGTGCAGTACTGATGTCCACCAGCAGGTGTCTCCTGGCAGTTTGGAACTGTCAGGAGAGCCTTTCCCTGCTGGTGTTATGTGATCCTTGAGCAGCAGTACTGGCGTCCACCAGCAGGTGGATGCTGGCAGGATGGAGCAGGTATCTCCTCCTGCAATTAGGAATCACCTAAGCCTGTTAGCAGGTATAAATACCCGGCAAGTGCATACACACACCGCCCTGGTATTGTCCTCGTGCCCTAACCTGATGTCTGATGCCTATACGTGTTACCTGTTACCTGATCCCTGATCCTGTTGTTCTGCTCCATATGCCTGGATCCTTGGATCCTTGCTCTGCTCCCTGCTTGCAGGGCTGGACTGGGACAAAAATTTGGCCCTGGACTTCATCCAGACCGGCCCACTTTAAATCAATAAAATGCTGCCCCTCCACCCCCCAAAAAATCACGCCCACCAAAAGGCCCCTACATCCATTATTGTATATCATGAGATGGTGAGCGAGAGGGGAATGAGAGAGAGAGAGAGGGAGGGTTGAGGGAAAGGGGGTGAGAGGGGTGGGTGAGTGTAATAGAGAGGGAGCGAGTGTAAAAGAGGGGGTGAGTGTAGGACCCCTTTCACACTGAGGCGTTTTTCAGGCGCTTTTGGCCTAAAAATAGCGCCTGTAAAGCGCCTGAAAAACGCCTCCGCTGCAGTCCCAGTGTGAAAGTCCTCCAAGCAGCATCTTTGGGGCGGTGGAGGAGCGGTGTACACACCACTCCTGCCCATTGAAATGCAAAGCACTTCGGCAGCAGCGCTACACGGGCGCATTTAACCTTTAATTTGGCTGCTAGCCAGGGTTAAAAGCACCTGCTAGAAGCCGAATAGCACAGCTAAAACGACAGTAAAGTGTTACTAAAACTAGCAGCGTTTTACTGCCAATGCCCACCCCAGTGTGAAAGCAGCCTAAGAGTCAGGGAGTGAATAAGACAGAGGAAAGGGCAGAGAGACAGAGAGGAGGGGGCAGAGAGACAGAGAGGAGGGGGCTGAGAGACAGAGAGGAGGGGGCTGAGAGACAGAGAGGAGGGGGCTGAGAGACAGAGGAGGGGGCTGAGAGACAGAGGAGGGAGCTGAGAGACAGAGAGGAGGGGGCTGAGAGACAGAGGGGGAGAGCTGAGAGACAGAGGGGGGAGCTGACAGAGGAGGGAGCTGAGAGACAGAGGAGGGTCTGAGAGACAGGGGGAGAGCTGAGAGACAGAGGGGGAGAGCTGAGAGACAGAGGGGGAGAGCTGAGAGACAGAGGGGGAGAGCTGAGAGACAGAGGGGGAGAGCTGAGAGACAGAGGGGGAGAGCTGAGAGACAGAGGGGGAGAGCTGAGAGACAGAGGAGGAGAGCTGAGAGACAGAGGAGGAGAGCTGAGAGACAGAAGGGGGGTCTGAGAGACAGAAGGGGGGTCTGAGAGACAGAAGGGGGGCTAAAAGAAGGGGGGACTGGGAGACAGAGGGGGGTCTGAGAGACAGAGGGGGGGTCTGAGAGACAGAGGAGGGTCTGAGAGATAGTGGGGGGGCTGAGAGACACAGAGGAGGGGGCTGAAAGAGGGGGGACTGAGAGACAGAGGGCGGGACTGAGAGACAGAGGGGGCAGAGAGACAGAAGGGAGGGCTGAGACAGACCACATAGCACTGTCCCTTTCTGCAGTCCCTCCTCTGCTCACCTCAGTGTTCTGGCATGTTTGTGTAGGATGCCAGGTACCTGATGGCCAGCAGCGGCAGCACTGAGTCTCCCTCTTGATCCGGGGGGTGCTCTCGCTGCTCTACTTCTTACAGCGGCGCATGTTCTCTTCCTCCGGGCTCCCAGTCAGCCTGCCCTCCGGCCCAGGCCGCATGGTTCCTGGAGCAGAGAGGAGGTGGAGGAATCGAGGTTCTGGGAGCGCCGGGGTGGCCGCGCTCGCTACTGTCCGCCTCTTTGGTGGTCAGGGAGGGGGTGGAGCTCTTCTCCCTCCTCTGAATTTTATATCCAACTGCCCTCCTCGCTGGCCACCTTCCCCAAATCCCAGCCACTGTAATAATTGTTTATTTATCTCGGCTGGCATCTGAAAGCAATGATCATTGTCGCCAGGCTTTGAAAAAGTGGTCTAGTGATCAGTTGTTTACAGCCATCCGATCGGCTCACTCCCTGGTCGATCAGGGTTATATGCCGATTGGGAAGGTGCAACATTTAATTAAAATTTGTACTGAGCTGGCCCTGCCCTGTATTCCAGAGGGCCATGATGATTTCACTCCTTTTAATGTGAATCAGGTTGTTTCCTTAGTTTGGCTGTTTGAAGACGATCCTGTCGTTTTTTGTGAGCACTACTCAGCCTGCTCCCCACAGGTGATTGCGGAGTGCATTAAGTCTGCTCAGTCTTGGGTTAGACAGGGAAATTTAAAGTTACAGTTTGTACAGCCTATACTCTCAGCATGGTCTGGCATGGTGCAATCAGCCCCGGCAAGACAACCCGCCTCTTCCATCAGACACCAGCCGACCAAAAAGCATGTTTCTCCATCACCCACGGAAACCCCAGTCGCAGTTCAGTACACACTGCTTCCCACCAGATACCAACATCCAGTCTCTTCTCCCTGTACCTATCCTGCATTTAACTCACCTGTCTCTTCTCTGCTACCTACAGCTTCCCCACAAGATTTTCCTTTGGCCACTGTTCCCTCTTCCTTGTCATATCCCAGCCCTTCTCTTCAGTATGTCTCACCTCCTACCTACAGTCCTGCAGTCACCTACAGATCTCCAGCAGTTAAGCCAAAGAAGAAACGGAAATTTTTTCCAACCCACACGATCCTGCCAGTAACCCAACCTGCCTTCACACCAACCAATCTTCTCCAGACTGCTTGCATGCCAGCTGAACCTGACAGTGTCTCCGCCTGAAGTTCCTGTGCCAGCCTGAAGTTCCTCTACCGGCCTGAAGTTCCTGTACCGGCCTGCCAGCCTGAAGTTCCTGTGCCGGCCTGCCAGCCTGAAGTTCCTGTGCCAGCCTGCCAACCTGAAGCGCCAGAGCCGGCCTGCCAGCCTGAAGCGTCAGAGCCGGCCTGCCAGTCTGAAGCGCCAGAGCCGGCCTGCCAGTCTGAAGCGCCAGAGCCGGCCTGCCAGTCAGAAGCGCCAGAGCCGGCGTTCCAGCCCGAAGCGCCAGAGCCGGCGTTCCAGCCCGAAGCGCCAGAGCCGGCGTTCCAGCCCGAAGCGCCAGAGCCGGCGTTCCAGCCTGATGTCCCGATGCCCGTCTTCCAGCCCGATGTCCCGATGCCTGTCTTCCAGCCCGATGTTCCGGTGCCTGCCTTCCAACCAGAAGTCCTGATGCCGGTGTCCCAGTCTGAAGGTCCGGTGTCCCAGTCTGAAGATCCGGTAACCCCCGCCTGAAGATTCGGTGCCTGTGATCCCACCTGAAGATCCGGTGCCTGTGTCCTCGCCTAAAGATCCGGTGCCCGTTTCCCGGCCTGGGGATGTGGTGCCCGTTTCCCGGCCTGGGGATGTGGTGCCCATTTCCCGGCCTGGGGATGTGGTGCCCGTTTCCCAGCCTGGGGATGTGGTGCCCGTTTCCCAGCCTGGGGATGTGGTGCCCGTTTCCCGGCCTGGGGATGTGGTGCCCGTTTCACGGCCTGAGGATGTGGTGCCCGTTTCACGGCCTGAGGATGTGGTGCCCGTTTCACGGCCTGAGGATGTGGTGCCCGTTTCACGGCCTGAGGATGTGGTGCCCGTTTCACGGCCTGAGGATGTGGTGCCCGTTTCACGGCCTGAGGATGTGGTGCCCGTTTCCCAGCCTGAGGATGTGGTGCCCGTTTCCCAGCCTGAGGATGTGGTGCCCGTTTCCCAGCCTGAGGATGTGGTGCCCGTTTCCCAGCCTGAGGATGTGGTGCCCGTTTCCCGGCCTGAGGTTGTGGGTGCCCGTTTCCCGGCCTGAGGTTGTGGGTGCCCGTTTCCCGGCCTGAGGTTGTGGGTGCCCGTTTCCCGGCCTGAGGTTGTGGGTGCCCGTTTCCCGGCCTGAGGATGTGGTGCCCGTTTCCCGGCCTGAGGAGCCCGCGGCCCAGTCTGATGTGTCCCTGTCTGCTGCCCAGCCTAATGAGTTCATGCCTGCTGCCCAGGTTGAGGTGTTCCTGTCCACTGCCCAGGTTGAGGTGTTCCTGTCCACTGCCCAACCTGAGATGCCACTGTCTGCTGCTCAGCTTGATGTGCCCGTGCCCGCTGCCCAGCTTGATGTGTCTGCTGCCCAGCTTGATGTACCTATACTTGCTGCCCAGCTTAACTTACCTGCTGCCCAGCCTGATGCACCTGTACCTGCTACTCTGCTTGAGGTTCCTGTACCTGCTACCCAGCCTGACATACTTTTTACCCTGCCTGATGTGTCTGTACCCGCTGCTCAGCTCGAGCTGCACCTTGCCCGGCTTGGAGCCATGGACCTTCCTCATGTGACTTTGCCTGCTGCTCGGCTTGATATCATGGACTTGCCCCAGCAAAGGCTAGTTGGAGCATCCGGAGGTCGCTCCTTTGAGGGGGGGGGGGTACTGTCAGGAAAGGTTCCACTCGCTCGTAATGCCATCTGATATTTGGCGTGCAGTACTGATGTCCACCAGCAGGTGTCTCCTGGCAGTTTGGAACTGTCAGGAGAGCCTTTCCCTGCTGGTGTTATGTGATCCTTGGGCCACAGTACTGGCGTCCACCAGCGGATGGATCCTGGCAGGATAGAGCAGGTATCTCCTCCTGCAATTAGGAATCACCTGAGCCTGTTAGCAGGCATAAATACCTGGCAGGTGCATACACACACCGCCCTGGTATTGTCCTTGTGCCCTAACCTGATGTCTGATGCCTATACCTGTTACCTGATACCCGATACCTGATCCCTGAACCTGTTGTTGTGCTCCTTATCCCTGGATCCTTGCTCTGCTCCCTGCTTGTCCCTGTCTGTCCACTCCTGGCCCCCCATCTGCTGACCTCCCGTTAATGATTCTGGCCTGGCTTGACTACGATTTTGGTTCCCCCTTTACTACTTATGCTGGTGGGTTATCATCACTGATTGATTGTTTGGTTGTTCACTTGTACTGGTGGTGTGTTCACATTTCTATTTACTTATACTATTTTACTTCACCTATTTCTGTTTGCGGTTTCCTCTGTTGCAGTCCACACAGTTCTGATCATATCTGATTCCTGACACCAACAGTCAGACATGGTGGTAGCGTACTGGACGACTTACCATAATTGATTTCAGTAATACAAAGTGTATGGCTGAATTCGCACTGCACAGACATCGCATGTGATGTGCACAGGCATGCGGTGTGAATCACATGCAATGTCTGGCATCGCACCAGTGTGAATCCAGCCTAACATAGCACAAAATAAAAAACTCAGTGGTTACTAACCATTTCACAGTTCTAGACTTTCAGTGGTTCTAAAGGGATGGTGCCTGCAGCTACAGGCATCATCCCAGTAGCTTTTGTTTTCAGCCAGAAATTCCCTGTGCTGTAAATGCCATCCTAGTGGCTAATTAACCACTGGATTGCTTTCAGGAGCGATCAGGGAGCCCGGTGTCTGGTCTGGCGGTGCCGTCGAGTAATCATAGAGCTGGCCATGGACCAGCCAGAGGTGACAGCATTACGTTACTTCTGGTTATGGCAGATGTAAACACTGCCAGTTTTATTTAGTCAAATATATGGACAGAGACCAGCACCAAAAATTACAACAGATATGGCACCAACATCCCTTAAAAGTAGAAAAATAATTTAGGAGATATGGGACTTTATGGGTGCATTACGACATAGAAAACCACTCAAAAGTGCATGTAAAAATATAAACAGAATTTTTATTAAATGAACTATATAATAAAACTGACAATAATTTACTGTAATCATATTCATATTTTCATCACGTCCATATTTTTTTCTACATGTTTCGCTGTATGGCTTCTTCGGGAAAGAACGCGTGAAGATTCATTTGTTAAATATGAAAATCTTGAATTCGATCAACTCTTTGACTGAGTATGGGAGCCTATGGAATTAACTAACCGCCCAAACAAATGTGAGGTCTCCCGTAAGAAACAATTCCGAGGATAGCTTCGATCCAGCTTTGCTTTTAAGAGTAATATACACTCTCCTGTTGGCCTTATTAGCCAAAAGGAGACACCGGGTATCTGATAGAGTGGAGGACTGTTGCATAGATCTCAATTCTAGATCAATAAGCCCATCCATGGGTCACTATATACTCCAAACGATGCAAAAGAGAAAAACAGAGAGAAAACTATCCTCCTAGGAAACGATGCCTGCACCTGTTGTCCTGTCTGGGTTGGCACAAGGCTCCCAGGGATTCCAGCCTTTTTTACCAGATGCAAACTACTTGCGTGTAGCAAGCCGTTTCCAGCTGAAGGTTTCCTGTATAGTGTGGAGCACAAGACTCCCATCTCATTGATAAAGATTTCCACGTCTAAGAACATAATCCTTTTCTGATCAAAAGTATACGTGAAATTTAGATTGTATACATTCTCCTGTAAACTATCCAAGAATTAAATTAGATCATCCTTTGATCCTGCCCATACCATGGAGACATCAGAAATATAGCGGTGCCAAGATAGAACTTGGCTCATTTCCACTATTCTGAATTCATCTGCAAACAAGTCACGCCCCCCCCCCTCAGGTACAGGTTGGCATATGAGGGAGCACATTTTGCCACCATAGCAACCCCCTGTACCTGGAGGTAGTGGGAACCCTTAAAAACGAAGATGTTATGTATAAGGATAAAGCTCAACATTTCCACAATGAATATATTTCCATGAATCCAGATCTCGTTTGTCTAGGAATTCCCGTACAACTTGAACCCCTTTTGTGTGTGGAATAGAATTATATAGGGCCTCAATGTCTATTGCGATCAACCAAGCCCCTTTCGGGATTTGTAGTCCATCTGTAATTTTGAGTAATTCAATAGTATCCTTCACATATGAAAAGAGACCCTTCACATGTGGATACAGGTACTCGTCTATAAGTTGACTTGCTCTTTTGGTGAGTGACCCCCAACACGATATGATCGGTCGGCCCGGGGGATGGAGTAGGCTTTTATGCACTTTCGGTAGTGCATAAAACATGGGAGTGGTAGAATTTATAGTATCCAAATAAATGAGTGTGCCCTAGTTAGAATATCCTTGTATTTTTTCATGTAGTAGTCAATATGGGACATTGGTACTGGTCTATACCAATGTGCGTTATGAATGATATCATAACACATCTCATATTTCTCTATGTCCATTATGAGAAGGTTTCTACCTTTATCCGAAGGTTTTACTACGATGTTTTTATTGGAACTAAGGGATTTCAAAGCCTGTTTTGGCAAGTTGGATTGAGGTCCTGTTCTCCAATTTGTAGTCTCTACTTCCTTGGTGACCTGAATAACAAAAGCCCATATATTATAATTACCTTGTAAAATAGGGAACGATTTTGATTTAGGTTTATAAGATTTAGGTACACTAAATTTTGAATTGGGGAAGGGAGGAGTGGGAACAGCGGGAACATGGGACTCCCCAATGTTCCCTCCTGATGCATTAAATGTCCACCCCTCCTCCTCTGGGTTACTTTCGTTCCAGAATTTTATCAAGTCATGGAGGGCCTTGAGGTCTTCAAAAGGTAACGTTTTCCATAGCTGAATTAGCCTGTCCTAATGTTTGGTTAACAGTTTGGTCTTTGTCATAAAGAACTTTGTACATCAGACGTCTAGCTAACAGATGTAAGTCCTTTATTAGTTCAAATTTATCTGCCTCCCAATCCGGGCAGAAGGCGAGGCCAAGTTGCAATACCCTGGACTCATCTTCTAATAATGGATAGGAGGATAGATTGACAATGTCATACGTTTCCCGATTTTCGACCAGTGTGGAATCAGGACAAACTACTTTAACCACTTCTCCACCGGGCCTATTCTGGCACTTCTCTCCTTCATGTAAAAATCATAATTTTTTTGCTAGAAAATTAATCAGAACCCCCAAACATTATATATATTTTTTTAGCAGACACCCTAGGGAATAAAATGGCGGACATTGCAACTTTTTATCTTGCACGGTATTTGCGCAATACATTTTTCAAACGCCTTTTTTTGGGGGAAAAAAACGGTTTCACAAATTAAAAAACAAAAAACAGTAAAGTTAGCCCAATTTTTTTGTATAATGTGAAAGATGCTGTTACGCCAAGTAAATAGATACCTAACATGTCACGCTTTAAAATTGCGCACACGTGGAATGGCGCCAAACTTCGATACTTAAAAATCTCCATAGGCGACACTTTTTTTTACAGGTTACTATTTGAGTTAAAGAGGAGGTCATGTGCTAGAATTGTTGCTCGCGCTCTACCGCACGTGGCGATACCTCACATGTGGGGTTTGAACGGCCTTTACATATGTGGGCGGGACTTACATGTGTGTTCACTTCTGAGCGAGAGCTACCGGGGACAGGGGCGTTTTACATTTTTTTTTTTTTTATTGAATTTTTTTTATTTTGACACTTGTTTTTTAATAAAAAAAAATTTGATCACTTTTATTCCTATTACAAGGAATGTAAACATCCCTTGTAATAGGAATCATTGTGACAGGTCCTTTTTATGGAGAGATGCGGGGTCAATAAGACCCCACATCTCTCCTCCAGGCTGGAAAGCATGAGATCGGTGAAAAAAATAATTCACTGATCTCATGCTGACAGTCGCAATTGCGGCTTTGTTTACTTCCGGGTACCGGGTGTGACGTCACAACGTCGCGCCCAGGACTCCGACAGTCATAGAGATGACTGGGGACCATCTGGTCACCAGTTATCTCTATTGTCGTGAGCCGGCGCCGTCCAATTTGTTCTCCGGGCCCCCGATGGCACGGGAGAGCCCGGAGAAGCACCGGATGGCGGCGGGAGGGGGGGGTTAGGGGTCCCCTCCCGCTGCCTATAAGAACGATCAACTGGCGGAACTGCCGCTTTGATCGTTCTTATGGTGCGCAGAATCGCCAGAACAGAATGATATCTGAATGATGCCTGTAGCTGCAGGCATCATTCAGATATCCCCCTTCAAAGTCAAGGACGTCATATGATGTCCTTGGTGGAGAAGTGGTTAAAGGCTGACTCGGTGTACGCATGGGGGTAGGTGCAAGTGGTGGTGCCCTCTTGGGGTCGGTGAGAGTGCTAGAAATAAAAATAGGTGCCGTGCATATATCCATAGGAGGACCTTGTGTATGTGAACATTGTTCAGCCGTCTGTTGGGATAGTGGTCCCGCAGGCAGTGACACTGAGTTAATGCTCGTTGTGGGTGAGGTGAGTGACATCAGGGAATGATTGAGTACATTACCTGACATTAGTGTATTGGGGGTTGTTCGCTTCCGTGAGCGTTGTGAGCGTGATCTTTTATCCTTATTTGAAACATGTGCTGGTCTGGAGTGCCCATGTGATCCAGTTTCACTTTCATTCTTTCTTTTCTTTGATGCATTACACATACTATCAAAACGTGTACTTATTGGGACATAAGACGCTGAAGATAAAGATGAAGTATCTGATTCAATTAAATCCAGATTAGTCGCTTGGGGACTCTGATTATAGGGGCCCCAACAGCGGGGATGTGTCCCTTGCTGGGTCCATTTGTATGCTTGTTCATAATCATAGGCTTTTTTATCCCTAGTAAATTTGTTCCCTTTTCTTTTGATGAGATTGGTGGCATACTTGGTGAGATGCTCTTTTAGTTTTTTATGTTTATCTAGGAAGCCTGTATATGAGGCCAGGTTACCATGGTCCTCTTGTCACTTTGAAATTTCTTTATCCAGTTCCCTAATATCTGAGTTGAATTGATCTCCAAGAATCTGCATAATTTTAAGAGAGCATGGTTGTAAATTAGATTCCCAAACTTTTTTCACATTGGGTTCTACACTCTTTATATTAGGGAATATCTGAATGCGTATGCCCCACGGTACAACTTGATTTGCCACGTATTTATCAAAGAATTCCATGTGACAAAAGAGACATGTGACTCCACCAGTCTCTGAAGTCCAAGGAAATAGCTGTCTACATCTGCTTATGTTATGTCATCCTTAGAACCTACCTGTTTAACCTCTGATACAAAGCCCTCCCATGCCTGCCCACAATAATCCGTCATGTCCCCCACTGCTCACCAGAGATGGTTCCCAAGAGTGGAAAAGGCTGGGATCCCTGGGTGCCTTGTGCTAACCCATATAGGACAACAGGTGCAGGTATTGTTTCCTAGGAGGATCATGTCCTCTCTGCGTTTTTCTCTTTTTCATTGTTTGGAGTATATAGTGACCCATAGATGGGCTTCATTGATCTAGAATTGAGATCTATGCAACAGTCCGCCACACTGTCAGATACCCGATGTCTCCTGTTGGCTAATAAGTGTACAGGGTGATTGAAAAGTAACTCCCTATTTTAAACTATTTATAATTTTTTTTATATGAAGTTACTTTTTTCTCAATTCTTTAATGTATGTTCCTTAATCTATGATATGACTTCAGATAGGATTGTGGGTCCTTTTATCTTTCGCGATACCATGAATGCCGAAAGGTATCTCACTATGCTGCAAGATGAAATCTGGCCAGTTGTCAATACCTGGGAGAATATTGAATATTGATTGATTTTTATGCAAGATGGTGCTCCTCCACATTTTGCTATTATTGTTTGTGAATAGCTGAATGAACATTTTCCTGAGAGATGGTTGGGTCGACGTGGTCTGCATGAGTGGCCGGCCAGAAGCCCTGATTTAACACCCTGCGACTTTTTTCTTTGGGGTTGGTTGAAGGAACAAGTTTACTCTATGAAACCAAAGACTTTAGAAGAACTTGAAGGGCGACTACGAGAAGTTATTTCTGCCATCCCACAAGCGTTCCTGCGAAGCGGCTTCAGAAGCTGCAGGCGAATGCTGGTGCACATATCGAATTTTAAATAAAACTCCATGTTTTTTGTAAAAATATTGATAAAAAAATAAGATTTTTAAAATAAGCAGTTACTTTTCAATCACCCTGTATATTACTCTTAAATGCAAAGCTGGATCAAAGCTACCCTCAAAATTGTTTCTTACGATAACGCGGCAGTTTTGGCTGTGATGATGCATTGCATTACAGGATCTCACTCCCTTTTTTTGCGTTAATTCCATAGGCTCCCATACTCAGTCAAAGAGTTGATCGATTACAGATTTTCATATTTAACAAATTAATCTTCACGTTCTTTCCTGAAGAAGCCATACGGCGAAACATGTAGAAAAATATGGATGTGATGAAAATATGAATGTGATTACAGTAAATCATTGTCAGTAGTAGGATGTTTGTGTACACCTATGGCCATGATTGTATTGTATTCATCAGTTTTATGATACTGTTCATTTAATAAAAATTCTGTAAATATTTTTACTTACACTTTCGATGTGGTTTTCTATGTCGTAACGCACACATAAAGTCTTCTAAATTCCTTTTCTGCCATTTTTATTTATTTTGAGATGAGATCAATGTTTCTTTTTTTTCTATCTCATGCTTTCCCAGGACCCAGGTGTCTCCATAAAGAGAACATGTCATGCCTTATTTCTAAAAAAAAAAAAAAAAAAAAAAAAAAAAATTTAAAAAAGGGACAGTGTAAAAATAATAATATTATAATATAAAAAAAAAAAAAAATAAATAAATAGCCCCCTGTCCCTCTATGATCGCGCACAGAAGCAAATGCATAAGTAGGCAAGCAACGCATATGTAAACAATGTTTTTACCACACATGTGAGTTATCATGAACGTTAATATGAGAGAAATAATTCTAGCAGTAAAACTCTTGTGTAAATCTAAAGTGTTTTTTTTTTAAGGCATCGCCTATGGATAGTAAAATTTACGTTGTTTGTCGCCGTTGCACGGGCGTGCGCAATTTTAAAGCGTGTCATGTTTGGTATATAGTTATGGTGTGACATAAAAAATTGCAAAACCCACCATTTTATCCTCTATGGCCCCTGCTTTAAAAACTGTGTATAATGTTTGGGGTTTCTAACTAATTTCTAGCAAAAAATACGTAAACAAGAGTGTCAGAAAAAGTCCTGGAGGTGAAGTGGTTAAGGGGTATAACATGCTGGTTCTGAAATGGTTAACCACTTGACTTCCAGAAGGTTTTACCCCCTTAATGACAGGTTATTTTTTGTTATTCAGCACTGTGCTACTTTTGTTCTTTTTTTTTTATTTTTCTTAGTAAACACACAGACAATACCAACGTACAACAGCACAGCCAACATCTGGCTATTGTCAGGGAAGGGACCCGTGCCGGCGTCACAAGGTAGCATTACGGTACCAAGAAATGTTAGATTATTTACGACTACCATAGTATACCAAGTCCCACACCTGTGCTCCCCTCTTCATTTAAATAAGGGATGGAAATGTATGGCCTTACCGGGTCATGATTTCAATTAAAGTCCCAAGGGATGGACACGCATGACCTTACCAGGCAACGTCCTCCACAAAAACCCTAACAATTGCCCTCTCCTTTTTCAACATAATAGGGATGGAAACACCCGGACTTGCTCCATTGTTTACCCTTCATTCATTTCTGCAATCTAAGACCTTATGCTCTACCTCCCCTGTGTCTAATGTCATACCCTTTAATAATATTATTTCCTTAACATAGTTACCCTATAGCTTATATATTTTATTGATTTACAATATGGTGGTTCACTCTTGGTGGTAGATACGTGGGTTAGGTCCGGCCGCGCGTCTGGTTATTTCCTCCATCAAGGGCCGTGACGTGCCTTGCGGGCCCCTGCCCCTCCTCTATTACCTTGGAGGGGCGGATGCACTGTCAATGCGCGTCACCGTCACGCCTCCACGCTGGACGTACGGCGTCTTGCCGTCCAGGCTGTGGTAATACCAACGAGTGAGCACAGGTGGGGGGAGTACAATCGCCGGGCGGCCGGATACCTTTCCCGGCTGACGGTGCCCCTCCCCCCACGCGCTGCTACCCTGTGTGACGCTGGTGGGCGGTGTCGCGGCGGCACACATAACGGCACTTCTGGGCAGTCTCGACACTCAGGGGCTCTCTGTTCACATCACAGCACAGCCATCTCTCCCCCTCACCGGTCGCCCTGCTGAACCCAGGTAACCTGGTCTCTTTTCACCCTTCTCCTTATTTTCACTCTACCTCCTAGTTACAAGCTTGGGACCTTCACCTGTACCACACCATTGTTGTTCACTCTATCACGCTATCCTGGCACCACAAGGACTGCCAGCT
Organism: Rana muscosa; assembly: GCA_029206835.1. Lineage (NCBI taxonomy): Eukaryota > Metazoa > Chordata > Amphibia > Anura > Ranidae > Rana > Rana muscosa. The sequence goes on from CM055119.1 coordinate 94,919,726, forward strand.
TCCACCTCCATACACCCCTCACTCGCACCGGGTCCTCTTCACCACTCTTATCCCCAGTCACCCCTCCCCATCCTATTCCTAACTGTTTTCCACCTCTCACAGGGCAGCCCCGGCTTTGTCCCTGCTTGGTGGCAGGCCTTGTGTGATGCCCCGGGCGAGCCACCCGTCACGACCCCCGATTGGATTCCTGCTACGCCTCACCACCACACTAACCACATGTGAACCACCATTAGTAAGAATGCACTTAGGTGCCTGGGGACCTACCTGTACCCCCATACATACTTATATCCATTACCTACATTTATATATTCCCTTTATTCTAGAACAATCACGTGTACGCTCCTGATGCACTCGTGGCTAAGGCCACGAAACGCGTTGAGCCAACTGGTGCTGTGGTTTCATTCCCTTATGCTCCTAACAACCTCCCAACTATCATACCTACCTTACCTCCCAGGTCTAGTGAGGCCATAGGTCCTGCAGATTCTACTTTGCAATAAGTTTTTACTCAACCCCGATGTGGGTGACCTTGGATATTTTATTATTGTCATATAATAGAAAGCACCATTAATGTTATCATATACATTGTTATCATGTACATTGCTCTCCATAGTAGTAGTTACACTCTGAGATTCCAATGGTATCACCATGTCCATTGTGATTATTATGCTTACTGTTTATAAACTACCAGCAATGCTCATATGTTTTAAATGTACCAACTATAATAAAATTCCTATTGTTCACCTTTTATTTTTTTGCATCCTCGTGCTTCACTCAAAGTCCCACCCCTGTGCTCCCCTCTTCATTTTACCATAGTATACCATCATCAATGAGCTGGCCTGGCTCATGCTCCAGGGGTGGGCGGATATTGAACTAGCTCACCTAAATTATTGTGCCAACAAGGGTTGATCTATTAGGACTTCAAGGGAGGCCATCAGATATTAGGAAGGCTTCCTAGTCTGCTGCAGCAGTAGAGGGTTCTGCTAACCACTTAGTCCAGACCCTGTCATATTTTTTCGGACAGCCTCTATGTATATAGGTGTCCTTGTATAAGGGTATCAGATTATTTATAAGTGTTTTCTACATATAGAGGGAGAAGTCTATCGCTTTCAGCATAGGACGATGGATTTCCTGGCATAGAACAGCAAGAGACCCAACAGGTTCTCTCAGCCACCCTGGGCACTAGGTCCTCCACCAACCCCAGCAGGCATATTCTTGGGGATGGAACAATAGAGATATTAGTTCATTCACCTCCATAAGGATTTGTGACCAAAAAACTGTAATTACCGGGCAGGACCAGAGATGTGAATGTGGTCCCCGGGGGCATGGTCACAACGCCGGCACTCTGGGGAGAGAGAAGACCTCATCTTGTGCATCCGAGCGGGAGTGAGATATGCCCTATGGAAAATCTTGTATTGACTGAGGCGGTCTCTCAAGAAAAAAGTATTTTAAATGGGAAGTCCCACACATTCTCCCAGTCCTTGGAGTCCAGCTCCGGAACATCCCGGCCCCATTGCTGATGGAGCCTGGAGAACTCAGGAGATGAGACTCAGAGGAGATGTGCGTATAGCACGGAGGTGGGTTTTTCTGTACAGTCAAAGTGCAAAATCCGCTCCAAGTCAGATTGCACCAGCTTCCTCTCGACTGATGGAAACTGAGCCCTGAAAGCATGGGACAACTGTAGATATCTGAATTTGTGTGAGGGCAGGGCATTGTGTTGAGACATTAAATGATCAAAGGAGAAAATCGAGGTGTCTGAGGTCATGTCTGAGAGAACTTTAATATGGTACTTGGCCCATACTAAAGGGTCTGGAATCTGGAAAAAGTGCTGTAGGTTGGGATTGTTCCAGAGGGGGGCGTTCGGGGATACAGCAATCAGATGGTACTTTTCACAGGCCAGGCCTTCCTTCCAGGCCCTAAGGGTGGTACACATGGAGGGGGTTAGGTCGTATGGAGCCTTTGGACCCTGCAGAAGGAGATTTGACAAAGCCTCCACAGACACTAACACCGCAGCCTCAGTGGCCCAAGCCGAGTTGGATCTATCCAGAACAAGCCACCAAAATGCAGTGACTAATTGAGCCGCAAATTTGTGGCAGTACGGGAATGCCAAGCCCCTCTGCGAACAAGGGCGCATTACAGTGGTTAACTTGAAGCGGGGAGGACGTGGGCTCCAAAGAAAGGAGGAATACATTTTATTTAGTTGGGAAAAAAATGATTTGGGGATCCATTGAGGGGAGCTGCGAAACAAATATGTAAACTTGGGAAGGATTTTCATTTTGATGAGGTTAATACGACCCAGCAGGGACAGAGGAAGATTCTCCCATGCTTTCAGCTTGGCTCTGACTGAGTTGACTACTGGGGGCAAGTTCAGTGGAATGAAGTCAGCCACATTCCTCGAGATACGTACCCCTAAGTAGGTAAATTCGTCCACCCATTGTAGCTGAAGAGAAGCCGAAGCCTCTCTTTTAGCATCCGCATCAATAGCAAGCAATTGCGACTTTGACCAATTAACCCTAAGCCCTGTCACTTCCGAGAATTCTTCTAGGACTGACAATGCCCAGCACTGTGCTACTTTAACTGGAAGTTGCACGGTCATGCAAAACTGCATGCAAATTTAAATGTATATTTTTTTTCACACAAATCGTGCTTTATTTTGGTGGTATTTGTTCACCACTGGGTATTTTATTTTTTATTGTATGAATGTAAAAAGACTGAATATTTTCTCATTTGTTATAAAACATAACCAATAGAGCTGCACGATTCTGGCCAAAATGAGAATCACAATTTTTTTGCTTGGAATAAAGCTCACGATTCTCGCGGTGTAAAATCTTTGACATTATACAAAAAAAAAAAATTAGGCTGTTGTCAACAGCGGCCGGTTGACAACAGCCTAATTTTTTTTGACTGCGGCAGGAAGACACTGTTATCCTGGGCGGACGTCATATGACGTTGCGCCTTTAAAATCCACTAGGGTCACTGGGCACCCGATGCGCGTGCCCGGTGGCCACAATGGCCGCCGGGCACCCGCGATTGCCCATTAACCGAGCAGGACCGTGGATCTGTGTGTGTAAACACACAGATCCACGTTTGGTCAGGGAGAGGAGACCGATGGTGTGTCCCTTGTACATAGGGACAACCATCGGTCACCTCCCCCCTCAGTCCCCTCCCCCCACAGTAAGAATCACTAATAGGGAACACATTTAACCCCTTCCTCGCCCCCTAGTGTTAACCCCTTCCCTGCCAGTCATGTTTATACAGTAATGAATGCATTTTCATAGCACAGATCGCTGTATAAATGTGAATGGTTCCAAAAATGTGTCAAAAGTGTCCGATGTGTCCGCCGCAATATCGCAGTCACGATAAAAAACCGCTGATCGCCGCCATTACTAGTAAAAAAAAAAAAATGCTATAAATCTATCCCCTATTTTGTAGACGCTATAACTTTTGTGCAAACCAATCAATATACGCTTATTGCGATTTTTTTTACCAAAAATATGTAGAAGAATAGTATCGGCCTAAACTGAGGAAAATTAAAAAAAAATAAAAAATAAAAAAAATGGATATTTATTCTAGCAAAAAGTAAAAAATTGTGTTTTTTTTCAAACTTGTCGCTCTTCTTTTGTTTATAGCGCAAAAAATAAAAAACCGCAAAGGTGATCAAGTACCACCAAAAGAAAGCTATTTGTGGGGAAAAAAGAACGCTAATTTCGTTTGGGTACAGTGTCGCACAACTGCGCAATTGTCATTCAAAGTGTGACAGCGCTGAAAGCTGAAAAATGGCTTGGGCAGGAAGGGGGTTTAAGTGCCCAGTAGAGAACTGGTTAAAGTGTATTTTTTTCCTCAAAAAAAAATCGCATTTGAAAGACTTGCTGCGCAAAGACAATGTGACATAAAATATTGCAACAACCACCATTTTATTCTCTAGGGTCTCAGAGAGGTTAACGAGCGTTTCGCAATGCGAGCACTGTATTTTTAAAAATCGTAACTCGGTTTGCGAGTGTTGTCTCGCAAAACGAGCATGATTCAGGCCAAAGCGGTGTGCAGTACTGTGTTTGGCCTGAGGTGGGTGGGTGCCGGAGCTGAGCCGAACATCGCCGATCGGTGCCGTTCAGAAATGCACGGAAAGGCCCGAGGACAGCTCTGCTGACCTCTGCAAATCTCGTGAACGAAGTCTTTCCGAGGTTTGCCGAGGTGTCCTCGGGCCTTTTCGTCCGTTTCCGAGGCTCTTCCGGCGCCCCCCCCGCCTCTGGCCACATGCGGTATTGCATGCCATTGAAGTCAATGCGGAACTAATTATTTTTGTTTCCATTGACTTCAATGGGGAAACTCGCTTTGATATGCGAGTACTTTGGATTACGAGCATTCTCCTGGAACGGATTATGCTCGTAATCCGAGGTTCCACTGTGTGTGTGTGTATGTGTGTATATATATATATATATATATATATATATATAAAAATTCTAATAAAATGTTTTGGGTTCCAAGTAATTTTCTAGCAAAAAAATTATAATATTTTAAAAACTTGAAACCAACAAAATGTCAGAAAAAGGTTTAGTGTTTAAGTGGTTAAACTTTCCTCATTTACAAACCGAAGTGTATTCCTTTGATCTAAAGAACAAATTGTTACAATGTTTATACTTAGTTCCACTGCTAAAGAATGTTGTGATACTTGGCAGACTGCGCGCTTTTTATTTTGACGAGATCGCAAGGGGGGAAAAAATTGCGATAACATTTCTCAACGATAAATCATGCAGCTGTAATATCCAATAAAAATAAAAAAAATTGAATTTCTTCATAAATTTAGGCCAAAACTTATTCTGCTACATGTCTTTGGTAAAAAAAAAAAAAAAAGTGTATATTAATTGGTTTGTGTGAAAGTTATAGCGTCTACAAACAATGGTATATATACAGTACTGAAATTGATGCAGCTATATATGCTATACTGTAATAGCGGTGATCAGGGACTTAAAGGTGAACTGAATGAGGTATAAAGTAGGAATTGGTAAACTTAATAAAAATAATTTATAAAATGTACAAATTTTTGTGATATCTATACCACCACGCCACAACTGCCTGCACTGTAAAGGATTTTGGGATGGTTGTGGCGAATGGGTAGTGTTCGGGCGGTACTGTCTTCCAAATGCATGGGGATCATTTTCTCTGCCCACAGCATGTGTACACTCCCATCTGCTGCCTTTTCAGCATAAGGGGGAGAAATTACATCACATCTCAGCCATGTATTTTTACAGCTCCCCAACAGCAAGCGTGAACATAGCCTTAAAGTGTCAAAAGGATTCCTATAGGACACATTCACAGATTAAAAAGATCACTACTACAGACACAGCACAGTTTCATTCAGCCTACAGCAAGAGGCTCCAAAACACTTCACCTACACAGCAGTTTACATTTTTGTACCTTCGACAAAACAATTGAAAAACAAACAATCCATAAAACTATGTCAAAAATGACAGTTCACTATTGGGATTTGTTTTTATATGTGATATTTCAGTGCTGTTCTTACATTTTACATTTCTTGTGACAAAAGTAGTAATGTAAAATCTTTCATTCTAACTGCAAGAAAAGATATGCCTCCGAAGAAATTCCAAATCCAATGGCATTAAAAGAGCATTAAGATGACAACAAAAGGAGAAAAAAAATGTGAATGATTATGCTTCATCTCTGGGGATTTATCCAACTTAATACCGTAATGTCATTTAACGTACATGACAAATCAAATATTGGGGGTTTCTGTGGAAGGGATTCTGAAACTTCTAAAACACAAATGTTACATGTCTTTGAACAAACAAGGTCAAATGTTACAAGACAATAAGCAATAAAGAAGAGCTACTCATCCTTTCCCAGAATTCCATGTACCTTTGCAGTGTGTCTAACAAGTTTGAATAAGTACTAGGTTTGTATGGTTCTACATGCCACATTGCTTTGATCAAGCAATACCCATGCAGTCAATTGAAAAAGTAAAGATTACATTTTCTCCAAAAGAGACTTCAAGGATTAAAATAAATAGAGAAGAGGATGGAACAATTAATTTAGGAGTGCTGTGGGACCATTTAGTAATTGTTAAATGTCCATTATATTCAGTAGAGAAGAGCAGAGTGAAAAGCAATAAAACAAAGCTTTACATACCTTTTATTCTATTCCTTAATGAATGTCTTTTCCTCTGGCACTCGCTGCCTCTTCACATCAAAAGCAGAATCCACTTCCAGGCTGTTCTCAGTTCGTCAGAGACCACAATTTTTAGGATTTCTTTATCTTCAACATTTGACAGATTCTATCAAAAACAGAAATCTGAAATTCAAAATATGTAGAGGAAGGAGCAGCTCGGATTTCAATGTAAATCCATGATGTATTGCAAAGTGCCAGCAGCTGTAAGGGTCTCTAAGAGGATGCTGTTCTGCTGCACAGATTTCTTTTAATAGACCAACTACTGGACTCCTTATACAAGTGGTGGGTGGGGGGATAGTTCACACAATAGTGGGGTGTGTAAAAAATGATTACTTTACAAACCAGAAGGAGGTATATACACAATATCAATATGTTGAAATAGTGGAACTGCATAACACATGTACAAACCATGAAGCAATGGATGCTGCCCCATAATATATTTATAAATATTTAAATCCATCTCTTTGGAAATATGGTTATCAAGACAAAAAATACTCAGTAAACATTTTACTTACTTGTTTTTAATCTGAAACAATTATCTACTATATTTGTAAATAATATGTTGTCACTTTTAATATAGGACTTTGTATATGACCCCCTAACTTCCTTATCATTAAACATGGAATAAGCACTACTTGTTCACTGCCTTACCTGCTCAGGGCATGTATTGAGTCCAGCTATATAAATTTGGGGGCAATATCCACCTACATTACACAAGCATGGCCTAGACCAGACTTTTTCAACCCTGGGGTGCCTTCAGGTTTCTTCAGGGGTGCCTTGGCAAAATGCCTTACAATTGCCCAAAAATTGCATAGAAGCCAGCAGGTGGATCAAGCCTGCCTAGTAGTTACACAAAGCCTCAGGTTTTCATTGTGCACCATTATAACTTTCTAGCCGCCAGCATCTTAACAACTAATGTCAATGGTTTAGAAGAAGGACGTTGGGTGCCTGCACAACATCCTTGTTTGCCCCTCTCCATCAGCACTGGGGTCACATTAGCCGAGTGAGACAAGAGAAACACTGGAATACTAGTCAGTACTAGTGGGCAAAGGTGTTTTATAATAATAATGAATTAATAAATCCCCTCCAACGCTGTGTGTCCTATGTGTGTGGAAGATGCTGCATTATGTAATACTATTAGTTTCATTTTTATATTTTAAAATGGGGTGCCTTGAGATTGTGCAGAATTTAAAAGGTTTCCTTGACTAAAAGAAGGTTGGAAAAATACTGACCTAGACTATTGTATAAAATAGGATTTTTTACTCACCGTAAAATCCTTTTCTCTGAGTTCATGGACGGACACAGCTTCCTATTGACAAGTGGGTATTATCCTTCATTTAGGAGTGACTAGGCAGAAAAACTTGTAAAAAGTGTTACATCACACCTTCTACAGCACCGCCCAGGGAACGGACCCTCTGGGTATAATCCCTCTATCTGCACCTCGCAGATCAGTTCGTCAAAAAGCAGTACAAACTTAAAACGAGGGGTGGGTGCTGTGTCCGTCCATGAACTCAGAGAAAAGGATCCTATTTACTCTTTCGTTCATGGACGGAAACAGCTTCCTCTTGACAAGTGGGACGTCCCAAAGCAGTGTCAAAAATGAGGGGTGGGAACAGAATTAAAAACAACTTCACCCCAAACAAAACAGAGCTCCTCAACAGAGGAGTTGCAACTCTAAACAGCCGCAATACCTTGCGGCCGAAAGAAGCATCCGAAGATGCACACACATCAACTTGTAAAGTTTAGTGAAAGTGTGAACGGACGAGCAGGTCGCCGCCTTACACACCTGGTGAAATAGATGCTAGATGCTCTCAGAGCTCGGGCAGCATCCAAAAAATACAACGTCGTCTCCTAAGAGTCGACGGATGAAGACACAAGGATGGTATCACAATGTCTTCCTTGAGATGGAAGGTCGAACGACCCTAGGAAGAAAAGAAGGCTGCAGCACCACCTATCCTTGTGGAAGATCAGCTAAGGAGCCTTGCATGACAAGGCTGCCTGCTCAGAAAACCGTCTTAACTGTCAGGGTCACCTGTGGCCAGGTGACAGATGCACACCGTAGGGGGACAGGAGTGCACCGCGAGGTAGTGAACCCTATGGCTGGCTTCTGCGGATAGGAAACTGGGTGGTTGTGGAAAGCGGGACCAGAGGAGCACAACCGGGATCCCAACGGAAGCGAGAGCCAAGATTCCACAGGGCGCGGAGTCTAAGACCCAGCTGGTCTTCTCCAGGGCCTCTAGTGGTGAGGATGTTACGCTGCAGGCTGGGACCAGGTCGCGGCCCCTGGAGTTTCCTAGCTCACGCCCCGTAGGATAAGGGGAAAAGAGGGGAAGCAGCAGCACACGATAGAGAGAACCGAATAACAAGCTGAAGGTCAGGGGCCACAAGCAGACAAGGATAACGAAGAACGAGCCGAAGGTCAAGGGTCACGAGCAGACAGGGATAGTCGGGGACAAGCCAATAACGTAACAGAGAGACAGACGTAGCATACGGCAGGCAGGAACCCAAACACACAATGCCTAACAAACACGTTGATCAGCAAAGCAGGCTTGCAGTGCACAGGTTAATATAGTGTTCTGTGATAGGGCCTGGGGTGGAGTCAGGCTGGGAGGAGATTATAAAGGAAGCCAGGTGAAAGGGCTCAGGCCTCTAAGATGAACACATGGGAAGGAAGGTAAGCTGACAGACAAACACTACTGCATATCCATGACAGTACCCTCCCTCTTATGGGCCCTCCCCCGCCTGGGCCCAGGCTTAAAGGGAAATCTCTGATGAAACCTTCTCAACAGATGAGGTGCAGCGACATCAGATGCAGCGATCCAAGACGCCTCCTCAGGACCAAAACCTCTCCAATACACAAGGTACTGAAGAATGCCTCTGCAGAGCCGAGAATCCAGAACTTGTCTAACCTCGTACTTAAGATTATCCTCAGAGACCGAAAACGAGGTAGGGAGATGACAAGAAGATCTATTGAGGACCAAAGGCTCTCTAGGAATAAGCAAGGGCATGAGAGGATCAACAGGAATCTGAGGAGGGTCCCCTAAACCCTTAAAGGGGAACTGGTCATCTTGCACAGGACCATCAGACTGGGCAGATGTCAGTGGAACCCTGAAGTCAGGTTGGTTAGAAGGTGACATGTCGCCGGAGTCAAACTGAATAGCTGAAGGACAAGCAGAATGTCCCGAACAAGAAAAAGTAGGAGGCTCACTGGGCATGGGCTGGACTGGCATAACTAGTACAGAGGCAGAGTGAATAGCTGAGTCAGGTGTAGCGACTACCTGAATCGCATCGCAAGACGTAGCGACTGCAGGACTTGTAGACAAGCTAGCCTGGCTGTGCGTCCAAGGGTGGTTAGGGACAGAGAAATGTAAGTGGTTATGCAACCTGGAATGAATGACCGGCTCAGATTCACAGGGGGCAACCTTGGGTAGGCAGGACGAGGAACAGGAGGGACCCCAAGCCAGGATCTGTCCAGTAGTCCAGTCCACATGAGGAGAATGGAGCTGTAACCATGGGAGACCCAAAATTATAGGCGTTGAGGCCTGGGGTAAGATAAGGAAGGATATCCACTCCTGGTGGAGTGTCCCTACCGACATCTTAACAGGGAGGGTCTGGAAGCGGATAGGTCCCCCTGGGAGAACAGTACCATCAATCGCCAAGACCACCAATGGTGTGGTGAGGGGCAAAAGAGTAAGTCTCATGGACGATGCGATTTCCCAGTCCATAAAATTACCAGCGGCTCCGGAATCCAGATATGCTGAGACCGAATGAGAAGAAGCACCAACATGGAGGAACACAGAAAGCAGAAGACGAGAAGGGGAAGGTGATATTTCTGGGTCCAATGCTCCACTTTCCAGATGAAGTGGACCCGAACGTTTTTCTGGACAAAGAGAGCAAGTGTCACGAAAATGACCTTTGCCCCCACAGTAAAGACACAGACCAAGAGTTCTGCGCCTAGCACGTTCCTCGGGGGATAGCCTGGTCCGACCCAGCTGCATGGGTTCCTCAGCTGGTAGGAGATGCTCTACGGGTCGAAGAGAGGGGAGCTCAGGCTGACTAAGAACCAAGGAGTGCTGGCGTTGCTTTTCTAAGGTCCTCTCCTGAAAGCAAATATCGATCTGGTTACACAAGGAGATAACGCCGGCCAGATCAGTGGGGATGGTTCTTCCTGCTAATTCATCCTTCACTCTATCAGACAGGCCATGCAAAAAGGTTGCGACTAAGGCCTCATTGTTCCAGCTCCACTCAGCCGACAGTATGCGGAAATGAAGGGCATACTGTCCCACAGAAGCAGACTCTTGGTGGAGACGTAAAAGGGCGCTGGCCGCTGAAGAGACACGAGCCGGTTCGGTTCTTCGAAGATATTCCGAAAAAGTTTCAAGAAGCCAGACAGGCTAGAAACCACTGGATCATTCAGTTCCCACAGAGGGGCTGCCCAGGCTAAAGCTTCACCAGAGAGGAGGGAAATGATATAGGCTACCTTAGCCCGATCAGACAGGAAGTTTTGGGGCTGGAGCTCAAAATGAATTGTGCATTGGCTAAGGAACCCCCTGCAAGCCTTGGAGTCCCCAGAGAAACGGGACGGAGCTGGCAGTTGTAGTGAGTGTGTGGCTGCGACTGGTGCAATAGGTGCAGCCGCTGGTTGTATTTGAGGTTGCGGATTCAGGGTTCCCAAGGAGGCCTGAAGCTGCTCGAAGCGAGAAGCCAGATCCTGGAGGAATCGCATCACCTGAGTCTGATTAGATTCCTGGGTTTCAAGTCTGCAAACTATGCCCTGCAACGGATCATCCACGGGTAACGGGATGTCAGCCGGGTTCATGGCTGATCAAACTGTCAGGGTCACCTGTGGCCAGGTGACAGATGCACACCGTAGGGGGACAGGAGTGCACCGCGAGGTAGTGAACCCTATGGCTGGCTTCTGCGGATAGGAAACTGGGTGGTTGTGGAAAGCGGGACCTGAGGAGCACAACCGGGATCCCAACAGAAGCGAGAGCCAAGATTCCCCAGGGCGCGGAGTCTAAGACCCAGCTGGTCTTCTCCAGGGCCTCTAGTGGTGAGGATGTTACGCTGCAGGCTGGGACCAGGTCACGGCCCCTGGAGTTTCCTAGCTCACGCCCCGTAGGATAAGGGAAAAAGAGGGGAAGCAGCAGCACACGATAGAGAGAACCGAATAACAAGCTGAAGGTCAGGGGCCACAAGCAGACAAGGATAACGAAGAACGAGCCGAAGGTCAAGGGTCACGAGCAGACAGGGATAGTCGGGGACAAGCCAATAACGTAACAGAGAGACAGACGTAGCACACGGCAGGCAGGAACCCAAACACACAATGCCTAACAAACACGTTGATCAGCAAAGCAGGCTTGCAGTGCACAGGTTAATATAGTGTTCTGTGATAGGGCCTGGGGTGGAGTCAGGCTGGGAGGAGATTATAAAGGAAGCCAGGTGAAAGGGCTCAGGCCTCTAAGATGAACACATGGGAAGGAAGGTAAGCTGACAGACAAACACTACTGCATATCCATGACATTAACTGACGTAAACCAAGAGGCATCTCTTGTCCTGGTTGAATGCGCCGGGAAAGGGAGGCGCCTGACCCTTCATGGCGTAAGCCTGATCATGATCTGTCGGATTCCACCTAGAGATGGTGGCTGACGAGACCGCTGAGCCCTACTTGGGACCAGCCACTGAAACAAACACAGAGTCTGGACTCCGGAACGGAGCAGTACCAGACAAGCATTCTCTCAGAGTTTGGACAACGACCAAGGAATGCAACGTCGTCTCCTTAGGATTCGATGGATGAGGACACAAGGATGGCAGTACAATGTCTTCCTTGAGATGGAAGGTCGAAACACGACCTTAGAAAGAAAAGAAGGCTGCGGACGCAGCACCACCTTATCCTTGTGGAAGATCAGATAGGGAGGCTTGCATGACAAGGCTGCCCGCTCAGAAACCCATCTCAACTGGCATAACAGCCACCAAAAAAAACACTTTCTGAGAAAGTGTCAACAAGGGAATCTCCCTGATGTTCTCAAATGGTGGTTTCTGAGGCACTTAGAGGCCATGCCGTTACAGCCATTGACTGCAAGCAAGATGGCATATGGGACCCTGTGACAGCAGGTCCTCTCGTAGTGGTAGACGCCAAAAGGACGTCTGCTACACAAGCCCCAAGGAGGTAGTGGAGGGTGGACCGGAGGGGCCGCCTGCCGAACCCACTATACAAACGTTCTCACTAGAGAGTGAGCCACCAGGGGTCATCAAAAAAAGACAGCCAGGGCAGATACCTGCCCCCTAATTGTACTTAAAGTAAAAATTTTGGCCCGTTCTCTGCTGAAGAACAGCAGGACTCTGGAACCAAATAAGTACGCGGATTCCACCTCATTTCCTCACAATTGGATATGCAGGCCTTCCAAGTGCGATGGTAATCTTCCTAGGGGATGATTTCCGAGCACTCCTCATGGTAGAGATCACTGAGTCTGACAGGCCCCGGTCTCTTAGCACCTGGCTCTTGAGCCATGCTGTTAAGCCAGTGACTGTAAAACAGGATGGCGTATGGGACCTTGCAACAGCAGGTCCTTCCTTAGAGGTAGATGCCAAAAGGCGTCTGCTATTAGACGCACTCGATCGGCGTACCAAGGATGCCGAGGCCAATTCAGAGCAATTGGGACCATTGTAATCCTCTCTGCCTCCAGTCTGCGAAGCAGATGAGGAAGGAGCTTCCGGGGAGGAAAGGCATAGATTAGTCGGCACTGACTCCCCAGTGCCCTCAACGCATCCGTCGCGTTTGCCCATGGGTCTGTTGACCTGGCCACAAACCTCAATACCTTCCGATTGAGTCGAGAAGCCAGGAGATATACGACTGGCGTGCTTCCCCTCTGGTAAGGGAGCCCCCTTAGGAGGTGAGCGACCTCCGATGCTGCAGCAGAGCTGCTAGTTCCTCTTTGATGAGTGACATACGCCACAATTGTGGTGTTTGTCTGACTGGATTCTGACTGGACGCCCCTGTAGCCTCTGAGACCATGTGGAGAGGCAAAGCCAGATCGCCCGGATTTCGGGCCAATGATCTGCAATGGGATATCTCCAGAGTCCAGCGACCCAGGTTGACTGAGCTCCTCAGACTCCTCTGCAACCAGGAAGACAGGCGTCCGCCGTGACCACCATCTAGTAAAAAAGGAAGGAACAACGTCCCAGACAGAAATGCCAGTGATGTCGGCCACCAACTAGGGAGGTCCTGATTAGGTGGCTCACCCGGATTTCGATAATCCAGGGATGAAGGGCACTTGACCCTTCAGGACAGAGTTACCTTCTGTAACACTTATGTGTGAAATAGTGCCTATGGTACCGCCTCGAAGGAGGCTATCATGAGACCCAGAACTCGCCTGCAAAAGTGGCGTGACAACCCATCTAGGAGGGTCACTAGGAGTTGGGACGATACCAATATGGACCTCTGAGTGTTCAGCACCCAACCAAGTATCGGAGGGTCTGATAGGTTATAGATACTCTCACTTCTAACTTTAAGTTTGAAATGACCTTCAGAAAAAGATCGTACAAGTTGCCCATGATAGCGAATGCCACGCTGTCTTAGTAGGGACTGAATCGGGGCAAGCACCTTGGTGAACTAGCTTGGTGCCGATGCCAGGCCAAAGGGGAGAGCCACCATTGGTAGTGGTCTTCCCCGGCCGCCAACGCAGACGTCTCTGATGCCTGGTGCATATGGAGACATGCAAGCATGCATCCTTGAAGATCAAGGATGCCGGAAAATCCCCCGGATGGAGGGAAGCGACATCAGAGCGAGCCAACTACCTTCCGGATCTTTGTACTTTCACAAAGCAGTTGAGGGTCCTGAGATCCAAGATAGGACGAACCCCCTCCTTCTTCAGCACTACGAACAGGATTTGAGTAGAACCCCTGAACCCGTTCCTGTACTAAGACAGGAAGGCCCACCCTGCGTCTCAACAGGTCTTGGACCGCCCCATGTAGGGCTTCCCGACTAGTCGGCTGAAGCTGGCGGTTAAGAGGGGGAAAAAAAATCTGTTCGGTAGGCAAGCAAGGTCAGGCTAGCAAACCCAGGGACGCTACTGTCCCTCAGCAGGCGCTTTATCGGCCTGGGGTCATTTACTTGCCGCACTAGGCGGACAAAAGAACCGCTTGTGCGCGGTGAAGGAGGGCCCTAGCCTATGTCGTGGCTCCTTACCTTTTTTGGATTGCAGAAGCAATGTGCTCTTACCTCCTGTGGCATCTTAAACTATGTCATCCAGAGAGGCCCCAAAAAGTCTGTTGCCTTAAAAAGAGCAGCTCCAACAGGGACTTCTAGGAAGATTGATCCGCAGACCAGCACCTTAGCCAGATCAGGCGGCGAAGGCCACCGCATAAACGGAGGCTCAAGACAGCAAGGGAATAGTATCCATGTCTGACTCGCAGACAGACTCAAGGCCCAGTACTAACTGGTCGGTCAGAGCTACCTCGTTCGGAGGAGTCTCCCATGCCTTTAACCCCTGGAGTAGCCTCTTTGCGTACTCAGTCAGTGTCTGAGCCATCTGAAAACCCCCGCCAGTGCTGGACGCACCGCTGAGCCCCCCACTGTGTATAGGTAGCGAGTGTCCCTGAAGACAGGAGCCCCTTCCACTGGAATTGTGGTAACTTGTTAAGTCTGGACACAGGGGGGTGCACTATCGGGGAGAGGTCCCTTATTTCAGGAATCTCTCCTCAAGGGGTACCGAACCGCAAACATTTTTAATTTTTTTGGGGTTGCAAAAAAACATTGTGGGTTTCCCCACTCCTTGTACAAAGGCTTATCAAGATAAGACACACAAGGAAACACCTTAGCAATGCAGGTCGGTTTACGGAACCCAAAGGGGACCGGTGTGTTTGCTGCATCTGCAGCATTGTCCAACCTTGCAGTTGTAAGGTCAGATACCAAAAGCCTTTTTGCGTGCTGACCTGGACTTGGAATCATTGTCACTGTCCGACCGGTCACGGTCTGCAGTCTCTGATGTATCAGAATCTGGGCAATGAGCCACAGCCAGGCCTGGTTCTGCATCAGAAATATCCCCCGAAGATGGCTGGGGACGGGGGCGTTTACCACCCCCCGTGTTCCCATGCGCCGCTTCCACCTTGGCAACAAAAAACCTCCAGGGGCACCAGCTGCCAACTCAGGTGTTTCAGGGGGAAAAAACGTCTGCTTCAGACGCCATGCTGACCCACAAGCCTGACACCCACAGGGACTCCAGGACAAGGTATCAATAGGCCACCCTCCTAGCCGCTACAGAGATGCAGGGTCTCCCAGAGGACTCACCACCCTTGGAACGGTACCGCTATTGCTGCCGTGTGCTCCGCCTGTGATGTTATCCCACCGCTGCCTGTGTCAGTCCGATTCTTATCAGCGTTACCCTGTGTGAAATTTGCGCCAGAAAAATGCACCCTAGAGGCCGGAGACTTCCGCAAAATGGCCGCCAAGCGGCTGTATTGAAAACAATGTGGGCCCTAAGAAAATGGCCGCCGAGCCGTCAGTAGAGGCAAAAGCGGCCGCGGGCCACAAAAAGATGGCCACCGAGCGGCGGTATATACATACAGGCTTGAATCATAAGATTTTGTGTATAATGTTTTTCACCTATGGTGCTGGTCTTGGTCCAGCAGCGCACCAACACCTTTGCAGCCATTGTGCTACATGCTGGGTGTTTGGTGTGCTCCTGTACCTTTAAGGAGGGGTGGCTCCCCTTCAGTCCACCTGCCCTCATCTAACCATCAGAATGCATGTGCCTCCATTGTGGGGACACTCATAGTTAGTGTAGGACCACAGATTCCAGGGGGCCTTGGCGTGGCTCTGTGGCTCACGCATGCGTTTGCAAATGCGTGCGGACAAACCCCTGTTTTTAACGCATACTGTTAGACAGGTTAATTGGTTGTCTGCGAGCTGGTCGGTAAGTAGGCTTGGTTTTTCCTGGGCATTCCCCAGGCTTTGTTGTTACCCGTTTCAGCCCTCCAATGCTGCTTACTGCGATAGCCAGCTATAGATGGGGGCGGTGGACATGTTTGGTTTTCACCTATGGTGCTTGTATTGGTTCAGCAGCGCACCAACACCTTTGCAGCCATTGTGCTACATGCTGGGTGTTTGGTGTGCTCCTGTAACTTTAAACTTTAACCACTTAAGCCCCGGACCATTTTGTAGCTAAAGGACCAGAGGTGTTTTCAGAATTTGGCACTGCGCTGCTTTAACTGGAAATTGTGCGGACACGCAATGTTGTACCCAAACAAAACTTGCGTCCTTTTCTTCCCACAAATAGAGCTTTCTTTTAATGGTATTTGATTGCCTCTGCGATTTTTATTTTTTGCGATATAAACGGAAAAAGACTGAAAATTTTGAAAAAAAATGATATTTTCTACTTTTTGTTATAAGAAAAATTTAATAAACTCAATTTTAGTCATACATTTAGGCCAAAATCTATTCAGTCACATGTCTTTAGTAAAAAAAATGTCAATAAGCGTATATTTATTGGTTTGCGCAAAAGTTATAGCGTCTACAAACTAGGGTACATTTTCTGGAATTTACACAGCTTTTAATTTATGACTGCCTATCTCATTTCTTGAGGTGCTAAAATGGCAGGGCAGTACAAACCCCCCCCCCCCCCCAAATGACCCCATTTTGGAAAGTAGACATCCCAAGGAAATTGCTGAGGGGCATGTTGAGCCCATTGAATTTTTTTTTTTTGTCTCAAGTGATTGAATAATGACTAAAAAAAAAAAAAAAATTACAAAAAGTTGTCACCAAATGATATATTGCTCACACATGCCATTGTTAGATGTGGAATTGCACCCCAAAATAAATTTTGCTGCTTCTCCTGAGTACGGGCCCCCAAAAACCAAGCACCGCCTTCAGGATTTCTAAGGGCGCAAATTTTTGATTTCACTCCTCACTACCTATCACAGTTTCGAAGGCCATAAAATGCCAAAATAGCACAACCCCCCCCCCAAATGACCCCATTTTAGGAAGTAAACACCCCAAGGAAATTGCTGAGAGGCATGTTGAGCCCATTGAATATTTTTTTTTTGTCCCAAGTGATTGAATAATGACAAAAAAAAAAATTACAAAAAGTTGTCACTAAATGATATATTGCTCACACATGCCATGGTTATATATGAAATTGCACCCCAAATACATTTTGCTGCTTCTCCTGAGTACGGGTATACCACATGTGTGGGACTTTTTAGGAGCCTAGCCACGTACGGGACCCCGAAAACCAAGCACCGCCTTCAGGATTTCTAAGGGCACAAATTTTTGATTTCACTCCTCACTACCCATCACAGTTTCGAAGGCCATAAAATGCCAAAATAGCACAAAACCCCCCCAAATGACCCCATTTTGTAAAGTAGACACCCCAAGCTATTTGCTGAGAGGTATGGTGAGTATTTTACAGCTCTCATTTGTTTTTGAAAATGAAGAAAGAAAATATATATATATATTTTTTTAATTTTCAAAACTTTGTGACAAAAAGCGAGATCTGCAAAATACACACCATTCCTCTCAGCAAATAGCTTGGGGTGTCTACTTTCCAAAATGGGGTCATTTGGGGGGGGGGGGGTTTGTGCCATCTGGGCATTCCATGGCCTCCGAAACTGTGATAGGCAGTGAGGGGTGAAATCAAAATTTTACACCCTTAGAAAGCCTGAAGGCGGTGCTTGGTTTTTGGGGTCCCGTACGCGGCTAGGCTCCCAAAAAGACTCACACATGTGGTATCCCCGTACTCAGGAGAAGCAACAGAATGTATTTTGGGGTGTAATTCCACATATGCCCATGGCATGTTTGAGCAATATATCATTTAGTGACAACTTTGTGCAAAAAAAAAAAATATATAAATTGTCTTTTTTCCGCAACTTCTGTCAACATATAAAATATTCAATGGACTCGACATGCCTCTCAGTATATAGCTTGGGGTGTCTACTTTCCAAAATGGGGTCATTTGGGGGGGTTTTGAACTGTCCTGGCATTTTATGCACAACATTAGGAAGCTTACATCCACTCTTCTAACCACTTGAAGACAAAGTCCTTTCTGACACTTTTTGTTTACATGAAAACATATATTTTTTTTGCAAGAAAATTATGTTGAACCCCCAAACATTATATATTTTTTTTAAAGCAAAGGCCCTACAGATTAACCACTTAACGACCGCCCACTGTAATTATACGTCGGCAGAATAGCACGGACAGGCACAATCACGTACCTGTACGTGCCTGCCTTCGTATGGGTGGGGGGTCCAATCGGACCCCCCTCCGGTACAGTGAACGGCCGGGATCGCTTCGGGAGCGATCCGTGATGATGGGGCCGCCATTCAAATCTGGCCGACCCCTCGTGATCGCTCCCGGCGAATCAAATGCTTCCTCTGCCTGTGTAATATTTACACAGGCAGGAGGAAGTGATGTCATCCCTCATGCGGCGCTCACATATACCGAGCGCCGCATGAGAGAAGACACACAGGTTAGTGCACAAACACTACACTAACACCAGCACACATAGGTACATAAATCACCCCCCCCCCAGATCACCCCCCAGTCACAGTGTCACTGATTGCAGTGACCATTTATTTACTGATCACTGCAATCAGTGACATTTGTGACTGTAAAAGTGTCAGGGCAGTTAGTTTTAGGTCCAGTGTAGCCCCCTAACCCCCCCCCAATAAAGGTTTAACCCCTTGATCGCCCCCCAGGTAACCCTTTCACCCCCTAGCACCGCCGTCACTAAGCGATCGTTTTTCTGATTGCTGTCTTAGTGTCGGTGATGCCGATAGGTAGCCAGTTATTTTTATTAGGTTCGCCGCAGGTTTTTATAGCGTCGGGTACCCCCATATATTACCTAATAAAGGTTTAACCCCTTGATCACCCCCCCAGGTAACCCTTTCACCCCATTTTGCCAGTGTCACTAAGCGATCGTTTTTCTGATCGCTGTCTTAGTGTCGGTGATGCCGATAGGTAGCCAGTTATTTTTTTTAGGTTCGCCGCAGGTTTTTATAGCGTCGGGTACCCCCATATATTACCTAATAAAGGTTTAACCCCCTGATTGCCCCTAGTTAACCCTTTCACCAGTGATCACCATATAAGTGTTACGGGTGACGCTGGTTAGTTCGTTTGCTTTTTATAGTGTCAGGGCACCCGCCGTATATAACCCAATAAAGGTTTAACCCCCTGATCGCCCGGCGGGTGATATCAATTAGGTTTTAGCGTCAGAGAGGGTCTGCGTCATGCCCCAGGCAGCGTCAGGTTAGTGCCAGTAACACTAACACCCACGCGTGAAGCATACACCTCCCTTAGTGGTATAGTATCTGAACAGATCAATATCTGATCAGATCTATACTAGCGTCCCCAGCAGTTTAGGGTTCCCAAAAATGCAGTGTTAGCAGGATCAGCCCAGATACCTGCTAGCACCTGCCCCTCCGTCCAGCCCAGGCCACCCAAGTGCAGTATCGATTGATCACTGTCACTTACAAAACACAACACACATAACTGCAGCGTTCGCAGAGACAGGCCTGATCCCTGCGACTCCAGTGCTGTAGGAGGTGATTTCACCACCACAGTTAAAAAAAAAAAGCATATATGCCGAAGCATTGGGGCAGCAGGGGCGGAGGAGCGATTTTGCTCCTAATGCCGCGTACATACGGTCGAAATTCCGACGGAGGCTTGCCCGCCCGTGGAAAAGTCCGACCATGTGTGTGCGGCATAATTTTTGCGGGAGGATGCCCGCATGCTTTGGCATATATAAATGGTGCATATATGCCCATCATTAGAAGTGGGTGAATGAAGGGAGGTATTCTAATGGTGGGCATACCCACCGATCAATCTCTTTTTTCGTTCAGCCAACAGGCTGCATGAAAAAAAAGATTACAATACATGTCCAACAAGGACCAGCAACGTACTGGTATGTTGCTGGACTTTGAATGGTTATACCAGATTGATGCCTGCGGGTTTAGGTATCTTGGTATCATTCTTTTCAGCCAGTGGCCGGCTTTCATGTAAAAGCAATCCTAGTGGCTAATTAGCCTCTGGACTGCTTTTACAAGCAGTGGGAGGGAATGTCCCCCCCCCCCGGATATAAAAAGCGCCATTGGGAAATTGGAAAAGCATTTTATCACACCGATCTTGGTGTGGTCAGATGCTTTGAGGGCAGAGGAAAGATCTAGGGTCTAATAGACCCCAGTTTTTGTAAAAAAAAAGAGTACCTGTCACTACCTATTGCTATCATAGGGGATATTTACATTCCCTGAGATAACAATAAAAATGATAAAAAAAAAAAAAAAAAAATTTTTTGGAAGGAACAGTTTAAAAATAAAATAAAAAAGCAAAATTAATAAAAAAAAAAAAAAAAAAAAAAAAAAAAAAAGCACCCCTGTCCTGCCCTGCTCTTGCGCAATGGCGAACGCAAGCGTCGGTCTGGCGTCATATGTAAACAGCAATTGCACCATGCATGTGAGGTATCACCGTGAAGGTCAGATCGAGGGCAGTCATTTTAGCAGTAGACCTCCTCTGTAAATCTAACGTGGTAACCTGTAAAGGCTTTTAAAAATGTATGTAGTTTGTCGCCAATGCGCGTTCGTGCGAAATTTTAAAGCAGGTCGTGTTTGGTATCTATGTACTCGGCCTAAGATCATCTTTTTTATTTCATCAAACATTTGGGCAATATAGTGTGTTTTAGTGCATTAAAATAAAAAATAAAAAAAGTGTATTTTTTCCCCAAAAAATGCGTTTGAAAAATCGCTGCGCAAATACTGTGTGGGAAAAAAAATGCAACACCCACCATTTTAATCTGTAGGGCCTTTGCTTTAAAAAAATATATAATGTTTGGGGGTTCAACATAATTTTCTTGCAACAAAAAAAAAAATGTTTTCATGTAAACAAAAAGTGTCAGAAAGGGCTTTGTCTTCAAGTGGTTAGAAGAGTGGATGTAAGCTTCCTAATGTTGTGTATAAAATGCCAGGACAGTTCAAACCCCCCCCCCCCCAATGACCCCATTTTGGAAAGTAGACACCCCAAGCTATATACTGAGAGGCATGTTGAGTCCATTGAATATTTTATATGTTGACACAAGTTGCGGAAAAAAGACAATTTATTTTTTATTTTATTTTTTTTGCACAAAGTTGTCACTAAATTATATATTGCTCAAACATGCCATGGGCATATGTGGAATTACACCCCAAAATACATTCTGTTGCTTCTCCTGAGTACGGGGATACCACATGTGTGAGACTTTTTGGGAGCCTATCCGCGTACAGGACCCCGAAAACCAAGCACCGCCTTCAGGCTTTCTAAGGGTGTAAATTTTTGATTTCACTCCTCACTGCCTATCACAGTTTCGGAGGCCATGGAATGCCCAGATGGCACAAAACCCCCCCAAATGACCCCATTTTGGAAAGTAGACACCCCAAGCTATTTGCTGAGAGGTATGGTGAGTATTTTGCAGATCTCGCTTTTTGTCACAAAGTTTTGAAAATTGAAAAAAATAAATAAAAAAATAAATATTTTCTTTCTTCATTTTCAAAAACAAATGAGAGCTGTAAAATACTCACCATGCCTCTCAGCAAATAGCTTGGGGTGTCTACTTTCCAAAATGGGGTCATTTGGGGGGGTTTGTGCTATTTTGGCATTTTATGGCCTTCGAAACTGTGATAGGTAGTGAGGAGTGAAATCAAAAATTTGCGCCCTTAGAAATCCTGAAGGCGGTGCTTGGTTTTAAAATATTCAATGGGCTCAACATGCCTCTCAGCAATTTCCTTAGGATGTCTACTTTCCAAAATGGGGTCATTGGGGGGGGTTTTGTACTGCCCTGCCATTTTAGCACCTCAAGAAATGAGATAGGCAGTCATAAATTAAAAGCTGTGTACATTCCAGAAAATGTACCCTAGTTTGTAGACGCTATAACTTTTGCGCAAACCAATAAATATACGCCTATTGACTTTTTTTTTACTAAAGACATGTGGCTGAATACATTTTGGCCTAAATGTATGACTAAAATTGAGTTTATTCGATTTTTCTTATAACAAAAAGTGGAAAATATAATTTTTCAAAATTTTCAGTCTTTTTCCGTTTATATCGCAAAAAATCAAAATTGCAGAGGCAATCAAATACCATTAAAAGAAAGCTCTATTTGTGGGAAGAAAAGGACGCAAATTTCGTTTGGGTACAACATTGCATGTCCGCACAATTTCCAGTTAAAGCAGCGCAGTGCCAAATTCTGAAAACACCTCTGGTCCTTTAGCTACAAAATGGTTCGGGGCTTAAGTGGTTAAAATGGTGGGTGTTGCATTTTTTTTTCCACACAGTATTTGCGCAGCGATTTTTCAAATGCATTTTTTGGGGAAAAAAATAGGATTTTTGTACTCACCGTAAAATCCATTTCTCTGACGTGCATGGACTGACGCAGCTGGATACTGTAAACGTGTGGGTATATGTCCCTGCTCGCAGGAGAAGATCTAGGCAGAATGTTAGATGTTAAAACATTCTAGAACAAACCAGAGCTGAACAGCCCCGCCCAGGGGGGCGGTCCCTCCGGACATTACCCTCCCACCTGCAGCTAGCAGACCTCAGTTCGTAACAAAGCAGTACAAACCTTAAAAGGAAGGGTGGGTGCTGTGTCAGTCCATGGACGTCAGAGAAATGGATTTTACGGTGAGTACAAAAATCCTATTTTCTCTTATCGTCCATGGACTGACACAGCTGGATACGGTAAACGTGTGGGACGTCCCAAAGCAGTATCAGAAGGGTGGGAGCGGTAGCAAAGGAACAACCAAAACTTCACTCCAAACAAGCAGAGCTCCTCAACGGAGGAGTTGCGACATTAAACAGCGGCCTGCAATGCTTTGCGGCCGAAGGGAGCATCCGAAGATGCAGCCACATCAACCTTATAAAATCTTGAAAAGGTATGAACGGACGACCAGGTCGTCGCCTTGCACACTTGTGCAACCGACGCTTTATGTCGGAAGGCCCGGGAAGCACCAATTGCCTTGGTGGAATGCGCCGCAACCGGAAAGGGAGGCGCCCGCCCCTTAAGGGCATAGGCCTGTATGACGGTCTGCCTGATCCACCTAAAGACGGTGGCAGACGACACCACTCGGCCCTGTTTTGGACCAGACACAGATTTCCGAATGGAAACAGTAGCAGACAGGTACACTCGTAAGGCTTGTACCCATCTTAATGTATGAAGCGCAAACTCTCAGGGATGCGATGGGTGAGGACACAAGGATGGAAGAACAATGTCCTTCTTAAGGTGAAAGGCCAAGACCATCCTTAGAAAAGAAGGATGGTCGTGGGCGCAACACCAACATATCCTTATGGAGGACCAAGTAAGGCGACTTGCCGGACAAGGCTGCCAACTCAGACACCCGTCTAACCGAAGCAATGGCCACTAAGGCCAACTTCCGGGACAAGGTCAAGAGAGGAATCTCTCTGATATTCTCAAAGGGATGTTCTTGGAGAACCGAGATGCATCAAAATCAGATCCCAAGTAGGGAGAGGAGGCTTGACAGGGGGGATTACAAGGCGAACCCCCTGCACAAAAGGTGCTAATCAAGGAATGGCCCGGTAGCGGTCGTTGAAAAAGACAGCCCGGGCCGAAATCCGACCCTCAAAAAAGGTATGCAAGGCCAGCTTTTGGGTCACACCACGCTGTAAGAACAGCAAAATCCTGGGAACGGAAAACATCCGAGGATGCCACTCAAGTTCCTCGCACATAGCGATGTAAGCCTTCCAGGTACGGTGAGATATCTTTCTGGAGGAAGATTCCCGTGTCAACAACATAGAAGAGATGACCGAATACGAGAGAACTCGGTCCTTCAGCACCTGGCTTTAAACAGCCATGCCATTAAAGCCAAGGACTGTAAAGCAGGATGAAGTATGGGATCATGAGACAGAAGTTCCACCCCAATAGGCCGTCGCCAGGAATGTCTGCGACTAGCCGAAGTAGATCGGCGTACCAATGTCGCCGTTCCGGAGCACTGGAATGGCCTCAGCCCCTACTCTGCGAAGCCGGCGAGGCAACAACAGTAGCGGAGGGTAAGCATATATCAGGTGATACTGCCCCCACGGGCTTCCAATGCGTCCGACGCGTCCGCCCAGGGGTCCCTGGACCCGACCACGATCTTGCCACCTTGCGAGTTAGTCGAGAGGCCACAAGGTCCACTTCCGGTGCCCCACCTCCGGTAAGGAAGGTGGAAACACCTCCGGATGCAAGGACCCTTTGCCTGCAATGCACACGGCCGACAGGACCGTCTTGCAACGAGATGTATGAAAATCCCAAAAAGACTCCGCAATGTATCGGAGAAGAGAGGCCCCAGTGTACAGGGTGCCTCAAATGTTGGCCAATAAAGGCAACTTGACGGAACTTCCCTAGAAACTCGGTCAGAGGACTAGTACCTCAGCCTCCACAGGTGGCGCAAACCCACCCCGGGCACAGAGACCCTAAAGGCTAAAGCAGTTGTAGTGCACCTGCTAGACGACTGATGGATGAAACAGAGGCTTTTGCCCAGTCATTGAGCTATAAAAAAATGCCAGAGACGCAGCCACTAACGGGCGTAACGCTAACCCCAACCTGGCGAACACAGTCCAAGCCAGCGCTTCTGATCACCACTGAAAGCAGGTGGAAAGTGATACCCTTGAAACCAGGGATCCTTGTGACAATGCTCCATCCAGCAGCTACCCATGGATAGGTGCCGATTGTGCAAACACATAGTTTATACTATGTATTGCGTCAAAACGCACAAATGGAGAGTGTGGGAGGAAACCCACCCAGCCACAAAGAGCATAATACCACCACATACGGCGTATGTAGTTTAGCATTTGTGGATAAACCTATTAAACACGTATATACTGTGCCAGCGACGAAGGCGCACACATCATCGGGGCCTCGACGTAAACCAGCCATGCAGATTGCGTACACAACCGTGTAGGTATGTTAGCCTGCGAATAAACAAATTGCACATGTTTATACTGTGCATAGCGCTGAGAATGCGCACACCATTGGAACGCAGGGGAGAAACCTGAGCACCCGGATGAAACCCATGCAGACTGCATGCGCATACCGTGTATGGTATTATAGTATGTGTGCTAAACATTTTGCACAAGCCCATGTGTGCATAGCACCGAAGGCGCGCACACTGTTGGTGCGTGGGAGGAACCGAAGTACCCCACGCATACTCAGAGAATGCAATACCTACAGCTACTGTAAATGTATTTAGTGTAGTGTATAGACATAATGTGTATGTTTACACCGTGTATTGCACCAAAGGCATGCATGTCATGTAGCGTGGGCGGAAACCCACGCAGACTGCATACGCATACCGTGTAGGTATTATAGTGTGTGTGCTAAACATTTTGCACAAGCTCATGTGTGCATAGCACCGAAGGCGCGCACACCGTTGGCGCGTGGGAGGTACTGAAGTACCCCACGCATACTCAGAGAATGCAATACCTACAACTACTGTGAATGTATTTAGTGTAGTGTATAAACATAATGTGTATGTTTACATTGTGTATTGCACCAAAGACATGCATGTCATGTAGCGTGGGCGGAAACCCACGCAGAGTGCAAAGACATACCGGGTAGGTATGTTAGTATGTGGATATCCAATCGCACAAATTTAGACTGTGCATAGCGCCGAAGCGCCCATACCAATGGAGTGTGGGAGGAAACCGGAGTACCCGAAGGAAAACCACACAGACTGCCTACACATACCGTGTAGGTATTATAGCATGCGTGATAAACATTGAACATGTTTAACTGTGCAGAAGGCCAAAGGCGCACATACCGTCAGCGTGTGGGAGGAAACCGGAACACTCGGAAGAACTCCACGCAGACAGCACACAGATACTGTGTAGGAATGATAGCATGTGAATCAACATATTGCACATGTTTATGCTGTGCATTTCCATTGGAGCGTGGGGGGAAACCGGAGTACCCGGAGGAACCCCACGCAAACAGTATACCCATACTGTAAACATGTATAATATGTGCAATAAACATATTGAACATGTCTATACTGTGCAGAGAGCTGAAGCGCACATACCATGAGAGTGCGGGAGGACACCGGAGCCCCCGCCAACCCAGAGAGTATAATACATACATATACTGTGAATGTATCTGGAGTCGTGCATAAAATAGGATTTTTTACTCACCGTAAAATCCTTTTCTCTGAGTCCATGGACCGACACAGCTTCTCTATTGACAAAGTGGGTATTATCCGTTAATTAGGAGTGACTAGGCAGAAAAACTTGTAAAAAGTGTTGCATCACACCTTCTACAGTACCGCCCAGGGGGCGGACCCTCTGGGTATACCCTCTCAGTCTGCATCTTCGCAGATCAGTTCGTCAAAAAGCAGTACAAACTTAAAAGGAGGGGTGGGTGCTGTGTCGGTCCATGGACTCAGAGAAAAGGATTTTACGGTGAGTAAAAAATCCTATTTACTCTTTCGTCCATGGACCGACACAGCTTCTCTATTGACAAAGTGGGACGTCCCAAAGCAGTGTCAGAGAAAAAACGAGGGGTGGTAACAGCATAAAAATAAACTTCACCCCAAACACAAAACAGCACTCCTCCAACGGAGGAGCTGCAACTCTAAACAGCCACTTGTAAAACCTTGCGGCCGAAAGAGGCATCCGAAGATGCACCTATATCAATTTTGTAGAATTTTGTGAAAGTGTGAGCGGACGACCAAGTCGCCGCTGTACATAATTGGGAAACAGACGCTTGATGTCGGAAAGCCCAAGAGGCACCTATTGCCCTTGTCGAATGCGCGGTGACAGGAAAGGGGGGCGCCTGACCCTTTAAGGCGTAAGCCTGGATTACTATCTGTCGGATCCACCTAGAGATGGTGGCCGATGAGACTGCTTGGCCCTTCTTGGGACCAGCCACCGAAACAAACAGTGAGTCTGACTTCCGGAACAGGGAAGTAGCAGATAGGTATACTCTCAAAGCTCGGACAACGTCCAAGGAATGCAACGCCGACTCCTTAGGATTCGACGGCTGAGGACACAAGGATGGAAGTACAATGTCTTCGTTGAGATGAAAAGCCGAAACGACTTTCGGAAGAAAGGAAGGCTGCGGCCGCAGCACCACCTTATCCTTGTGGAAAATCAAATAGGGAGCCTTGCAGGACAAGGCTGCCAGCTCAGAGACTCGTCTAACTGACGTAACAGCCACCAAAAAGACCACTTTCTGAGAAAGTGTCAACAGGGGAATATCTCTAATATTCTCAAACGGTGCCTTCTGAAGCACCGAGAGGACCAGGTTCAAGTCCCACGGAGGTAACGGGGGACGGACCAGAGGGGCCACCTGTCGGACCCCCTGCACAAATGTACTCACGAGAGAGTGAGTCGCCAGGGGTCGCTGAAAAAAGACAGCCAGGGCAGATATCTGTCCCTTAAATCGTACTTAGGGCAAGCCCTTGGTCCACCCCATGCTGTAAAAACAGCAGGATTCTGGAAACCAAATAGGTACGCGGATGCCATTTCATTTCCTCACACCTGGAGATGTAGGCCCTCCAAGTGCGGTGATAGACCTTCCTAGAGGACGGTTTTCGAGCACTTCTCATAGTAGAGATTACTGAGTCTGACAGGCCCCGGTCTCTCAGTACCTGGTTCTCAACAGCCATGCCGTTAAAGCCAATGACTGTAAAGCAGGATGGAATATGGGACCTTGCGATAGCAGGTCCTTCCGTAGTGGTAGTCGCCAGGGGACGTCTGCTACCAGACGTACTAGATCGTCGTTCCAAGGACGCTGAGGCCAATCTGGAGCAATTAGGATCATTGGAATTCCCTCTGCCTCCACTCTGCGGAGCAGAAGAGGAAGAAGCCTTAAGGGAGGGAAGGCATAGATTAGCCGATACTGACCCCACGATGCTACCAACGCGTCCGTTGCGTCTGCCCATGGGTCTCTTGACCGGGCCACAAATCTCAATACCTTCCGATTGAGTCGGGAAGCCAGAAGATCTACGTCTGGTGTGCCCTATCTTTGGCAGAGGAGTTGGAACACCTCCGGGTGTAAGGACCATTCTCCCTGGTCCAGCATCTGGCGGCTCAGGTAGTCCGCCTGCCAGTTTTCTACACCCGGAATGTACACGGCCGACAGTGCCGGTACGCTCCTCTCTGCCCACTTCAGGATGCGAGCGATCTCCGATGCTGCAGCTGAGCTTCTTGTTCCTCCTTGATGATTGACATATGCCACTGCTGTGGCGTTGTCTGACTGGTTTCTGACTGGACGCCCTTGCAGTCTCTGAGACCATTTGAAGAGGCACAGCTTGATCGCCCGGATCTCCAGGACATTGATCGGCAGGAGGGCTTCCTCTGGGGTCCAGCGACCCTGCGCCGACTGGACACCCCAGACTCCCCCCCAACCTGTAAGGCTGGCGTCCGTCGTGATCACTATCCAGTAAACCGGAAGAAATGACTTCCCGGCCATTATAGCCGGTGCTGTCAGCCACCATACCAGGGATCTCCTGACTATGTGGCTCACTCGGATTTGATAATCCAGAGATGATGGACATCTGTTCCATCTGGACAGAACTTCCTTCTGTAACACTCGAGTGTGGTATTGAGCATATGGAACCGCCTCGAAGGAGGCTACCCTGAGGCCCAACACTCGCATGCAAAAAACGGAGTGACGACCAATTCCTGGAAGTCAGCTGCCGTACTGCAGCCCGGAGGGTCTGCAACTTCTCCACAGGGAGGAATACCTTTTCCTCTGAAGAATCCAGAATCAACCCCAGGTACCCTAGGCGTTGAGTGGGCACCAATACTGACTTTTGCGTGTTTAGTATCCAACCACAGTCTCGAAGAGTCTGACAGGTAATGGACACGCTTACCTCTAATTCTGAGCTTGAAGGGGCCTTCAGCAGAAGGTCGTATAAGTAGCCTGTGATAGCGATACCCCGCTGTCTTAGAAGTGCCAGAATCGGAGCGAGCACCTTGGTGAACGTCCTGGGTGCTGAGGCAAGGCCCAACGGGAGGGCCACAAACTGGTAGTGGTCCTTCCCGATAGCAAATCGCAGAAACCTCTGGTGTCTGGAGTATATGGGGACATGCAGGTATGCGTCCTTGATGTCCAAGGAGGCCAGAAAGTCCCCCGGATGGAGAGCCGTGACTACAAATCGAACCGACTCCATCCGAAAACTTTGTACCTTCACAAAGCAATTGAGGGCTCTGAGATCCAAGCTTGGACGAACCCCCTCCTTCTTCGGCACAATGAACAGATTTGAGTAAAAACCCCGTTCCAGTTCTGGAACTGGAATAACTACCCCGCGTTCCAGTAGACCCTGGACCGCCCCATACAGGGCCTCCCGACGGGTCGGTAGTAGCTGGAGATTGGAGGTGTTGAATCTGTCCGGTGGACAAGAGAGAAACTCTATCTTGTCGCCTGAGGAGATTACTTCGCAAACCCACCTGTCGGAGATTAGTGCTGTCCACTGAGTCGCGAATTTTCGAAGACGTCTCCCCACCCGAGAGCTGGGTGGGGGTGGACCTTCATGCGGACGCAAATTTGTCCGCAGGCTTATTGGGTATGCGGGACCAGGGACACTTTTGTCCTTGGGCAGGCGCATTATCGGCCTGGGGTCTTTTCCCTGTCGCCCTAGGGGGACGAAAAAACCACTTGTGTGCAGTAAAGGAGGGCCCTTGCCCTTGGCGTGGCCCCCACCCTTGCTAATTTGGGGAAGCAAAGTGCTTTTACTTCCTGTGGCATCCTTGATAATGTCATCCAGAGAAGCCCCAAAAAGTCTGTCGCCCTTAAAAGGCAGATCCAACAGGGCTTTCTTGGAAGTCTGGTCCGCAGACCAGCCTTTTAGCCAGATCAGGCGGCGTATTGCTACTGCATAAACCGAAGTTTTAGACAGCAGGGGAATAGTATTCATGTCTGACTCGCAGACAAACCTAAGGCCCTGGACCAACAGGTCGGCCAATGTTATCTCATCAGGAGGAGCATCTCGCTCCTTAACCCCTGGAGTAGCAATCTTGCCCATTCAGTAAGTGTGTGAGACACTAGGGCCCCCGCCAATGCCGGGCGTACTGCCGAGCCTACCACTGAGTATAGGTAGCAAGCGAGTGCTTCAGCCTTCTTATCCACAGGGTCCTAGAAAACAGGAGCCCCTTCTACAGGAATTGTGGTGGCTCTATTAAGTCTGGACACCGGAGGGTCCACTATAGGGGGAGAGGTCCATTTCTTCAGAAAACTCTCCTCAAAAGGGGTACCGTACCGCAAACCTCTTTGGGGCTGTAAAGACCCTCAGTGGGTTCTCCCATTCCTTGTATAAGAGTTTATCAAAAGACACACAAGGAAACACCTTAGCAGTGCGGGCAGGTCTATGAAACCCAAGTGGACCGGAGTCTCTGCTGCTTCTGCAGTATTTTCCAATTTTAGCATATCCCGCACTGCAGTAATAAGGTCAGATACCAAAGCCGTCTCGCGTACTGACCTGGACTTTGAGTCATTCTCACTGTCCGGTCACGGTCTGCAGTCTCTGATGCGTCAGAATCTGGGCCCCGAGCCGTAGCTGGACCTGGTTCTGCACCAGAATTATCCCCAGAAGCTTGCAGGGGATGGGGCGTTTACTACCCCCTGTATTCCCGTGTGATGCTTCCACCCTGGCAGCAAACGCCTCTAGGATTGCAGTCATAGCGTTCATAGACACCTCAGGGGCACCAGCTGCTAAATCTGGTGTTTCAGGGGAGAAGACATCTGGCTCAGATGCCATGCTGACCACACGCTGACACTCACAGGGCTCCAGGCAAGATATCAATAGGCCACCCTCCTGTGCTGCAGAGAGGCCGGGTCACCCAGAGGACTCACCACCCTGGATAGGTACTGCTATGCTGCGCCTGTGATGCTGTTCCCCTCCTGCTGTGTCAGTCTGCTTCTTTTATCAGCACTTCCTGTGTGAATTTTCGCGCCAGTGTAATGCACCCTAGAGGCCAGAGGCTCTCGAAAAATGGTTGCCAAAAACGTCTGTATGGAAGATAATGTGGGCTCTAAGAAAATGGCCGCCGACAGAAGATAGAGGTCAAGCAGCCATAGCCCACAAAAAGATGGCCGCCGAACGGCAATATCTGCATACAGGGTGGACAAACATGGCCGCCGATCAGCTGATAGGGGCCAGTGGGTGTGGCCGAACCACAGGAAGATGGCCGCCGGGCAGTCACAAGAGGTCAAACTTGGCATGGACCACCTCAAAATGGCCGCCGACAGCATGGAGGAGGAAGGACACAAACACAGGTAAGAAAAAATTACATTTCTTTTAAATGTTAGTTACAGCCAGCCCCGCTCCAGTGGGACCCCCTAGGTGACCCCCAGCACCCAGCAACCTTTAGCTAGAAGCCCAGGTAGGAGGGAAAGGCAGGGAGAGAGGGAAGAAAGGGGCCACAACCACTTACTTGATCTCTCCAGGAATGTCCAGCTAAATCACCCAGCCGAGGCAGGGGAGTTTTACTTACCTATCCTGCATGTATTCTGCTGGAAGACATTCCAAACAGATCATCGTCCGCGCACGGAAGGTGACTGTTGGCCAGGCATGCTGTGATTGGACCCAGAAGGGACGATCATATGTATGCCCTGGAGCATAACGCTCACCGGACAGGCTGCTGCGACTCGGCCGTAAGGTCAGCCGAAGCTGAGCGGTCCGATGCAAGCCTTGGAGCGTAAGCTCACCGGCCAGGCTGCTGCGACTCGGCCGTAAGGTCAGCCGAAGCTGAGCGGTCCGATGCAGGCCCTGGAGCGTAAGCTCACCGGCCACCCGTGGAGCGACGGGCATGTCGTGGAAAACCCAGCGCGTAGCTAGGGTCGGCACACGCTCGATGGCCGAAACTGGGGAGACTACAAGGATCAAGGATCCAGCCTGTCACCCAGTCGGCAGTTGATCAAAGATCGCAGGAAACAACAAATGTAGCAAAAAAAATAAATATATATATATATATATATCTTTTTTCCCCGGACCAATGGGCCCGAAGGGAGCCATGTCCTACTCCTTGCTAGACAGAAAAAAACTGATCTGCGAAGATGCAGACTGAGAGGGTATACCCAGAGGGTCCGCCCCCTGGGCGGTACTGTAGAAGGTGTGATGCAACACTTTTTACAAGTTTTTCTGCCTAGTCACTCCTAATTAACGGATAATACCCACTTTGTCAATAGAGAAGCTGTGTCGGTCCATGGACGAAAGAGTAACATATTTTGTACGTTTATATCCTGTATGGCACTGAAACACAGCATTGGAACGTGGGGACAGCCACGCAGACACAGAGACCAATAACACATACATACACTGTGAATGTATGCAGTGTAGAGGTATAGGATGAGTTAAATTATGGCGCAGAGGCGCATAATCTTCTCTGTATCATTCCAACCTGCTTGACTGTGCTGCCGAAGCAGCATGCAGGTAACAGGTAACCTCTGATCCTCAGACCGTGTGTCTGTCAGAGCTCAAATCATTCCCCAGGAAATGGCGGGAAATGTTACCTCAGGTATAACACATAAGGCTCACAGGGACTACAGACATAAATTAATAAGATGCATTTCTCATGCGAAACATGTCGGGTACATGGACTTGCCTATAGCTACGCTTTTTATATTTTATTTTTTATTTTATTTGATTCCAAACTTTGCTTGTACAAGCCTCTGCATGGAAGCCTGTTTTCCTTTTTTTATATTTCGTTTTTCATACACCCATGTGTGTTTTGTGACTTTTTGTTTCAATAAACAAAGTCTTTTTTAATTATCATCTGATCCTGCACTATGTGGAGCTTCCCTCTTTTTTTCTATGGTCATTACCACAATCCTTGATGCACTATTATCCTTGGCGCTTCATATCACCACCGTGGAAAGATCCGGCCGGAGATTCGGTGTCCCTGCATCTATCGATTGGTGAGGACGGTTCCTGAGGATTTTACATCTACACCTTTGCCTGATTGACCCACCACCGCTGGTGTGTGTGTCCACACATAGGGGTAAGAGTATCCATTGCTTTTTCCCCATTTCTGGTGTTGGAATCACGTCCCCGGGTGTTGCAGTTTTATGTATACATATATTCTACACGAATTTGAAGTCGCCATGGATATACCGGTTTTTGATTGACTGCAATTATTCTCAGTTTATCTACTGAGCATTTCATTGGACTTGGCTGTCAGCCACTTCACTTTATAGAACTTTTATATATGAGTTTTCATTTTTCACAATTGCTTGGTATTTATATATATTTTGGGGTCACTCCCTCCTTTTGTATTGAATAGTTAGTTCAATTATCATAAGCCCAGATTTACCTTTATATCTGTGTTTTCACATAGTATCTTGGCGCTGCATTTTTTATTTTCTATAAATTAATAAAGTCCTCCCTCATCCATGCTGCTCTTGAGGCAGCGTGTGAGGAAAACAGTGAGGAAACTGTGTAAAAGAAAAGCTTGTCACAGCAATTCCAGCCTGAGAGTGTTTCTCACATCAATGAGATCACTTACAAGCGCCCTGTCATTCACTGACACAGAACTGGAGTCTTCCTCACAAGGGAATGTCCTGTTCATAAACATTAAATATTCAGAGGTCGGGTCCTGAGCATAGTAGCTAGGCCCATATCTGACTCAGAGCACCCCTTCAGTAAAGATTTTTGTGGGGGGAGGGGGCTTATAGCTCCTTTTGCTCGCACACCGCTTCCATTCTGACAGGAATTATTCCGGGACTGCTGACAACTGGTCCATAAGGACCGCAGGTGCAGGAAACATATGAACATGTTTAACTGTGCAGCACTGCCAGTTGCCCTAGGCAAGTGTGGAGAGCAGGTGTATCAGACTCCATAACGCCACCCTCTGAGACCTTATACACTATACAGTGAATATACAGTCCACCCACTGGCTACGCTGAGGAGGGGATACCCGGGAGGACCCACCAACCCTTAAGGACCGCTCAGTCTGTGAGGAGATTGTGAGGGGATTCGCGCCGCCGCCAGAAATAAATGCGCGGCGGCCACAAGAAAATGGCCGCTGGCCGCAGCTATAACTGCGCCACTGAACGCCAAGGTGGCCACCGAGCGTGAAATTCAAAGCTCTAATGCGCGCCAATGGCGCACGCAATAATCACCTCACACACCAGAAAAAACTGCAGACATGAGCGCCCAGCCAGGCCAGAGTGACCCCCCAAGCACCCCACAGCACAGCACCAGTACAGGGTGCAGAGAGCAGCATAACAGGGGGGAGACAGGGAGAAACCCCCACACACAGAAACACAGCCAGCATGTACTCACCTGCAGTAGGAGAGACTACTTACCCGTCCTTTTCAGGGACCCACTGGCTTGTTTCAGACAGACCTATCACAGTGTCGTACTGTGTAGCTGTCGGCCTGGTCCACCGCGAGAGATACAGTCAGTCAAGTACTGCTCAATCTTGAGAGGACCGCGGGAGCATGAAAGCAACCCGGCCACCCCTGGAGTCATGGGGTATGTCGTGAACTGAATCTCACGCACACAAGGCGAGGATCAGCAGCCTCGATGGTCGGACAGGGAAGACTACGAGGATACCAGTGTACCCAACCTGTTGCCCAGCCGACAGTTGATTGAAGGTCTCAAAAATAAAATAATAAAATTCCCAAAGGAATAAAATTTAAAAGTAAAATCTTCCAGGAGACTGGCTCCTGAGAGAGCCACGTCTTCTCCTTCTGCTAGGCAGAAAAAAACTGAGGTCTGCTAGCTGCAGGTGGGAGGGTAATGTCCGGAGGGACCGCCCCCTGGGCGGGGCTGTTCAGCTCTGGTTTGTTCTAGAATGTTTTAACATCTAACATTCTGCCTAGATCTTCTCCTGCGAGCAGGGACATATACCCACACGTTTACAGTATCCAGCTGTGTCAGTCCATGGACGATAAGAGAAATACACTTTTTTTAATTTTAATGCACTAAAACACACTATATTGCCCAAATGTTTGATGAAATAAAAAAGATGATCTTAGGCCGAGTACATAGATACCAAACACGACATGCTTTAAAATTTCGCACAAACGCTCATTGGCGACAAACTACATACATTTTTAAAAGCCTTTAAAAGCCTTTACAGGTTACCACGTTAGATTTACAGAGGAGGTCTACTGCTAAAATGACTGCCCTCGATCTGACCTTTGCGGTGATACCTCACATGCATGGTGCAATTGCTGTTTACATATGACGCCAGACCGACGCTTGCGTTCGCCATTGCACAAGAGCAGGGCAGGACAGGGGTGCTTTTTTTTTTTTTTTTTTTATTATTAATTTTGCTTTTTTATTTAATTTTTAAATTGTTCCTTCCATATTTATTTTTATTTTTTTATCATTTTTATTGTTATCTCAGGGAATGTAAATATCCCCTATGATAGCAATAGGTAGTGACAGGTACTCTTTTTTTGAAAAAACTGGGGTCTATTAGACCCTAGATCTTTCCTCTGCCCTCAAAGCATCTGACCACACCAAGATCGGTGTGATAAAATGCTTTTCCAATTTCCCAATGGCGCTTTTTATATCCGGGGGGGGGGACATTCCCTCCCACTGCTTGTAAAAGCAGTCCAGAGGCTAATTAGCCACTAGGATTGCTTTTAGATGAAAGCCGGCCGCTGGCTGAAAAGAATGATACCAAGATACCTAAACCCGCAGGCATCAATCTGGTATAACCATTCAAAGTCCAGCAACATACCAATACATTGCTGGTCCTTGTTGGACATGTATTGTAATCTTTTTTTTTCATGCAGCCTGTTGGCTGAACGAAAAAAGAGATTGATCGGTGGGTATGCCCACCATTAGAATACCGCCCTTCATCCACCCACTTCTAATGATGGGCATACATGCACCATTTATATATGCCGAAGCATGGGGGCATCCTCCCGCAAAAGTTATGCCGCACACACATGGTCGGACTTTTCCACGGGCAAGCCTCCGTCGGAATTTCGACCGTATGTACGCGGCATTAGGAGCAAAATCGCTCCTCCGCCCCTGCTGCCCCAATGCTTCGGCATATATGCTTTTTTTTTTTAACTGTGGTGGTGAAATCACCTCCTACAGCACTGGAGTCGCAGGGATCAGGCCTGTCTCTGCGAACGCTGCAGTTATGTGTGTTGTGTTTTGTAAGTGACAGTGATCGATCGATACTGCACTTGGGTGGCCTGGGCTGGACGGAGGGGCAAAACGCAGGTGCTAGCAGGTATCTGGGCTGATCCCGCTAACACTGCGTTTTTGGGAACCCTAAACTGCTGGGGACGCTAGTATAGATCTGATCAGATCAGATATTGATCTGTTCAGATACTATACCACTAAGGGAGATGTATGCTTCACGCGTGGGTGTGAGCGTTACTGGCACTAACCTGACGCTGCCTGGGGTGTGACGCAGACCCTCTCTGACGCTAAAACCTAATTGATATCACCCGCCGGGCAATCAGGGGGTTAATAGAAAGAAAAAGAAGAAACAGCGCTAGGATTTAAGATTGCCAATAATGCTAACACAAAAATTGCCTCAGTATCGGTTCTGTGCTGCTACTAACCTGAAAACATAATCAGTGAGAACATAATAGAAAAATAAATATAGTAGCGCTAAACTCAAAACTGGATGAGTGGACAAAAATTTTTTTGTCGTGCTTATTCACAACACATAAAGTGCATAAACCTCTATTAGCAAGTGAACTAATAAATAATGGTGAATAAACCTGATAAATATAAATAAATTATTACCAAAATTGATGTAGTAATAACTAACAATGTACATATAAATTAACATAAATAAACAAACATGTATAAAGTGTCTTCCAAATGTGACACCCTAAAACATCAGTTCATGAGTGCAAAAAAAAACAGTTTGAAAGTCCAACTGAGTTCTGTGATGAAAACACCCGTGCACAAAAACAAATTCCAAGTCTCCAACGTGTTGTCTGAAGACAGGAGTGACACCCACCACCACAATCAAGTCAGCTGCTTACCAGAGATAGTTGGTCCCCTCTTACGGAGGACCTAAACCGCATGTAAACAATCCCAGCTAGGTAGTAGTGACTTCTATGGCCACCTCTTCAGTCAGCACTTTCCACAATGAGGGCAGTTTGACCGCAGAAATGACATGCAAGAGAACCAGGGAAGCCTTGCTGGTGTAAAATCTTTGGGTTTATTGGGTAAATAATGGATAAAACACTTACATAAAAGTTGAATAGGTACAGCCTTAAGCCCGAGGTGCCGGCCGGACACCAATGAGCAAACCCGTCCTACGGAGATCGAGCAGTGAGAGGATGACGTCAGCGCGCCGCTCG
The DNA here is from genome assembly GCA_029206835.1 of Rana muscosa. Taxonomy (NCBI): domain Eukaryota; kingdom Metazoa; phylum Chordata; class Amphibia; order Anura; family Ranidae; genus Rana; species Rana muscosa. Next base: position 94,957,150 of record CM055119.1, read on the forward strand.
GCCGCCCTATGCGTTTCGTGATAGGTCACGTCGTCTCGGGGCACGGGCGGCGTGCTGCGTCACCCCCTCTTATAGGAAACAGAAAAAAACAACAAACCTCGTTCTGAGGGGAGGCGCAAGCGCACATCAAATCAAAGAACCAAGCCTCTGTTTGGATGTATTAACAGAGGAAATCCCAGCCCTCAGCACAAGCACCCAATGTTGCGCCAATGGGCAGATGGGAAGATGCTCCGATATTCCGCGCGTGCGCACTCCCCCCAACGAACAAAGGACGGAACACTCCAGTAGCCACTCCCATCGCGGCCCCAATCAATCGCGGAATGACCCCACGACGATAAAGGGAGCAATCGGAAGCGCACCGGAGCGTGACAATACATACTTCACTAAAAATCCATACTAGATGGTAATCTAAAAAATGCTGACTTGCAGCTCTTATCCCAAAGGGGTGGTTAGGGGCATAGCAATGGGGGCTAAATATGCCCCCAGCTTTGCTAATATCTTTATAGCCAAGTGGGAGGAGGATGTCGTTGATGCTTGTCGGAGACCAGAGGTGGTGCTCTGGGCAAGGTACATCGACGATGTCCTCCTCCTATGGGATGGTGGCGAATCAGAATTGCACGAGTTTATGCAGTCCCTTAATGTCAACAATAGAGGTATTGTATTTGCCTTTGAGGCTAGTCAAGAGAGTGTTAGCTTCTTGGACCTCAGCATTTCCATTGTAGGGAACAGTTTCGTTACTACTACATTCTTCAAACAGACGGATAGAAATTCCTATATCCTCCTGGATAGCTGCCACTACGCCCCTTGGCTTAGAGCAGTACCCCGGGGTCAGTTCACCAAACTGCGACGGAATTGTACTGAGGTTGAAGCTTTTGACAGCCAAGCAGCTATTCTTTCCAAAAGGTTCCTTGAAAAGTGATACGACCCTATTGCTATGTCTAAACTGGTGCAAACAACTAGGGAGACTGATAGAGCATCCGTTCTGAGGGATCGAGTAAGAGATGCGAATGGAGGAGGTTATTCACTTCCATTTATCACTACCTTTTCTGCACAACATCAAACGGTTGATACGCAAGCACTGGCATGTGCTAGCGAGTGATCAACTACTAGCACCCATTTTACCTGACAGACCCACAGTTGTCTTTAGAGGAGCATCCTCACTGTCCAATCGGGTTGCTCCAATTGTACAAGATCCTCCACGGGAGAACAGGACGTTTTGGCAAAACCTCACGGGTTATTATAGATGCAAAAAGTGTCAGGTTTGCTCTTTGAATGCCTGTCAAGATAGAAAATTCTGCCAGTTTACATCAACCAGTACAGGCCGAACCTATGAGGTGGAGCCATTCATAACCTGTTCGTCTCAGGGGGTGGTCTACCTTATTCAGTGCCCTTGCGGCCTCCAATATGTGGGGAGGACCAAAAGGGCACTGAAGGTTAGACTTAACGAACATATAGCCAATATTAGAAAGGGTTTCGATAAACATTCTGTATCAAGACATTATGACCTTGAACACAAGAGAAACCCTTCTAATACTTTATTTGTGGCTATTGACAAATATAGACCCCACTGGAGGGGCAGCTTAATAGTGAGGGAGATATCCAAACAGGAGATGGCTTGGGTTTATCGTTTGAAGACTTATGTACCATATGGCTTGAATGTTGACACCGACATCAATGCGTTCATCAACAACTCCTAGGGGGTGTATGCATGGATGTCTATGGATCTTGATATTACCATTTCATTTTGGTCCATGATTCCTTTGATGTCCATTGCCTCTTTCTATATCAAAGAAGATTTTTGCAATGTTTTAATTTTAAGAGTTTTTTAGATTAAACTGACCTACTGGGAGGTCTTGTACAACAAAGTCGGTCATTTTATGTAGCCAGGGCCATCTTTTCCATTGGGCATGCTGGGCAGTTGCCCGGGGGCCACACTTGCCTGGGGGGCCCCACCGGCTGCCCAGCGACCCCAGTAAAAAATGGTGGGAAGCGGCGGGTCAGAACTGTGCATGCGCAGTTTGCGGAAATCGCCGAGAAGATCCGATCCTCCACGAGTGCTGCCTCTGTCTGTCCGCCGATGATGACGTTAGCCACACCCGCCAGACTTGAAAAAAAAAAAGCAGGAGGAGCTGAGGGTGAATGGACAGAGTAGAGTTGTCAGAGCAGACAGCACAGCAGGCTTGAAGCAGAGTGTGGCGGAGTCGGACCCCTGTCGGCAGTGCCGGTTTTCATGAGCCTGTAACCTGCCCAGCCACCAGCCAGTACAGACACAGAGTGCCCTGGTCGGTGTTGTACGGTGAGTGGCTGTCTGGCTGACTGTGCAGCTTGCACAAAGAGATCGGGGGGTGGTCTGTTGCTCTTATGTAAGTGGGAACTCTGATGTAAAGAGAAAGCAGTGGACTCTGATATAAGGTGGTCTCTGGTCACCACAGCCCCCCTTACATCAGCGTTTCCCCTTACATCATGATCTGCAGTGTTCCCTTTCACTGTAAGGGGGAATCCTGCAGACTCTGATGTAAGAGGAAACTCCGTGCTGGCTGGGTTATAGTAACCTAACCTTCATGTCAATGAAGAAATGTTTTTTTTTTTACTTTTGTTTAACTTAAACACATTGCTAATAGCATGATCTATATGTTTATAGTTTAAATACTGACATTTGCACTGTTTGGCACTGAAAACAGTAATTTTAGGTACCTTTTTGCAGTGGCAGTAAAAAATTTGGTTCTGCCAGTAAATGTCATGATTTTTGCCAGTAAAAAATTCTCGTGCGTGATTGTGTAGACAGGGCCCCAGCGCACCGTATTGCCCGGGGGCCTATAATGCTCTTAAGATGACACTGTATGTAGCATACGATTTTATTTGTTTGTCACTCATTGAGTGTTCTTACATTAATCCATTCCTGGCGGAGTGGTTTATCAGCACACACACATTAGATGAGAGGGCGTTTATGCAGGGAGACTTTTCGGGGGTCAGGCTGTAGCAAATTTTTAAGATTGTCTCAGGCTCACTGTTGGATTGGTTGTCCCTAACTTTTCATCCCCCCACACACAACCAACCTAGGTGTGTGTTGGCAGATGTGCGCGACCATTTCAGTTTGGTCGCTTATGTAAATTTAGAGCTTTTTATTCATTTATTGGTTTATTAAAACCATTTATTTACAATTGTGTGGTAGCCAATGGTTACCTGTGCATGTGTGCATAACATGTACTATAAATTATTTAAGGCTGGTATGTATTGCAACATGTTTTTTATAATTTTAAAATTTGTATGTTCTTGCGGCCATTCCACCTTCCCTCAAGGGGGAGGTTTGGTTAACCACCCCTTTGGGATAAGAGCTGCAAGTCAGCATTTTTTTAGATTACCATCTTGTATGGATTTTTAGTGAAGTATGTATTGTCACGCTCCGGTGCGCTTCCGATTACTCCCTTTATCGTCGTGGGGTCATTCCACGATTGATTGGGGCCACGATGGGAGTGGCTACTGGAGTGTTCCGTCCTTTGTTCGTTAAGGGGAGTGCGCACGCGCGGAATATCGGAGCATCTTCCCATCTGCCTATTGGCGCAACATTGGGTGTTTGTGCTGAGGGCTGGGATTTCCTCTGTTAATACATCCAAACAGAGGCTTGGTTCTTTGATTTGATGTGCGCTTGCGCCTCCCCTCAGAACGAGGTTTGTTGTTTTTTTCTGTTTCCTATAAGAGGGGGTGACGCAGCACGCCGCCCGTGCCCCAAGACGACGTGACCTATCACGAAACGCGTAGGGCGGACCGAGCGGCGTGCTGACGTCATCCTCTCACTGCTCGATCTCCGTAGGACGGGTTTGCTCATTGGTGTCCGGCCGGCACCTCGGGCTTAAGGCTGTACCTATTCAACTTTTATGCAAGTGTTTTATCCATTATTTACCCAATAAACCCAAAGATTTTACACCAGCAAGGCTTCCCTGTTTCTCTTGCATGTCATTTCTGCGGTCAAACTGCCCTCATTGTGGAAAGTGCTGATTGAAGAGGTGGCCATAGAAGTCACTACTACCTAGCTGGGATTGTTTACATGCGGTTTAGGTCCTCCGTAAGAGGGGACCAACTATCTCTGGTAAGCAGCTGACTTGATTGTGGTGGTGGATGTCACTCCTGTCTTCAGACAACACGTTGGAGACTTGGAATTTGTTTTTGTGCACGGGTGTTTTCATCACAGAACTCAGTTGGACTTTCAAACTGTTTTTTTTTTGCACTCATGAACTGATGTTTTAGGGTGTCACATTTGGAAGACACTTTATACATGTTTGTTTATTTATGTTAATTTATATGTACATTGTTAGTTATTACTACATCAATTTTGGTAATAATTTATTAATATTTATCAGGTTTATTCACCATTATTAGTTCACTTGCTAATAGAGGTTTATGCACTTTATGTGTTGTGAATAAGCACGACAAAAAATTTTTTGTCCACTCATCCAGTTTTGAGTTTAGCGCTACTATATTTATTTTTCGATCAGGGGGTTAAACCTTTATTGGGTTATATACGGCGGGCGCCCTGACACTATAAAAAGCAAACTAACTAACCAGCGTCACCTGTAACACTTATATGGTGATCACTGGTGAAAGGGTTAACTAGGGGCAATTAGGGGGTTAAAACCTTTATTAGATAATATATGGGGGTACCTGACGCTATAAAAACCTGACAGGGAACCTAAAAAAAATAACTGGCTACCTATCGGCACCAGCATAACTAATACAGCGATCAGAAAAACGATTGCTTAGTGACACTGGCAAAAGGGGGTGAAAGGGTTACCTGGGGGGGGATCAAGGGGTTAAATCTTTATTAGGTAATATATGGGGGTACCTGACGCTATAAAAACCTGCGGCGAACCTAAAAAAAATAACTGGCTACCGATCGGCATCACCGACACTAATACCACGATCAGAAAAACAATCGCTTAGCGACAGTGGTGATAGGGGGTGAAAGGGTTACCTGGGGGCGATCAAGGGGGTTAAACCTTTATTAGGTAATATATGGGGGTACCTGACGCTATAAAAACCTGCGGCGCACCTAAAAAAAATAACTGGCTACCGATCGGCATCACCGACACTAATATAGCGATCAGAAAAATGATCGATTAGTGACAGCGGTGCTAGGGGGTGAAAGGGTTACCTGGGGGGCGATCAAGGGGTTAAACCCTTATTAGGGGGGGTTAGGGGGCTACACTGGACCTAAAACACTCTGCCCTGACACTTTTACAGTCACAAATGTCACTGATTGCAGTGATCAGTAAATAAATGGTCACTGCAATCAGTGACACTGTGACTGGGGGCTGGGGGGTCTGTGGGGGCCTGGGGGGGGGGGGCGATTTATGTGCCTATGTGTCCTGGTGTCAGTGTAGTGTTAGTGCACTAACCTGTGCGTCTTCTCTTGTACGACGCTCGGTATATGTGAGCGCCGCATGAGAGATGACATCACTTCCTCTGCCTGTGTTTACATTACACAGGCAGAGGAAGCTTTCTCATTCGCCGGGAGCGATCGCGAGGGGGTGGCCGGAATCGAACGGCCGTCCCCTCATCCCAGATCGCTCCGGAGCAACTAACGACCGCTCACTTATAGAAGGGGGGTCCGATGGGACCCCCCAACTATACAAAGGCAGTCACGTACCGGTACGTGACTTTGCCTGTCGGTGCCATTCTGCCGACGTATATATACAGTGAGCGGTCATTAAGTGGTTAAGGAGGGGTGGCTCCCCTTCAGTCCACCTGCCCTCATCTAACCATCAGAATGCATGTGCCTCCATTGTGGGGACACTCATAGTTAGTGTAGGACCACAGATTCCAGGGGGCCTTGGCGTGGCTCTGTTGCTCACGCATGCGTTTGCAAATGCGTGCGGACAAACCCCTGTTTTTAACGCATACTGTTAGACAGGTTAATTGGTTGTCTGCGAGCTGGTCGGTAAGTAGGCTTGGTTTTTCCTGGGCATTCCCCAGGCTTTGTTGTTACTTGAATCATAAGAAACATGACCGCCGAGCAGTCGATAGAGGCCAAAACGGGCGCGAACCACAAGAAAATGGCCGCCGAGCGGCGATACACACATATTGGCGCGAACCACAAGAAAATGGCCGCTGGACAGTCACCAGAGGCCAAACAGGCGTGGACCACCACAAAATGGCCACCGAAAGTATGGAGGGAGAAGGCACACACACACACAGGTAAGCAGAATTTGTTTTAAATGACAGCTACAGCGCAGCCCCGCTCCAGATGGAGCCCCTTAGGTGACCCCCAGCACCCAGCCATAGCTCAGAGCCCAGGGAGGAGGGAAGGCAGGGAGAGAGGAAAGAAAGGGCCACAACCACTTACTTGATCTCTCCAGGAATGTCCAGCCAAGTCACCCTGCCGAAGCAGGGGAGCTACTTACCTTTCCTGCGTGGATCATGCTGGAAGACATTCCGGACAGATCATCATCCGCGCCATGGAGGTGACTGTCGGCCAGGCATGCTGTGATTGAGCCCTAGGGAATGATCTTAAGCATTCCCTGGAGCGCAAGCTCACCGGCCAGGCTACTGCGACTCGGCCGTAAAGGTCAGCCGTAGCTGAGCTGTCCGATGCATGCCCTGGAGCGCAAGCTCACCAGCCAGGCTACTGCGATTCGGCCATAAAGGTAAGCCGTAGCTGAGCGGTCTGATGCAAGCCCTGGAGCGTAGGCTCACCGGCCACCCGTAGAGCGACGGGCATGTAGTGGAAAACCCAGCGCATAGTTTCACTCATTGCTCATTTTCATTTCTCCATCCCTTCACCAGCATTCTGCCCTTGCACCCTGTCTGTGCCTCTCCGTCAGTTTGGTGCTGTGCCGTGGCTGTCCGGGTTTCTCCTTGATGGATGTCCCATGCCATCTTCTCTTTGACTCTCCTCTTGATCGAGTGGCCGTTGAAGTGTTTATTGGGGGGCCTTCCCCGCCTCAGCCCCGGGTGAGACACTGTATCCAGGACCACCACTCTACGCCATATTTCAAATGCTTGGGACAACCCCATTCCGGGTTTTGCCATTGGTAACGTATCAGACTACCTTATTCTGTTTCAAATATGACATAATTTTTTCAAGACTTTATTTGATCTGTCTATCCATCTCCCCTTGTAGTCAAATGACATGCACCCCACTCCTGATGACTGGCTTTAAACGCCAAGAAACGCGTCGAGTCCATGCTCAGGGATGCCAAGTAAAGCCTGCCCAACTACGAATCTACAAAGTGTATTCTTGACATTTCAATTGGATAATTAATTTCACTGTTTCTGTATGTCCATTTAACTGTCACTACTTGCTCCAGCCATGTCTCAACAATGAATTGCGATTATGTCTATGTGATAACTTCTATTTACATTATGCCTTTGTTTGCATGATCTATGTGTACTTTTACCATGATACAGATCTCCATTCTTTAGACTGACTATGCAGCATGTATACCTGGCTACAGACCACTCCCCAACGGGACAGTGATGTTTACCAATTTTTGATATCTTAGACCCTTTTCCCCATGCCCATCCATGAGTCCATGCTCTGGCATGTCAAGTAAAGCTTGCCCAACTATGAATCTATTAAGTGTATTCTTGACTTTTTAACCGGATAATCATTTTCACTGTTTCTGTATGTCCATTTAACTGTCATTACTTGCTTCAGCCATGTCTCAACAGTGAATTTTGATCATGTTTTTGTGATAACCCCTATTTATACTATGCCTTTGTTTGCATGATCCATGTGTACTTTTACCATGATACAATATATTTTTATATTTATATCCATGCCTTGATCTCCATTCTTTAGACTGACTATGCAGCATGTATATATGGCTACAGACTATTCCCCAACGGGACAGTGATGTCTACTCATTCTTGATATCCTAGACTTTTTCCTACGCCCATCCATGCCTCATTTAAAGTCCCACAGCCCATTTTCTCTTTTCATTTTCAATGTACCAGGGATGGAGGCATGGGTATGGCATTTATGGGTCTCAATGGATCACCTGCCTTTTCTTGACAAAGGGCCACAACCACTTACTTGATCTCTCCAGGAATGTCCAGCCAAGTCACCCTGCCGAAGCAGGGGAGCTACTTACCTTTCCTGCGTGGATCATGCTGGAAGACATTCCGGACAGATCATCATCCGCGCCATGGAGGTGACTGTCGGCCAGGCATGCTGTGATTGAGCCCTAGGGAATGATCTTAAGCATTCCCTGGAGCGCAAGCTCACCGGCCAGGCTACTGCGACTCGGCCGTAAAGGTCAGCCGTAGCTGAGCTGTCCGATGCATGCCCTGGAGCGCAAGCTCACCAGCCAGGCTACTGCGATTCGGCCATAAAGGTAAGCCGTAGCTGAGCGGTCTGATGCAAGCCCTGGAGCGTAGGCTCACCGGCCACCCGTAGAGCGACGGGCATGTAGTGGAAAACCCAGCGCATAGTTAGGGTCGGCACACGCTCGATGGCCAAAACTGGGGGGGACTACAAGGATCGAGGATCCAGCCTGTCACCCAGTCGACAGTTGATCGAAGATCGCAGGAAACAAAAAAACAAACGTAGAAAAAAATCCCCCCGGACCAGTGGGCCCAAAGGGAGCCATGTCCTTCTCCTTACAAGGCAGAAAAAAAACTGATCTGCGAAGTGCAGAGAGTGATTATACCCAGAGGGTCCGCCCCCTGGGCGGTGCTGTAGAAGGTGTGATGTAACACGTTTTACAAGTTTTTCTGCCTAGTCACTCCTAAATGAAGGCTAATACCCACTTGTCAATAGGAAGCTGTGTCCATCCATGAACGAAAGAGTAACACCAATTTCATTGGAAACTAAAGAAATTAAATAAACATGGCCTGGCTCTGGGCAGGCAGGAATAGTGGTGACTTAATCTAAGGTATGTACTGTTGTTGAGAAGCTTGATAAGGGAAGCAGGAGGAGAGGACTGAGGACTGGGGAAAGCAGGGTTAGCATTAAAAGTAATGTTATCCTTATCACATAGGTTACCCTTCCTTAAAGTGATTGTAAAGCTTTTTTTGTTTTGATTTTTAATAAAAAAACATGTTATACTTCCCTCCTCTGTGCAAGGGTTTTGCACAGTGGCCCCAATCCTCCTTTTCTGGGGTCCCCCCGCGGCGCTCCTGGCTCCACCTCTTCTCAAGAGCCCCCAAGAAGAGCCGCTTTTAATGGAGGCACTCATGCGGGCGCACGTCCGAGTCCTGCTGCTGTGTCCATTGACACAGACAGCAGGACTCGGTCCCGTCACTGGATTTTATTGACAGCAGCGGGAGCCAATGGCTCCTGCTATCAATCTATCCAATGAGGACCCGAGACAAGGGCTGGAAAAAGAGGGGTCTGGGGGAGGGGGTGCTGCAGCACAAAGGGTTTTTCACCTTAATGCATAGAATGCATTAAGGTGAAAAACCTTGAGGGTTTACAGCCCCTTTAAAGATGAACTACATTGCATTTGTGATTCCCTCTGCAAGGCAATGTCATAATGTGCTAGTATGCATTACATACTAGATCATTATGAAAGACTTATCTTAAAACAAAGCCCTCCAGTGGCGTGCTGTCACCGCTGCCAGGGCTTCTACCTTAACCCAGTCTTCCTTACAGGTTTACAGGCTGCAGTCGTTTGAATGGCTGAGCCACTATGACATCACTCCCGCACATACGCACGGGAGTCATGTTCGCGCCACAGCACTCTCAATGGACAACACACTCAAGTATTCGGTCCATTCAGAGCGCATGCGCAGGTGACATCACTGGCTGCAAAACATACAAATATCTCCTAAACGGTGCACGTTTAGAAGATATTAATTTTACCTATGAGCAAGCTTTATTATAAGCTTACCATTTTTAACATTTAAAGCAAACTCACCTATCCATCCATGTCTCCATGTTTTATTTTGCTGAGAAACCCCCTAGCATTTCTACCCGTGGCCATCTTGAATAAGGGCAGATGATTTATTTAGCATTTACTTCCTGGAATCCATCTGCCCTTAGCTCAGGCTGGCAGGCAGAATGGTGTGCTTAGTTTAGAAAACCATTCCTCCCCTGCTGAAGACTCCTGTTATGTATGACATAAATTTGCCTAGGCCTGGAAACCAGGAAGTAACTGAAGAAACGTTAAAACATTTTTTAAAACAAATAAATATGATATACTTTCCTATCTATTTACTAGCAGCATATAGATTAAATCCTTCATGCACTAGTGGCTTTGTTGGACCATTTGATCGGGAGTTTGGAGCTTTGCTGGTGACTATTGTACTTGATTGAGGATGCACACATGAGTCATGTCTGTTCATTATGTTTATTATTCAATGTTGCATTATGTGTCTGTTTACCATGCACTGTACTGATTCTGTATTTTGAATTATAGAGAATTTGCTATCCCTGAAGAAGATTCTACTTTGTATTATTTCGAAACGCGCTGGATTCAGCAACTCTATTTATATTCAGGACCCCAATTTTTTTGGGCTCCTTACAGTCACCTTCATGTATTTTGCATGGTTTATTATTTGATTTTATGTTTCCTTATCACCTGTGGTGATTTATGTCTATATTCAATAAATTTCTATATTTTATTTAATGTTTCTATATATATTTTTGTATTTTTCTATATTTTTATTTCATTGCCCTTAAAATCCCATTTTTTTGAGGTACATTTTCCTTATTAGTTTAGAAAACCATTCCTCCCCTGCTGAAGACTCCTGGTATGTATGACATAATTTGCCTAGGCCTGGAAACCAGGAAGTAACTGAAGAAACGTTAAAAATTTTTTTTAAAACAAATAAATATGATATACTTTCCTATCTATTTACTAGCAGCATATAGATTAAAACCAGTCAATGTTGACTGAGAGAGGGAAGTCCTGCTTTAAAATGTCTGCCTGGCAATAATTGTGTAGTACTTTGTTGTGTCTTGTGAGATAAGGTACCAGTTTGTTAAATAAAATACCAGTTAGTGAGAAATTCATGCTTTCAATAGTAAAACTTTAAAAATTTCAAAAACGTGATTGTGATCTTAACATTTTGCTGCAGAAATTGATGAATTTAGCGAAAATAACTGCTACATCAAATAACACAATAGCCAGGAATTATCCTGCAGACAATAAAACCAAAAATAGGGACCAGTAGTTGATTACAAATCAAGGAAGGGGAAGCCTCTGTGTTATTACAAAGAGATTTCATAAGCTGTAGGAAATATAATGTTAATTGGAAACAAATTATAGGTTTATATACACCTCGTATAATTTGGATCAAGAGTAAAATACATACCCAAGGCCAAAAAAGTTGGGACGCTGTGTGAAATCTACCTACAATCAAAATGTAATGATTGGCAAATCTCATAAGCCCCAAATTTTATGGAAAACATATCAAATGTACCACTTTAAGAAAAAAAATAAGGTAATTTTAAAATTGATGGCAGGAACAAAATGTTGGGGACAGGGCCATGATTACCACGGTGTAGCATCCCTTCATCTTTTAACAACATTCTGTAAGACCCCTTTCACACTGTAGGTGCTTTTCAGGTGTTTTAGCTCTAAAAATAACACCTGTAAAGGGCCTGAAAAGCGCCTCTCATGCCTCCCCAGTGTGAAAGCCCGAGTGCTTTTACAATGGGGCAGTGCACTTGCAGGACCGAAAAAAGTCCTGCAAGCAGCGTCTTTGGGGTGGTGCGGGAGCAGTGTATACACCTCTCCTAAATCGCCCCTGCCATTGAAATCAAAGCTACGCTTTGCAGGTGGCTATAACCCTTTCCTCGGCATCTAGCAGGGTTAAAAGCGCCTCTATGACAGCCAACGCGGCCCACACCGCAGTGTGAAAGGGGTCTAAACATCTGGGAACTGAGAAGACTAGTTGCTGAAGTTTTGGGAGAGGAATGTTGTCCCATTCTTGCAGGATATAGGATTCTAAATGCTCAACAGTCCTGGGTCGTCTTTGTTGTAGTTTTTACTTCAAGATGCGCCAAATATTTTCAACTGGTGAAAGGTCTGGACTGCAGGCAGGCCAGTTAAGCACTCAGACTCCTCTACTATGAAGCCATGCTGTTGTCATAGATGCAGAATATGCAGTATGTGGTTTAGCATTGTCATGCTGAAATAGGCAAGGGCTTCCCTGAAAAAGACCTTGTCTGAATGGGAGCATATGCTGCTCTAAAACCTACATATATCTTTTAGCATTGATGGTGCTATTCCAGGTGGGTAAGCTATCCATTCCATACACACTAATGCACCTTCCATACCATCAGAGATGCAGACTTTTAAACTGAACCCCGATAACAAACTGGAAGGTTCATCTTCTCCTCGGTCCAGAGGACACGGCACCCATAGTTGCGAGAAAAAAAAATTCAAATTTTGAATTGTCTGACCACAGAACAGTTTTCCACTTTGCAACAGACCATTTTAAATGAACTTTGGGCCAGAGAAGATGGCAGCATTTCTGGATCATGTTCACATGTGGATTATTTTTTGCATATATAGAGCTTTACCTTGCATTTTTGGATGACACGACAAACTGTGCTCACAAACTGATTTTTGGAAGTATTACTGAGCCCATGCAGTGATGTCCATGACAGATCATGCCCGTTTTTAATACAGTGCTGTCTGAGGGCTCCAAGATCAGTGCCATCCAATATTCCAATATTGCATTTCAGCCTTGTCCATTGCTTATGGAGATTTCTCCAGATATCTTTCAATGATATTATGTACTGTAGATGGTGATATATTTTAAAGTCTTTACAATTTTATGTTGAGGAACATTATTCTGAAATTGTTCGATAATTTTTGGACGCAACTTTTCACAGATTTGTGAACCTCTGGCCATCTTTTCTTTTGAAACTCTTTAAGATGCTCATTTTATACCCAATCATGTTACTAACCTAATTAGATGCAAAATGTTCTTCCAGCTCTTCCTTGTTGGTACCACATACTTTGCCAGCTTTTTGTTGACATGTCCCAACTTTTTTTAAGACTTGTTCCTGCCATCGATTTTTTTTCTTCTTAAAATGGTACATTTTTCTCAGTTTAGACATATGATATGATTTCTATTTTCTATTGTGAATGAAATATGGATTTATATGATTTGCAAATCATTGCATTTTGTTTTTATATAGATTTTACACAGCATCCCAACTTTTCTGGATTTGGGGTTGTTAAAAGGTGAGTTAGCCAACAAATAAATATAAACTTACAGAGCAAGACCGATTGGCGACTCCAGTTCTTAGTAAGTACACATTGTTACATGACAAGACTGCCATTTTCTTGGAGATCAGCATTTTCAAATGATTGTCATGTTCCCAGTGAGTCTACTAATGGAACACGTAGAAAGCAGGGAGGCAACTTATCCATCTACTCAGCTCCCAGTCTGCATGTATCCACAGCAACACATTCCCAGGACTCCTTGTGTGCAACTGTCTAGTAACATGTAATGACCCTTCACAAAATATTTGGCAATACACAGATTATATTATGACTGAAGTTACATATCAGACATTTCCAATAGACTTTTGCCTATACACTTACACTGGAAAACAATGCAGACCTCAGGCAGAACTAATGCTTACCTAATCTTGTTAGCAGCCTGACTTTGTATACACGGTCTCTCTCTGCTCTGTGCTGGGGAGCTCTATAGACATCTAGTGACTACCTAAATCAGCATTTCTCAACCTTTTTACCCCAGAGGAACCCTTAACGTCATTTTCAGTTCTCTGGGAACCCCTGCTAAACCCAATACATGTTGGAAAGAATGCCACCCTTACAGTGGTGGTCATAAAGTCTACCTTACAGACAGCTAAAATGATTATTGGTGTCATGGACTGGCTTTTTTTACATCAAAACTATGCATACAACATAAAATAGGAGGTCAGACTGTTACAGCTCAGGGAACCCATAGCACACTCTGGAGGAACGCTAGGCTCCCATGGAACCCTGGCTGAGAATGGCTTGCCTAAATATTAGCCCCTAAACTGGGGTATGAGCATCCCAAAGAAGTCTATGCATTGACAGGTTCTGTATTGTGCTCAGTCACCTCAGAGAGAGGCCAAATAATGAAAGGCTTCTTTGGATCCAGGAATTCATCCTCAGGTGCATACTGCCCTAAATGTAAGTACCACTTGTTCCAAAGTCAAGCCCTGTCCTCTCACATAATATTACAGGCTGCTGGCAGCAGGGCTGGATAGTACCGCCTGTGCCTTCTGCCTGCACAAATAAATGCCAAAATCTCATGCGTAGGGGCTAAATGCTCCATGTGCGGGAGACCTAACATTAATAAAATAAATAATAATAAAATACAAAATACTATAGAAACAAAATGTAATATTTTTTTTTTCAATTTTTTGTTGGTCTAAAAACAAAAACGGAGCAAGGTTTGTATTAAAAAAAAAGTGGATAAAAAAGCCTTATATGCCCTTAAACGTCCTTCCCACTTGACAGCCCCCTAGCAACTAGAGATGCTGACAGTGAGCGGATCCTAACAGGGAAGCTGAAACACTTACCATTAGGTCTGCTCCCCTTGTGATTGACAGCAGGCATTAGACAGTTCCATAGCCAACAGGCAGCCTGCTGTTCAGTAAAGCTACTAAAAGGCATGGCAGGAATTGTTCAATGTAGCTCAGCCCATTTTAAATGGTCATACCATCAGAAAAGTGTTGTTGGGGCTTTACAGAAATCCCCAAGTATGTTTAGTAGCTGGGAGTCTAAAATAAATGAGATGTTCCAATTTTGCAAAAATTCCCAAGGACGTTTTATTCTTCTAAGTTGGGACTGGAAGAGTGCCTTATATTCTCATAAATAGTTACAGAGGACGATTAAAAAAAATATAATTTTCCAATCATATTTACACATTTGAACTTTCCACTCCCTATTCTGAAGTGACATTTAATACATATAATGATCTATTTAGTGCCAGATATGCCATCTTACCTTATCTAGGTACACTTGATACAGTGTGCAAAACAAGCAAAACTTAAGCCAAGCCAATCGGGACTATAATTATAAGAGCAATATTTAAAATTCAGTGACCCTATACTTACGAACTGTCCCTGATTTGTCTAGTCCTGCCTTTTACTCTGTTATCCCACAGCCGCAGTATCCTGGAATCACAGTGTGAGGTTCACTGACAGTTACTGTGCATGCACCGTCATGTTTTTCAGGGTCTACTACAATGTTTTTGTTTGTCTTTATAAGCTTAGTTAAGATTTCCAGCTCCATGTAAAATTCAGAATTCACTAGAGAGTAATGCCTCCTAACTGGATTTATTACACAGGATTTTTGCCACCTACAAAAACCTTCAACCTTTTAGCAGCCAGAATGGATGTTGAAGTATTTAGCAGAAAGGTCAGTGTCCTATGACATTTTCCAAATATTTTATGCAAACTGTTTTTCCAGAGCAATTGCTGTTCCTCACTGTACAGTGGTGTATCCAGAGTATGGG
The DNA here is from genome assembly GCA_029206835.1 of Rana muscosa. Classification (NCBI taxonomy): domain Eukaryota; kingdom Metazoa; phylum Chordata; class Amphibia; order Anura; family Ranidae; genus Rana; species Rana muscosa. The sequence goes on from CM055119.1 coordinate 94,972,561, forward strand.
AGGTGCCACACAGGGGCAGAACCAGGGGGGTGCTTGGGTGTGCTATAGCACCCCCAAAAATGCTACTAGCAGACCCATCAGATTAGCCGATCAAAGTACTCATGTTATTGTGAAATCTCGGATTTCCCAGAGTACTCTATTTAATGGTGCCACACAGCATTATGTGTCTCTATGGTGCAGGCAGGCCAGCATGAAGAGGGTTCCTAATGCGAAAGGCGGTGTCACGTACCTGATGGAAGAGTCTGATTATGCAGAGGGAGGCCTCCCTTACACCTCTCACTCGCGGCCCCTGGTAGTGAAGACAGGGGGCGCAGGAGTGTAGAGTCGCACGAGAGCCTGGTAAAAGTCGCTGGTGGTGCGCTGGACCGGAACTGGGACGGAGACTGGAATAGATCCGGAAACAACTGACAGCCTAACAACTGGAGCTCAGGCGGGTGCGGTCAGATGGGCTGGAAGCGTGGGTACACCAGTCCCAAGCAGGTAGGTACTGGAGCGGGATCAGGTATGAGCAGGTTCAGGCAGCTGGCAGGTCTCAGGTTCAGGTAAGTACTGGAGCAGGATCAGGTATGAGCAGGTTCAGGCAGCTGGCAGGTCTCAGGTACAGGTAAGTACTGGAGCAGGATCAGGTATGAGCGGGTTTAGGCAGCTGGCAGGTCTCAGGTTCAGGTAAGTACTGGAGCAGGATCAAGTATGAGCGGGTTTAGGCAGCTGGCAGGTCTCAGGTACAGGCAGGTTCGGCAACGGGCAGGCAACAGGGTAGCAGAAGGAACAGGCAGGAACGTAGTCAACACAGGCCGGGGGTCAGGTACAGGCAGATCAGCAAGAATGGTCAAACAAGCCAGGAAGGGTCAGCTGGAGCAGGATTCAGGTAAGCAGGGGTCAGAGGTCTCAGGTAACGCTGTAGACCGAACAGCACAGAGCCCAGCCATCAGCCCCTTCAAATAACCCCATCTGGCGCCATGAGCCGCCGCTGCGCGCTCCCGCGCGCGCACCGCTATCGCGCATGCGCACATCAGCGTGCGCCGATGCGCCACTACCGCGCATGCGCGAAGATGCGCCGATGTCGTCAATGACATTTCTGGTTTGCCCTTCCTGACATTGCCCCCTCCCAATGGGCAGCCTCCGGATGCCCAACCGGGCGAGCTTCAAAGGATGGGATCTCTTGAATGCCTGGATAAGTCTTTCAGCATGGACATCGTCCTCGGGTTCCCACGAATTCTCCTCTGGGCCATAACCTTTCCATTTGACGAGATACTGGATCTGATTTCTCTTTTTCCTACAGTCCAGGATTGCTTCGACTTCGAATTCCTCTGTTCCGTTAACTAATATTGGTTCGGGTGGGCCTGTATCCCGGTCAGGGAATGGATCAGGGGTTACAGGTTTTAGTAAAGCCACATGAAAGACAGGATGTATTTTGAAGGAGTCTGGCAGTTCCAGCTCGTAAGACACGTCGTTGATCCTTCTTTTTATCGGGAAGGGTCCCATAAATTTAGGGCCCAACTTCTTAGAGGGGCACATTAGTTTTAGATTTGTAGTGGATAGCCAAACCCGATCACCAGGTTCCAGTATTAATTCTCCCCGCCTCTTCTTATCAAAGACCTGTTTGTTATATTCCTGAGCTTTAGTCATAGTTGTCTGTAGAAGTTTGTTGTTGGTGTCAAAGAAATTTATGGTTTCAAGAACGGCAGGTACAGAACTCTCCGGGAAGGTACTGGTCAGAAATGATGGGTTGAACCCGTAATTGGCAAAGAATGGAGACTGTTTTGTGGCAGAGTGGATGGAATTGTTATAAGCGAATTCCGCTAACGGAAGTAGTGCGGCCCAATCATCTTGTGAGTATGAGGAGAAGCACCGCAAGTATTGTTCCAGAGTTTGATTGGTTCTTTCCATTTGCCCATTCGTTTGGGGGTGGTATGCGGAAGAAAATGATAACTCGATTCCCAAGGTTTCACATAAAGACCTCCAAAACCTTGAGGTGAATTGTACCCCCCGGTCTGACACGATGTTTGCTGGAACTCCGTGAAGCCTAACAACTTCTTTCACAAAGATTTGGGCTGTTTCCGGGGCCGATGGTGTGCCTTTCATGGGTAGGAAGTGGGCCATTTTGGATAATCGGTCTACCACCACAAAGATGGTGGAGAACCCGTCAGATGGAGGAAGTTCCACGATAAAATCGATCAAGATATTCTTCCAGGGTCTCTTCGGGACTGATAGCGGCTTCAACAAGCCCCATGCCTTGGTTTTGCTGTTCTTATTTCGTGTGCAAGTGTTACAGGACTCTACATAGCCCTTGCAGTCTTTTTCCACTTGAGGCCACCAGAATGTGCGTTGCACAAGTTCAGCAGTTTTACGGATACCGAAGTGTCCGGCTAATTTGTGGTCGTGACATAATCCCAAAACAGAGACACGTAGGTTTTCTGGTATGAATATTTTGTCCTTGTGCCAAAGTAGATCATCTCTGGCCTGCAACGTTATTCCCAGAGATGAAGGGGCATTTACAGAAGCCTGTTTAATTTGAGAGAGCAGGTCTCCCTGAAGTAGCAGGAAGTTCTCAGAGGACAGGATTGTGTCGGGCGGTGCGGATTCCCTGGTAACACAGAACATCCGAGAGAGTGCATCAGGTTTGGTGTTTTTAGATCCTGGCCTGTACGCGAGATGAAAAGAGAACCTGGAAAAGAAGAGTGCCCATCTAGCCTGACGTGGTTTGAGTCTCTTGGCAGTCCTCAGATACTCCAGGTTCTTATGATCCGTATAGATTAGGATCGGGTGCGCTGCTCCTTCTAAAAGGTACCTCCACTCTTCCAATGCATTTTTAATGGCCAGAAGTTCTCTATCTCCGACATCATAATTCCTTTCAGAGTTAGACAGTTTGCGGGAGAAAAAGGCGACTGGGTGTAACAAAGCCTTGGGTCCCCGCCTTTGGGATAGTACTGCTCCGACTGCCGTTTCTGACGCGTCTACTTCCAATACATAGGGCAATGTTGGGTCAGGGTGCTTCAGAACCGGTGCGGAAGTAAATAGTTTCTTAAGAGACTCGAAAGCATTTTGAGCTTCAGGAGACCACTGGAAACGGATGCCTTGTTTGGTCAGTTGTGTGATTGGTGATATGATGGCTGAAAATCCCCTGATGAATTTTCGGTAAAAGTTCGAGAACCCGACAAAGCGTTGGATGCCCTTTTTGTCCACTGGGGCTGGCCAGTCTAAGATGGCAGTGACCTTTTGTGGGTCCATCTTGACACCTTCGGTGGAGAGGATTAGTCCCAAAAAAGTAATGCTCTGTCGCTCGAACTCGCACTTCTCCGGCTTGGCGTATAGCCCGTGCTGTCGCAGTCTGCTCAATACATTTTTAACATGTCTGCGGTGGTCATCAAGGGAAGCAGAGAAAATTAAGATGTCGTCCAGATATGCTACAACGAACAGGTCTAGGAAATCGCGGAAGATATCGTTGATAAAGTGCTGGAATGTTGCTGGGGCATTGCATAGGCCGAACGGCATCACCAGATATTCAAAATGTCCGAATCGGGAGCGAAAAGCCGTCTTCCACTCGTCTCCCTCCCGTATCCGTACCAGATTATATGCCCCTCGGAGATCCAGTTTTGTAAATATGGTTGCTGCTCCCAACCTCTGGAACAATTCGGGTACCAAGGGCAGGGGATAACGGTTCTTGACCGTAACCTTATTGAGTTCACGATAATCTATACATGGGCGAAGGGAACGATCCTTCTTCTCCACAAAGAAGATACCCGCTCCTGCTGGAGAAGTGGAGGGGCGGATGAAGCCCTTCTTTAGATTATCGTCTATATAATCTTTCAGGACGACAAGCTCCAATTCTGACAGAGGAAAAATCCTTCCAAAAGGGACCTCAACACCCGGGATGAGATCAATCGGGCAGTCATATGGCCGATGTGGAGGGAGAGTTTCAGCTCCTTTCTTGCTAAAGACATCTAAAAAGTCATGGTATGCAACTGGTACAGATAAGCGTGTTTCAACATCAGAGTCCAAGCATAACAAGGATGGCGGATCAGAAGAGAATTTCCGCAAGCAGTGTTGGAGGCAGTAGGAAGAGTGAAACTTAACCTCCCCTCCGACCCAGTTGATAAGAGGGTTATGTGCTTGGAGCCATGGCATGCCAAGGATTATGGGGAACAGCGGGGATGCGATGGCATCCAGGCGTAACAATTCCTTGTGACTATCTGCAATAATGACAGGCAAGGGTATAGTCTGTTGAGTCACTAGTCCGGATTTGATAGCAGACCCGTCGGCCAGATGTACTGAAAGTCCCTGGGCCCTAGGTTGCAAAGGGATTTGATGTTTAGCAATAAAAGACAAGTCCATAAAGCAGCTACAGGCACCGGAGTCTATTATAGCGGAGACAGGAATACTTCTTCCCGGAAGCTGTAATACAATGGGGAGAGCCAGGTGGGTTGGCAGGATGGGCGTGCTGGCGGAGAAGATAATTCGACCCTTGCGGGTCTTGGCTGGACATGACCTCACGTAATGCCCGGGTCTCCCACAATACAGGCAGAGGTTTTCGTGTTGTCGGCGTTGACGTTCCTCAGGGGAAAGTGAGGGACGGGGCACTCCGAGTTGCCTGGGTTCAGGGACATCAGATGTGGGTGCAGCAGTGGTAGATGATGTCAGGCTGCTGATGTTAGAGGCTCGGGCTAATTTCCAGGCTGGACAGGACGACCTCACAGGTCTCTCTGACTTCTGTCCTCGTAATCGGTGATCACCGGTGAATCTTTCAGGCGCAGGAACCCCGGTTTCTGGAGGTAACATTGCTATTGCTGAAGTAGCTCTTTGCGGGGCCGAGGTAGGTGAGGAAAGAGCCTGGATGCTTCCTTCCAGTCGGATATACGCATCTTGTGCGATTTCAACAGTCTGGGTGAGGTCTTTGAGGTGTAAGCGGAAACCCTCCATGGGAGAGGCTCCCTGCACAGACTCTGACTTGGCTGTTCGGTACTGTCACGTACCTGATGGAAGAGTCTGATTATGCAGAGGGAGGCCTCCCTTACACCTCTCACTCGCGGCCCCTGGTAGTGAAGACAGGGGGCGTAGGAGTGTAGAGTCGCACGAAAGCCTGGTAAAAGTCGCTGGTGGTGCGCTGGACCGGAACTGGGACGGAGACTGGAATAGATCCGGAAACAACTGACAGCCTAACAACTGGAGCTCAGGCGGGTGCGGTCAGATGGGCTGGAAGCGTGGGTACACCAGTCCCAAGCAGGTAGGTACTGGAGCGGGATCAGGTATGAGCAGGTTCAGGCAGCTGGCAGGTCTCAGGTTCAGGTAAGTACTGGAGCAGGATCAGGTATGAGCAGGTTCAGGCAGCTGGCAGGTCTCAAGTACAGGTAAGTACTGGAGCAGGATCAGGTATGAGCGGGTTTAGGCAGCTGGCAGGTCTCAGGTACAGGCAGGTTCGGCAACGGGCAGGCAACAAGGTAGCAGAAGGAACAGGCAGGAACGTAGTCAACACAGGCCGGGGGTCAGGTACAGGCAGATCAGCAAGAATGGTCAAACAAGCCAGGAAGGGTCAGCTGGAGCAGGATTCAGGTAAGCAGGGGTCAGAGGTCTCAGGTAACGCTGTAGACCGAACAGCACAGAGCCCAGCCATCAGCCCCTTCAAATAACCCCATCTGGCGCCATGAGCCGCCACTGCGCGTGCCCGCGCGCGCAAAGCTATCGCGCGTGCCCGCACGCGCACCGCTATCGCGCATGCGCACATCAGCGTGCGCCGATGCGCCACTACCGCGCATGCGCGAAGATGCGCCGATATCGTCAATGACATTTCTGGTTTGCCCTTCCTGACAGGCGGTGACTCTGACAAAGCTCGCTAAGGCAATAGGCCAGAGCCTGGAGCAACTGCAATATCACACAGTGGAAGGGTGGATTCGACTGCACTTACAGTGGACTGGGTTAGTGAATCAACCACTATCTGTTATTGACATTTTGGCAATTAAGATGTTTGACTTTCATTTTTAGATGATATTATGGAAGTTATCTAAAATATGGGTGTCAGATGTTTCGATAGATGCTAAATTTTCCATAGATACGCCGCTGTCATTGTATATTCTGCAAGAGATTTTGGTTTTCTGCACTTTAAATAGACTGTACAGACTAAAAGTTGCAGCTAGTCAAATAAATACTAAATCATATTATTATAAGGAAAAATACTTCTCGGTTGTGTTTCTGATCTCATGATAAATCATCCTGTATATACAGTTTTTCTAAATGAAATAGTGTGCCTCTCGTAGAGCCATGACCATTTTAAGTGCATGCCCTATGCTATGCAACTATGTAATGCTATAGCAACAAATCAACAATTGTTGTTTCTTTGGACTGTTTTAGGCTCAGAAACTTTGTCATATTATTGCAAGATGCATGATAACTTAAGGACTCTGCATTTTCCTGATGTAAAAAAAAAAAAAAAAAAGCAAAAATGTTAGTCTTTTCTGTCACTGATCCTTCAATGTATTTTGATTTAATTTCAGCTGTTTCCTTGGGGCACATCTAAATGATTGCCCATTATGGATTGGATCTGCTGGATGTTTAATTTTGTGTTTCTGGAGGATCTCCAGGGAACAGTAAACAAGTCCAGTGAATCTTCGCTCTGCGTAGCACGTACAATGTTGTAGTGTGGAGCTCAGCTTGCTGAATAACAGTAACAGTAACAGCTTATGATTAGGATTGTGTTTGGCTCAGCTACAGGCGTTCAGTGCAGTTTGTTTGGCACAGTGCCCCGGCTATAAAGATGCTGGAGAAGAAGATATAAGCATTAACTAGTTTATTGCTGTTTTATGCACTGCAGGGATGTTTCTACGCTGTGATGTAGAGCATGATATGGGAATTTAACCACCACTTAACAATGTAACTTTTCTTCCTATGCTATACTTTGTTTTACATACCTGTGTACATCACTAATTTAAAACCCTATTATTTGCTAATACTGCAGAATCCTGTAATGTAATTCATACACAGATGCATATAAAATGAAAAAAAAGGGATTTACTTATGTGTATGGTTTTGCTGTTGGCAACATACTAGTCAATTTCAGAAAACACTTCACAGCTTTTCATCCATTCCTTATGCATACTGTATACACAAATAACGTCAATGACTGGCAGATCTTGACTGAATAATGTGACTGATTGGTAGAAAGAATCAAGCCAAAGTGTACCATAAGACCCCTTTCACACTGGGGCGCTTTGCAGGCGTTATAACGCTAAAAATAGCACCTGCAAAGCGCCCTGAAAGAGCCGCTGCTGTCTCTCCGGTGTGAAAGCCCCTGAGGGCTTTCACAATGGAGCGGTGCGCTAGCAGGATGGTAAAAAATGTCCTGCTAGCAGCATCTTTGGAGCGGTGAAGGAGCGTGTATACCGCTCCTTCACCGCTCCTGCCCATTTAAATGATAGGGCAGCGCGGCTATACCGCCGTCATCGCGCCGCTGCAGCAGCGCTTTGCGGTGGTGTTAACCCTTTCTCGGCCGCTAGCGAGGGGTAAAAGCGCCCTGCTAGTGGCCGAATAGCGCCACGAAAGTGACGGTAAAGCGCCGCTAAAAATAGCGGCGCTTTACCGCCGACGCTACCCACCACCCCAGTGTGAAAGGGGCCTTAGACTTGTATAGATGTCAGGCAGTACCACAACTGTTTTTACTTGTCCCATCTTTTTGTTCCTTGTATGTCTATCAATACACACACCAGTTTAAAATTATTCTTTATTAAAACAGGTGAAAAACGGCGATACAATTTCAACGCGTTTCGGCCGTCAGGCCTTAACCACTTCCAGACCGCTGCACGACTATATACGTCAGCACTTTGAAGAGGGATATCTCTGTTATGACAGCAGCTGCTGCTAAAACCCAGGTACCCATCTCTTCAGGCGGCGGTCCGGTTTACGATAATGGTGGTCTCTGCGGCGGATTCACGCGAGATCACCGTTATCAGCGGTGGGAGAGGGCCCCCCTCCCGCACCCTCCGCTGCTTAATCGGAGCTGTCGGTAGAGGCCGAGGCGATCAGGTCCTGTCTCCTGCTTGGTATGGAAACGAGTGAGGGCAAGATGGCCCCCATTCGTCTCCATACCATAGCAGGGCGGAATGCTAGGCTTTTTTCTATTACATTCCTTGTAATAGGAATAAAAGTGACTCACATTTTTTTTATTAAAAACAATGTAAAAATACATAAAATAAAAGTAAAATACTGTAGTATATACTCGAGTATAAGCCGAGTTTTTCAGCACATTATTTTGTGCTGAAAATGTCCCCCTCGGCTAATACTCGAGTCATCTTTTTGCGCCTGATCTCCTGGACTTTGGGGACCCGGTACCAGCCAGCCGTAGGTCCCCTGGACCCCAAACTTGGCACACATGTAGCCCCACTCTTCCTCTACATGCAAAGTTTGTTGTCCAGGGGATCTACGGCCGGGGAGCACCGATTTTTCAAAGCCGGGCACCCCTTCCATAGACTCCCATGTTAAACGTCAGTCTAGTCATGGATACAGTGAGGCATGGGTACAGTGAGGCTTGGGCACAGTGAGCCATGCACATGGACACAGTGAGGTAAAGTGAGGCACAGTGAGGCATGCAGATGGACACCCTAGGCTTATACTCGAGTCAATACGTTTTCCCAGTTTTTTGTGGTAAAATTAGGTGCCTCAGCTTATATTCGGGTCGGCTTATACTCGAGTATAGGGATGAGCTTCGAGTTCGAGTCGAACTCATGTACGACGCGAACATCGCCTGTTCGCCGAACAATTTGGGGCGTTCACGGCAAATTCGAAAAGCTGTGGAACACCCTGTAAAAGTCTATGGCAGAAATCTAAAGTGCTAATTTTAAAGGGTTTTATGCAAGTTATTGTCATAAAAAGTGTTTGGGGACGCGGGTCCTGCTCCAGGGGACATGTATCAATGCAAAAAAAAGTTTTAATAAAGGCCGTTTTTTCGGGAGCAGTGACTTTAATAATGCTTAAAGTGAAACAATAAAAGTGAAATATTCCTTTAAATTTCGTACCTAGGGAGTGTGTATAGTATGCCTGTAAAGCAGCGCTTGTTTCCCGCGCTTAGAACTGTCCCTGCACAAAGTGTCATTTCTGAAGGAAAAAAAGTAATTTAAAAGCACTCGTGGCTATAATGAATTGTCGGCTCCAGGCAATACAGAGAAAAGTCTTTGATAAAAAAAAAAAAAAAATGTGTGGGGGTCCCCCAAATTCAATTACCAGACCCTTCAGGTCTGGTATGGATATTAAGGGAAACCCTGTGTCAAATAAAAAAAAAATGGCGTGGAGTTCCCCCCAAAAATCCATACCAGACCCTTTATCCCAGCACGCAACCTGGCAGGCCGCAGGAAAAGAGGGGGGGGTGAGAGAGCGCCCCCCTCCTGAACCGTACCAGGCCACATGCCCTCAACATGGGAAGGATGCTTTGGGGGTCTGTGACCCCTCAAAGCACCAAGGGCCTCATCCCCACAACCCTTGCCCGTGGTTGTGGGGGTCTGCGGGCGGGGGGCTTATCGGAACCTGGAAGACCCCTTTAACAAAGGGGACCCCCAGATCCCGGACCCCCCTTATGTGAATTGGTAAGGGGTACATTATACCCCTACCATTTCACAAACAAAGTGTAAAAAAAAAAGACACCTTTGGGAAAAGTCCTTTATTAAAAATAAAAAAAATAGAAAAAAAGGATTCCAGCGGCGGTAATCCACTCTCGGTATCCTGCGATGGGTGGTCTTCTTTCCAGGGTCCAGCGATGGATGATCTCTCCTCTCCGGGGTCCAGGCTCCAACCATGATGTCCAGCGCAGCGAGGAACAGCACCCTTCACTGGAGTGGAGACACCCCGGGAATGATGCAGCCAAAGCCAGTGACAGCTCTTAAGTAGCTGAGGGTGGGGCCACCCGTCACGTGACCCTGTCCCCCTCTGACGCCAGGTTGCGTGCTCGGATAAAGGGTCTGGTATGGACTTTTGGGGGGGAACTTTTTTTTTTATCAATGACTTTTCTCTGTATTGCCGGGAGCCGACAATTCATTATAGCCGCGAGTGCTTTTAAATTACTTTTTTTCCCTTTAGAAATTACACTTTGTGCACGGGAAACAAGCGCTACTTTACAGGCATACTATACACACCCCCTATGTACGAAATTTAAAGGAATATTTCACTTTTATTGTTTCACTTTAAGCATTATTAAAATCACTGCTCCCGAAAAAACTGCAGTTTTTAAAACTTTTTTTTGCATTGATACATGTCCCCTGGGGCAGGACCCGGGTCCCCAAACACTTTTTATGACAATAACTTGCATATTAGCCTTTAACCACTTGCTTACTGGTCACTTAAACCCCCTTCGTACCCAGACCAATTTTCAGCTTTCAGCGCTGACGCACTTTGAATGACAATTGCGGTCATACAACGCTGTACCCAAAATGATATTTACTCTTTCGTTCATGGACCGACACAGCTTCCAATTGACAAGTGGGTATTATCTGTTATTAAGGAGTGACTAGGCAGAAAAAACTTGTAAAAAGTGTTGCATCACACCTTCTACAGTACCGCCCAGGGGGCGGACAACCCCGGGTACATCCCCTCACTCTGCATCTCGCAGATCAGATTTTTTCTGTCTAGCAAGGAGTAGGACATGGCTCCCTTCGGCCCATTGGTCCAGGGAAAAAAGATTTATTTACTTATTAATTTTTCTACAATTTGCTTTTTTGGTTCCTGCGATCTTCGATCAACTGCCGACTGGGTCCTCGAACCTTGTAGTCCCCCCAGTTTCGGCCATCGAGCGTGTGCCGACCCTAGCTACGCGCTGGGTTTTCCACGACATACTCGTCGCTCTACGGGTGGCCGGTGAGCCTACGCTCCAGGGCCTGCATTGGACCGCTCAGCTTCGGCTGACCTTACGGCCGAATCGCAGTAGCCTGTCCGGTGAGCTTATGCTTCTAGGCTTGCATCGACCGCTCAGCTTCGGATGACCTTACGGCCGAGTCGCAGCAGCCTGTCCGGTGAGCGAACGCTCCATGGCATGCATATGATCGTCCCCTAGGGTCCAATCACAGCATGCCTGGCCGACGCGGATGATGATCTGTCCGGAATGTCTTCCAGCATGAGACACGCAGGAAGGGTAAGTAGCTCCCCCACTTCGGCAGGGTGACATTGGCTGGACATTCCCGGAGAGATCAAGTAAGTGGTTATGACCCCTTTCCTTCCTCTCTCCCTGCCTTCCCTCCTCCCTGGGCTCTGAGCTAAGGTTGCTGGTCACCATGGGGGGGGCTCCATCTGGAGCGGGGCTGTGCTGTGTTTGTCATTTAAAAAGAATGTCATTTTGCTTACCTGTGTGTGCTTTTCCCTCCATGCTGTCGGCGGCCATTTTGCGATGGTCCATGCCTGTAGTTTCGCGCCAATAGCTTTAAATCGCCGCCCGGCGGCCATTTTCTTGTAGTCCGCACCCGCTTTGGCCTCTACCAACTGTTCGGCGGCCATGTTTCTTAGGATTCTCGCCTGTATGTATATACTGCCGCTCAGCGGCCATTTTGTTGTGGTCCACGGCCGTTTTTGCCTCTATCTATATTCAGGTTCGGTGGCCATTTTCTTAGAGCCCACATTGTTATATACAGCCGCTTGGCGGCCATTTTGCGGTAGTCTCCGGCCTCTGGCGCAAATTTTCACAGAAGACGCTGATAAGAATCAGACTGACACAGACAGCGGTGGGATAGCATCACAGGTGCAGCACACGGCAGCATAGTAGTACCGTTCCAAGGGTGGCGAGTCCTCCAGGAGATCCTGCATCTCTGTATCAGCTAGGAGGGTGGCCTATTGATACCTTGCCTGGAGCCCTGTGGGTGTCAGCATGGCGTCTTTTCCCCTAAAACACCCGATTTGGTGGCTAGTGCCCCTGAGGTTCCTATGGACGCTATGTTGGCAATCCTAGAGGCTTTTGCTGCCAGGGTGGAAGCAGCACACGGGAACACGGGGGGTAGTAAACGCTCCCGTCCCCGGCAATCTTCCGGGGATTATTCTGATGCAGAACCAGGTCCAGCTATTGCTCATGACCCGGATTCTGATGCATCAGTGACTGCAGCCCGGGACCAACCCGACAGTGAGAATGACTCCAAGTCCAGGTCAGTACGCGAAAGGGCTTTGGTATCTGACCTTATTACTGCAGTGCGGGATACGTTAAAATTGGAGAATGCAGCAAAGACTCCGATCGCCTTTGGGTTCCGTAAACCTACCTGCACTACTAAGGCGTTTCCTTGAGTGTCTTATTTTGATAAGCTCTTATACAAGGAGTGGGAAAACCCATTAAGGGTTTTTACGCCTCCAAGGAATCTTGCGGTATGATACCCCTTTGATGAGAGTTTTCTGAAGAAATGGACCTCTCCCCCAATAGTGGACCCTTCGGTGTCCAGACTTAATAAAGCTACCACAATTCCAGTGGAAGGGGCTCCTGTTTTCAAAAGACCCGGTGGATAAAAAAGCTGAAGCACTCACTTGCTACCTATACACAGTGGTAGGCTCAGCGGTGCGCCCAGCATTGGCGGGGGCCTTAGTGTCTCAGACACTTACTGAGTGGACAAAATTGCTGCTCCAGGGGTTAAAGGAGCGAGATGCTCCTCCTAATGAGATAACTTTGGCCGACCAGTTGGTACAAGGCCTTAAGTTTGTCTACGAGTCAGACATGGACACTATCCCTTTGCTGTCCAAAGCTTTGGTTTATGCGGTAGCTATACGCCGCCTGATCTGGCTAAAGGGCTGGTCTGCAGACCAGGCTTCCAAGAAGGCTCTGTTGGATCTGCCCTTTAAGGGCGACAGACTTTTTGGTGCCTCTCTAGATGACATCATCAAGGATACCACAAGAGGTAAAAGCACGTTGTATCCTCAAACCATAAAAGCTAAGGGACCATGCCAAGGGCCATCCTTTACTCCACGCAAGCGTTTTTTTCGTCCACATAGGGCGACAGAAAAAAGACCCCTGGCCGACAAAACGACTGCGCAAGGACACAGACGTTCTTGGTCCCGCAAGCCCAACAAGCCTGCGGACAATTCTGCGTCCGCATGAAGGTCCGCCCCCACCCAGTTCTTGGGTGGGGGGACGTCTTTGCAAATTTGCGACTCAGTGGACATCTCTGATCTCCGACCAGTGGGTTTGCAAAGTGATCTTCTCAGGTTACAAGCCAGTTCCAGAGCTCGACCCGTGTCTGCCCCTTCTAATACAGAGGGGCATCGCTATCATAGGCTACTAGGACGACCTTCTTCTGAGGGCCCCTTCAAGCTCAGAATTAGAGGTAAACGTGTCCATAACCTATCAGACTCTAAGACTGTGGTTGGGTATAAACACGCAAAGGTCAGTATTGGTGCCGACTCAACGCCTAGTGTATCTGGGGTTGATTCTGGATTCCTCAGAGGTAGCCTCCTTCGAGACGGTCCCATATGCTCAAGATCACACTCGAGTGTTACAGAACCAGGTTCTGTCCAGATAGAACAGATGCACATCATCTCTGGATTATCTAATCCGGGTAAGCCACCTAGTCAGGAGATCCCTGATAGGGTGGCTGACATCACCGGCTCTCTTGGCCGGGAGGTCATTCCTTCCTGTTCATTGGATTGTGATCATGACGGACGCCAGCCTTACAGGAGCCTGCCTGCCGATCAAGGTCCTGGAACTCCGGACGATCAGGCAGCGCCTCTTCAGATGGTTTCAGAGGCTGCAAGGACGTCCAGTCAGGATCCAGTCAAACAACGCCTCAGCAGGGGACAGATGTCAATCATCAGGGAGGAACAAGAAGCTCAGCTGCAGCATCGGAGGTCGCTCGCAGCCTGAGGTGAGCAGAAAGGAGCATACCGGCACTGTCGGCCGTGTACATTCCGGGTGTGAAGTATTGGCAGGCGAACTACCTGAGTCGCCAAATGCTGGACCAGGGAGAAGCGTTATTACACACAGATGGGTTCCAGCTCCTCTGCTAAAAGAGGGGCATGCCACACATAAATCTTTTGGCGTCCCGACTCAATCGGGAGGTATTAAGGTTTGTGGCCCGGTCAAAGGACCCAGGGGCAGACGCAACGGACGCGTTGGTAACATTGTGGAGTCAGTATCGGCTAATCTAGGTCTTCCCTCCCATGAGGCTCCTTCCCCATCTGCTTCGCAGAACAGAGGCAGCGAGCATTCCAAGGATTCTGATCGCTCCAGATTGGCCTCAGCGTCTACCTCTACGGAAGGACCTGCTATCACAAGGTCCCATACTCCGTCCTGCTTTACAGTCTCTGGCTTTAATAGCAGGGCTATTGAGAACCAGGTACTGAGAGACAGGGGCCTGTCAGATTCAGTAATCTCTACTATGAGAAGTGCTCGGAAGCCATCCTCTAGGAAGGTTTATCATCGCACTTGGAAGGCCTACATTTCCATGTGTGAGGAAATGAAGTGGCATCTGCGTACTTATTTGGTTTCCAGAATCTTGCTGGTTTTACAGCATGGGGTGGACCAAAGGCTTGCCTTAAGTACGATTAAGGGGCAGATATCTGCCCTGGCTGTCTTTTTTCAGTGACCCCTGGCGGCTCACTCTCTCGTGAGTACATTTGTGCAGGGAGTTTGACATGTGGCTCCTCCGGTCCATCCCCCGCTACCTCCGTGGGACTTGAACCTGGTCCTCTCGGTGCTTCAGAGGTCACCGTTTGAGAATATTAGGGATATTCCCTTATTGACACTTTCTCAGAAAGTGGTCTTTTTGGTGGCTGTTATATCAGTTAGACGAGTTTCTGAGCTGGCAGCCTTGTCATGCAAGGCTCCATATCTGATCTTCCACAAGGATAAGGTGGTGCTGCGGCCGCAGCCTTCCTTTCTTCCAAAAGTCGTTTCGGCTTTTCATCTCAACAAGGACATTGAACTTCTATCCTTGTGTCTTCATCCGTCGAATCCTAAGGAGTCGGCCTTGCATTTCTTGGACGTTGTCCGAGCTTTGAGAGTATACCCATCTGCTACTTCACTGTTCCGGAGGTCAGACTCACTGTTTGTTTCAGTGGCTGGTCCCAAGAAGGGCCTAGCAGTCTCATCGGCCACCATCTCTAGATGGATCCAACAGATAGTAATCCAGGCCTACACCTTAAAGGGTCAAGCGCCCCCCTTTCCTGTCACGGCGCATTCGACCAGGGCAATAGGTGCCTCTTGGGCTTTCCGACATCAAGCGTCTGTTTCCCAATTATGTAAAGCGGCGACTTGGTCGTCCGCTCACACTTTCACAAAATTCTGCAAGGTTGATGTAGGTGCATCTTCGGATGCCTCTTTCAGCCGCAAAGTTTTGCAGGCGGCTGTTTAGAGTTGCAACTCCTTTGTTGGAAGAGTGCTGTTTTGTGTTTGGGATGAAGTTTACTTTATGCTGTTACCACCCCTCATTTTGACACTGCTTTGGGACGTCCCACTTGTCAATTGGAAGCTGTGTCGGTCCATGAACGAAAGAGTAAATAGGATTTTTTGTACTCACCGTAAAATCCTTTTCTCTGAGTTCATGGACCGACACAGCACCCACCCCTCCTTTTTAAGTTTGTACTGCTTTTTGACAATCTGATCTGCGAGATGCAGAGTGAGGGGATGTACCCGGGGGGTCCGCCCCCTGGGCGGTACTGTAGAAGGTCTGATGCAACACTTTTTACAATTTTTTTCTGCCTAGTCACTCCTAAATAACGGATAATACCCACTTGTCAATTGGAATTTGTGTCGGTCCATGAACTCAGAGAAAAGGATTTTACGGTGAGTACAAAAAATCCTATTTTTATCATTTTTTTCCCACAAATAGAGCTTTATTTTGGTGGTATTTGATCACCTCTGCGGTTTTTAGTTTTTGCGCTATAAACAAAAAAAAGACAGAAAATTTGGAAAAAAAAACACACAATATTTTTTTACTTTTTGCTATAATAATATCCCAATTTTTATCTTATTTTTAATTATTTTTTTGCTCAGTTTAGGCCGATACGTATTCTTCTACATATTTTTGGTAAAAAAAAAATTGCAATAGTGATTGGTTTGCGCAAAAGTTATAGCGCCTACAAAATAGGGGATAGATTTATGACATTTTTATTATATATTTTTTTTTTTTTACTAGTAATGGCGGTTATCTGCGATTTTTGTCAGGCCTGCGATATTGCGGCGGACATATCGGACACTTTTGACACTATTTTGGGACCATTCACATTTATACAGCGAACAGTGCTATAAATATGCATTAATTACTATATAAATGTGACTGGCAGGGAAGGAGTTAACACTAGGGGACGATCAAGGCATAAATATGTTCCCTGGGAGTGATTCCAACTGTGTGGGGGAGGGGAGTGACTGGGGGAGGTGACCGATCTGTGTCCCTATGTACAAGGGACACAGCATCGGTCTCCTCTCTCCCTGACAGGACGTGGATCTCTGTGTTTACACACAGAGATCTACGTCCTGCCTCTGTAACAGCTGATCTTGCGTACCTGGCGGACATCGCGGCCGCCAGGCACGCGCACCAGCAACACGTGATACGGCGGGCACAGCTGTTCCGACGCGCGCCCTCGGCGGCGTGCGGGGGGGAATGTAAACAGCAGGACGTCCAGGGACGTCCACCCGGCACTTGAAAGCCGCGCTGCAGGCATCTTTCGTCTATAGCGCGGGTCTCAAGTGGTTAAAATTAGCACTTAAAATTTTTCATGTTCGAGTCCCATAGACTTTAAACGGTGTTCGGATGTTCGAACAAATTTATTGCCTGTTCGCAAGTTCTGGTGCAAACCGAACTGGGGGGTGTTCGGCTCATCCCTACTCGAGTATATACGGTAAATAAGAAGAAAAAATATTTTTTTAAGGCGCCCCGTCCCGACGAGCTTGCGCGCAGAAGCGAACGCATACGTGAGCAGCGTCCGCATATGAAAAATGTGAGGTATCGCTGCGATCGTTAGAGTGAGAGCAATAATGCTAGCCCTAGACCTCCTCTAACTCAAAACATGCAACCTGTAGAATTTTTTAAACTTTGCCTATGGAGATTTTTACGGGTAAAAGTTTGTCGCCATTCCACGAGCGGGTGCAATTTTGAAGCGTGACATGTTGGGTATCAATTTACTTTGCGTAACATTATCTTTCACAACATAAAAAAATAGGGCTAACTTTACTGTTGTCTTATTTTTATATTCAAAAAAGTGAATTTTTAAAAAAAAAAGTGCATTTGTAAGACCACGTTGATACAAAAAGTATTGCAATGACAGCCATTTTATTCTCTAGGGTGTTAGAAAAAAAAAGTATAATGTTTGGGGGATTAAAAAAAAAAAAAATTGGATTTTTGTACTCACCGTAAAATCCTTTTCTCTGACGTCCATGGACTGACACAGCTCTAATACTGAAACACGTGGGTATATGTCCCTGCTCGCAGGAGAAGATCTAGGCAGAGTGTTAGATGTTAGAAACAAACATTCTAGAAAAAAACAGAGCTGAACAGCCCCGCCCAGGGGGGCGGCCCCTCCAGACATAACCCTCCTACCTGCAGCTAGCAGCCTCAGTTCGTAACAAAGCAGTACAAACCTTAAAGAAGGGTGGGTGCTGTGTCAGTCCATGGACGTCAGAGAAAGGGATTTTACGGTGAGTACAAAAACCCCATTTTCTCTTATCGTCCATGGACTGACACAGCTCTAATACTGAAACACGTGGGACGTTCCAAAGCAGTATCAGAAAAAGGTGGGAGCAGTAGTAAAGGAAAAACCAAACTCCACTCCAAACAAGCAGAACTCCTCAACGGAGGAGTTGCAACTTTAAACAGCGGCCTGCAACCCTTGCGGCCAAAAGAAGCATCCGAAGATGCAGCCACATCAACCTTATAGAACTTAGAAAAGGTATGAACGAACGACCAGGTCGCCGCCTTGCACATATGTGCAACCGACGCTTGATGTTGGAAAGCCCAGGAAGCACCAATTGCCCTGGTGGAATGCGCCGTAACCGGAAAGGGAGGCGCCCGCCCCTTAAGGGCATAGGCCTGTATAACGGTCTGTCTGATCCACCTAGAAAAGGTGGCAGACGACATCGCTTGGCCCTGTTTTGGACCAGAGACAGACACAAACAGTGAGTCAGACTTCCGAATTGAAACAGTAGCAGACAGGTACACCCGTAAGGCTCACACCACATCCAATGTATGAAGCGCAAACTCTCAGGGATGCGATGGGTGAGGACACAAGGACGGAAGAACAATGTCCTCATTAAGGTGAACGGCCGAGACCACCTTTGAAAGGAAAGACGGTCATGGGCGCAACACCGCCTTATCCTTATGAAGGACCAAGTAAGGCGACTTGCGGGACAAGGCCGCCAACTCAGAAGTAATGGCCACCAAGAAAGCCACCGTCTGGGACAAGGTCAAGAGAGGAATCTCCCTGATATTTTCAAAGGGATGTTCTTGGAGATCCGAAAGCACCAAATTCAGATCCCAAGGAGGGGGAGGAGGCTTGACATGGGGGATCACATTGCGAACCCCCTGCACAAAGGTGCTAATCAAGGAATGGCCCGCTAGCAGTCGTTGAAAAAGACAGCCGGGCCGAAATCCGACCCTCGATGGTACGCAAGGCCAGCTTTTGGGTCACACCACGCTGTAAGAACAGCAAAATCTTGGGAACGGAATACGTCCGTGGACGCCATCAAGCTCCTCGCACATAGCGATGTAAGCCTTCCAGGTACGGTGATAGATCTTTCTGGAGGTAGATTTCCATGCCACAACAAAGATGAGATGACCGAATCCGAGAGACCTCTGTCCCTCAGCACCTGGCTTTAACAGCCGTGCCAAAGCCAAGGACTGTAAAGCAGGATGAGGTATGGGACCATGAGACAGAAGGTCCACCCAAATAGGCAGTCACCAAGGGGTAGCGGAGGGTAAGCATACATCAGGCGATACTGCCCCCACGGGCCACCAACGCGTCTGATGCGTCTGCCCAGGGATCCCTGGACCTGGCCATGAATCTCTACATCTTGCGAGTGAGTCGAGAGGCCAAAAGGTCCACATCCGGTGCCCCACCTCTGGTAAAGGAGGTGAAAACACCTCCGGATGTAAGGACCCTTCCCCTGGAATGCACACGGCCGACAGGATCGTCCTGCAGCGATATGGGTATGATAAACCCAAGGAGACCCCGCAATGTATCGGAGAAGGGAGGCCCCGGCTTACGGGGTGCCTCAATTGTTGGCCAAGAAGGGCAACCTGACAGAGCTTCCCTAGAAACCCGGTCAGTGGACCAGTAACTCAGCCTCTACAGGTGGCGCAGACCCACCCCGGACACAGAGACTCTAGAGGCTAAAGCAGTTGCAGTGCACCTGCTGGTCGACTGATAGATGAAGCAGAGACTTTTGCCCAGTCATTGAGCTTCAGGAACGCCAGAGACGCAGCCACTACCGGGCGTAACGCTAACCTCAGCATGGTGAACACAGTCCAAGCCAGCGCTTCTGCTCCATTGATAAGTGCTGATTGTACAAACACATAGTTTATACTGTGTATTGCATCAAAACGCGCAATTAGAGCGTGGGAGGAAACCCCCTCAGCCACAAAGAGCATAGTACAACCACATACGGCGTATGTAGTTTAGTATGTGTGGATAAACATATTAAAACACGTTTATACTGTGCCAGCGACAAAGGCGTGCACATCATTGGGGCGTAGGCGGAAACCAGCCACGCAGACTGCGTACACAACCGTGTAGGCATGTTAGCATGCAAATAAACAAATTGCACATGTTCATGCTGTGCATAGCGCTGAAAATGCACACACTATTGGAGCACGGGGGAAAAACCAGAGCACCCGGATGAAACCCACGCAGACCGCATACGCATACCGTGTAGGTACTATAGTATGTGTGATAAACATTTTAAACACGTCTATGTGTGCATAGCGCCGAAGACACGCACACCATTGGCGTGTGGGAGGAAACCGGAGTTCCCGGAGGAACCCCACGCAGACCCAGAGAATACAATACATACATCTACTGTGAATGTATTTAGTGTTGTGTATAAACATAATGTGTATGTTTATACTGTGTATGGCACCGAAGGCGCGCATGTCATGTAGCATGGGCGGAAACCCACGCAGACTGCACACACATACCGTGTAGGTATGTTAGCATGTGGATAATCAAATCACACAAGTTTCAGACTGCATACACATACCGCATAGGTATTATAGTATGCGTGATAAACATATGGAACATGTTTAAACTGCGCAGAGAGCCAAAGGCGCCCATACCGTCAGAGCGAGGGAGGAAACCGGAACACCCGGAAGAAACCCACGCAGACAGCACACAGATACCGTGTAGGAATGATAGCATGTGAATAAACATATTGCACATGGTTATGCTGTGCATTACCCTTGGAGCGTGTGAGGAAACCGGAGTACTCGGAGGAAACCCACGCAGACAGCATACACATACTGTAAGTATTTATAGCATGTGCAATAAACATATTGAACATGTTTATACTGTGCAGAGAGCCGAAGCGCACATACTGTGAGAGGACACCGGAGCACCCCCACGCCGACCCAGAGAGTATAATACATACATATACTGTGAATGTATTTAGAGTCGTGTATAAACATATAGTGTATGTTTATATCGTGTATGGCACTGAAGACATTGGAACGTAGGAGGAAACCACGCAGACACAGAGATCAATAACACATACATACACTGTGAATGTATCCAGTGTAGAGTTATAAGATAAGTTTTAATTATGGCGCCGAGGCGCATAATCTTCTCTGTTATCATTCCAACCTGCTTAAATGTGCTGCCGAAGCAGCATGCAGGTAAAAGGTAACCTCTGACACCGCAGACCGTGGTCCTGTCAGAGTTTAGAGCGTTCCCCAGGAAATGGCGGGAAATCACAGGTGCAGAGACCCTGTTGTTGCCTCAGAGACATCACACAGAAGGCTCACTATAGAAATAAATGAATAAGGTGCCCCCCCACTATGCTGCACCGACCGGGGGGGGGGCACTGTGTACCACTGTATCATCCATGCTGCTCTCGAAGTAACGTGTGAGTAAACAGTGAGGAAGTTGTGTAAAAGAAAAGCTTGAAAAGAACCAAGGGATAAAGTGTCTGCCTGAGAGTGTCCCTCACAGCATCAATGAGTTCACAAGCGCCCTGTCATTTACTGACTCAGAACTGGAGTCTTCCTCACAAGGAATGTCCTGTTCAAAAACATTAAAATATTCAGAGCTAGGGTCCTGAGCAGCAGCAGCTAGGCCCATATCTGAATCAGAGCACTCCCTATGTGTGAGATTGTGTGGGGAGAGGGCGCTTTATAGCTCCCTTGTGCTCGCACACCGCTTCCATCCTGACAAGAAATTTTTTCCAGGACTGCCGACAACTGGTCCATAGGGACCGCAGGTGCCGGAGCACTGCCAGTTGCCTCTGACAAGAGTGGGGAAGCTGGTGAACCAGACTCCATATTTGCCACCCTCTGAGACCTTATATACTATAAAGTGAATAATACAGTCCCACCCACTGGCTGTGCTGAGGCTGAGGAGGGAATACCCAGAGGACTCACCAACCCTTGTAAGAACCGCTCAGCTCTGCTGTATGTCACCGCGCTGCCAGCGCGAGTGAAGTCTGAGGAGCGTGCGAGGAGATTCGCGCCGCAGCAGCGGCGATAGAGGCCGAAAGTGAAAGCGCCACGGCTTCAAGAAAATGGCCGCCGGCCACGTGTAAGCAGCGCCATTGATCCGCGGCAAGATGGCCGCCGAGCGCAGCTTAATCAGTAAAAGCCATGACAGCTAGTGGCTTCTCCAAACACTCACACCTCACAGCCCCAGCACACAGACACGAGCGCCCCCCACCAGGCCAGGGTGACCCCCAAGTACCCCCACACAGCACAGTGCCAGTACAGGGTGCAGAGAGCAGCATAACCGGGGGGAGACAGGGAGAAACCCCCCAGACAGAGAAACACAGCCAGCATGTACTCACCTTGCAGCAGGAGAGACTACTTACCCGTCCCATAGGGACCCACTGGCTTGTTTCAGACAGACCTATCACAGAGTAGTACTGAGTAGCTGTCGGCCCGGTCCACCGCAAAAGATACAGCAGGTACTGTTCAATCTTGTGAGGACCGCGGGAGCATAAAAGCCACCCGGCCACCCCTGGAGTCATGGGGCATGTCGTGAGCTGAGTCTCACGCACACAAGGCGAGGATCAGCACGCTCGATGGTTGGACAGGGAAGACTACGAGGATACCAGTGTACCCAACCTGTTGCCCAGCCCACAGTTGATTGAAGGTCTCAAAAATAAAATAATAAAATTCCCAAAGGAATAAAAATAAAATCTTCCAGGAGACTGGTTCCTGAGAGAGCCACGTCTTCTCCTTCTGCTAGGCAGAAAAAAACTGAGGCTGCAGGTAGGAGGGTTATGTCTGGAGGGACCGCCCCCCTGGACGGGGCTGTTCAGCTCTAGTTTTTTCTAGAATGTATGTATCTAACATTCTGCCTAGATCTTCTCCTGCGAGCAGGGACATATACCCACGTGTTTCAGTATTAGAGCTGTGTCAGTCCATTGATGATAAGAGAAAGATTCGGTCTTGTAAACCCTCGCTGTTTTTCACCTTAATGCATTCTATGCATTAAAGTGGTTGTAAACCCACTTTGACAACATGCACCTACAGGTAAGCCTAGATTAAGCCTTACCTGTAGGTGCATGAAATATCTCCTTAACCTACACTGTTAAGGAGATATTTGCTGAAAACCCAGCAGCGATGACGTCACAC
This sequence comes from Rana muscosa, assembly GCA_029206835.1. Taxonomy (NCBI): domain Eukaryota; kingdom Metazoa; phylum Chordata; class Amphibia; order Anura; family Ranidae; genus Rana; species Rana muscosa. Next base: position 94,995,273 of record CM055119.1, read on the forward strand.
GCATGCGCACTAGTGGGCCGGCATCATTGCCGGTTTTCTGAATGGGATCTTGCTGGCCCGAGCGCGCATGCGTGTGACATCATCGCCGCTCCGGCCAATCACAGCGCCGGAGCGGCGATACACGGAAGGGACATCGAGGCAAGATGGCGGCGGAGGGGAACGAGGAGGACTTCGGGGCTTCGATTTCAGGTAAGTGCCACATAATGAGCTAGTATGCTATGTATACTAGCTCATTATGCATTTATCTTGCAGAGGTATGTTTAGCTAAAAAATGTGTGGAGGGTTTACTTCCTCTTTAACCACTTAAGCCCCGGACCATTTCGGGCCATTAGGGCCAGGCCTGTTTTTGGGATTCGGCACTGCGCTGCTTTAACTGTAAATTGTGCGGACATGCAATGTTGTACCCAAATGAAATTTGCGTCCTTTTCTTCCCACAAATAGAGCTTTCTTTTAATGGTATTTGATTGCCTCTGCGATTTTTATTTTTTGCGATATAAACAGAAAAAGACCGAAAATTTTGAAAAAAAATGATATTTTCTACTTTTTGTTATAAGAAAAATCGAATAAACTCAATTTTAGTCATACATTTAGGCCAAAATGTATTCAGCCACATGTCTTTAGTAAAAAAAATGTCAATAAGCGTATATTTATTGGTTTGCGCAAAAGTTATAGCGTTTACAAACTAGGGTACATTTTCTGAAATTTACACAGCTTTAAATTTATGACTGCCTATCTCATTTCTTGAGGTGCTAAAATGGCAGGGCAGTACAAAACCCCCCCAAATGACCCCATTTTGGAAAGTAGACACCCCAAGGAAATTGCTGAGAGGCATGTTGAGCCCATTGAATATTTTTTTTTTGTCCCAAGTGATTGAATAATGACAAAAAAGAAAAAAAAAAATTACAAAAAGTTGTCACTAAATGATATATTGCTCACACATGCCATGGTTATATGTGGAATTGCACCCCAAAATACATTCTGCTGCTTCTCCTGAGTACGGGGATACCACATGTGTGGGACTTTTTAGGAGCCTAGCCACGTACGGGACCCCGGAAACCAAGCACCGCCTTCAGGATTTCTAAGGGCGCAAATTTTTGATTTCACTCCTCACTACCTATCACAGTTTCGAAGGCCATAAAATGCCAAAATAGCACAAAACCCCCCCAAATGACCCCATTTTGGAAAGTAGACACCCCAAGCTATTTGCTGAGAGGCATGTTGAGTCCATGGAATATTTTATATTTTGCCACAGGTTGCGGGAATATGACAAACTTTTTTTTTTTTGCACAAAGTTGTCACTAAATGATATATTGCTCACACATGCCATGGGCATATGTGAAATTACACCCCAAAATACATTCTGCTGCTTCTCCTGAGTACGGGGATACCACATGTGTGGGACTTTTTGGGAGCCTAGCCGCGTACGGGACCCCAAAAACCAAGCACCGCCTTCAAGGTTTCTAAGGGCATAAATTTTTGATTTCGCTCCTCACTACCTATCACAGTTTTGAAGGCCATAAAATGCCAAGATGGCACAAAACCCCCCCAAATGACCCCATTTTGGAAAGTAGACACCCCAAGCTATTTGCTGAGAGGCATGTTGAGCCCATTGAATATTTTTTTTTTTTGTCCCAAATGATTGAATAATGACAAAAAGAAAAAAAAAAAAATGTACAAAAAGTTGTCACTAAATGATATATTGCTCACACATGCCATGGTTATATGTGAAATTACACCCCAAAATACATTCTGCTGCTTCTCCTGAGTATGGGGATACCACATGTGTGGGACTTTTTGGGAGCCTAGCCGCGTACGGGACCCCAAAAACCAAGCACCGCCTTCAAGGTTTCTAAGGGCATAAATTTTTGATTTCACTCCTCACTACCTATCACAGTTTTGAAGGCCATAAAATGTCAAAATAGCCCAAAACCCCCACAAATGACCCCATTTTGGAAAGTAGACACCCCAAGCTATTTGCTGAGAGGCATGGTGAGTATTTTACAGCTCTCATTTGTTTTTGAAAATTAAGAAAGACATTTTTTTTTCTTTTTTTTTTTCTTTTTTTACATTTTCAAAACTTTGTGACAAAAAGCGAGATCTGCAAAATACTCAACATACCTCTCAGCAAATAGCTTGGGGTGTCTACTTTCCAAAATGGGGTCATTTGGGGGGGTTTTGTGCCATCTGGGCATTCCATGGCCTCCGAAACTGTGATAGGCAGTGAGGAGTGAAATCAAAAATTTACACCCATAGAAATCCTGAAGGCGGTGCTTGGTTTTTGGGGTCCCGTACGCGACTAGGCTCCCAAAAAGTCCCACACATGTGGTATCCCCGTACTCAGGAGAAGCAACAGAATGTATTTTGGGGTGTAATTCCACATATGCCCATGGCATGTTTGAGCAATATATAATTTAGTGACAACTTTTTGTACATTTTTATTTTTTTTAATTTTTTTGGTCATTATTCAATCACTTGGGACAAAAAAAAAAATATTCAATGGGCTCAACATGCCTCTCAGCAAATAGCTTGGGGTGTCTACTTTCCAAAATGGGGTCATTTGGGGGGGTTTTGAACTGTCCTGGCATTTTATGCACAACATTAGGAAGCTTATGTCACACATCATCCACTCTTCTAACCACTTGAAGACAAAGCCCTTTCTGACACTTTTTGTTTACATGAAAAAAAAAAATTTTCTGCAAGAAAATTATGTTGAACCCCCAAACATTATATATTTTTTTAAAGCAAAGGCCCTACAGATTAAAATAGTGGGTGTTGCATTTTTTTTTTCCACACAGTATTTGCGCAGCGATTTTTCAAACACATTTTTTGGGGGAAAAACACACTTTTTTTATTTTTAATGCACTAAAAAACACTATATTGCCCAAATGTTTGATGAAATAAAAAAGATGATCATAGGCCGAGTACATGGATACCAAACACGACATGCTTTAAAATTGCGCACAAACGCGCAGCGGCGACAAACTACATTCATTTTTAAAAGCATTTAAAAGCCTTTACAGGTTACCACGTTAGATTTACAGAGGAGGTCTACTGCTAAAATGACTGCCCTCGATCTGACCTTCGCGGTGATACCTCACATGCATGATGCAATTGCTGTTTACATATGACGCTAGACCGACGCTTGCGTTCGCCTTTGCGCAAGAGCAGGGGGGGACAGCGGTGCTTTTTTTTTTTTTTATTATTTATTTGGCTTTTTTATTTTATTTTTAAACTGTGCCTTCCATATTTTATTTTTTTACCATTTTTATCGTTATCTCAGGGAATGTAAATATCCCCTATGATAGCAATAAGTAGTGACAGGTACTCTTTTTTTGAAAAAAATTGGGGGGTTAGACCCTAGATCTTTCCTCTGCCCTCAAAGCATCTGACCACACCAAGATCGGTGTGATAAAATGCTTTCCCAATTTCCCAATGGCGCTTTTTATATCCGGGGGGGGGGACATTCCCTCCCACTGCTTGTAAAAGCAGTCTAGAGGCTAATTATCTGCTAGAATTGCTTTTACATGAAAGCCGGCTACTGGCTGAAAAGAATGATACCAAGATGATACCTAAACCCGCAGGCATCATTCTGGTATAAACATTCAAAGTCCAGCAACATACCAGTACGTTGCTGGTCCTTGTTGGACATGTATTGTAATCTTTTTTTTCATACAGCCTATTGGCTGAACGAAAAAAAGAGATTGATTGGTGGGTATGCCCACCATTAGAATACCTCCCTTCATCCACCCACTTCTAATGATGGGCATATATGCCGAAGCATGGGGGCATCCTCCCGCAAAAAAGTTATGCCGCGTACACACGGTCAAGCCTTCGTCGGAATTTCGACCGTATGTACGCGGCATAAAAGGTTATGCCGCGTACACACGGTCGGACTTTTCCACGGGCAAGCCTCCGTTGGAATTTCGACCGTATATACGCGGCATTAGGAGCAAAATCGCTCCTCCGCCCCTGCTGCCCCCATGCTTCGGCATATATGCTCTTTTTTTTAACTGTGGTGGTGAAATCACCTCCTACAGCGTTGGAGTCACGGCAGTCAAGATAAATAGATCCGCGCTGCAACTGAATGGCGTACCTGCTAAGCAAATGGTGGTTAACATTAAAACAAAGTAACATTACAGTACAACAGTAAGACCTTACCATGCCATACCTGCAAAGCAAATACCAAAACAAAACCTAGTAAAAAATAAAAAAATGTTTTAACGCAACCTGTGCCTAAAATATATATATGCCGAAGCATGGGGGCATCCTCCCGCAAAAAAGTTATGCCGCGTACACACGGTCGGAATTTTCCACGGGCAGGCCTCCGTCGGAATTTCGACCGTATGTACGCGGCATTAGGAGCAAAATCGCTCCTCCGCCCCTGCTGCCCCCATGCTTCGGCATATATGCTCTTTTTTTTAACTGTGGTGTCACGGCTTTATGTATCGTGGGAGCAAACGCTGTTGCTGTCAAGATAAATAATTCCGCGCTGCAGTTGAATGGCGCACCTGAAAACAAAAAATTACATACCTGAAAAGCAAGCATGATAAAACATTGCAGAATAGAATGCAGTAAAAAAGAGCAGAACAATAGAGAGAAAATAGAGAGAGAGAGAACAATAAAACGACAACTATTTTTGGTTTTTTTATTTTATATTTTTTTTGTGTTTTGTTTTTTACGTTTTTTTTTTTCTTTTTTACACTTTTTTTGTAACTTTACAACTGTAATGGTTCGGGTCTCTCAAAATGTAATGGCATCTTGGGAGACCCTGTGTAAGTGTGTCCTTGTCTGTGAAATGCTGTACCCTACGCTAAAACTTCACTTTTGAGTGGTAGCGTTCAAAACATTCACCTTGGACTGGTTGATATTGATGGTTGCTATGGACTGGTTGCTATGGACAGTTGCTATGGACGGTTGCTACGGATTGGTTGCTATGGATTGGTTGCCATGGACAGTTGCTATGGACTGGATGCTATGGATAGTTGCTATGGATGGTTGCTATGGACGGTTGCTATGGACTGGTTGCAATGGATGGTTGCTATGGACAGTTGCTATAGACTGGTTGCTATGGATGGTTGCTACGGACGGTTGCTATGGACTGGTTGCTATGGACGTTTGCTATGGACTGGTTGATATGGATCAGGCCTGTCTCTGCGAACGCTGCAGTTATGTGTGTTGTGTTTGGTAAGTGACAGTGATCGATCGATACTGCACTTGGGTGGGCTGGGCTGGGCTGGGCTGGGCGGAGGGGCTAAACGCAGGCGCTAGCAGGTATCTGGGCTGATCCCGCTAACACTGCGTTTTTGGGAACCCTAAACCGCTGGGGATGCTAGTATAGATCTGATCAGATACTATACCACTAAGGGGGGTGTATGCTTTGCGCGTGGGTGTTAGCGTTACTGGCACTAACCTAACACTGCCTGGGGCGACGCAGACCCTCTCTGGCGCTAAAACCTAATTGATCTCACCCGCCGGGCGATCAGGGGGGTTAAACCTTTATTGGGTTATATACGGCGGGTGCCCTGATGCTATAAAAAGCAAACTAATCAACCAGCGTCACCCGTAACCTTTATATGGTGATCACTGGTGAAAGGGTTAACTAGGGGCAATCAGGGGGTTAAAACCTTTATTAGGTTAAATATGGGGGTACCTGACACTATATAAAAACCTGACGGGTAACCTAAATAACTAAATAACTTACTGGCTAACCAGTGACACCAGTGACGCTTATACGGCGATCACTGGTGAAAGGGTTAACTCTAGGGGCAATCAGGGGGTTAAAATAATATATGGGGGTACCTGACACTAATAAAAACCTGCGGCGAACATAAAAAAAAAAAACTAATAATCTAAAACACCAGCGACACAAATACAGCGATCGGAAAAACAATCGCTTAGTGACGCTGAAGTTAGGGGGTGAAAGGGTTACCTGGGGGGTGATCAAGGGGTTAAACCTTTATTAGGGGGGGGTTAGGGGGCTACCCTGGACCTAAAGGGGCCTAATCCTAACTGCCCTGCAACTTTTTACAATCACAGATGACACTAAATGCAGTGATCAGTAAAATAAATGATCACTGCAATCAGTGACACTGTGATTGGGGGCTTTGGGGTGACCTGGGGGGTGATCTGGGGGTAACTGGGGGGTGATTTGTGTGCCTATGTGTACCTACGTGTCAGTGGACTGTTGGTGCACTAACCTGCTTCTTCTGTCCTCGGCGCCGGGAACGAAAAGACCGCGGCGAGGGAGATGACATCACTTCCTCCAGCCTTGTTTACATCACATGGCGGAGGAAGCATTTTCATTGGCCGGGAGCGATCGCGAGGGGGGGGGGCGGAATCGAGCGGCCGCCCCCTCATGCCTGATCGCTCCCGAACACTTAACGGCCGCTCACTGCAGTGAAGTGGGGTCCGGATGGACCCCCCAACTGCACAAAGGCGATCACGTAGATCTACGTGATTCTGCCTGTCCGTGCCATTCTGCCGACGTAAATCGGCGGTGGGCGGTCGTTAAGTGGTTAAGGTGATAAACCTCCTGTGCTGCAACAATGCCCCTGAGCCCCCCTTATACTTACCTGAGCCCCGTAAATCCCACGATGGAAACAAGCAATAGCAACGCAGCCATCGGCTCCCACTGCTGTCAATCAAATCCAATGATGTGTGCGCCGGGGGGGGGGCGGAGCCGAGTCCTGCTCTCTATGTCTATGGACGCAGCAGCAGGATACAGGAGCGCGCCCGCACAGGTGTCTATGAAGGAGAGCGCTTCTCCAATGGGGCACTTGAAAAAAGGAGGAGTCAGGAGCGCCACAGAGGGACTCCAAAGAGAAGGATGGGCCACTCTGTGCAAAACCAACTGCACATCGGAGGATGACATGTTTGTTATTTTTATTTTCTTTAACCACTTAACGACCGCCCACCGCCGATTTACGTCGGCAGAATGGCACCGACAGGCAGAATCACGTAGATCTACGTGATCGCCTTTGTGCAGTTGGGGGGTCCATCCGGACCCCCCTTCACTGCAGTGAGCGGCCGTTAAGTGTTCGGGAGCGATCAGGCATGAGGGGGCGGCCGCTCGATTCCGCCCCCCCCTCGCGATCGCTCCCGGCGAATGAAATTGCTTCCTCCTGCCTGAAATGTAAACACAGGCTGGAGGAAGTGATGTCATCTCCCTCGCCGCGGTCTTTTCGTTCCCGGAGCCGAGAAGAGAAGAAGCAGGTTAGTGCACCAACAGTCCACTGACACGTAGGTACACATAGGCACACAAATCACCCCCCAGTCACCCCCAGATCACCCCCCAGGTCACCCCAAAGCCCCCAATCACAGTGTCACTGATTGCAGTGATCATTTATTTTACTGATCACTGCATTTAGTGTCATCTGTGATTGTAAAAAGTTGCAGGGCAGTTAGGATTAGGCCCCTTTAGGTCCAGGATAGCCCCCTAACCCCCCCCTAATAAAGGTTTAACCCCTTGATCACCCCCCAGGTAACCCTTTCACCCCCTAACTTCAGCGTCACTAAGCGATTGTTTTTCCGATCGCTGTATTCGTGTCGCTGGTGTTTTAGATAGGCAGTTATTTTTTTTTAGGTTCGCCGCAGGTTTTTATTAGTGTCAGGTACCCCCATATATTATTTTAACCCCCTGATTGCCCCTAGAGTTAACCCTTTCACCAGTGATCGCCGTATAAGCGTCACTGGTGTCACTGGTTAGCCAGTAAGTTATTTAGGTTACCCGTCAGGTTTTTATATAGTGTCAGGTACCCCCATATTTAACCCAATAAAGGTTTTAACCCCCTGATTGCCCCTAGTTAACCCTTTCACCAGTGATCACCATATAAAGGTTACGGGTGACGCTGGTTGATTAGTTTGCTTTTTATAGCATCAGGGCACCCGCCGTATATAATCCAATAAAGGTTTAACCCCCCTGATCGCCCGGCGGGTGAGATCAATTAGGTTTTAGCGCCAGAGAGGGTCTGCGTCGCCCCAGGCAGTGTTAGGTTAGTGCCAGTAACGCTAACACCCACGCGCAAAGCATACACCCCCCTTAGTGGTATAGTATCTGATCAGATCTATACTAGCATCCCCAGCGGTTTAGGGTTCCCAAAAACGCAGTGTTAGCGGGATCAGCCCAGATACCTGCTAGCGCCTGCGTTTAGCCCCTCCGCCCAGCCCAGCCCAGCCCAGCCCAGCCCACCCAAGTGCAGTATCGATCGATCACTGTCACTTACCAAACACAACACACATAACTGCAGCGTTCACAGAGACAGGCCTGATCCCTGCGATCGCTAACAGTTTTGTAGCGTTTGATATATTTGCTGACGACAGTCAGGTGCTTTTTTTCCTGTGAATCTTACTAGTGTACCCCTAAATTTAGAGCCCAAAATGGCAAGACGAAGGTACACTAGTAAAGAGGCCTACGAGATTCTGAGCATGACAGATAGTGAAGAGGAGGTCACGTATCTGTCAGATTCAGGCTCAGAATATCTTCCCGTAGAAGACAGTGACGTCAGCGGCCCCACGTCAGATAGCTCTGACGATGAAGTTGAGGTCCCTGCTAAGGTCAGGTGTACCCGATCCCGATCTTCTGAGGTTGTTGAGGAGCAAGAACCGCAGGTCTCTCGTATCATGGAGCAGAGTAGTACTAGCGCCGCTATTCCTTCTGGTGAACTGGCAAGCACCAGCGGCCTAGTACAGCCTGGACGTACATCCAGCACTGCAGTAACACTTGGTGACGTGGCGAGTCCCATAAGTGCAGTTCAAGCTGGCGAGGTGGCAAGCACAAGTAGTGTCCCGCTGCCACCAAGAAGACAAAGGCAGGCCCGTCGTGCCCATACTGCCCTTCCTGCAGAATTTGCCTATCCTGATTGGGTCCCCACCACTTCTGCAGAACCCGTACTTCCCCCATTCACTGCCCAACCCGGTATTCAGGTGGAAACAGCTGATTTTATTCCAATTGATTTTTATTCGCTGTTTTTCACGGAAGATCTCTATAGATCTATTGTGGACCAGAGTCATTTATATGCTGGTCAATTTATCGCCGCTAACCCCCAGTTGCCTAAAATTGCCAGAAATTGGAAACCAATTACGGTTTCCGAATTTAAGACCTTTCTGGGCCTTTCCCTCAACATGGGCACACATAAATTTCCATCATTGCGTGCTTATTGGTCCACGCACCCAATTGACCACATGCCCGTGTTCTCTGCCTCCATGTCCAGGGCACGATACGAGCAGATTTTGCGGTTCATGCACTTCAACGACAATGAACTTTGTCGTCCACGTGGGGACCCTGAATACGACCGGCTCTATAAAATTCGGCCCCTCATAAACCACTTCAACGAACGTTTTGCAGCCTTGTTTACTCCCGATCAAGTTGTCTGCGTTGATGAGTCCCTGATTAAATTTTCTGGCCGCTTGTCTTTCAAGCAGTACCTTCCCAGCAAGCGTGCCAGATACGGGGTCAAGCTCTACAAGTTCTGTGACAGGGCAACAGGCTATGTAGTGAACTTTACGGTTTATGAGGGAAAAGATAGTCAGATTGAGTCGGTCAACTGCCCGGATTACATAGGGAGCGCTGGCAAGATAGTGTGGAACTTGGTGTCACCCTTATTCGGAAAGGGGTACCACTTGTATGTGGACAATTATTACACGAGCGTGCCACTGTTTAGTCACTTGTTTGATCATCAGATTGGAGCATGTGGCACCGTGCGACCTAATCGCCGGGGCTTTCCCCAGCGGCTTGTAGATGCCCGTCTTAGGCTGGGGGAGAGAGCCTGCTTGAAGTGTAATAACTTGCTCGCTATGAAGTGGAGGGATAATAAGAATGTTTTCCTTCTTACCTCCCTTCATGCAGACACGACAGTCCAAATTCGTACGGCGACTGGTGTTGTGGAGAAACCCCTCTGTGTCCACGAATATAACCAAAATATGGGAGGGGTGGACCTCAACGACCAGTTGATGGCGCCGTATCTAATTGACCGTAAGGCGAGACGCTGGTACAAAAAAGTGTCTCTATCATTATTCCAATTGGCTTTGCTGAACGCTCATGTGCTATACAGAGCTTCAGGCGGGACGTTATCTCTTCTAAAATTCCAGAATGAGATAGTCACAGAACTCCTGTATCCAGGCGGTTCTGCACCTCACCATCCCCTACCAAATGCAGTAAGCCGGCTCCATGAGAGGCATTATTCATATGTCCTCCCGAGTACCCCTACCCAAAGCCACCCCCAAAAAAGATGTCGTGTCTGTAGCAAGCGCGGATTTAGGCGTGACACCCGTAGTTTTTGTCCACTCTGTTCTGACAAGCCTGGTCTTTGCCAAGGTGAATGTTTTGAACGCTACCACTCAAAAGTGAAGTTTTAGCGTAGGGTACAGCATTTCACAGACAAGGACACACTTACACAGGGTCTCCCAAGATGCCATTACATTTTGAGAGACCCGAACCATTACAGTTGTAAAGTTACACAAAAAAGTGTAAAAAAGAAAAAAAAAAACGTAAAAAACAAAACACAAAAAAAATATAAAATAAAAAAAACAAAAATAGTTGTCGTTTTATTGTTCTCTCTCTCTCTATTTTCTCTCTATTGTTCTGCTCTTTTTTACTGTATTCTATTCTGCAATGTTTTATCATGCTTGCTTTTCAGGTATGTAATTTTTTGTTTTCAGGTGCGCCATTCAACTGCAGCGCGGAATTATTTATCTTGACAGCAACAGCGTTTGCTCCCACGATACATAAAGCCATGACTCCAGTGCTGTAGGAGGTGATTTCACCACCACAGTTAAAAAAAAAGAGCATATATGCCGAAGCATGGGGGCAGCAGGGGCGGAGGAGCGATTTTGCTCCTAATGCCGCGTACATACGGTCGAAATTCCGACGGAGGCCTGCCCGTGGAAAATTCCGACCGTGTGTACGCGGCATAACTTTTTTGCGGGAGGATGCCCCCATGCTTCGGCATATATATATTTTAGGCACAGGTTGCGTTAAAACATTTTTTTTTTTTTTACTAGGTTTTGTTTTGGTATTTGCTTTGCAGGTATGGCATGGTAAGGTCTTACTGTTGTACTGTAATGTTACTTTGTTTTAATGTTAACCACCATTTGCTTAGCAGGTACGCCATTCAGTTGCAGCGCGGATCTATTTATCTTGACAGCAACAGCGTTTGCTCCCACGATACATAAAGCCGTGACTCCAACGCTGTAGGAGGTGATTTCACCACCACAGTTAAAAAAAAGAGCATATATGCCGAAGCATGGGGGCAGCAGGGGCGGAGGAGCGATTTTGCTCCTAATGCCGCGTATATACGGTCGAAATTCCAACGGAGGCTTGCCCGTGGAAAAGTCCGACCGTGTGTACGCGGCATAACCTTTTATGCCGCGTACATACGGTCGAAATTCCGACGAAGGCTTGACCGTGTGTACGCGGCATAACTTTTTTGCGGGAGGTTGCCCCCATGCTTCGGCATATATGCCCATCATTAGAAGTGGGTGGATGAAGGGAGGTATTCTAATGGTGGGCATACCCACCAATCAATCTCTTTTTTTCGTTCAGCCAATAGGCTGTATGAAAAAAAAGATTACAATACATGTCCAACAAGGACCAGCAACGTACTGGTATGTTGCTGGACTTTGAATGTTTATACCAGAATGATGCCTGCGGGTTTAAGTATCATCTTGGTATCATTCTTTTCAGCCAGCAGCCGGCTTTCATGTAAAAGCAATTCTAGCAGATAATTAGCCTCTAGACTGCTTTTACAAGCAGTGGGAGGGAATGTCCCCCCCCCCGGATATAAAAAGCGCCATTGGGAAATTGGGAAAGCATTTTATCACACCGATCTTGGTGTGGTCAGATGCTTTGAGGGCAGAGGAAAGATCTAGGGTCTAACCCCCCAATTTTTTTCAAAAAAAGAGTACCTGTCACTACTTATTGCTATCATAGGGGATATTTACATTCCCTGAGATAACGATAAAAATGGTAAAAAAATAAAATATGGAAGGCACAGTTTAAAAATAAAATAAAAAAGCCAAATAAATAATAAAAAAAAAAAAAAAAAAAAAAAAGCACCGCTGTCCCCCCCTGCTCTTGCGCAAAGGCGAACGCAAGCGTCGGTCTAGCGTCATATGTAAACAGCAATTGCATCATGCATGTGAGGTATCACCGCGAAGGTCAGATCGAGGACAGTCATTTTAGCAGTAGACCTCCTCTGTAAATCTAACGTGGTAACCTGTAAAGGCTTTTAAATGCTTTTAAAAATGAATGTAGTTTGTCGCCGCTGCGCGTTTGTGCGCAATTTTAAAGCATGTCGTGTTTGGTATCCATGTACTCGGCCTATGATCATCTTTTTTATTTCATCAAACATTTGGGCAATATAGTGTTTTTTAGTGCATTAAAAATAAAAAAAGTGTGTTTTTCCCCCAAAAAATGCGTTTGAAAAATCGCTGCGCAAATACTGTGTGGAAAAAAAAATGCAACACCCACTATTTTAATCTGTAGGGCCTTTGCTTTAAAAAAATATATAATGTTTGGGGGTTCAACATAATTTTCTTGCAAAAAAAATTTTTTTTTCATGTAAACAAAAAGTGTCAGAAAGGGCTTTGTCTTCAAGTGGTTAGAAGAGTGGATGATGTGTGACATAAGCTTCCTAATGTTGTGCATAAAATGCCAGGACAGTTCAAAACCCCCCCAAATGACCCCATTTTGTAAAGTAGACACCTCAAGCTATTTGCTGAGAGGCATGTTGAGCCCATTGAATATTTTTTTTTTTGTCCCAAGTGATTGAATAATGACCAAAAAAAAAAAAAAATGTACAAAAAGTTGTCACTAAATTATATATTGCTCAAACATGCCATGGGCATATGTGGAATTACACCCCAAAATACATTCTGTTGCTTCTCCTGAGTACGGGGATACCACATGTGTGGGACTTTTTGGGAGCCTAGTCGCGTACGGGACCCCAAAAACCAAGCACCGCCTTCAGGATTTCTATGGGTGTAAATTTTTGATTTCACTCCTCACTGCCTATCACAGTTTCGGAGGCCATGGAATGCCCAGATGGCACAAAACCCCCCCAAATGACCCCATTTTGGAAAGTAGACACCCCAAGCTATTTGCTGAGAGGTATGTTGAGTATTTTGCAGATCTCGCTTTTTGTCACAAAGTTTTGAAAATGTAAAAAAAGAAAAAAAAAAAAGAAAAAAAAATGTCTTTCTTAATTTTCAAAAACAAATGAGAGCTGTAAAATACTCACCATGCCTCTCAGCAAATAGCTTGGGGTGTCTACTTTCCAAAATGGGGTCATTTGTGGGGGTTTTGGGCTATTTTGACATTTTATGGCCTTCAAAACTGTGATAGGTAGTGAGGAGTGAAATCAAAAATTTATGCCCTTAGAAACCTTGAAGGCGGTGCTTGGTTTTTGGGGTCCCGTACGCGGCTAGGCTCCCAAAAAGTCCCACACATGTGGTATCCCCGTACTCAGGAGAAGCAGCAGAATGTATTTTGGGGTGTAATTTCACATATGCCCATGGCATGTGTGAGCAATATATCATTTAGTGACAACTTTGTGCAAAAAAAAAAAAAGTTTGTCATATTCCCGCAACTTGTGGCAAAATATAAAATATTCCATGGACTGAACATGCCTCTCAGTAAATAGCTTGGGGTGTCTACTTTCCAAAATGGGGTCATTTGGGGGGGTTTTGTGCTATTTTGGCATTTTATGGCCTTCGAAACTGTGATAGGTAGTGAGGAGTGAAATCAAAAATTTGCGCCCTTAGAAATCCTGAAGGCGGTGCTTGGTTTCCGGGGTCCCGTACGTGGCTAGGCTCCTAAAAAGTCCCACACATGTGGTATCCCCGTACTCAGGAGAAGCAGCAGAATGTATTTTGGGGTGTAATTTCACATATGCCCATGGCATGTGTGAGCAATATATCATTTAGTGACAACTTTGTGCAAAAAAAAAAAAAGTTTGTCATATTCCCGCAACTTGTGGCAAAATATAAAATATTCCATGGACTGAACATGCCTCTCAGTAAATAGCTTGGGGTGTCTACTTTCCAAAATGGGGTCATTTGGGGGGGTTTTGTGCTATTTTGGCATTTTATGGCCTTCGAAACTGTGATAGGTAGTGAGGAGTGAAATCAAAAATTTGCGCCCTTAGAAATCCTGAAGGCGGTGCTTGGTTTCCGGGGTCCCGTACGTGGCTAGGCTCCTAAAAAGTCCCACACATGTGGTATCCCCGTACTCAGGAGAAGCAGCAGAATGTATTTTGGGGTGCAATTCCACATATAACCATGGCATGTGTGAGCAATATATCATTTAGTGACAACTTTTTGTAATTTTTTATTTTTTTTGTCATTATTCAATCACTTGGGACAAAAAAAAAAAATATTCAATGGGCTCAACATGCCTCTCAGCAATTTCCTTGGGGTGTCTACTTTCCAAAATGGGGTCATTTGGGGGGGTTTTGTACTGCCCTGCCATTTTAGCACCTCAAGAAATGAGATAGGCAGTCATAAATTTAAAGCTGTGTAAATTTCAGAAAATGTACCCTAGTTTGTAAACGCTATAACTTTTGCGCAAACCAATAAATATACGCTTATTGACATTTTTTTTACTAAAGACATGTGGCTGAATACATTTTGGCCTAAATGTATGACTAAAATTGAGTTTATTTGATTTATCTTATAACAAAAATTAGAAAATATAATTTTTTTTCAAAATTTTCGGTCTTTTTCTGTTTATATCGCAAAAAATAAAAATCGCAGAGGCAATCAAATACCATTAAAAGAAAGCTCTATTTGTGGGAAGAAAAGGACGCAAATTTCATTTGGGTACAACATTGCATGTCCGCACAATTTACAGTTAAAGCAGCGCAGTGCCGAATCCCAAAAACAGGCCTGGTCCTAATGGCCCGAAATGGTCCGGGGCTTAAGTGGTTAAAGTGGTTCTAAAGGCAGAAGGTTTTTTATCTTAATTAATTCTATGCATTAAGATAAAAAACCTGTGTTCAGCAGCCCCTCTTAGCCCCCTTAATACTTACCCGAGCCCCATCTCGATCCAGCGATGTTGCATGAGAGCCTCGGCTGCCTGGGACTCTCCCTCCTCATTAGCTGAGACAGCAGTGAGCACCATTGGCTCCCACTGCTGTCAAAGTCAGTTAGCCAATGAGGAGAGAGAGTGGGCGGTGGGGGCTGCTTGCTGTGGGGGCACTCGGCAGGAGGGGGGCCAGGAGCACCGCCGAGGGACCCAAGAAGAGGAGGATCTGGGCTGCTCTGTGCAAAACCACTAGACAGAGTAGGTAAGTATAACATGTTTGTTATTTTTAAACATAAAAAAAAGCAAGACTTTAATATCACTTTAATCACGGCCTAATATAAACTTGACATAGATTTAAATTCTACCCCCTTGTATCTTAGCTAAAAAATATTTGTATGAAGGTTATAGGATTTATAAAACTGGACAGTGTAGCTTTGCAAATTGTGAGCATACTGCAATGATCATGCGATTCAGCTCCTGTTACACACTGGCCTAACAAGAAAAGAAAGACCATCCTACACGCTGACCACAAGTGTGTTAAAATAAATAGTATTATGGTCAGGCCAACAAATTGCAGGTAATATCGAGAGAGGTGATTCACTATACGGCGTAACAAAGTTAGGCTCCTTTCACACGAGCGGCTGTTCTGCCGCAGTTAAAAGCATGTTTTGTTGTTTTAAAATCCAGAGAATCCAGGCACAGCGTTTACTTGCAGTTGTACATTGCGATTAGCTGTGTTTACGTGCGGCTTCATTGGAACATTCTTGCCATTTCTGATGTGCTTCCTGTTGTTTTTCTTTCCTTGTTGCCACTGCTATCTGCAGGTGAAATAGTACACTGTGATTACCTGCAGTTATGTGCAGATAGCTGCAATAAATCGTTCCTGGACGCAGTCAAATTATTTTTTTCTAACCGCACCAAACCCCATGTAACAAAACTGTTGCTATACACAGTGTGTGAATGGGGACATAGGAAAGCATTGTCCGAGTTTAGCTGCGGTAGATAACTTGATCTATCCACAGCTAAAAGCTGAATTATATCCGCCCGTGTGAAAGGGGCCTAAATGTTCACTATTCATAATAAATGTTTACTGAGTTTATTAAATAAAGTGAAGCCGTGTTTACTTGTGAATATGAGAAAGAAAATAACAGATTTCTCTCTTGCACATGATTTAGGACTGTTTTACACTTCTGTTCAGGGAGCGGCGTTTTTGGCGGGTGGCGCCTTGTGCTTTTAAAACACAGGGCACTGTTTACGTTTTAATTTTTTTCCCTTTATTAAAATGTTACATAATGACATTGCATTTATTTCAATGCATCGCAAAAACAGAAACTAAGCTGTGAATGAGCTGCGGCATGGAAAAATGTAGGCATATTGCTAAATTTTGTACCGCACTCCAGCTTACCTAAAGGCCCCTTTCACACGGAGGGTCCATTCAGGTCCGCCTGTCAGTTTTTTAGGTGGACCTGGACGGACGCTCCATGTAGCCCTATGGAGCCACGGATGTCAGCGGTGACATGTCCGCTGACATCCGCTCCGCCAAAGCGTGACAGAGGAAAACCCTATTTTTCCTTCCGTCGGCGAAGCGGATCAGATGAACACGGACAGACGGTCCGTGTTCATCCGATCTCCCCATAGGGGAGAGCGGCGCTCTGACAGGACGGTCCCTGCACAGTGTGCGGGTACCGCCCTGTTATTCGCCGGCTCAGCGGAGCTTCACGGGGCGGATCATGACTGATCCGTCCCGTGTGAAAGAGCCCAAAGGGTGCGTTTAAGTGTGAACAGGGCACATGGAAAACTATTTATTTGTGTATCCTTTCCAGAGACCTGCAATCTTCTAGTGCTGTCAATAATAATCTGCTATAACTTTTTTTTTTTTTACAAAGCCGATTGAACATTCACTTTGCATAGTGTCTACTGCCTCAGTACATCAACCTCATAAAGCTAGAGAGCAAAAAGCGTCTTAGGTACTTTCTCTTCCCACAGTATTCTGTGAATCCTGCAAAGGGCCCAGGGAATAAAGTAGTTAAAGTATAACTAAGCCTAGCACACACAGGTCAAACGTCGGACAGCAACGCCCAGTTCAATATAAACTGTCCAACATTCAGTCCGTGTGTACTGCAGTGTATCTGACAGAAGCCGGCCACAGCAGGGGACATAACTGTACTAACATAGGATTGTTAGTACAGCAGATCTGACCTGAGCTGTCAGTTTTTTTCAGGTTGAACAGAGAAAAAAAAAGGGTAGTGTGTACTAGGCTTTAAGGCAAAAAACGTTCTTCTTTTTTTTGGGATAGACTGGAGAGGGATTAGAGTGCTCGTCAGTTTTACTGCTGTATTTGCCCATGTGAAGGAGATTCACCCTCTCTATTTTTCCTGTTTATCATTATCATTGAAAGTGAAAGAAAATCCTACATTTTGGGTTGTCCCTAGAAAAGTAATAGAGAAGAAACATTTTCAATGGGGACACGAGTTCTGGGGACACTAGCTCCCTTACTCTATCCAAAATTTTAAAAATAAAGTTGTGCCTATAGTTATGATTAAAGGCATGAACAAAATGAAATATTTATTAAAGCTAAAGATTTATAGTCTTGAACGTGAAGGCTTTTGAAAAAACACAGTATTATTAATATACCGGATTTATATAGTAAATGTAGAAAAAAAAGCCTGAAGGCCAACGCTGCGCTAGAACCAATTAACAAAAAAAATATATATATATATGAATAAATGTATAGATACAGCTGCTAGCACCTTAACCACTTCAGATCCGCGCTATTTCCGAAAGACGGCTGCAGCGCGGACCTGAAGTGCCGGGTGGACGTCCATTGTTTCTCTCCCTCCCCGTGCGCCTCGGGGAAAATCTGTGTTGCCCGTGTCCACACAGCCAATCACAGATCGTGCTGAATGGCCAATCACAGAGGCCATTCAGCACTCAATCTCACTGTCCAATGAGAGATGATTTCAAATGTAAACATATGAGATCATCTCTCATTGCCGGCTCTCCCTCCTCACACAGAGACCGCGTGTGAGGAGGTAGAGAGATCTGTGCCGTTACCTAAAAGTGAGTGAAAAAAAAAAAAAACACGTTTACAGTCAAAAACACAGTGCCCACAGTCCCTGCCAGTGCCATCTGCCGCCAGTGCCACCTGCAAGTGCCACCTGCCGCCAGTGCCACCAGCCACCAGTCCCATCTGCCGTCAGTGCCACTCGTCAGTGCCATCTGTGCCACCTGTCAGTGCCATCTGCCATCAGTGCTACCTGTCAGTGCCATCCGCCATCAGTGCAACCTGTCAGTGCCATCCGCCATCAGTGCAACCTGTCAGTGCCATCCGCCATCAGTGCAACCTGTCAGTGCCATCCGCCATCAGTGCAACCTGTCAGTGCCATCCGCCATCAGTGCAACCTGTCAGTGCCATCCGCCATCAGTGCAACCTGTCAGTGCCATCCGCCATCAGTGCAACCTGTCAGTGCCATCTGCCATCAGTGCAACCTGTCAGTGCCATCAGTGCCACCTGTCAGTGGCATCTGCCATCAGTGCAACTTGTCAGTGGCATCTGCCATCAGTGCAACCTGTCCGTGGCACGTGCCATCTTTTATTAGCGTCTCTAGTGCCACGTATCAGTGTCATCAGTGCCACGTATTAGTGCCGCCTGTCAGTGTCACGTGTCATCAGTGCCTTCTGTCATCGCCAACAATGGCTAAAAGAGTATATTCAGCCGAGGAGGCGTACAATATACTTGCGGCAGACGGGAGCAACGGGGAGCTCTCCGATTCGGATTCCTCCGCAAATTCAAATTATGAGTCTGACGTGGACTACGAGCCTATACTTAGCAGTGGATCACTGACAACCTCAGAGGAGGAGGAGGAGGAGGAGGAGGAGGAGGAGGGCCCGCCCGACAAAGGCGTTTTGCTGAGGAGGCAGTGCCATCCACCAGCACCACAGTACCTCGGCAAGCAAGGCCACGTACCAGTGGGGTGTCACCTCAGTCCCAAAAGGGTTAGGTCATATGTCAGCCTTCCCGATTCCCTTCAGAACCCCTTGTGGCTTCCTCCTAATTCAGGAGAAGCCAACATTCCCCCTTTCACTGCCCAGCCAGGAGTCCAGGTGGACACAGAAAATTTTGCCCTGATTGACTTTTTCAATTAAATTTTTACTGAGGACATGCTTGCATCGATTCTGGCCCAGTGCAACCTTTATGCACAACAATTTATGGCAAGCAACCCAACGTCCTATTATGCCCATCCCTATGAATTGAGAGCCCTTACAGTGGAGGAGTTTCAAATTTTTTTGGGCCTCACATTCTGTATGGGACTAAACAGAAAAAATCAAGAACGTTCATATTGGTCATTCCGCCCCATCTACCACATGCCCATCTTTTCCTCAGCAATGCCCAAAAGCAGATATCTCATGATTATGAGATTCCTACATTACAACGACAATACCCAGTGCCCTCCCCGAAACGACCCAGATAAGCTTTATAAAATTCGGCCACTACTAAATTATTTTTCTGAAACCTTCCCCCAGTTGTTTACCCCAGACCAACACGTATGCGTGGATGAGTCCCTTATAAAATTTTCTGGCAGGCTGGGCATAAAACTATTTATTCCCACCAAAAGGGCCCGCTATGGGGTGAAGCTCTATAAATTGTGTGACCGAGCCACGGGGTATACGTATGATTTCATTGTATACGAAGGGAAGGACACCCAGCTGCGCCCCTCTAATTGCCCAGACTACATAGGAACCAGCGGGAAAGTCGTTTGGGAACTCGTAAACCCACTCCTGGAGAAAGGCTACCACTTGTATGTGGACAATTTTTATACAATTTTACCCCTGTTCCGAAACCTTCACAGAAAGAACACTCCAGCATGCCGCACCGTACGGACGAACCGGAAGGGCTTTCCTCAAAGCCTCGTCAACAAGAAATTAAGAAGAGGGGAGACGCCGAGTTTACGGAACGAGGACATTCTGGCTGTGAAGTGGAGGGACAGAAGGGATGTGAATGTGCTTTCTTCCATCCACAACAATACATTAGTTGAGATCACCAGGAGGAATGGCCAAATCCAAAAACCAACATGCATCCACGAATACAATATGTTCATGGGGGGTGTCGACTTCAACGACCAAATGCTCGAACCCTACATTTCCACAAGACGAACATACCAGTGGTATAAAAAAGTTTCAATTTTTTTGTTTAATTTGGCCATGTTCAACTCCTATGTAATATATCGGAAATCCACTGAAAGACCCAAATCCTTCCTTTTCTTCCAGGAGGAAATCACCACTGCCCTTTTATACCCAAACGACCCACCAGAAAACATTAGATCCGATGTGATTAGCCGACTCTCCGAATGCCACTTTCCAGATAAAATCCCTCCCAGACCAACAGGCCAAAAACATCAGAAAAAATGCCGGGTGTGCTCCAGAGGAGGAGTGAGAAGAGACACCACTTTTTATTGTGCCCAATGTCCTTCCCAACCAGGGCTCTGCGTAGTTGGCTGTTTCCGCCGTTACCATACCAAACTCAATTATTAGTTCACTTTCTGCCATTTACCTTCACACCCCTTATGCCTCTGCTTGCTTTGTAACTGACCCTGGCTTGTTATTCGACCACGCTTCTGCCTACCGATTCTGTTTATACCTCTGCCTGATCTGGAACTGACCCTGGACTGATATTTGACCACGCTTTTGCCTACCAATTCTGTACATACCTCTGCCTGATATGGAACTGACCCAGGCTTATTATTCGACCACGCTTCTGCCTACCGATTCTGTACATACCTCTGCCTGATCTGGAACTGACCCTGGACTGTTTGACCATGCTTTTTGCCTGCCTCTTGGACTGATCTTTTACCCTGCCAGTGGACTAGTGGGATTCATAGCACAGGGGTCTCACATATGTGAGGGGCTCCAGAATTGTTTTTCTGGATGAGGAAAACAATTGATTTTGTTTTCTCATTCCTAGATTAGGGTCTGGAGACTCGGAGGCTTCAAAGAGATTTGGGTGGGAGAAGCCTCTACCCCTGTCCCCATTCTGTCCTCAACGAGGCCCTACTTCTGCCTGCTGCCTGTAGGACCTATGCCATCATGCCTCTGCCTGTCGCATGAACTGACCACACCACATGAACCGTTCTACTACCAGGACCAATATTTTGGCACTGCTGACAATCTCTGCCTGCACTGACCCTGGACTGTATATGGACAGTATCCCTGCCTGCTGCCTGGACAATTGTGTATGCCGTTGCTGACCAAGTTCCTGCCTGCTGCCTGGACCAGTGCTATCCTCCTGTGGACAGTTGCGCTACTAAAACCACAGGTAATCTTTTGTTTACCCTTTGCTCAGCATAATGTATTTTGGGGTGTAATTCTTGGTATGTGCATGCTATGTGTCCCTAGAACATCTGATGGTGTTCCTTGCATGTTGGGCCTCTGTATGTGGCCAGGCTGTGTAAAAGTCTCACACATGTGGTATCGCCATACTCATGAGTAGCAGAATGTATTTTGGGGTGTAATTTTTGCTGTGTTAACAATATCTTATAAATGGACAACTTTGCGTAAAAAAATTGCGGTTTAATTTTTTTCCAAATTTTCCAAAAACTTCTGGAAAAAATGAACCGTTCAAAAGACTCATTATGCCTCCTAGATTATACGTTGGGGTGTTAGCTTTCCAAAATGGGGTCACTTTGTGGGCGTTTCCATTGTTTTGGTGCTCCAGGGCCTTCAAAAATGTAATAGGTGGTTGAGAAATGAGATGCGTAATTTATGCTTCTAGAATGCCTGAAGGTGCCATTTCAATATTGGGCCTCTGTATGTGGACATGCTGTGTAAAAGTCTCACACATTTGTTATCGCCATACTCAGGAGGAGTAGCAGAATGTATTTTGGGGTGCCATTTTTGCTATGTACATGCTATGTGTTGAAAATATCTTATAAATGGACAACTTTGCGTAAAAGAAATGCGTTTTCATTTTTTTCCCACATATTCAAAAAACTTCTGGAAAAAAAATGAAGCATTCAAAAGACTCATTATGCCTCATAGATTATACGTTGGGGTGTGTGCTTTCTAAAATGGGGTCACTTTGTGGGAGTTTCCATTGTCCTGGTGCTCCAGGGCCTTCAAAAATTTAATAGGAAGTCAACAGTTGATCCAGGGAATATCCGATTGCCTCTCGGGGGATCAGGAAGGAATTTTTTCCCCTGCTGTAGCAAATTGGATCATGCTCTGCTGGGGTTTTTTGCCTTCCTCTGGATCAACTGTGGGTATAGAATTGGGTATATGGGATTGTACGATATTTAATTTTTTTTTATGGTTGAACTGGATGGACTTGTGTCTTTTTTCAACCTGACTAACTATGTAACTAACTATGTAACTATGTAACAAGTTAGATGTGTAATTTATTCTCCTAGAACACCTGATGGTGCTCCCTGCATATTGGGCCTCTCTATGTGGCTAGGCTGTGAAAAAGTCCCACACATGTGGTATCGCCATACTCAGGAGAAGGAGCAGAATGTATTTTCGGCCGTCATTTGTGGTATACACATGCCATGTGAGAGAAATAACCGATTACAATGACAATTTTGTGGGGGGAAAAGAAAAAAATAAAAATAAAAAAAAAATCGTAATTTTGCAAAGAATTGTGGGAAAAAAATGACAACATCAAACATCACCATGCATCTTACTAAATACCTTGGAATGTCTACTATCAAAAAGGGGTCATTTCGGGGGTATTTGTACTTTCCTGGCTTGTTCAGGTCGCAAGAAATGAGATAGGCCACCAGTACATCAGGTTATAAAATTTATGAAGAAAAATTTACAATTTGCTAAATTTTATCGCATAAACTAAGAAAAATTCGTTTTTTTTTTCAAAATTTTCTGTCTTTTTTCATTTATAGCGCAAAAAATAAAAAATCCAGAGGTGATCAAATACCACCAAAAGAAAGCTCTGTTTGTATGAAAAAAAAGGACAAAAAAATTAATTTGGGTACAGTATTACATAACTGAGTAATTGTCATTCAAAGTGTGAGAGCACTGAAAGCTGAAAATTGGTCCGGGTACGAAGGGGGTTTTAGTGCCCAGTAAGCAAGTGGTTAAAGTCTAATACAAAAACTCAAACAGATATATACAGTGCCTTGCGAAAGTATTCGGCCCCCTTGAACTTTTCATCCTTTTGCCACATTTCAGGCTTCAAACATAAAGATATAAAATTTTCATTTTTTGTGAAGAATCACCAACAAGTGGGACACAATTGTGAAGTGGAACGAAATCTATTGGATATTTTAAACTTTTTTAGCAAATAAAAAACTGAAAAGTGGTGCGTGCAAAATTATTCGGCCCCTTTACTTTCAGTGCAGCAAACTCACTCCAGAAGTTCAGCGAGGATCTCTTAATGATCCAATGTTGTCCTAAATGACTGATGGTGATAAATAGAATCCACCTGTGTGTAATCAAGTCTCTGTATAAATGCACCTGCTCTGTGATAGTCTCAGGCCTGGTTCACACTGGGGCGACAAACGCTCAGACATTGGGAGCTCATGTCGCATGACGTGTGAAAATCAATGTTTCCCTATGGGAGCCGTCCTAACTGGTCCGACACATGTCGGTCCGACTTTGAAAATGCTCCCTGTACTACTTTGGTCCGACTTTGATCCGACTTCAGCCCATTGACTATCATTGAAGTCGGATCAAAGTCGGACCGCAGTCTTGCATGATCCGACTTTGGCATGCGACTTGTGCTCTGCTGATCTTGAGGGGGAACTCCAGGCCAAATTTTAAATAAAAAACCGGCATAGGTTCCCCCTCCGGGAGAATACCAGGCCCTTGGGTCTGGTCTGGATTTGAACAGGCGCCCCTACGCCGAAAAGCGGCGTGGGGGTCCCCCCAAAATCCAAACCAGACCCTTATCCGAGCACACAACCTGGCAGGCCACAGGGGAAGAGGGGGGGACGAGAGAGCGGCCCCCCCTCCCTCCTGAACCGTACCAGGCCACATGCCCTCAACATGGGGGGTTTGGTGCTCTGGGGCAGGGGGGCGACCTGTGGCCCCCCTACCCCAGAGCACCCTGCCCCCATGTTGAAGAGGACAGGGCCTCTTCCCGACAACCCTGGCCGTTGGTTGTCGGGGTCTGCGGGCGGGGGGCTTATCGGAATCCGGGAGCCCCCTTCAATAAGGGGGCCCCAGGATCCCGGCCCCCCCACCCTATGTGAATGAGTATGGGGTACATCGTACCCCTACCCATTCACCTGGTGGACAAAAAATTGCAATAAAAAAACACTACACGGGTTTTCAAAGTAATTTATTGCACAGCTCCGGGGGTCTTCTTCCGACTCCGGCGCTCTTCTTCCGACTTCGGGGGTCTCCGGTTCTTCTCCCGCTCTCCGGTTCTTTCTTCCGCCGGGCCTCCGCTAACTTCTTTTTAGCTCTTTTGCTAACGGAGGCCCGGACTTCTTCGTCTTCTCGTCCGGCTCTCCGTTGTCCTTCTGCCGGCCCCTCCACTAACTTCTTTAGCTCTCTTGCTAGTGGAGGGGTCGGTCTTCCGGTCGGCGTCTTCTTCCCTCTTCTCCTCCTCGATGTTGACGCGTCGCTTCCTCCCGCTGTAATACTGGCTCTCCGCTCCGCTCCGCATTAATATAGGCTTCTCATGACGTCACAGTCACATGTTCCAGGGCACATGGCCCCGGAGCATGTGACTGTGACGTCATGGGAACATGTGACTGTGACGTCATGAGAAGCCTATATTAATGCGGAGCGGAGAGCCAGTATTACAGCGGGAAGAAGCGACGCGTCAACATCGAGGAGGAGAAGAGGGAAGAAGAAGCCGACAGCGACGGGAAGACCGGCCCCTCCACTAGCGAAAGAGCTACCAAGAAGTTAGTGGAGGGGCCGGCAGAAGGACAACGGAGAGCCGGACGAGACAACGGGAAGACCGGGCCTCTGTTAGCAAGAGAGCTAAAAAGAAGTTAGCGGAGGCCCGGCGGAAGAAAGAACCGGAGAGCGGGAGACGACACCGGAGACCCTCGAAGTCGGAAAAGACCCCCGGAAGTCGGAAGAAGACCCCCGGAGCTGTGTAATAAATTACTTTAAAAACCTGTGTAGTGTTTTTTTATTGCAATTTTTGTCCACCAGGTGAATGGGTAGGGGTACGATGTACCCCATACTCATTCACATAGGGTGGGGGGGCCGGGATCCGGGGGCCCCCTTATTGAAGGGGGCTCCCGGATTCCGATAAGCCCCCCGCCCGCAGACCCCGACAACCAACGGCCAGGGTTGTCGGGAAGAGGCCCTGTCCTCATCAACATGGGGGCAGGGTGCTCTGGGGTGTGGGGGCCGCAGGTCGCCCCCCTGCCCCAGAGCACCAAACCCCCCATGTTGAGGGCATGCGGCCTGGTACGTTTCAGGAGGGAGGGGGGGCCGCTCTCTTGTCCCCCCCTTCCCCTGCGGCCTGCCAGGTTGTGTGCTCGGATAAGGGTCTGGTTTGGATTTTGGGGGGACCCCCACGCCGTTTTTTCGGCGTAGGGGCGCCTGTTCAAATCCAGACCAGACCCAAGGGCCTGGTATGCTCCTGGAGGGGGAACCCATGCCGTTTTTTTAATTTAAAATTTGGCCTGGAGTTCCCCTTCAAGATTCATACCAAACACAGTGCCTGATATTGGCGGGGATCCAAGTCGGATCCCCGTTCATTGAAAGTCGGACATATGTCGGCTTCATGTCGCAGGGCAAAGTCGGATCCAAAGTAGGACGGATGTCGTGTCGCACTAGTGTGAACCCGGCCTCAGGGTTCTGTTGAAAGCGCAGAGAGCATCATGAAGACCAAGGAACACACCAGGCAGGTCCGTAATACTGTTGTGGAGAAGTTTAGAGCCGGATTTGGATACAAAAAGATTTCCCAAGCTTTAAACATCCCAAGGAGCACTGTGCAAGCGATCATTTTGAAATGGAAGGAGTATCAGACCACTGCAAATCTGCCAAGACATGGCTGTCCCTCTAAACTTTCAGCTCAGACAAGGAGAAGACTGATCAGAGATGCAGCCAAGAGGCCCATGATCACTCTGGATGAACTGCAGAGAACTACAGCTGAGGTGGGAGAGTCTGTCCACAGGACAACAATCAGTCGTACACTGCACAAATCTGGCCTTTATGGAAGAGTGGCAAGAAGAAAGCCATTTCTCAAAGATATCCATAAAAAGTCTCGTCTAAAGTTTGCCACAAGCCACCTGGGAGACACACCAAACATGTGGAAGAAGGTGCTCTGGTCCGATGAAACCAAAATCAAACTTTTTGGCCACAATGCAAAACGATATGTTTGGCGTAAAAGCAACACAGCTCATCACCCTCAACACACCATCCCCACTGTCAAACATGGTGGTGGCAGCATCATGGTTTGGGCCTGCTTTTCTTCAGCAGGGACAGGGAAGATGGTTAAAATTGAGGGGAAGATGGATGCAGCCAAATACAGGACCATTCTGGATGAAAACCTGTTGGAGTCTGCAAAAGACCTGAGACTGGGACGGAGATTTATCTTCCAACAAGACAATGATCCCAAACATACAGCAAAATCTACAAAGGAATGGTTCACAAATAAACGTATCCAGGTGTTAGAATGGCCAAGTCAAAGTCCAGACCTGAATCCAATCGAGAATCTGTGGAAAGAGCTGAAAACTGCTGTTCACAAACGCTCTCCATCCAACCTCACTGAGCTCGAGCTGTTTTGCAAGGAAGAATGGGCAAGAATTTCAGTCTCTCGATGTGCAAAACTGATAGAGACATACCCCAAGCGACTTGCAGCTGTAATCGCAGCAAAAGGTGGCTCCACAAAGTATTAACGCAAGGGGGCCGAATAATTTTGCACGCCCCACTTTTCATTTTTTTCTTAGTTAAAAAAGTTTCAAAAAAACAATAGATTTCGTTCCACTTCACAATTGTGTCCCACTTGTTGGTGATTCTTCACAAAAAATTAAAATTTTATATCTTTGTTTGAAGCCTGAAATGTGGCAAAAGGATGAAAAGTTCAAGGGGGCCGAATACTTTCGCAAGGCACTGTATATGCAAAGTAGATGCTGCGCTAATGACAAATTTTCAAGTGAAAAAAAAAAGGAAAACTAAAGCAGAGTCCCAATAAAATTCCAGTCCATAAATTAAGAATTAACAACACCCATCCATGTAAGGTATAGAGATGATAAACTGCAGAGGAGGAAACCGTGAAAGATCCTTCATACAATGTGCATCCAGCTCCACACCCAAGTGAGTAAGTAGCCTGCTTACAAGCTCTCCGTGACCACTAAAGTAGTCACGTGTCTCATAATGGGAACCCAGACGAAGTCTAATAGTGACAAAATGCATAAGGTGGAGCCTGCGACGGTGACGTCATCACGTTTTCCTTTTAGAAGGTTGATGGGCAAACTAAATAGCAAGTGAAGAAAAGCCTGTGTAGACACCGCGGTTCCCATTATGAGACACATTGTATCACTTGTGAAAGGCTTTTAATCTTTGTTACCAGCATAGCTGCAGTTTCAGACAACATTAAGGGTCCTGGGGAGACCGATTTCCCTGAGTTTGGTGAGACCACTACTTTAGTGGTCATGGAGAGCTGGTAAGCAGGCTACTTACACACTTGGGTGTGGAGCTGGATGCACATTGTATGAAGAATCTTTCACGGTTTCCTCCTCTGCAGTTTATCATCTATAACTTACATGGATTGGTGTTGTTAATTCTTCATTTTTTTTTTTAATCAACAAAGAGATTTTTATTAATGAGAGCACAAGGCATTACATCTTATACATGACAAATGTATGACACTGTGGATATATACATCAAGAGTATCAACTGTTTTAACTTTCCAGTCTAATATACTTGCACAGACAATACTGGAATCATACTCCTGTATAGATAGGGTAATGCCATATCCAAGTGCTCATTCTACATATAGAGAGAATGGTAGTAAAAATTAAAACTAAAAGTAAGAATATAAAAGAAACAAAGGGAAAACCAAACAGTAGATAGTAATTGAATGTTAATAACAAACCAACCATTGACGTTTCACCTTGACTCAGACTCGTCAGTTAGAAACAACTCTCCCTGTGGTGTGACAGCAAAGAAGACATGCATGCGTTTAGATAGTCAGTCATTCATCCCTCATCCCATTAGTAGCCTATCCAGGGCCAGCTGTGGCGGTGCCACTTCTGGGGATTTCAACCAGTCCTGCCATATTGGAAAATTTGTTTGGCGATTTCCTATGCTGATAGGTGTATTTTTCACGGATAAGAGTGGTGTTAACCATTTGTATCCATTGTGTCTCCTGTGGTATACGTGCTGACAGCCACAACTGGGCAATAAGTTTCCTAGCCAAGTATAGCAGTCTCGTAATAGCAATATATATTGGCGGTAGATATAAATCTTCATCCAGACTGCCCAGCAGGCACACCAGTGGCTCCAACCCAAGCTGGACCTGAAATTATTTATTCTGGCAACAACATCGCTCCAATACCTCACTAATTTGGGGCACCTCCAAAGCATGTGGATGAGATCACCTGGGTGAGCCTGGCATTTGGGACATATGGGAGAGTCACTTCTACCCCATCTATGAAGTTGAATAGGTGTGCGATACACCCTGTGCAGTATAAACAGTTGAGAGAGTCTTTGTGCTGCCGACACTGAAACCACCGGACCCACCCCCAGTATCTGATTCCACTGCTCACCATCAATGGGACCTACATCTCTCTCCCACCCTTCTCTGCATGGTAGTAAGTCTGGGGCCTGTATGTGTGATAGAAGATGGGCATAGATTCTAGAGATGATTCCCTTTTTCTCCGGGTCAGTGAATATAGATTCGAGGAATGTAGGAATGTAGAGTTTTCTAGTTGCAGACTAGAGTGTCTGTTCTGATACCTAATGGCATGTTGTAGTTGTCTGTACTGAAAGTGGTGTCCCCTAAGGACAGGAAATTCATTTAGCAACTGGGTGAAAGGCTTTAAAACTGAACCATCCAGTATTTGGGCAAGAAATCTGACCCCAGCTCTTTCCCACTCTAATGGATCGGGCACTCTATTTAGTTCCATGTAGAATCGGTTCCTCCATATAGGAGTCTGACGGAAATAACCCGTCACACCCAATATGGACTTGACCCTCTTCCAGATTTTTATTAGTGACCGAATTGTAGGGCAGGTTATAGGGGCTTTAGAGAAGCCCATCTCCATATTGGATAGTGCAGTGTAATTCGTGTCACTGCCCAGGAGGAGACCCCTGGAAGGATCCAGCACCGTCCCAAGATCCCAGCCTGTGAAGTGCTGTAACTGTGCTGACAAATAGTACATTTGGGGGCGTGGAACCGCCATACCCCCCTGATTCTAGGAAGCTGCAGAGTGGCCAGTTTAATTCTCGCCCCTCCACCTCTCCATATAAGAGCCCTGAACTGCGAGTCCATACGCTGGAACCAATATTGTGGTATCCAGAGAGGAGCATTGTGTAAGATATATAACAGTTGTGGTGCCCAGATCATTTTTATGAGATTAATACGGCCAGTCACCGACAGCGGCAGCCTACTCCAACTTGCTTGTTTCTGCTGAAATTTTTGCAAAATAGGTTTAAGATTTAAAGCTATGTAGTCCCGTGTTTCCCCAGTCACCATTATTCCCAAGTATTTAAATGATGAAACCACCTGTATGTGGGACACGTCCTCCGGCAAAGTTGCCGGCAACGGATCTAATGGTAGTAAGGCAGATTTATGCCAATTGATGGCAAATCCCGACAGCCGATCAAACTGGTCTATTAGTTTCATTACTGCTCTCAGAGAGCGGTCAGTGTCTCCCAAATATAACAGCGTGTCATCCGCGTACAAGGAAATCTTTTCCTCTCCTAGTTCTCTACGGAAGCCTGTGATGTCTGGCGAGGTCCTCACCATAGCCGCTAGCGGCTCCAATGCAAGGGCGAACAGCAGGGGCGACAAGGGACACCCCTGCCGTGTGCCCCGATATAAAGGAAATGGCTCCGACAGGGAGTCATTTATCCGCACCCTAGCCACCGGAGCAGCATACAGCAACTGCACCCAGGAAATAAATCTATCCCCCAGACCAAATCGCCGCAGAACCTCCCACAGGTATCTCCACTCTACGCTGTCAAAGGCCTTGGCAGCGTCGAGGGAAAAGATGGCCCTATTGCCCGGGTTATCCACCGGTATCTGGGTATTGAGGAACAGTCTTCTAATGTTCAGTGCTGTAGATCTAGCCGGGATGAAGCCGGACTGGTCAAAATGGACCAGTTCCGCCACAACTCCGGACAGTCTTGTGGCCAGCACTCTAGCCAATAATTTGACGTCTGCGTTAAGCAGAGATATGGGTCTATAGGAGTCTGGCTGCAGTAAATCCTTGCCCGTCTTTGGTAATACAATAATAATAGCCTCATTCATAGAGGTGGGTAAATTGCCATCCTCTAGGGCGCTGTTCAGTGTTTTTAGAAGGGTGGGCAACAAAATGTCACCATATTTCCCATACGTCTCTGTGGGTAAACCATCAGCCCCCGGGGACTTATGAGCCATCTGTGCTACCGCCGCTGTCAATTCTTCCAGTGTCAGTGGTGCATTAAGTGCTGTAAGTCCCTGCGGCGCTACCCTGGGAAGAGAGCACTGGTCCAGAAAGTGGGCCAAGTCCACCTTGGATGTATACAGGTCTTTAAAAAACTGCGAGAACACTTCAGGTATGTCGGTCGGGCCCGTAACTGTCACTCCGTCTGTGTTTTGAATGGCCTCTATATGAGTCGAGCACTGCTGGTTTTTAGCTACCATAGCTAGTAAATGTCCTGTATTTTCTCCTACATTGAAGTACTTTTGCTGCAGGAAGAACCTCTTGTACTCCGCAGCTGTTATCGAGACCTGCCTGAACAGGGCCTGTGCCTCCTGCCAGCTGCGTTCTGTCTCCACTGAGGGTACTGATATGTATCTCTCCTCTGCCCTAGCCGCCTCATTCATCACCACATTCTCCCACTCTTTAGTTTTAGTTTTAATTGCATTGATCTCATTAATTATAAGACCCCTAAGGTGGGCTTTTAGTGCATCCCAAATCACACCTGACCGGGCAGTGTCTTGATTATGAAGCATAAACTCCATCAGGCCTCTAGGAATTGTATCCGTATCTGGGAATATTGTAAACCAGAAGGGATTTACCTTCCAGAGTCTGCGCTTCGGGCTCGGGGATGTCATAATAGCAACACTGACAGGGGAGTGATCAGATGTGTTACGCGGGGCATATTTCACATAATCAGTCAGTGCATATGCTAGATCATTAGATAAACACAGATCTATCCGGGATAAACATTTGTATGTTGCTGAATAGCACGAGTAGCACTGTACAGCAGGATTTTGATCCCTCCACACATCTCTTAGGCCTATTTCCGCTAGGAATTTAGCGAAAGGAGTGGGACCACCCACTTGGGAAGCACTGCTGACTCTAGATGAGAATTTGTCCAGCTTCTTATCCATTACATTGTTAAAATCACCTAGCACCCAAACCGGAACCCCGGGGTATGCAGCCATAAATTGAGCCAACTGTTTCAGGGGATCAAAAGAGAAGGGCGGAGGGACATAGATATTCGCTAGTATACATGTAAAGCCTGCAAGTTTGCATAATAGGAACACATATCGTCCCTGCCTGTCTATCATAGATTGTAGCAATTGGAAAGTGGTCGTCTGTGAGATAAGGACACTGACTCCCCTCGAGTAGGCTGAGTGAACGGAATGAAACTGGGTGGGGTATCCACGGTTTTTAAGTGTAGATATGGTACTGTCCTGCAGGTGGGTTTCCTGCAGGCATAGCACCGAAGGTCTGTAAGCCTTCACCGTGGAGAAAAGCGCCATTCTCTTCACTCCTTCACCCAGGCCCCTCACATTCCATGAAATTATGATGCAAGCATTTGTGAGGGGGTTAGCTCGGCAGCGGGTGTGTGTGACCCCCGGGATGGGCTCCCCACACAAAACAGGCCCAGCAAACGGAGGTTGTGGTTTTCAAAATCAAAAAGGTGCGGTTTATTTTCTATTTACAGTGACAAAACACAGCAAAGCAAAAGAAACATAAACAAAATAAATCCTGGTCAACTTGACCTCTGACTAAAACATACAGGTTTCCTAACTAACAACTGGGATCAGCCTAGTGCTGTCCTAGTCCCTAAGTCCCTGGTTTTAAATGTCCAAGCAAATAGCCACACAGGCTTTGTCTCACCGCACAGGGGTTCACTCTCCCATGACAGTCCACACAGGTCTGGGTCCAGGCATGAGCAAACACCTAATGAAGCTGGGAGTTCTTATAGAGGCCTAAATGAGCTGACAAGCTTCAGCTGGTCTCATCAACTCCCTGTCTGCACGACGCCCCACACTCTCCCTAGAGGTATGAGTCATCCATGAGCCCACTAGCCTCAGCTGGGCTTATACAACTCTCCACCTAGTTGTATAAGTCGGCGTAAAGCCTGAATCTGGGCGAAATATATCTACCCCCCTGGATGCAACCAGGTGACTTTACCTTCCTGCTGTCACACATTCGACATGTTGAGGTAAATAGGTGATCATGCCATAGAAGCTTTGTCAGGCGCAGAGGCTCACCAATGGGTGCTTTGCGTCTCCACCCGACAGCTTTAAAGATAAAACATAGGTATAAGTACAGTGGCCTCGTCCACTTATTTACATTTCTGGTTGGTAAGATAGTGCAAAAAATGAATGAACTGTTTGTACGGCTTACAACAGCCAATTGTATGAACAAAAGGAAAAAAATGCCCCGTAACATGGAGCAACAAACGAGAAAAAACAAAAAACAAGGGGAAAAATTAAAAAGGGTTTGTCCGTGCATCCAGTAGACTGTAAGAGAACTTGACGGACAGAAAAAATGAAAAAAGGGCCAAACAAAAAGAGTAAACGTGTCCTCGCAGGACAAATGTAGGGGGGGGCCCCCAACGTCTCAGTACAACTCCGATTCAGAGAAACTTGCGAATCCAACTTGTTAAAGAGTAGCGCAAGTTACAATCGTCGTTTCCTCCGCCTGGCAGGAAAATTAAAGGTGTAGAGGGAGATAAAATAAAAAAATGTCCACAGCTTCTAATATGACATCCGCTTCTCCTTATTGAAAGTGAATAAAGACAGGTCCTCTTCAGACCGCAGGTGCTGGTGCTTTCCTGAGCGTGTGCTCCATCCGGTCCAGCCACATTGATGCATTAGCAGGGTTATCGAAGAACTGCGTTTCGCTATTAGCCGCGATTCTCAGCTTGGCCGGGTAAAGCATGGCATATGCAACTTCGTATTTGCGGAGACGCTTTTTAACCTCAGTAAACTTGGCTCTGCGACGCTGAAGTTCAGCAGAAAAATCCAGGTAAAAGGATATGCGGGTATTGTCCATTCTCATAAGGTTGGCCTTGGTCCTGGCTTGATTCAGTATGGAGTCGCGATCTTTAAAGTTCAGCATTTTGAACAGGAACGGTCTGGGAGTTTCTCCAGGCTTAGGTGGCCTTGGTGGGACTCTATGGGCGCGTTCCACCGCAAACATCGGTGAGAAGGACTCTTTACCAAAAGTGTTAACAAGACAGTTCTCAATGAATGACACCGGATTTTTGCCCTCAGCTCGCTCTGGTATGCCTACCGCGCGAACGTTATTGCGTCTCTGCCTGTTCTCCATATCTTCTAGGCGCGCAGTATGGCCGTTTATAACGGATTGCATATGGCGGACCTCTCTCTGCAGGGGTGCGACATCATCCTCCACATTGCTCACCCTGTCCTCCAGTGCGGCTGTGCGGTTACGTAGTTTCTGCAAGTCCTGCCTAACCATATTCAGTTCCAGTTTCACTCCTTTGATCTCAATGGTTAGGGATGCAATTGAGGTGTTGCAGGAGGTTACTGCCGCAAATATATCCCTCAATGTTGGTTCAGGGGATTGATTGTCCTGATCTGTGTGTGCTCTGGGGGCCATGACAGGGGCAGATGTACTCACTGTGTCCCATGTGGAGGGCTGTTCCTCATCCTCTGGCCATATCTGCTCCATTGCCTCTTCTGGAGGGTCTATGTCAGGTGCTTCCACAAGACGGGAAGTTATTTTAGGTGTGCCTCCCTTCCCCAGAGCACCGCCGAACATCCTCATGGCTGCCTCTTTTGCTGAGCGCTGGCTCCGGGCGCCATCTTGGCCTCCATGCTCTGCTGAGTGCATGTTGTCTTTTGCACTTCTGCGGGACATGCCCGCCGCCGAATAGGCACTTAATGTACACCGCTGTCTTGGGGAGAGTGAGAGGGACCTTCCGGTGCTGATCGCGGGAGAAACAGGTGCCGCCGTAACCTTTTATCAGGAGAAATGTGCAGGGTGTCGGCGGAGCTCTCACGCTATGCGTCTTATCCTATCAGCCGCAAGCCACGCCCCCCGTTAATTCTTCATTTATGGACTGGAATTCTATTGGGACTCTGCTTTAGTTTTCCTTTTTTTTTTTTGTACTTGAAAATGTGAATTTTTTATTTATTTTGTATATCATTAGCGCCGCATCTACTTTGCATATATATAGGTTTTATATACTGCCAACAGTTTGTGCATCCCTTTACAACATGAGGGCAGACAGTACAGTAAAAATATAATTCAATACAAGAGGAATTTGTGCCCTGCTCGTTAGAGCTTGCAATCTAAAATATAGTCCAAGTAATGTTCACATTTTTGCTATGCCCAATCTCAGCATAATTTACGTATCATAAACAAAAACTATGTCAAAGGAAGATTTGCTACTTTCCTGCATATGTCTGAAAAATTTACTGTATGGTATGCAAGCTTTGCATATTGAAAGGGGCTAGGGAAGTATGTATGGCAGAGTACAGTGCCTTGAAAAAGTATTCATACCCTTTGAAATTTTCCACATTTTGTCATGTTACAACCAAAAACGTTAATGTATTTTATTGGGATTTTATATGATAGACCAACACAAAAAGTGGCACATAATTGTGAAGCGGAAGGAAAATGATAAATGGTTTTCAAAATGTTTTACAAACAAATATGTGAAAAGTGTGGCGTGCATTTGTATTGAGCCCCCTTTACTCTGATACCCCTAAATAAAATCCTGTGGAATCAATTGCCTTCAGACGTCACCTAATTAGCAAATAGAGTCCACCTGTGTGTAATTTCATCTCAGTATAAACACAGGTATTCTGTGAAGCCCTCAGAGGTTTGTTAGAGAACCTTAGTGAACAAACAGCATCATGAAGACCAAGGAACACACCAGACAGGTCAGGAATGGAACATCTATTACAGCTAGTCTTTATGTATGGTTATAATCATTCCTAGGGCAGTGACAACCTATACACATTTTATATTATGTGGCATTAATGTATCATAAATAGTTCTCATTAAAAAAAACATTGTGATCCACATTCCGATTTAATGGAGTATTAATGTGCCAGGCTAGAACATGGGGGTTTAAAATATGTAGGTATTGGTCTGTACTAAGCATTTCAGACAAATGAATACCTGTATATTCTTGTATATACTGCAAATGATCTGTGCGCTATGTAAAAATGTTTACTTCTGCTCACTAAATGGAGAGTGCTATAAAAAAAGAGATTGGATGCTATAGAAACGCAGCCAAAATTTGAAGTGTTTGTTATAAATTTGTACCTGAGAAAGCATCAAGAGTGAAGAACGCAACGACATAGCAAGAAGAAAAAGATAAAGACATGCTATTAAAAAAATATTCTGAACATATATTCCAATCCTGGTTCTATAAAGACCCATACTTACCACAATCAATTGCTCACTCTATATTTCCTTGCTTTTCTGTACAATGCCTATGTATCTTACACATCTAAACAGAAGGAGGTTAAAGAAGAAGCACTGGATGTTTTGGACTGGAAACATAAAGTATTTGGAAACATTAACCACTTAAGCCCCAGACCATTTTGCTGGCCAAAGACCAGGCCACTTTTTGCGATTCGGCACTGTGTCGCTTTAACTGACCATTGCGCGGTCGTGCGACGTGGCTCCCAAACAAAATTGATGTCCTTTTTTCCCCACAAATAGAGCTTTTTTTTGGTGGTATTTGATCACCTCTTCGGTTTTTATTTTTTGCGCTATAAACAAAAATAGAGCGACAATTTTGAAAAAAATTCAATATTTTTTACTTTTTGCTATAATAAATATCCCTAAAAAAATATATAAAAAAACCTTTTTTTTCCTCAGTTTAGGCCGATACGTATTCTTCTACATATTTTTGGAGAAAAAAATAAAATAAAAATAAAAAATCGCAATAAGCGTTTATTGATTGGTTTGCTTAAAAGTTATAACGTCTACAAAATAGGGGGTAGTTTTATGGCATTTTTATTAATAATTTTTTTTTGCTATAAAAAATGCACTGATTACTGTGAAAATTACACTGACAGTGAAATTAGGTTAAGGGGTTAAGTGTGCCCTAGGGAGTGCTTCTAACTGTAGGGGGGGTGGGCTGTGTGTGACACGATAGTGATCACCGCTTCCAATTACAGGAAGCTGTGGTCACTCTCCTGGCATTAGGAAGACTGGGGAAAATAGGATATTTGTACTCACCGTAAAATCCTTTTCTCTGAAGTTCTTGGACGGACACAGCACTTTAGTCTTGACCTTAGGGTTATACTGCCTCTTATCAGGAGAGGACTAGGCAGAACATGTAAAACATGTAAAAACAGCAAAGCTGAACAGTACCGCCCAGGGGGCGGTCCTACTGGCTATAACCCCTCACACTGCATCCAGCAGCTCAGTTCGTCAAAAAGCAGTACAAACATAAAAAGGAGGGGGTGGGTGTTGTGTCCATCCATGAACTTCAGAGAAAACAATTTTTACGGTGAGTACAAAAATCCTATTTTCTCTTTCGTTCATGGACGGACACAGCACTTTAATCTTGACCTTAGTTTGGTAGCAAAGTAATATGAATCTCTCCATATGATGCGGTGCCACTGCCACAAGAAAGATTCAATGAGTAAGAGCTTAAAAGCATCTGAAATGCCCGCCTTGGACAGCCATGCACCTGTGCCTACGCTAATGATGGACTGTATAGCCAAGTCAACGGATGCATATTTGAGAGAGAACTCTTCGGAAGGAAAAAGTGAGTTAAGACTGATGTGGGAATGTGGGAGGAAGGAGGCGCAAACAAGTCCTACACCAAGCGTAATTTATTTGAGAATTTGCCCTTGACAGGCCCAGTAGGGCTAACTCTCCGTGTTTCAAATGGCAACTCAGCCAAGGGGCTGATAATGAATCCCCGGTCCAGCTCGGTCTGCAACAGATTGTCAATAGCCTGCTCATCAGTGGAGGCTGAGCAGAGGTTCCTGCACTCATGGGTGGTGTGGGGTAGGGTGATGAGCCCTGTGTGGATTTGGAGATAAACCTGCGCACCAGGAATAGTGTGTATGTGGGTGACGGGTGAGAGGAAAGGTAGAACTCCAGCCATCGTACGTTCACCCAGGTCAGTCAGGATGAGTTGGGATGCTTGAGGGTGCAAGTTCTCTTGGGATGAGCTCTATGACACAAATTTGGAGCAGTCGGCATTGGTTGAAGCTGCAGGTGCCATAGTTGAAGTTGTTGCAGATAGACGTCTTGCCTAGTTCCTGGATGGGCTGTCCCAACTTGTCCACCTGAGGATGTTGCATAGGGGCAGGCATGCCTTGAGTGGCACTAGAGGTAGAGGGGAAGGTGAAGTAACGTCTGGCATTTGTGTTAGAGCACCAGTTTGCCGTGTGCGTGGAGGACTGGCAAATAGCGCAAAGCAGGGAATGCAGACCCGCAAAGTGGCGGCAGAACAACTCGGTGTCCACGATGCTCCAATTCGTGCTGGTTTGGAACTGGGCGAGTTTGGCTGCGGCTCTGGCTGTGAACAAGCGGTGTTAGTCGTAAAACGCAGAGCCTCCGTATTTGTACCCCAAGTCAACCACGGCATGGAGGTACAAATCGATCTCTTCCCTCCTGCCGGGGGTTGGCCGAGCACAAAATGTCCCTAAACATGCCGAAGGCCAGCACAAACTTGGTGATCGACAGTTTGCGATTGAGCCTGGGGTCTTTGGCCGTCAGAACCACGGATACGTCCCCCCAGGCGTAGGACTTATTCTCGGCCATATCATGGACCGAGATAAGCAGGGAGGCCAGGTTAACATCCTTTCCCTCCAGGATGTCCTTCCTGATGCTGGCAGGGACGAGGTGTGCAGGAAAAATAGTGGAACTAGTGTCCGGCGTACCTGTGGGTGGTAGTGCCAAGACAGGCACTGCGACTGTGTCTGCGGGGGGGTCACCACTGGGCACACCTCTAGGACTCCTACTCTTGCCTGCACATCGGAGACTGCTGTGGTCAGCGTGCTGATCATGGTGTGCAGCTGGGCAAGATCTGCGGAGATGGACTGCAGGGGTGCCGGGGGCAGCTGCTGCTGGTATTGGGAACAGTAGCCTGAATAATTTGGCTTTCCTGGCTGTGGCGGGGTAGGATAGGCCCTACGCCACAGCTTTACCTTGAGCTTGGGGATAGTCCATCCCCTGGAGGGACTGAGTGCTGTCTGGCTCTGAACCCGTGGTGGGTGACAGAGGGGTGGAGGCAAGGTCCTCACTGCCGGACCTTGACATGACTCCAGCGATAATGAGAAAAGAAGGGGGGAGGGTGTATGTTTAAGAAGAGTTTTTGGAAAATCAGAACAGCGGAGGAGAGACGGAGTACGTAAGAATAAGTAAGAAGCAAGGGGGAGGAAGAACAGAGAAAGGAACGACAGGCGTAGGAAACACCAATGTGTTCTGGCGAACGCTGGAGAGTGGAAATTTAGAAAGCTCAAAGAGTGCAGGGCAACCAAGGTTAGCCAGGAGGTGACTGCCCAAATAACCGATAGCTCAGGTGCCTGGTCAGTATCATGAATAGACCTCTGAACCAGAGCCCCAGGGCATACTAGGGCGGGAAGCTGCAGTCTGGTTGTGGGCCAAGTAAGAATGTTGCGTTCTGTAGTAGGTGACGTATGGTTGGCCTGCTAACGGCTGCACTTTCAGCAAGAAACAGTTTAGCAACCGTGTTTGCGTAGATTGAAGGCGATGTCCTTCAGGAAATAGGTAAGAAAGAAAATGTGACAGTAGCCAAGCGCCAGCCCGGCAGCCCAATTTGTGTATGTGAGGTATCGAGATGAATAAAGGGTGCTGCAGGTTGATGTGGGAGAGTGTCCCGTGTACTACCCACCAGACTCGTGCCCTGATAGAATAGAGGTCCTGGTTGTGACAAAACTAATCTGGCGACCGGGAAAAGGGTAACATGGAGCTCCAGGTTTGACCTGGTGTGAAGGAGAGCCCTAAGCCCGCTCCCTCCCCCTAAAACGTGAAACCCCTCCGGGTAAAAGCATGAGAAGCCCTGCATATGTGTATGTATGTCATATTACCTGCAAGGAAGAAAAAAAACATCCAACCTTGTGAATGATGGAACAACCTGACCTCACTGACCTATGGAGAAGGACAGACAAGAAAACATGAGTGGCTGGATTGACACATGTTGCAAGAAAGTAGCCTCGAAGGGAGGTGAAAATAAGCAGTAGAGAAAAGTGGAACATGTATGGGGATAACCAAGGCCATGCTGACCGAGTGACAAAAAAATAAATGAGCCGACACTGAAAAGAGGCGTGCTGAAGCATGCCAGAATTTGCGGCCTAAGAAATTACATGAGTTGTAAGTGTGCATGGGCAAACGAGTGGTATAAGTAGATACTGAAAGCTTGTGACAGGAATCTCGAGGGGGAGGCCATGCTGCAGAAGCTCGTGGTGCCTGAAAACGGGTAATGAGTGGTATGAGCAGCAACTGAGAGCTTGTGGCAGGAACCTCATGGGGTAGGCCGTGTTGCAGAAGCACGGTGCCTGTTGGAAGATCATGCAGGATAGAACAACCTGAACACGACTGACCTAAGGGAGAAACGACAGACAAGAAAATGTGAGTGGCCGAACTGTGTGCCACGAAGGATGAGCTCCGGCGTGTTTGCATAGAACACGTGCAGAGCCCGCCAGGAACTCGGCACCGCGCTGCGCTAATCACAGACAGGGAGACATTTCCCGATCTCTGCAGCCAAGAATAGGGACTATGTCTCCCTGTCTGTGATTAGCGCAGCGCGGTGCCGAATCCTGGCGGGCTCTGCACGTGTTCTATGTGAACATGCCGGAGCTCATCCTTATGTGCCACTGGAGACAATGAGTGGTCGGATCGTGTGCCACTGGAGACGTGCTTGCTCATCGGGGAGGCGAAAACAAGGACAAATCGCGCCAACTCTGGTCGTGGTTATGAAGCTGAAGTATCGTATGTATTTGAGTAAGTGCGACTGTATGAATGGTCTGAGTAATGACTGGTTGCTTGTGGCAGGAGCCTCATGAGAGAGACGGAGCTGCAGGAAGCTTGTGATGTGTGTGACAACTGGAATCGACTTGTGTCGTGCCGAGGATACAAAACACTGTCGCTGACGCGACCGGGAATCAAATTGGGCTGTCGTAGAGTGTTAGGGTGCCACCCCCTCCTCCAAAACCGAACACATACCAACCACCCAGCCCCCGAGGCTAATCAAAGTGCAGACAAGACACCAGGTGGGTCTAATTACCACCTTAAAAAGCCACTGAACCTGTGCAGTCAATACATGCCAATCTCCAAATAGATGAGACGGCAACCTCATAGACAGTGACCGACAGCGGCTCGGAGGCTTGGATCTATGAACGAAACGTATATTTGTGGATGGGATGACAAACAAGGCAGAGGGAACCTACGAATCTACTATGTCTGTGCCGAATGATGTCGGGACGCGACCGACAACAACTTGGAAGCAGCCAAGTACGAAAGGTAATGCGGGATAGATAACAAAGAATCGTAACATTGTGTATGAAACAAAAAAAGTTTGAATCCTACCTGCAACAGCAAGTGAGAACCGCTAACGCAAACCACAAATTGAGAAGCCGCAACACACTTGAAATCGAACGCACAGACTCACAAACACGAAGTGAGCTGGGGAGAGTTGGCCTAGTGACGTGTAATATCGCTCACTGGAACCGACAAGGAACACAGGCGAGTGGGCTGACTAATATGTTGGGGGGCTTTGGTGAGATATCGGGGGTCTTAACAGACCTCTGACATCTCCCCTTTGAGATAGGGAAAGGGACTAGGGACACAGATTCCCCAGTCCCTTTCTCAGCAGCCTCAGCTGCGCTGAAAATGATTGGGAGAAGACCGCGGCTCCTCTCCATTCATAAACTGAAACATTGTAAACACAGTTTACGATGTTTCAGTTATGTGAATGGACAGAGTCAGTGATCACTGACTCTGCACATTCCGAACAGTAAGGAGCCGGATTTACCGGCTCCTACCTCCGCTCTCCATCCTGACAGATCGAGGGGGTGGAGAAGGAGAACGAAGTGGGATGGCAGCACGGAGGGAGAGAGCAGCATGGAGGGGGAAACGGAGGGAGACATCAGAATGGAGGGGGACACGGAGGGAGACAGCAGAATGGAGGGGGACACGAGACCGCAGCATGGAGGGAGGGAGACAGCAGCAGAACGGAGGGGGGCTGGAGGAGGATGCGGGGACAGTCAGCGGTGATCGTGTGTGGGAGAGTTACAAGCACCGGGGGATTAGAGGCGGAGAAACGGCTGTCAGACTTTTAAATCTATACAGCGGTGATCGGTGCTTGTAACTCTCCCACCGCACTGATCACCGCTGACTGTCCAGGTATTGGGTGAAGCATAGGGAGCATTTGCCCGAGTACAAGTACTCGGGCAAATGCTCTGTATCGGTACCGATACTAGTATCGGTACAACCCTACTTTGTGTGTTTTTTGTATCCTGCTATCCATTTTTCCAGCTTAATTTTTTCACTTTCACTAATTTCATTCCTATTTCAGTGTTCATCACATGATTCATTATCATTATTTATATTATATATATATATATATATATATATATATATTTATATTATATATATATATATATATTTTTTCATATACACATATATATCTCCCACACATTTTCTTTTTCATTGATTGTACTTCTTTGAGAATGATTTTTCCTTCTCTCATCACAGTGATCAGCAGATCACATTTTTTTACTATTTCATTTGAATCATTCATTCACAAGTCAATCATTGAATTATTGTTTTCACTTGGTGTTGGATCACATGATCTTTTCTCTTAGGGTATATATTAGTTTGATTTTTGTGCATTAGGCAGCTATGAATAAGCACTAGCACAGTGCGAAACATGTCAGCCAAATTTTTTTTACCTGTGTACCGTTGTACAGTGTGTATTTTGGATTCCTTATTTTAAAATAAAGGCTTTTATTTTTGAGTGCTGCAGTCCAGAAGACTTTTTCGTTCCTGTTTACAATGTAAAGTAGTGAGTGTACAGCTTGTATAACAGTGTAAATTTTCTGTCCCCTCAAAATAAATCAACACACGGCCATGTCTAAACCACTGGCAGCAAAAGCGAGTACACCCCTAAGTGAAAATGTCCAAATTGGGCCCATTTAGCCATTTTCCCTCCCCGATGTCATGTGATTTGTTAGTGTTACAAGGTCATAGGTGTTAATGAGGAGCAGGTGTGTTAAATTTTGGTGTTAATGCTCTCACTCTCTCATACTGGTCACTGAAAGTTCAACATGGCACCTTATGGCAAAGAAGTCTTTCAGGATCTGAAAAAAAGAATTGTTGCTCTAAAGATGGCCTAGGCTATAAGAAGATTGCCTAGACCCTGAAACTGAACTGCAGCACAGTAGACAAGACCATACAGCGGTTTAACAGGACAGGTTCCACTCAAAACAGG
The DNA here is from genome assembly GCA_029206835.1 of Rana muscosa. Lineage (NCBI taxonomy): Eukaryota > Metazoa > Chordata > Amphibia > Anura > Ranidae > Rana > Rana muscosa. The sequence continues at coordinate 95,038,054 of CM055119.1, forward strand.
CCTCGCCATAGTCGACCAAAGAAGTTGAGTGCACGTGCTCAGCATCATATCCAGAGGTTGTCTTTGGGAAATAGACGCATGAGTGCTGCCAGCATTGCTGCAGAGGTTGAAGGGGTGGGGGGTCAGCATGTCAGTGCTTAGACCATATGCCGCACACTGCATCAAATTGGTCTGCATGGCTGTCAGCCCAGAAGGAAGCCTCTTCTAAAGATGATTCACAAGAAAGCCTGCAAACAGTTTGCTGAAGACAAGCAAACTAAAAACATGGATTACTGGAACCACATCCTGTGGTCTGATGAGACCAAGATAAACTTATGTGGTTCAGATGGTGTCAAGCGTGTGTGGCGGCAACCAGGTGAGGAGTTCAAAAGACAAGTGTGTCTTGCCTACAATCAAGCATTGTGGTGGGAGTGTCATGGTCTGGGGCTTAATGAGTGCTGCCGGCACTGGGGAGCTACAGATCATTGAGGGAACCATGCATGCCAACATGTACTGTAAAATACTGAAGCAGAGCATGATTCCCTCCTTCGGAGACTGGAACGCAGGGCAATATTCCAACATGATAACGACCCCAAACACACCTCCAAGATTACAATTGCCTTGCTAAAAAAGCTGAGGGTTAAGGTGATGGACTGGCCAAGCATGTCTACAGACCTAAACCCTATTGAGCATCTGTGGGGCATCCTGAAATGGAAGGTGATGGAGCGCAAGGTCTCCAACATCCACCAGCTCCGTGATGTCGTCATGGAGAAGTGGAAGAGGACTCCAGTGGCAACCTGTGATGCTCTGGTGAACTCCATGTCCAAGAGGGTAAAGGCAGTGCTGGAAAATAATGGTGGCCACACAAAATATTGACACTTTGGAGTCAATTTGGACATTTTCACTTTTGTTGCCAGTGGTTTAGACATTAATGGCTGTGTTTTGTTATTTTGAGGGGACAGCAAATTCACACTGTTATACAAGCTGTACATTCACTACTTGTAGCAAAAGTGTAATTTCTTCAGTGTTGTCACATGAAAAGATATAATAAAATATTTACAAAAATGTGAGGGGTCTACTGACTTTTGTGAGATAGTGTGTGTGTGATATCATAATATATATATATATATATATATATATATATATATATATATATATACACATATACATATACATACACATACACACACACACACACACACATACAGTTGTGCTCAGAAGTTTACATACCCTGGCAGAATTAATGATTTCTTGGCCATTTGTCAGAGAATATGAATGATAACACAAAAACTTTTCTTTCAGAATGATAACACAAAAACTTTTCTTTCACTCATGGTTAGAGTTTGGCCGAAGCCATTTATTATCAATCAACTGTGTTTAATATTTTTAAATCATAACCACAACAGAAACTAGCCAAATGACCCTGATCAAAAGTTTACATACCCCAGTTCTTAATACCGTGTATTGCCCCCTTTAACATCAATGACAGCTTGAAGTCTTTTGTGGTATTTGTGGATGAGGCCCTTTATCTTCTCAGATGGTAAAGCTGCCCATTCCTCTTGGCAAAAAGCCTCCAGTTACTGTAAATTCTTGGGCTGACTTGCATGAACTGCACATTTGAGATCTCCCCAGTGGGGCTCAATGATATTGAGGTCAGGAGACTGAGGTGGCCACTCCAGAACCTTCACTTTATTCTGCTGTAGCCAATAACAGGTCAACTTGGCCTTGTGTTTTGGATCATTGTCATGTTGGAATGTCCAAGTACGTCCCATGCGCAGCTTCTTGGCTGATGAATGCAAAATGTTTGATAACATACTGCATTCATCTTGCCATCAATTTCGACCAAATTTCCTCTGCCTTTGTAGCTCACACATCCCCAAAACTTCAGCGATCCACCTCCGTGTTTCATCATAAGCCTTGTTGACTCGTCTCCAAATGTAGTTTATTGTTGTGGCCAAAAAGCTAAATTTTGGTCTCATCACTCCAAATAACTTTGCGCCAGAAGGTTTAAGGCTGGTCTCTGTGCTGTGTGGCGAATTGTAAGCGGGATACTTTGTGGCATTTGCGTAGTAATAGATTTCTTCTGGCGACTCGACCATGCAGCCCATCTTTCTTCAAGTGCCTCCTTATTGTGCATCTTGAAACAGCCACACCACATGTTTTCAGAGAGTCCTGTATTTAACCTGAAGTTATTTGTGGGTTTTTCTTTGCATCCCGAACAATTTTCCTGGCAGTTGTGGCTGAAATTTTTGTTGGTCTACCTGACCGTGGTTTGGTTTCAACAGAACCCCTCATTTTCCACTTTTTGATTAGAGTTTGAACACTGCTGATTGCCATTTTCAATTCTTTGGCTATCTTTTTATATTCCTTTCCTTTTTTATACAGTTCAAATACCTTTTCCCACAGATCCTTTGACAATTATTTTGCATTTCCCATGACTCAGGCCTCGTACACACGACCGATTTTCTCGTCCAAAACAGTCAAGAAAAGTGCCGCGAGAGGTTTTTTGTCTAGAAAAACGTTCGTGTGTATGGTTTTACGACGAGAAACTTGACGAGAATCTCGACGAGAAAATAGAGAACCTGCTCTCTATTTTCTCGTCAGGATTCCAGATTTCCTCGTCGTGTTTCTCGTCGGCCTGTTTTGGGACGAGAAAATGGTTCGTGTGTATGCTTTTACGACTCTTCAAAAAGCGCGCATGCTCAGAATCAAGTATGAGACGGGAGCGCATCTTCTGGTAAAACAAGCCTTCGTAATGGAAATAGCACATTCGTCACACTAAAACGAACTGAAAGCACGAAGACTGAAAAGCGCGAATCGTCTCTTCCCAAAAACTTTTACTTCACACGCGGTAACACGAGATCAGCAAAAGCAGCCCAAGGGGTGGCGCCAAGAAAAAAGATCTTCCCCTTTATAGTGCCGTCGTACGTGCTGGACGTGAGCGCAGAGAACCACAAGGAAATTGGAAAATGACAGTGTGTACGCATAGAAAGCTTGACGAGAAAATCGACAAGCTTAACAAGAATCTCGTCGAAAAAAACGACATGTTTTTTACGACGAGAAAATCGGTCGTGTGTACGAGGCCTCAGAATCAAGAAACGTCAGTGCAGTACTGGATGAAAGATGCAAGGGTCTGTCAGGAGACCATAAACTTATTGACCTTTTACACACACACACACACACACACACACACACACACACACACTAATTACAAGCAAACAGATCACAGGTGAGGATGGTTACCTTTGATAGCCATTCATACCCCTTTGTGTCAACTTGTGTGCATGTTATCAGGCCAAAATCACCAGGGTATGTAAACTTTTGATCAGGAACTTTTGACTGCCAACACACTGCTCAGGATTTCAGTGCTAGAAAGCCATTCCCTGAAATTTATAAAAGCGTGCCGTACATACTCTTTAAAATCTGTCTCACAGTAGTGCGACAAATGGCATAATTTGCAACAGATAACCACTTAACGACCGCGCCATAGCCGAATGACGGCTACAGCGCAGCTCGATAAATCTGGGTAGGCGTACATTGACGTCCTCCTAGAATCACGCTCCTGCTCGCCCCCTGTGGGGCGCACCCGGGAGAATCCGTGACCAGATCACAATAAATGGTCGTGTACCATGTGATCGCTCCGTCAAATGACGGAGCGATCACTTGTAAACAAACCAGCATCATATCCGTTTCTTCACTCCCCTCTCTGTACCGATCGGTACAGTGTGAGCGGAGAGGGGAGAGATTGGGTGCAGTAGCACTGTGGGCTGGATGTGTAGTGCCCACAGCGCTGCTCTGTGACAATTCTGTACTCAGCCACACTGCTCAGCCACACTGCTCAGCCATGCTCAGCCATGCTCAGCCATGCTCAGCCATGCTCAGCCATGCTCAGCAATACTCAGCCATGCTCAGCAATACTCAGCCATGCTCAGCAATACTCAGCCATGCTCAGCAATACTCAGCCATGCTCAGCAATACTCAGCCATGCTCAGCAATACTCAGCCATGCTCAGCAATACTCAGCCATGCTCAGCAATACTCAGCCATGCTCAGCAATACTCAGCCATGCTCAGCAATACTCAGCCATGCTCAGCAATACTCAGCAATGCTCAGCAATACTCAGCAATGCTCAGCAATGCTCAGCAATGCTCAGCAATACTCAGCAATACTCAGCAATACTCAGCAATGCTCAGCAATACTTAGCCATGCTCAGCAATACTTAGCCATGCTCAGCAATACTTAGCCATGCTCAGCAATACTTAGCCATGCTCAGCAATACTTAGCCATGCTCAGCAATACTTAGCCATACTCAGCCATGCTCAGCCATACTCAGCCATGCTCAGCAATACTCAGCCATGCTCAGCAATACTCAGCCATGCTCAGCAATACTCAGCCATGCTCAGCAATACTCAGCCATGCTCAGCAATACTCAGCCATGCTCAGCAATACTCAGCCATGCTCAGCAATACTCAGCCATGCTCAGCAATACTCAGCCATGCTCAGCAATACTCAGCAATGCTCAGCAATACTCAGCAATGCTCAGCAATGCTCAGCAATGCTCAGCAATACTCAGCAATACTTAGCCATGCTCAGCAATACTTAGCCATGCTCAGCAATACTTAGCCATGCTCAGCAATACTTAGCCATGCTCAGCAATACTTAGCAATACTCAGCAATACTCAGCCAGGCTCAGCAATCCCCATCCACGGCTCAGCAATCCCCATCCACGGCTTATCCATCCCCATTCATGCTCATCCATGCCACATCCATGCCTTTACAGTGACCATCAGTGCCACTACAGTGCCTCACAAAAGAGTTAAATTAGATTTGAAATGTATGCCCCTAGAACACTTGATGGTGCTCCCTGCATGTTGGGCCTCTCAATGTGGCCAGGCTGTGGAAAAGTCTCACATATGTGGTATCGCTATACTCGGGAGTAGTAGGACACATTTTCCAAAAACTTGTAGAAAAAAAAAATGACATGTTCAAAAGACTCATTATGCCTCAGATGATACGTTGGGGTGTTTTCTTTCCAAAATGGGGTAATTTTTAGGGCGTTTCCATTGTCCTGGTGCTCCAGGGCCTTCAAAAGTGCAAGAGGTAGTCAAGAAATTATATGTGTAATTTATGCTCCTAGAACGCCTGACGGTGCTCCCTGTATGTTGGGCCTCTGTATGTGGCCACGCTGTGTAAAAGTCTCACACAAGTGGTATTGCCATACTCAGGTGGAGTAGTAGAATGTATTTTGGGGTGCAATTTGTGCTATGCATATGCGGTGTGTGAGAAATAACCTGCTAATAACAATTTTGTGGAAAAAAAAGGAAAACAAAATCTTGATTTGGCAAAAAATTGTGGGAAACAATGACAACTTCAAAAAACTCACCATGCCTCTTACTAAATACCTTGGAATGTCTACTTTCCAAAAAGGGGTCATTTGGGGGGTATTTGTTCTTTCCTAGCTTGTTAGGGCCTCAAGAAATGAGACGGGCCGTCAGTACATCATATGTGATCAATTTTCAGAGATTGGCATCACAGCTTGTGGACTCTATAAAACTTTCACAAAGACCAAATAATAACCAAAATTGGTGTATATTTTTACCAAAGATATGTAGCAGTATAAATTTTGGCCAAAATTTATGAAGAAAAATTACTAAATTTGCAAAATTTTAAAACAGAAATTAAAAAAAAAAAAGGATTTTTGTACTCACCGTAAAATCAATTTCTCTGACATCCATGGACGGACACGGCGGCTCTTAATCACTGAACGTGTGGGGGTATATGTCCCTGCTTGCAGGAGAAGACCTAGGCAGAATGTTAAAACATTCTAGAACAAACCAGAGCTGAACAGCCCCACCCAGGGGGGCGGTCCCTCCGGACATTACCCTCCCACCTACAGCTAGCAGACCTCAGTTCGTAACAAAGCAGTACAAACTTAAAAAGGAAGGGTGAGTGCCGCGTCGGTCCATGGATGTCAGAGAAATGGATTTTACGGTGAGTACAAAAATCCTATTTTCTCTTATCATCCATGGACCGACACGGCGGCTATTAATCACTGAACGTGTGGGATGTCCCAAAGCAGTGTCAAGAGGGATGGGAGCAGTATAAATGGAAAAAACAAAAAACTTCACTCAAAACAAGGCAGAGCTCCTCAACGGAGGAGTTGCCACTTTAAACAGCGGCCTGCAACACCTTGCGGCCGAAGGAAGCATCCGGAGATGCAGCCACATCAACCCTATAAAACTTAGAAAGGGTATGAACAGACGACCAGGTCGGCACTTTGCACACTTGTGCAACCGACGCTTGATGTCGGAAAGCCCAGGAAGCACCAATTGCCCTGGTGGGAAGCGCCGTAACCGGAAGGGGAGGCGCCCGCCCCATGAGAGCATAGGCTTGAATGACGGTTTGTCCGATCCACCTAGAAAATGGTGGCAGACGAAGCCGCTTGGCCCTGTTTTTTGACCAGAGACAGTCAACAGAGAGTCAGACTTCCGAGGGAAGCAGTAGCAGACAGGTACACCCGCAAGGCTCGTACCACATCCAAAGTGTGCCGCGCAAACTCTCTGGGAGAGAGGACAATGTCCTCGTTTAGGTGAAAGGTCGAGATCACCTTTGACAAAAGAGAAAGTCGCGGATGCAACCCCGCCTCATCTTTATGGATGACTAAATATGGCGACTTGCAGGACAAGGTCGCCAACTCAGACACTCGTCTAACAGAAGTGATTGCCACTAAAAGGGCCACCTTCTGAGACAAAGTCAAGAGGGGAATAATCCGGATATTCCCAAAAGGAGGTTCCTGGAGAACCAAAAGTACCAATTCCGATCCCACGGGGGAAGAGGAGACTTGACAGGAGGGAGCACATGGCAAACCCCCTGCACAAGGGTGCCAGCCAAGGAATGACCCGCTAGTGGTTGCTGAAAGAAGACGGCCAAGGCTGAAATCTGACCCTTAATGATACTCAAAGCGAGCTTTTGGGCCACTCCATGCTGCAGGAAACGCAGGATTCAAGGGACGGCATACGTCATTCTAGCTCTTCGCACATGGTGATGTAAGCTTTCCAGGTACGGTGATAGATCATCCCGGAGGAAGACTTACGTGCCCTTAATATGGACAAAATGACCGAGACCTCGGCCGTTAAGGCAGGATGAAATATATGACTTTGAGACAGAAAGTCCTCCCTTATTGGCAACCGCCAGGGAACGTCCGCGAAGAGACGTACCAGATCGGCGTACCAGTGAAGCCGAGGCCAATCCGGAGCAATGAGGATCACCGGATTCCCCCAGTCGTCACCCTGCGCAGCAGGCGAGAGGGCAACTGCAGCGCAGGATAAATGTATATCAGGTGATAATGACCCCATGGGCCACTAACGCCTCTGAGGCGTCCGCCCAAGGGTCCCTGGATCTGGCCACAAACCTCGACACCCTACGATTGAGTCGAGAGGCCATCGGGTCCACCTCCGGCGTGCCCCACCGTCTGTGTGGCAAAGGAGTTGAAATACCTCTGGGTGCAAGGACCACTCTCCCTGGTCCAGCGTCTGGTGACTCAAATAGTCCGCCAGTTCTATGCCCGTAATGTAAACTGCCGACAGAGCCGGCACGCTTCTTTTAGCCCACTTCAGAGTATGGGGGACCTCGGAAGCCGCAGCTGAGCTCCGAGTCCCCCCTTGATGGTCGACATACGCCACCACCGTGACTTGTCCGACTGGATCCTAATGGAGCGATCCTGCAATCTCTCAGACCACAAGGAGAGGCACAGTCTGATGGCCCGTATATCCAGAACATTGATCGGTAAAACGGGCTTCGTACGGAGTCCAAGCCCTTGGGCCAACAGGACTCCCCAGACTACACCCCAGCCCTTCAGGCTGGCATCCATAGTGAATACCATCCATTGGACGGGGAGGGACGACTTCCCGGACCGAAGAGCCGGGGACCCCAACCACCATGTCAGGGACGCCCTGACCAGGTGACTCACCTGGATCGGAAGATCCAAAGACAACGGGGATTTGTCCCAAGTGAACAAGATCTCCTTCCGCAATGCCCTGGAGTGAGATTGGGCATACGGAACAGCCTCGAAGGAGTCCACCATGAGCCCCAGCACTCTCATGCAAAACGGATTGACGACCATTTTCGGGATGTCAGCACCCGCACTGCAGACTGAAGTGTCAGCAACTTCCCCGGAGGTAGGATACCTTTGCCTCCAAGGAGTCTAGAAACAGACCTAGGTACTCCAGACGTTGAGTCGGGACCAGGACTGACACCTGAATGTTCAGGAACCACCCGAAGTCTCTGAGGGTCTGTCTGACGATAGTCATGCTGTCTAATTCTGAGCCATTTCCTGCTCTGAGAAGAAGATTGTCCAGGTAGCCCACGACAGCGATGCCCCACCATCTCAGCAAGGCTAGAACCGGCGCAAGCACCTTGGAGAACACCCTTGGTGCCAAGGCTAGGCCGAAGGAAGAGCCACAATTTGATAGTGGACTTCACCGATCTCAAGCGTAGAAACTTCCGATCTGTGCAAGTCACCAGAACATGTAACCTTGATGTCCAAGGTTGCCAGAAAATCCCCTTGACGGAGTGTAACGATCACCGTGCCAATTGAATTCCATTCGGAACATTTGCGAAGGCATTCAGGACCTGAGGTCCAAGATAGGCCGAACCCCGTCCCTTTGTTGGGACGACAAACGAATTCGAGTAGAATCCCTGAAAACTCTCCTGTGACGGAACCGGCACAAGCACTCCGGACCTGAGAAAACCTGAATAGGCCCCATAGGGCCGCCCGACGGGCAGGAAGGAGAGGAAGATTCGAGGGAAGAATCTGTCCGGTATCAGGAACGGAACCTATTCTGAAACCTGAGGTGATCACCTCGCACACCCACCGGTAGGAGATCCGGGAGGTCCATCGATCCGTGGACCTGCAAAGTCGTCCCCCCTACCCCAGAGTCGGGTGGGGGCAAGACTTCACGCGGAGGCGGGCTTGGGAGCCGGCTTGTTCGGCTTAGGCACCTAGGGGCGCTCGTGTCCACCAGCCGTACCGCTGTCAGTCTGGGAGGGCCTCCCCGATGACTGACGAAAAAAATACCTTTTTTGCCGGAAAGGAAGGACCCTGCTTACAGCGGCCTCCTTACCCTTGCTAGCCTGAGGAAGAACAGTGCTTTTACCTCCCGTGACATCCTTGATGATGTCATCCAGCGCAGCACCGAAAAGCCTACCACCTTTAAATGTTAAATCCGTCAGAGGCTTTTTAGAAGCTAGGTCAGCAGACCAGCATTTCAACCAGATCAGACAATGCAATACCACCGCCAAGACAGAGGCCCTGAGTTATAAGAGGCCGCGTCTAACGTGGCGTCGCAACATGAACCAGGCCCTGCACCATTTTGTGGGCCAGAGCAATAGTGTCTGGAGGAAGATTATGCTCCTGTACAGTTTGGTGCAAAAAAATGAAAAAAAAAAAATTGCCCATCCCGTAAGTGTTGGAGACACAAGGGTCGCCGCTACCACAGGCCGTAGGGCGGACCCCAACAAGGCAAACATGGCTCCACTCACCACTTCTGACCTCCTGTGAGTGGGGTCCTTAAATGCAGGAGTCCCCTCCACCGGGAGAGTGGTGGCCTTGTTCAACCGGGCGACTGGAGGGTCGACCACTGGGGGAGAAGCCTACGTTTTAAGTAGGGCATCCTCAAAGGGGTATCTATAGGCAAACGCCGCAGGACCATAAAAGTCTTCTGCGGCTTTTTCCCCAGACCTTATCAATGAGCTGGTCAAAGAAAGGTACATATGGAAAAAACACTTTTTAGAAGGCCCGTCCCTAAGGAACCAGAGGAGACTGTCCGCCTGAGGTTCTACATCCGCAGCATTCAGCTTGCGAGTGTCCCTCACTGCATCAATGAGTTCACAAAACAAGCGCCCTGTCATTTACTGACACAGAACTGGAGTCTTCCTCGCAAGGAATGTCCTGTTCAAAACCATCAAATATATTCAGAGCTAGGGTCCTGAGCGGTAGTGGCTAGGCCCATATCTGAATCAGCGCACACCCCTCTTCTTTTTTTTTTTTTGGGAAAAAAAGTGGGGAAAGGGGCTATTTTGCTCCCATGCGCTCACACACTGCTTCCTCCTGGTCAGATTAATGATTCCAGGACTGCCGACAACTGGTCCATAAGGACCGCAGGTTCAGGAGCACTGCCAGTTGTCTCTAACAATGTGAAGAAAACAGGTGAACCAGACTCCAATATTGCCACCCTCTGAGACCTTATTCACCATTACAGTGAATAATACAGTCCACCCACTGGCTGTGCTGGGGCTGAGGAGGGGATACCCGGAGTACTCACCACCCTTAGGGACCGCTCGGACCGCTGTATGAGCCACGCTGTAGTGCGGGTGTAGCCTGAGGAGAGTGAAGGATCTGTGAGGAGATGTATTTCGCGCCGTTCAGCAGCGCTGCTAGAGGCCGAAAACGAAACTGAAAGCGCCGTGGCTACAAGAAAATGGCCGCCGGACGCCAGTATAACTGTTTTGAGCCTCGGCAGAATGGCCGCCAATGGCGCACTTTTTAAAAATAAAACACCGCGCCAATGGTGCACAGTAAAAAACATAGCCAGTCCCCGAGAACACTCCCCAAGCAAAATAACAGTCATGGAGCGGCCCCCCCCAGGGCAGAGTGACCCCCCAAGCATCCCCACACAGCACAACAGGGTGCAGAGAGCAGCATAACAGGGGGGAGACAGGGAGAACCCCCCACACACAGAAACACAGCCAGCATGTACTCACCTTGCAGCAGGAGAGACTACTTACCCGTCCCGCAAGCACCTTGGAGAACACCCCCGGTGCCAATAGAGGGACCCACTGGCTTGTTTCGGACAGACCTATCACAGAGTCGTACTGCGTAGCTGTCGGCCCGGTCCACTGCAAAAGATACAGTAGGTACTGTTCGATCTTGAGAGGACCGCGGGAGCATGAAAGCAACCCGGCCACCCCTGGAGCCATGGGGTATGTCGTGAACTGAGTCTCACGCACACAAGGCGAGGATCAGCATGCTCGATGGTCGGACAGGGAAGACTACGAGGATACTAGTGTACCCAACCTGTTGCCCAGCCGACAGTTGATTGAAGGTCTCAAAAATAAAATAATAAAATTCCCAAAGGAATAAAATTTAAAAGTAAAATCTTCCAGGAGACTGTCTCCTGAGAGAGCCACGTCCATGGATAAAAGAAATTTTATTTATTTTTTACAGAATTTTCGGTCTTTTTTCTTTTATAGCGCCAAAAAATTAAAAACCCAGCAGTGATTAAATAATACAAAAAGAAAGCTCTATTTGTGTGGGGGAAAAAAAGGACCAAAATTTCATATAGGTACAGTGTTGCATGACTGAGTAATTGTCATTCAAATTGTGAGAGAACCGAAAGCTGAAAATTGGTCCGGTTAGGAAGGGGGTTTATGTGCCCAGTGGGTAAGTGGTTAATGTGTCCGTAAGGTGTATATGAATCTGTCGCAACTGTAATAGAACTGTTAAATTTATCTCTTCTGCAAAATAAGTTTTACAGGCAGAGAAGCTTTTTGAGGCACTGGGAGAGTATTTGAAATGTATCAAACTGAGACCAATTCTGTTGCAGAGAGGTCTCAAAGAATTTGAGACACAATCAACAATATACAACATGGAAGAGGTCCTATTCACCTCCACTTTCTTTGTGACCGATTTGGGGACATTTCTTTGCTTATCAGTCCCAACAAAAGCACCATAGAGTTAAAGCGGAGCTCCAGTCATAATTTTTTTTTTTTGGCCAGTTAAATTGAAATACTCAACATGCCATTAAATATACTGATATATCGCCAAACGATCTGTAAATAATTGTAAAACTCGCCTTATTTCCTGCTCGTCATTCTTCGGCCGTTGCCATTCTATGTGTGGGCATCTGAAGCCCAGAACATTTTTTTTTCTTCCCTTCGTGGCGAGGTCCTCTCTATCTTGCGCGTGCGCAGTAGAGCGACGCTCGTAGCACAGGTTGTTTATGCCGTTGTCATGACAACGGGCGGCGGTGGAGGGATGTCCCGCCCCATTATTATGACAACGCAGATAACACAATCCCCACAGTAATAATTCCGCGATTTTTCGGCACAGAGGAGCGCACAGTCTCCTGGGAAATTATGACACTCCTTTCTCAGGAGTCTGTGCGGCTTAGGTTGAAGAGGAGAAAGACCGCGGTCCAGGAAGAGGGCAGATTAGGAATTCTGCATAGCAACAGGGATTTCCAGGTATGTAAAAAAAAAAAATTTTTCCAGGTCTTGTTTAATCATATTTAAAAAGGAAGCTAGTGAAGTATATTTTTATTTTAGGGTGGAGCTCTGCTTTAAAGTGTCGCAAACCAGAACTACCTCGTGGCATTCATCTGTTGTAACAATAAAAGTGTTGCATGGTATTCATACTGTAAAGATTTTAACTGCATACACACCTCCAGAAAAGTGTCACAAATGGCTTACTGAATCGTCCTCACTCTGTTGTGCGCTTATACTTGAGCTCAGCACACATTACACTTTATGTGACACATACGCTTTATGTCAAGGCAAAGTACTCACTCTAGGTTTGAGGGGGGATATGGTTAGGTTTAGTGCAGACACGTGCATGCTACACAATCAAAGTTACCTAAATCTAGTGGGTACCTAGTTTTGGACAGGTACTTCCTGTCCCACTTCCTGCTTTCCTTCTCCCGCCGCCTTGGCGACTCCTCCTCTCCAATTCCCTCTCTGCAATCTTCTAGGACATGTCCCAGAAGATTGCCTGGCCACTAAGAGCGCAGCGTGACTCGCGCATGCGCAGTGAGCGCCTGGCTGTGAAGCCGGAAGCTGTCACAACTGGTGCCAACACTTGTAATGAGGGCGTCACGGAGAGGAGGGGGAGAGGAGCGAGGGTTCGGGCAGCTGCATCACTGGACCGTGGGACAGGTGAGTGTCTGTTTATTAAAAGTCAGCAGCTACACTTTGTAGCTGCTGACTTTTAATAAACTTACAAACGAGTGGAACTCCGCTTTAAGCTGGCCATAGATGGATTGAAACATGACCAGTTCAGCAGGGACAAGCTGAATTTAAATCCACATTGATCATCACTAAGACTCCCACTGTCAAAACACAAAATCCCGTTGTGTTGAAGGGAAAATCTGTTATTTATTTTTTATTTTTTTATTCAGACCAATGGCTGAACAAAACCAAAAAAACTAATTTCAGATTTCCTGTGTCAACAGACATTTGTTTACATCACAAATGTTCTTCCCATATATCTTTTTAGGTATATAGTCCTTTGGTCATAGCTGACTCTCAGCTGGGCACCATGTCTGATACACTGCAAAGCCTTTTCCCACTGAATTTTCTCAGCAATTTTTATTTTTTTACGTGGAAGGTTACCAGAAGCCAATCTACCTACCAGCATCTCTTTGGAGTGTGAAAGTAAACCTAGATGAACATGCAAATTCCATGTAGATATCCTAGCCTAATATTGCAAGTATCGCTATTTTATTCTCTATGGTCTCTGCTAAAAAATAAAAAAATGATTTTTTCGTCATATTTACCTGTAAAACCCTTTTCTTTGAGTACATCATGGGACACAGAGTCAGGCTAATATTCAGTACCTGCTGGGTTATACTTCATCATCGGGTGAATGGACACTGGTAGAACAAAGTTATAACCCCTCCCATACAGGAAACGCATCAGTTTTGCAGCAGGCACTGAATCCTCAAAAAAGAAGGGAGAGATCTCTGTGTCCCATGATGTAGTCAAAGAAAGGGATTTTACAGGCAAGTATGACGAAAAAAAATGGGATTTTTGTACTCACCGTAAAATCCTTTTCTCTGAGTTCATGGACAGACACAGCATCTTATTCTTGACATTAGGGTATTAGCCTTCTATCAGGAGAGGACTAGGCAGAAAAGCATGTTAAGTGTTAAACACACATCAAAACTGTATAGTACCGCCCTGGGGGCGGTCCCTCTAGGTACAACCCCTCTCCCTGCATCATGCAGCTCAGTTCATCAAAAAGCAGTACAAACAGATAAAAAGGAGGGGTGGGTGCTATGTCCGTCCATGAACTCAGAGAAAAGGATTTTACGGTGAGTACAAAAATCCCATTTTCTCTTTCGTTCTTGGACGGACACAGCATCTTATTCTTGACATTAGGGACGTCCCCAAGCAGTGTCAAAAACAAGGGGTGGGAACAGCAAACAAACCAACTTCACCCCCAACAGAGGAGTTGGAACCTTAACCACTTAACGACCGCTCACTGTATATATACGTCGGCAGAATGGCACCGACAGGCACAATCACGTAGAGCATACGTGATTGCCTTTGTATAGTTGGGGGGTCCAATCGGACCCCCCTCCTATACAGTGAGCGGTGGCTAAGTGTCCGGGAGCGTTCCGGGATGAGGGGGCAGCCATTCGTTTCTGGCCACCCCCTCGCGATCGCTCCCGGCGAATAAAAATGCCCCCTCTGTCTGTGTCAGACAGAGGGAGCAGGAGGAAGTGATGTCATCTCTGGTGCGGCGCTCACATATACCGAGCGCCGTACAAGAGAAGACATCAGGTCAGTGCACACAACACTACACTGACACATAGGGACATAAATCGCCCCCCCAGGCCCCCCCAGATCACCCCCCAAGCGTTACTGATTGCAGTGACCATTTATTTAGTGATCACTGCAATCAGTGACATTTGTGACTGTAAAAGTGTCACCAAAGTTTAGTCTTAGGTCCAGTGTAGCCCCCTAACCCCCCCTAATAAAGGTTTAACCCCCTGATCACCCCCCAGATAACCCTTTCACCCCCTATCACCACTGTCGCTAAGCGATCATTTTTCTGATCGCTGTCTTAGCGTCAGTGATGCCGATCGGCAGCCAGTAATTTTTTTTAGGTTCGCCGCATGTTTTTATAGCGCCAGGTACCCCAATATATTATCTAATAAAGGTTTAACCCCCTTGATCGCCCCCCAGGTAACCCTTTCACCCCCTATCACCACTGTCACTAAGCGATCGTTTTTCTAAACGCTGTCTTAGTGTCTGTGATGCAGATCGGTAGCCGGTAATTTTTTTTAGGTTCGCCGCATGTTTTTATAGTGTCAGGTACCCCAATATATTATCTAATAAAGGTTTAACCCCCTTGATCGCCCCCCAGGTAACCCTTTCACCCCCATCACCACTGTCGCTAAGCGATCGTTTTTCTAAACGCTGTCTTAGTGTCGGTGATGCAGAACGGTAGCTGGTAATTTTTTTTAGGTTCGCCGCAGGTTTTTATAGCGTCAGGTACCCCCATATATTATCTAATAAAGGTTTTAACCCCGATTGCCCCTAGTTAACCCTTTCACCAGTGATCACCATATAAGTGTTACGGGTGACGCTGGTTAGTTAGTTTGCTTTTTATAGTGTCAGGGCACCCGCCGTGTATATAACCCAATAAAGGTTTAACCCCCTGATCGCCCGGCGGGTGATATCAATTAGGTTTTAGCGTCAGAGAGGGTCTGAGTCACACCCCAGGCAGCGTCAGGTTAGTGCCAGTAACGCTAACACCCACGCGTGAAGCATACACCCCCCTTAGTGGTATAGTATCTGAACAGATCAATATCTGATCTGATCAGATCTATACTAGCGTCCCCAGCAGTTTAGGGTTCCCAAAAACGCAGTGTTAGCGGGATCAGCCCAGATACCTGCTGGCACCTGCGTTTTGCCCCTCCGTCCAGCCCAGGCCACCCAAGTGCAGTATCGATCGATCACTGTCACTTACAAAACAAAAACACACATAACTGCAGCGTTCGCAGAGACAGGCCTGATCCCTGCGACTCCAGTGCTGTAGGAGGTGATTTCACCACCACAGTTAAAAAAAAAAAGCAAATATGCCGAAGCATTGGGGCAGCAGGGGCGGAGGAGCGATTTTGCTCCTAATGCCGTGTACATACGGTCGAAATTCCGACGGAGGCTTGCCCGTGGAAAAGTCCGACCATGTGTGTGCGGCATAACTTTTTTGCGGGAGGATGCCCCCATGCTTCGGCATATATAAATGGTGCGTGTATGCCCATCATTGGAAGTGGGTGGATGAAGGGCGGTATTCTAATGGTGGGCATACCCACCGATCAATCTCTTTTTTCGTTCAGCCAACTGGCTGCATGAAAAAAAAAGATTACAATACATGTCCAACAAGGACCAGCAACGTACTGGTATGTTGCTGGACTTTGAATGTTTATACCAGAATGATGCCTGCGGGTTTAGGTATCATTCTTTTCAGCCTGCGGCCGGCTTTCATGTAAAAGCAATCCTAGCGGCTAATTAGCCTCTGGACTGCTTTTACAAGCAGTGGGAGGGAATGCCCCCCCCCCACCGGATATAAAAAGCGCCATTGGGAAATTGGGAAAGCATTTTATCACACCGATCTTGGTGTGGTCAGATGCTTTGAGGGCAGAGGAAAAATCTAGGGTCTAGAAGTCCCAAGTTTTTTCAAAAAAAAGAGTACCTGTCACTACCTATTGCTATCATAGGGGATATTTACATTCCCTGAGATAACAATAAAAAGAAAAAAAAATACTTGGAAGGAACAATTTAAAAATAAAATAAAAAAGCAAAATTAATAATAAAAAAAATAAAAAAAAAAAAAAAAAAAGCACCCCTGTCCTGCCCTGCTCTTGCCCAATGGCGAACGCAAGCGTCGGTCTGGCGTCATATGTAAACAGCAATTGCACCATGCATGTGAGGTATCACCGCGAAGGTCAGATCGAGGGCAATCATTTTAGCAGTAGACCTCCTCTGTAAAGGCTTTTAAAGGCTTTTAAAAATGTATTTAGTTTGTCGCCAATGCGCGTTTGTGCGAAATTTTAAAGCATGTCGTGTTTGGTATCTATGTACTCGGCCCAAGATCATCTTTTTTATTTCATCAAACATTTGGGCAATATAGTGTGTTTTAGTGCATTAAAATTAAAAAAAGTGTATTTTTTAACCCAAAAAATGCGTTTGAAAAATCGCTGCGCAAATACTGTGTAGAAAAAAAAAATGCAACACCCACCATTTTAATCTGTAGGGCCTTTGCTTTAAAAATATATATATAATGTTTGGGAGTTCAACATAATTTTCTTGCAAAAAAAAAAATGTTTTCATGTAAACAAAAAGTGTCAAAAAGGGCTTTGTCTTCAAGTGGTTAGAAGAGTGGATGTAAGCTTCCTAATGTTGTGTATAAAAGGCCAGAACAGTTCAAAACCCCCCCAAATGACCCCATTTTGGAAAGTAGACACCCCAAGCTATATACTGAGAGGCATGTCGAGTCCATGGAACATTTTATATGTTGACACAAGTTGCGGAAAAACGACAATTTTTTTTTTTTGCACAAAGTTGTCACTAAATGATATATTGCTCAAACATGCCATGGGCATATGTGGAATTACACCCCAAAATACATTCTGTTGCTTCTCCTGAGTATGGGGATATCACATGTGTGAGACTTTTTGGGAGCCTAGCCATGTACGGGACCCCAAAAACCAAGCACCGCCTTCAGGCTTTCTAAGGGTGTAAATTTTTGATTTCACTTCTCACTGCCTATCACAGTTTCGGAGGCCATGGAATGCCCAGATAGCACAAAACCCCCCCAAATGACCCCATTTTGGAAAGTAGACACCCCAAGCTATTTGCTGAGAGGTATTGTGAGTATTTTGCAGATCTCGCTTTTTGTCACAAAGTTTTGAAAATTGAAAAAAATTATATATATATATATTTTCTTTCTTCATTTACAAAAACAAATGAGAGCTGTAAAATACTCGCCATTCCTCTCAGCAAATAGCTTGGGGTGTCTATATTCCAAAATGGGGTCATTTGGGGGGGTTTTGTGCGATTTTGGCATTTTATGGCCTTCGAAACTGTGATAGGTAGTGAGGAGTGAAATCAAAAATTTGTGCCTAGAAATCCTGAAGGCGGTGCTTGGTTTTCGGGGTCCCGTACGCGGCTAGGCTCCTAAAAAGTCCCACACATGTGGTATCCCCGTACTCAGGAGAAGCAGAAAAATGTATTTTGGGGTGTAATTCCACATATAACCATGGCATGTGTGAGCAATATATCATTTAGTGACAACTTTTTGTAATTTTTTTTTTTTTTTTTTGTCATTATTCAATCACTTGGGACAAAAAAAAATATATTCAATGGGCTCAACAGGCCTCTCAGCAATTTCCTTGGGGTGTCTACTTTCTAAAATGGGGTCATTTGGGGGGGTTTTGTGCCATTTTGGCATTTTATGGCCTTCGAAACTGTGATAGGTAGTGAGGAGTGAAATCAAAAATTTGCGCCCTTAGAAATCCTGAAGGCGGTGCTTGGTTTCCAGGGTCCCGTACGCGGCTAGGCTCCCAAAAAGTCCCACACATGTGGTATCCCCGTACTCAGGAGAAGCAGCAAAATGTATTTTGGGGTGAAATTCCACATATAACCATGGCATGTGTGAGCAATTTTTTTTTTTTTTTTTTTTTTTAGTCATTATTCAATCACTTGGGACAAAAAAAATAAAAATATTCAATGGGCTCAACATGCCTCTCAGCAATTTCCTTGGGGTGTCTACTTTCCAAAATGGGGTCATTTGGGGGGGTTTTGTACTGCCCTGTCATTTTAGCACCTCAAGAAATGAGATAGGCAGTCATAAATTTAAAGCTGTGTAAATTTCAGAAAATGTACCCTAGTTTGTAAACTCTAACTTTTGCGCAAACCAATAAATATACGCTTATTGACATTTTTTTTACTAAAAACATGTGGCTGAATACATTTTGGCCTAAATGTATGACTACAATTGAGTTTATTCGATTTTTCTTATAACAAAAAGTAGAAAATATCATTTTTTTTCAAAATTTTCGGTCTTTTTCCGTTGATATCGCAAAAAATAAAAAATCGCAGAGGCAATCAAATAACATTAAAAGAAAGCTCTATTTGTGGGAAGAAAAGGACGCAAATTTCGTTTGGGTACAACATTGCATGTCTGCACAATTTACAGTTAAAGCAGAGCAGTGCAAAATTCTGAATTCACCTCTGGTCCTTTAGCTACCAAATGGTCCGGGGCTTAAGTGGTTAAACAGCCGCCTGCAAAACCTTGCGGCCGAAGCAGGCAGACGCATGCTGGTCAACCTTGTAAAACTTAGTGAAAGTGTGAACGGACGACCAGGTCGCCGACTTACACACCTGTGAGACCGACGCTTGATGTCGGAAAGACCAGGAGTCACCTATTGCCCTGGTCGAATGCGCCGTGACAGGAAAGGGAAGCGCCCGCCCTTTAAGAGCATAAGCCTGAATTACAATCTGTCTGATCCACCGAGACCCGGTGGCCGGCGAGACCACCAGGCCTTTCTTTGGACCAGTTACTAACACAAACAGTGAGTCTGACCTCCGAAACGAAGTCATAGCAGACAGATACCCCCGCAGAGCTTGTACCAAGCCCAAGGAAAGCAAGAAATTTCTTGGAATGCGACGGCCGAGGACACAAAGATGAAGCACAATGTCCACATTTTGATTAAAACGCCGAAACAAACTTTAGGTAGAGACAAAGGCTGCGGACGCAGCACCGCCTTATCCTTTTGGATGAGTAAGTAGGGAGACTTGCAAGACAAGGCCGCCAACTCAAAAAAAAACCTGGTAGAGGTAACAGCCACCTGAAAGCTACTTACCAAGAGAGTGCCAACAGGGGAAACTCTCTATGTACTTAAAAAAAAAAAAAAAAAAAGTGGTTTCTGAAAACACCCAGGGTACCAGATTCAATCCCACAAAGGCAGTGGTGATTGAACCGGAGGGGCCACATGTGGAACCCCTTGGACAAACGTACCCACCAGTGAATGAGCCGCCAAAGGTCGCGGAAGAAAACAGCCAAGGCTGATATCCGCCCCTCAATGGAGCGAAAAGCAAGTCTTTTAACCACTCCACGCTGTCAAAAACAGCAGGATCCTGGAAGCCGAATATGTATGTGAACGCCACACCATCTCCACACCTAGAGATGTAGGGCCTCCAAGTGCGATGGTAAATCATCCGAAAAGATGACTTCCGTGCCCCCAGCATGGTGGAAGCACCGAAACTGACGGGCTACGGTCACTCCGTATCCGACTGTCAACAGCCAGCAACTGCAAGCAGGATGAAATGTATGACCTTGAGATAAAAGGTCCTCTCGCATTGGCAGCCACCAAGGAACATCCACCACCAGTCGCACTACAGCGGCGTACCAGGGATTCCGGAATCAATCTGGGGCAAGTAGACTACTCGGAATCCCCTCGGCCTCTACTCTGAGCAGATGAGGAAGGAGTATTTTCAGGAGGAAGGCATACATGGCCGATACTGTCCCCACAGGACCACAAACACGATCAGGAATCTTCGATCCTGGCCACAACCTCAAAACCTTCCGATTGAGTCGAGAAGCCAGGAGATCCCCATCAAGCAATCCCCATCTCCGGTAGAGGAAACGACACACCTCCGGATGTAGAGACCATAGTCCATGGCCCAGCAACTTCCGACTCAGGGAGTTCGCCTGCTAGAGTTCTATGCCCAGACTGTAAGCGGGCGATAGAGCCAGCACATCTTTGACCTGCTACCGCAGGACGTGAGCGACAGCATGCAGCAGCCCAGCGACTTGTTCCCCCTCGATGGGTGACATATGCCACCGCCGTGGCCTTGTCCAACTGGATCCTGACTGGACGTTCCCGCAGCCTCTGTGACCAAGTGGAGGGGCACCGCCTAAAGGAGCACCCTGATTGGCAGGCAGGGTTCTTCCTGCGTCCAGCAACCCTGTGTCGTCCAACAAAAAGGAAACTACTTCCCGGACAGAAAGGCCGGAGACCTCAGCCACCGAATCAGGGAATCCCTGACTAGCCGGCTCACCCGGATTTGACAATCCAGGGACATTGGAGATGTGTCCTATGTTGACAGGATCTCCGTTTGCAAGACTCGAGTGTGGAAATAAACACACGGGACCGCCTCGAAGGTGGCTACCGTGAAACCCCAGGACTCGCATCTAGTAGCGATCATCCCAGACTGCAAACCGCAGAAACCTCTGAAGCCTGACGCCTATAGGGGCTGCAATAAAATGCGCCCTTGATGTCCAAGGATGGCAGCAAAAAAATTCCCCAAATGTAGTGCAGCGACCACAAAGTGACAAGCTGCCATCCTGAACCTTTGTGCTAACGCAAAGCTGTTGAGGGTCTTGAGATCCAGGACCGGACCGTACCCTCCCTTTTCTGGGACTACAAACAGATTGTAGATTCCTTGAAAACCTTTCCAGCGCCGGCACAAGTACTATCCCCTGTGCATGAGCAGGTCCTGCACTGCCCCAAACAAGGTGGCCCGGTAAACCAGAAGGGGATGAAGGTTGGAGGAAAAAAACTGTTTTGGTGGATAAGAGAAGAAAAACTTTATCTTGTACCCAGATGAAACCACTTCACAGACCACTGGTCGGAAGAAGGGAGGTCCACCAAGCTGCCAACTCACAAGGGCGACCCCCCACCCCATAGTCGGGGCGGGGGCAAAAACCTCCACGTCGCCACAGATTTGCTTGCAGGTATGTTTTGCTTGCGAGAAACGGATACTTTTTTAGTCCCTTAGCGGGCGCCCGGTCGGCCTGGGAACGCTTACCTGCGGGCCCGGCAGAAGGAAAAAAACGATTGTGAGCGGAAAAAAGGAGGGCCGGTGGCTCCTTACCTTTTCAGAGTTTGTGGGAGCACCGTGCTCTCACCCCAAACAACATTTTTAATAATGTCATCCAGCGAGGTTACAAAAACCTCTAACCCCGGCAGAGCAAATCCGCCAGAGCCTTCCTGGATGTCTGGTCCACAGACCAGCATCCCAGTCAAATCATGTGGCGTAGCCCCACCGCAGATACAGCTGCCTGGCTGTTAAGTACCATCAGTATCTAAGGCAACATTGCAGACATATTTAATGCCATGCACCACCTGGTTCGCTATTATGCAGACCGGGGAAGCCAGTTGCTATCCAAATCACGGTGCAGCAAATCTTGTCCATTAAGGACGTATCAGTGACCCCAGGATCATGGCCAACAGTGGCCGCAATGCAGACCCCCATACCCTGAACAAGGGCCAGGCCCTGGATACCAGGCGACCCCATCGGGGGAGATGTCCTTTATCAGGAAACATTCCGCAAAAGGGACAACGGACAACCATGCGATTTCTTGAAACGCTGCGGCCGTTCCCATTTTCAGCATGTAAACTTATCCAATAAGCTATGTAGGGAAAACCTCCCAGCGGTGCGGGCCAGCTTGTGGGACCCAGAAGGGACCAACACCATAATAGATGTACTCGCCGTAACCTCCATTTTATTTGGGAGCCCGCACGCGGTGATAAGGGCTCCAACAAGCGCCGTCTAGCGCTGACTCGGACACGGAAGCAAGTGAGAACGCAGTTCCGCACAGTCCGAAGGTCCTGGGTTGCATCCTCTGACAGGTCAGAGCAGGGGACATCTGCCACAGCAAGGCCCAAGTCTGAATCAGAACTCTACCCCAAAGATGGTGGGGGAAGGGGGCGTTTTTACCCCCCTTGTTCCCGCACACCGCTTCTACCTTGGTAATAAGGGACTCCAGGACCACCGACAAGGCGTCCGTACGCACCCCAGGTACAGGGCACCGGTTGCCACCACAGGGATGTCAGGGAAAGAAAACGCCAGCTTCTGACGCCATGCAACCCGCACTTGCCTGACACCCATAGGGACAAAGGCAAGGCAACAAAAACAAAATCCACCCCCCTAGCTGCTCAGAATGAGGGATCGCCGAGCGCTTCTGGAGGTAAAAAGAGAACACGCTAGGCCCCCCCATGGCATCAAATAACACTCCCCATGGAGAGCGGACCCTGGGCACCCCGCACAGCCCCCAGCCAGGACACAGAGCCCCCCCCAGTCAGTACAGCAGGCCCAGCCCCACAGAGCATGGGAAGGAGGGACTAGCTGAAGGCATTCCTGACAGACCCAACGTCTGCACGGTTACGGCATGGCTGTCGGCCCGGCACACTGTGACACAGACATATAGCCCAGTCATATGTATAATTGGTATAGTTATACATACACACTGTGCATGTATAGTGGGGGCGCTGACCACAGTGCTATATTAGAAACCTGTGAAACAATAATTAAGATACCTGCATATATACCACACTATGAAAGTGTGGAAAAATAGGATTTTTGTACTCACCGTAAAATCCATTTCTCTGACATCCATGGACCGACACGGCGTGTCTTACACTTTACACGTGGGCATATGTCCCTGCTTGCAGGAGAAGACCTAGGCAGAATGTTAAATGTTAAAACATTCCAGAACAAACCAGAGCTGAACAGCCCCGCCCAGGGGGGCGGTCCCTCCGGACATTACCCTCACACCTGCAGCTAGCAGGCCTCAGTTCGTAACAAAGCAGCACAAACTTAAAAGGAAGGGTGGGTGCCGTGTCGGTCCATGGATGTCAGAGAAATGGATTTTACGGTGAGTACAAAAATCCTATTTTCTCTTATCATCCATGGACCGACACGGCGTGTCTTACACTTTACACGTGGGATGTCCCAAAGCAGTGTTAAGAGGGATGGGAGCAGTATAAATGGAAAAACCAAAAAACTTCACTCCAATACAAGGCAGAGCTTCTCAACAGAGGAGTTGCCACAATAAACAGCGGCCTGCAAACCTTGCGGCCGAAGGAAGCATCCGAAGATGCAACCACATCAACCGGAGCAATTAGGATCACCAGAGTTTTGATCAGGTGATAAGGACCCTATGGGCCCACCAACGCATCCGAGGCATCGCCCAAGGATCCCTGGATCTGGCCACAACCTCGACACCTTGTGATTGAGTCGAGAGGCCATCAGGTCCACATCTGGCGTGCCCCACCGTCGGTAAACTAGTTAAAATATGCAAGGACCACTCTCCTTGGTCCAACGTTTGGCGACTCAGATAGTCCGCCTGCCCATTGTCTATGCCCGGAATGTAAACGGCCTACAGAGCCGGCACGTTTCTTTCGGCCCACTTCAGGATACGGGCTACCTCGGAAGCCGCAGCTGAGCTCCGAGTCCCCCCTTGATGGTTTACATATGCCATCGCCATGGCGTTTGTGTGACTGGATCCTGATGGAGCGACCCTGTAATCTCTCTGATCCGAGGAGAGGCACAGCCTGATTGCCCGTAAATACCAGAACAGTGATTGGTAAACTGGCTTCGTCCGGAGTCCAAAGCCCTTGGGCCGACAGGACTCCCCAGACTCCACCCCAGCCCATCAGACTGACGTCTGTCCATTGGATGGGGAGGAACGCCTCTCCGGACCGAAGAGCCGAGGATCTCAACCACCATGTCAGGGACGCCCTGACCAGGTGACTCACCTGGATCTGAAGATCCAAGGACAACGGAGATTTGTCCCAGGTGGACAAGATCCCCTTCTGCAATGCCCTGGTGTGTGATTGGGCATACGGAATGGCCACTAAGGAGGCCACCACGAGTCTCGGGACTCTCACGCAAAAACGGATTGACGACCATGTTCAGGACGTCAGCACCCGCACCGCAGGCTGAAGTGCCAGCAACCTCTTCCAGAGGTAGGATACCTTTTTCTCCAAGGAGTCCAGAATCAGACCTAGATACTCCAGACGCTGAGTCGGGACCAGGACTGACTCCTTAAAATTATGGAGATCAATGGCTTTGCATGCACGCTATGGAATGACAGGGAATCAAACCCTCTGTCACACACTTACAGGGATGGCTTGCTACCACTGAGCTACGCCCTCACCCTTGAATGTTCAGGAACCATCCGAAGTCCCTGAGGGTCTGAATGACGATAGTCACGCATTCTTCCAAGTCTGAGCCAATTTCTGCTCTTAGCAGAAGATCGTCCAGATAGCCCACGACAGCAATGCCTCGCTGTATCAGAAAGGCTAGAATCCTTGGTGAACACCCTTGGTGCCGAGGCTAGGCCGAAAGGAAGAGCCACAATCGATAGTGGGTTTCGCTGAAAGCAAAGCGCAGAAACTTCTGGCGACTTGAGCAGATCGGAACAGGCAAGTAGGCGTCCTTGAAGTCCAAGGACGCCAGAAGAAAAAACCCCTTGGTGGAGTGTAGCGATCACCGTGCGAATGGATTCCGTGCGGAATATTTGCACCTTCTCAAAGGCATTCAGGGCCTTGAGGTCCAGGATAGGTCGAACCACGTCCTCTTTTGGGACAACAAAAAGATTTGAGTAGAATCCCTGAAAAACTCTCCTGTGAAGGAACCGGCACAATCACTCCGGACCTGATCAAATCCTGTACAGCCCCCAAGAGGGCTGCCCGACGGGTAGGAAGAAGAGGAAGATTCGAGGGAAAGAATCTGTCTGGGGATCAGGATCGGAATACTACCCGTCTCCCGAGGTGACCACCTCGCACCCCCACCAGTCAGAGATTCGGGAGGTCCACCGATTCGTGACCTGCGAAGTCGTCCCCCCACCCCAGAGTCGGCGGGGCAAGACTTCACGCGGAGGCGGGCTCGGGAGCTGCTTGTTTGGCTTACGCACCCAGGGGCGCTTGTGCCCACCAGCCACACTCCGTCAGTCTGGGAGGACCTACCTGTGGACTCGACTGACGAAAAAAAACCTTTTTTACTGGAAAGGAAAAGGCCCTGTTTGCGGCGGGCCCCCTTACCCTTGCTAGTCTAAGGAAGAAGAGTGCTTTTACCTCCCATGACATCCTTGACGATGACATCCAGAGCAGCACCAAAAGGTCTACCACCTATAAATGGTAGATCCGTCAGGAGCTTCTTAGAGGCTAGGTCAGCAGACCAGCATTACAACCAGATAAGACAACGCCATATCACCGCCGGGACAGAGGCCCTGGATGTTAAAGGGCCCGCGTCCAACGTGGTGTCGCACACATAAACCAGGCCCTGCCCAGTTGGTGGGCCAGAGCAACTGTGTCTGGAGGAAGATTATGCTCCTGTACAGCTAGGTGCAACATTTTTGCCCAACCTGTAAGTGTTTAAAACACAAGGGTCGCCGCTACCACAGGCCGTAGGGCGGATCCCAACAAGGCAAACATGGCTCTGCGCACCACTTCTGACCTCCTGTCAGTGGGGTCCTTAATGCAGGAGTCCCCTCCATCGGGAGAGTGGTGGCCTTGTTCAACAGGGCGACTGGAGGGTCGACCACTGGGGGAGAAGCCCACTTTTTAAGTAGGGCATCTTCAAAGGGGTATCTGATAGACAAACGCCGCGGGACCATAAAAAATTATTCTACTGCTTTTTCCAGACCTTATCAATGAGCTGGTCAAAGAAAGTACAATGGAAAAAACCCCTTTAGAAGGCCTGGCCTTAAAAGAACCAAAAAGGAGACTATATCCGCCTGAGGTTCTGCATCCGCAGCATTTGAGCTTGAGAGTGTCCCTCACCGCAGTCATGAGTACACTAACAAGCGCCCTGTCATTTACTGACTCAGAACTGGAGTTTCCCTCATAAGGATGTCCTGTTCAAAACCATCCATACATTCAGAACTAGGGTCCTGAGCGGTAGTGGCTAGGCCCATATCTGAATCAGCGCACTGCCCTCGAGTAGATAAAGTGGGGAGAGGGCGCCTTTGTTGTACCTTGCGCTTGCACACAGCTCCCATCCTGGTCAGAAATTGATTCCAGGACTGCCCACAACAGGTCCATAGGGACCGCAGGTGCTGAAGCACTGCCTGTTGCCACTGACATTTTTAGGGGAAGCTGGTGACACAGACTCCATATTGTCCCCCTCTGAGACTCTCTCAGATAAAAAGTCCACCCACAGGCTGTGCTGACTGAGGAGGGGGCGCCCAGGAGACTCACCAAACCGGACCAGGGACCGCTTAGTACCGCTGTCTGTACCGCGCTGTGTCAGCGCTGGTGAGCTGTCAGGAGACTGAGGAGATTCGCGCTGCTACAGCAGCGCTAGAGGCCAAACTAGTGCTGAAAAGCGTGCGGGCTACAAGAAAATGGCCGCCGCACTTCACTGAGGCGATCCGCGGCAAGATGGCCGCCATGACGCAGATAAAATGAAACAGCACACACGCAGAGCGCCACTCGGCGCTCAGGCCCCAAAAAAAAAAAACACACAAAAAAGCCTCAAAGCATACATTGCAGACCAGCATGAGCCCCCCAAGAACAGTGTGACCCCCAAGCACCCCACACAGCCAGCGCCAGTATTGGTGACAGAGAGCGACAATAAAATACAGGGGGAGACAGGGAAAATCCCCCACAGAGAAACACACAGCCTTTTGTACTCACCTGCAGGCAGGAGAGACTACTTACCCGTCCCTTGAGGGACACACTGGTGTGTTTCTGACAGGACTATCACAGTGCAGTACTGAGTAGCTGTCGGCCCGGTCCACCGCAAAAGATACAGTCAGTCAGGAGCTGTTCAGTCTTGAGAGGACCGTGGGAGCATGAAAGCACACCCGGCCACCCCTGGAGTCATGGGGCCTGTCGTGAACTGAGTCTCACGCACACAAGGCGAGGATCAGCACGCTCGATGGTCGGACAGGGAAGACTACGAGGATATCTTGTACCCAACCTGTTGCCCAGCCGACAGTTGATAGAAGATTCTCAAAAATAAAATAAAAAAAGAATTCCAAAAAGGAATAAAAATAGGTCAGGAGACTGGCTCCTGAGAGAGCCACGTCTTCTCCTTCTGCTAGGCAGAAAAAAACTGGGGCCTGCTAGCTGCAGGTGTGAGGGTAATGTCCGGAGGCACCGCCCCCCTGGGCGGGGCTGTTCAGCTCTGGTTTGTTCTGGAATGTTTTAACATTTAACATTCTGCCTAGGTCTTCTCCTGCAAGCAGGGACATATACCCACGTGTAAAGTGTAAGACACGCCGTGTCGGTCCATGGATGATAAGAGAAAATAACAAAATTACAAAGTGTAACACCAACCCAAGTGTGTAATCAAAAAACCATAGGAGCTGTGACTCATCAAACAGAGCTATGTGAAATTGAAATGCACTTAAATGAATTGACACCCCTGCTGGTCGGTGTCAAAATTTGAAAAACACAAAATACAACATGTGTCCAGTCGCTTCCTGATGACGTGCAATACGAAACAGCTGTCGAGGCGACGCTAGGCTACGTTTCTGATGTTACTTCCGGTCCCACTGGTTCTCTCCTGGCAGAAGGTGCAACGCATGCCGGATCATTCTTCCGCTCAGATTCGTTGCGCCCCACTTGTCTAAGCTATCCAGCCTCAGTGCCGGGTCTGTGGCACTATTCAAGTAAGGGGGCATTTGTCTGTCCATTTTTTTACTATTTTTTATTAAACAAGATTACACTATTGTTGTTTTCTCTCTTTTGTGTCCCGCATATGCATGATCGAGCCTCCAGGAGGCAGGGAATCTCAGTTCAATGTATGAAATCTCTACTCATATTAGCAAGTGCTACTTGCAACAAGCACTTTTGACTCCTTTTTAATTAAAACGAGTCAACATGATCTGGTAAGCGGCCAATCTTCTTTGAGCACTATTGGGTGTCACATACTAAGTTGGTGGAGGCTATCACATCAAGATATTTCTGATTTTTGGATCAAGTACATTCAAGCTTCATCCTATTACTGAATGTTATGAACTGTTGGAATATTAATTTGGACTATTAATTTGGACTATTATCAAGGACACTTATGTTGTATTTTGTGTTTTTCAAATTTGACACCGACCAGCAGGGGTGTCAATTCATTTAAGTGCATTTCAATTTCACATAGCTCTGTTTGATGAGTCATAGCTCCTATGGTTTTTTGATTACACACTTGGGTTGGTGTTACACTTTGTAATTGGTTATTTTTCCACACTTTGATAGTGTGGTATATATGCAGGTATCTTAATTATTGTTTCACAGGTTTCTAATATAGCACTGTGGTCAGCGCCCGCACTATACATGCACGGTGTGTATGTATAACTATACCAATTGTTCTGTTTCTAGATTTATCCATTTTTGAAATTTGGGGATAGCAGCTTTATTTTTGACTATTGATTATTAGCGCAAGATTGCCCACTTACCCTACAGTCATATGTATAGCTCACCGGCCATGTCGTGGACGACCCAGCGCGTAGCTAAAGGTCGGCACACGCTCGATGGCCGAAACTACAAGGATCTGGGATCCAGCCTGTCACCCAGTCGGCAGTTGATAGTAGATCTCAGGATCAAAAAGTAGAAGAAAAAATCCACAGGACCAGGGGCCCACCGGGAGCCAGGTCCTTCTCCTATGCTAGGCAGAAAAAAACTGAGCTGCATAATGCAGGGAGAGGGGTTGTACCTAGTGGGACCGCCCCCAGGTCGGTACTATACAGTTTTGATGTGCGTTTAACACTTAACATGCTTTTCTGCCTAGTACTCTCCTGATAAAAGGCTAATACCCTAATGTCAAGAATAAGATGCTGTGTCCGTCCATGAACGAATGAGAAATCCTATTTTCTTTTTCATACATCATGGGACATAGAGTCAGGCTAATATTCATTACCTGCTGGGACGACCCAGAGCAATAGCCTTGAGGGGAGGGAGACACCCTGCCAAACGATAGCCATCAGAACTTATATACGGCAGCCCGCAGTATACTGCGGTCGAAAGCCGAATCCTCGGCTGCTCGAACATCCACTTGATAAAGTTTTTGTGAACGTATGCACTGAGGACCAGGTAGCAGCCTTACAAATCTGAGCCACAGATACCGGATGGCGAAAAGCCCAGGAGGTTCCTACACCCCTGAAAGAAGGAGCTCTCAACCTAATCTACTCCATAAAAAAACATTATACAGTTTGAAGCAGGTCAGAAAGAGTTCAATTGCAGGTCAAACGCACCTCCAATGAATTGTCGATGACCTCAGAACCCTTGCATACTGTTTTGCTTACGTTATACATATCAAACGCAACACACATACTTATGTCAAAAGCAAACTGCAGTTACCCATGAATGCACAGGACTTCAAAACTATTTTTTAAATCCCTTTGCTTTTGTGGGTAGCTTTATTTTAGCCAAGTGCATGGCACATATAAAATCATGGCTACAGTGACCTGAAAAAAGTTTAAGGCACCAAGTTATTGCACTTATATTAATAAGCGTGTATTTTTACACTACGGTTTTACAATCAGTAGTAACTGTGCCAAATATGAATTATTTA
The DNA here is from genome assembly GCA_029206835.1 of Rana muscosa. Lineage (NCBI taxonomy): Eukaryota > Metazoa > Chordata > Amphibia > Anura > Ranidae > Rana > Rana muscosa. Next base: position 95,068,113 of record CM055119.1, read on the forward strand.
GTAAAGTTTCTGATACATGGATGCTAATAGCGTATGTTACCATATGCTTACCATACAATTCTTAAATTTTGTGACAAAAAGGGCTAGAAAGTAGAAAACAAAAAGGACGTTTGCTCCAATGAGCTAGTTTGCAGGCTTTGAATCTGTGTTATTCTTATTTTTATTATAAGATGGCATCCTCTAAATACCAGCACACACAACCTTTAGTATGTGGGGGAAATTTGCCAAATTTGCAATAAGGGAAACCATTTCTTCTGAATCCCTTCTCTGCTAAGCACAAAGTAAGTGGAATGTATTAGTCCTTTCACACAGGGCCCGCCGTGCGTTAGCAGTAATGCATTGCTCATTCATTCATTTCAATGGGCAGGGCGTTTTGGGAGCACTCCCAAACCACTCCAAAGATGCTGTTTGCAGGAATTGTCCCAACATCCCACAAGAGCACTGCCCCAGTGTGAAAAGTCACACTGAAGTGAATGGGAGGCGGTTTTCAGACGCTTTTACAGGCACTATTTCTAGCGCTAAAACGCCTGAAAGCCGCCTCAGTGTGAAAGGGGCTTAAGGAGAAAAAAAAACTCCAATAATACTAGTACAAAAAAACACTACCCTAAAGTGTAAGGTGCTGCACAATGCCCAACTGTGCTTTTGCTATAGCGCAGCTAACCTGTAGTTTTTGTGCAGGTTAGCTGCACTTCCCCCAACAAAGAAATTGCAAAACCCAAAAATTTATTCTCTAGGGCCTTTGCTTTTAAAAAAAAAAATATATATATATATATATATATATATATATATATATATATATATATATATATATATATACACACACACAGGTCCTTCTCAAAAAATTAGCATATTGTGATGAAGTTCATTATTTTCTGTAATGTACTGATAAACATTAGACTTTCATATATTTTAGATTCATTACACACAACTGAAGTAGTTCAAGCCTTTTCTTGTTTTAATATTGATGATTTTGGCATACAGCTCATGAAAACCCAAAAATCCTATCTCAAAAAATTAGCATATCATGAAAAGGTTCTCTAAACGAGCTATTAACCTAATCATCTGAATCAACTAATTAACTCTAAACACCTGCAAAAGATTCCTGAGGCTTTTAAAAACTCCCAGCCTGGTTCATTACTCAAAACCGCAATCATGGGTAAGACTGCCGACCTGACTGCTGTCTAGAAGGCCATCATTGACACCCTCAAGCAAGAGGGTAAGACACAGAAAGAAATTTCTGAACGAATAGGCTGTTCCCAGAGTGCTGTATCAAGGCACCTCAGTGGGAAGTCTGTGGGAAGGAAAAAGTGTGGCAGAAAACGCTGCACAACGAGAAGAGGTGACCGGACCCTGAAGAAGATTGTGGAGAAGGACCGATTCCAGACCTTGGAGGACCTGCGGAAGCAGTGGACTGAGTCTGGAGTAGAAACATCCAGAGCCACCGTGAACAGGCGTGTGCAGGAAATGGGCTACAGGTGCCGCATTCCCCAGGTCAAGCCACTTTTGAACCAGAAACAGCGGCAGAAGCGCCTGACCTGGGCTACAGAGAAGCAGCACTGGACTGTTGCTCAGTGGTCCAAAGTACATTCGGAAATCAAGGTGCCAGAGTCTGGAGGAAGACTGGGGAGAGGGAAATGCCAAAATGCCTGAAGTCCAGTGTCAAGTACCCACAGTCAGTGATGGTCTGGGGTGCCATGTCAGCTGCTGGTGTTGGTCCACTGTGTTTTATCAAGGGCAGGGTCAATGCAGCTAGCTATCAGGAGATTTTGGAGCACTTCATGCTTCCATCTGCTGAAAAGCTTTATGGAGATGAAGATTTCATTTTTCAGCACGACCTGGCACCTGCTCACAGTGCCAAAACCACTGGTAAATGGTTTACTGACCATGGTATTACTGTGCTCAATTGGCCTGCCAACTCTCCTGACCTGAACCCCATAGAGAATCTGTGGGATATTGGGAAGAGAAAGTTGAGAGACGCAAGACCCAACACTCTGGATGAGCTTAAGGCCGCTATCGAAGCATCCTGGGCCTCCATAACACCTCAGCAGTGCCACAGGCTGGTTGCCTCCATGCCACGCCGCATTGAAGCAGTCATTTCTGCAAAAGGATTCCCGACCAAGTATTGAGTGCATAACTGAACATAATTATTTGAAGGTTGACTTTTTTTGTATTAAAAACACTTTTCTTTTATTGGTCGGATGAAATATGCTAATTTTTTGAGATAGGATTTTGGGGTTTTCATGAGCTGTATGCCAAAATCATCAATATTAAAACAAGAAAAGGCTTGAACTACTTCAGTTGTGTGTAATGAATCTAAAATATATGAAAGTCTAATGTTTATCAGTACATTACAGAAAATAATGAACTTTATCACAATATGCTAATTTTTTGAGAAGGACCTGTATATATATATATATATATATATATATATATATATATATATATATAACGTTTGAGGGTTCCAAGTAATTTTCTAGCCAAAACACAGATTTTTCTGGCGCTCTTGTGCGCAAAGCAAGGTCCATAAAGACATGGATGAGTGAGTTTGGGATGGAGGAATTGACTGGCCTGCCAACAATCCTGACCTCAACCCGATAGAACACCTTTGGGATGAATTAGAATGGAGACTGCGAGCCAGGCCTTCTCGTCCACATCAGAGCATGACCTCACAAATGAGCTTCTGGAAGAACGGCCAAACATTCCCATAGAGACACTCCTAAACCTTGTGGACAGCCTTCCCAGAAGAGTTGAAGCTGTTATAGTTACAAAGGGTGGGCCAACTCAATATTGAACCATACGGACTAAGACTGGGATGCCATTAACGTTCATGTGCGTGTAAAGGCAGGTGTCCCAATACTTTTGGTAATATAGTGTATAGCTGGCTACCCACAGATGAGATTGACAAGCAGCCCATTGATTTAGATATAAACACTAGCACAATACTGCAACCCACCAGAAGGGGAGGTAGACAAAACTGAAATGAGGGTCAGGTATCAAGCAGTTACGTATAATGAGGTGGGCAAAGTGTGATGACTGGATATTTCAATATTTTTGTAGTCATTTTTTTAAATTAATACTTAACCCGCCTGGTGGTATTCCTGAGTCTGGCTCGGGGTAAGATTTCAGTATCTAAAGCGGTAACCCTGAGCCAGACTCGGGATCGCATCGCAGGATACAGGGGAAGTTACTTACCTTGTCCCTGGATCCTGTGATGTGTCCCCTCTGTGTGAGCGAGCCGTCATCTCGCTCGATCCATACTGCCAAGTGCCGCCGAGCTCCGTTCCCTGCGACGTTGCGGTGCACGGGAGCGGAGTTCGGCGCCAAATTCAAAAAGAGAAACACACAATACACATACAGTATACTGTAATCTCACACATTACAGTACTGTATCAAATAATAACACATCCCCTTTGTCCCTAGTGGTCTGCATGCAGTTTTATATAATAAAAAAAATGCAAGTTAGACTTACCGGTAACTTGTTTTCCAATAGGCTTTCAGGACAGCACCCGAGAGATCATGGCTCCTCCTCCTACAGGAAACACCTCATCAATCAAGTCTTTAATTGGAGGCCTCCACGTTGCTTCCATCAGTTGTTTGTAGAGAACCTCCAGCCCCAGCTGCAACACATAAGCGACAGTTATTACATAGTATTACAGCAACAGCATAAAAAAAGGGCGGGATCCTGCTGTCCTGAAAGCCTATTGGAAAACAAGTTACCGGTAAGTCTAACTTGCATTTTTCCAAAACGTCTTTCAGGACAGCACCCGAGAGGATAATCGAGACTTACCCCATTTAGGGTGGGACAACAGCCTGTAAGACTTTCCTTCCGAAAGCCTGGTCCCCAGCCGTCATGAGATCTAATCTATAATGACGGGCAAAGGTCGTCAGACTTGTCCATGTAGCTGCCTTACAGATTTTTTCGGGGGTGGCACCAGCTTTTTCTGCCCAACTCATCGCCGAAGCTCTAGTAGAATGAGCCCGGATACTTACTGGACTCTCCTGGCCTGTAAGGGAATAGGCGTCTGAGATAGCCATTCTCAACCATCTGGCAATGGTTCCTCTAGAAGCTTGTCTTCCTTTTTTATTTCCGGAAAATAGAATGAATAGTGCGTCTGAACGCCTAAAGTCTTTAGTAGCTTCCAGGTAACTTAAGACTGCTCTTTTAACATCCAGGGTATGGAATTCTTCTTCCTTCTTACCCGACGGATTAGAACAAAACGTAGGAAGTATTATCTCCTGGGTTCTATTTTGAACTGAAGCAACCTTTGGTAAAAAATTAGGATCCGTCTTCAGCACAATTCTGTCTGAAAAAATAGAAAAAAATGGCTCCCTGATAGATAAAGCTTGCAGCTCACTGATTCTTCGAGCTGTTGTAATAGCTACTAGAAAAATTGTTTTTAAAGTAATTAGTTTCAGGGAGGTTAAATTAAGAGGTTCGAAAGGTTCCCTGGTCAGGGCCTGTAGAACGACTGACAAGTCCCATGACGGACAGTTTTTGATCACTATCGGTCTAGCCCGAGTGAGGGCTTTAAAGAATCTGTTTACTAGGGGTTCTGATGAAATAGATTTCTCAAAATATACCCCCAGTGCGGCAACCTGAACTTTTAGGGTACTGACCGCTAGGCCCTTGTCTGCTCCTTCTTGCAGGAATTCCAGGATAGAAGAAATCTGCTTTAATGGTCTGCCGGATGTAGTGCACCAGGAGTTAAAGACTTTCCAGACTTTGTGATATATTGCTCTGGTAACATTCTTTCTGCTAGATAGGAGGGTAGCCACCAACCTATCCGAGAATCCTTTTCTCCTTAAGAGTTGCTCCTCAGAAGCCAAGCTGTGAGTTTTAGCTTTTTTACTTCTTGGTGAAACAGAGGACCTTGTAACAGAAGGTCTTGTCTCAATGGAAGGTGCCAGTATAGTTTGATCTGCATCTGTAGAAGAGCCGAAAACCAAGGCCTTTTGGGCCAGAAGGGAGTGATGAGGATTACTGTTGTATCCTCTTTCCGGATTTTTGTTATGACCTGCGGAATCAGCTGAAATGGAGGGAAGGCGTAGCAGAGGTGAAAATTCCAACTGTGCGCCAGAGCATCTACCCCCAGAGATGACTCGTTCCTGTTCAGGGAAAAAAAAAGAGGGATATTTGTGTATTTTCCTGAGTCGCAAAGAGATCCACTCTTGGCTGTCCCCATTTCTTCACTATTAGATTGAAAACATCTGGATTCAATTGCCACTCCACTTCGTACACCTGGTTCCTGCTGAGGAAATCCGCTATCCTGTTTAGGGTCCCTTTTAGGTGGACCGCGGACAAGGATGGAGTATGGAGCTCTGCCCAGTTTAGAATGCTCTTTGCTAGGCCTTGAAGTACTCGGCTTCTGGTGCCCCCTTGTCGGTTTATGTAAGCCACCGCCGTGGCGTTGTCCAACAGGATTTGTGTATGTTGCCCTTGGACTTCTTCTGCAAAGGACAATAAGGCCATTTTGATCACCTTTAGTTCCCTCCAGTTTGAGGATCTCAGCGCTTCCTTTGTGGACCAAGATCCCTGAGCCCAACGACCGCTCATGTGAGCCCCCCAACCCCAGGAGCTGGCATCGGTTGTTAGCCTTACCTGGGTTGGAAAGGACCATAACAGGCCTGCTGAGAGTCTTGCCTGGTTCTTCCACCACCAGAGACTCCTCTTTACTTTGGTGGGGATCTTCACCAGTGAATTTTGCTGGCGATCCCAGATTTTTAAGCAGAAACTTTTGCAGCGGTCTGAAATGGAGCTTTGCCCACTGTACTGCCGGTATGGAAGAGGTCAGGGTTCCTAATGCTGACATGACATTCCTGATGGACCGAAGCTGACTGGATTGTAAGAGTGACACAACCTCTATCAGCTTTTCTGTTTTTCTTCTGGGAGAAAAAAATTTTGCTCCACAGAGTTGATACGGAAACCCAGGAATAACACCTCCTGAGAGGGAATCAGATTGGACTTTTGGAGGTTTAGTATCCATCCGATGGATTCTAGGTGAGCACGGGCTCTGTCCAAGTTTCTCTGAAGTCCATCTCTGGTTTGGGCAAACAGTAGCAGGTCGTCTAGATAAGGAATCACCGAAATTCCTTCTAGACGCAAGGGTGCTAGAGCTTCGGCCATTACCTTTGTGAACACCCTTGGAGAAGATGACAGGCCGAACGGGAGAGCTCTGAATTGCAGGTGCACCACCTTCTTCCCTTCTCTCAGTGCTAACCTCAGATATCTCTGAGATCTGGCGGCAATAGGAATGTGGAGGTATGCATCTTGCAAATCTATTGACGCCATGAAGCATCCTTGACTCAGGAGGCTTCTTACTGAGAAAATGGAATCCATCCGAAATCTTTTGTATTCTACTGACAAATTCAGCATTTTTAGATTTAGGATGAGGCGGTACTTTCCTGAAGGTTTCTGTACAAGGAAAACGTGAGAATAGAACCCCTGGAAGAACTCCTTTGTTGGAAACGGAACAATGACTCTCTGGGATATCAGTTCCTGAATTAGGGACTTCATGGCGAGTGCCTTGACCGGATCCCTCAGGATGTTTGTCACCAGGAATCTCTTTGGGGGTTCTTCCGTGAATTCCACCACATATCCTTGGGAGAGCATGTTTACCATATACTGATTTGTAATGATGTTTCTCCACTGGGGAATGAACTCCTGGAGTCTTCCCCCTACTTGGGGTGGATTTCACTGCGGCTTTCCGGAGGTCGCAGGAGGATTGAAGAGCACTCCACTCCTACCTTTTGGTTTCTGGGAAGACCACTGCTTCCTTTTGGTTTGCGTTTTTCCTTCCTGTTGTCCTTTTTGTAGACGAAAAAAACGCTTACGGGTCTGTACCTGTTGTTTTTTGACCGGAAACGCCTTCTTTTTGTCAGCCGTACGGTCAAGAATGGACTCCAGCTCAGAACCAAATAGCAAATCCCCTGCAAAGGGAATGCTACACAGTCTGTTTTTAGATGCAGCATCTCCTGGCCAAGTTTTAAGCCACAAGGCTCTCCTAGCAGAATTGGTCAAAGCCGCTGACCTGGCTGACATACGAATGGATTCTGCTGAAGCATCCACAATATACGATACTGCTGCAGAAAGCGTTGTAAATGAGTCCAGAATCTCCTGTTTTGGGGAATCCGCCGTAACATGGGCCTTCATCTGGTTGATCTAGTGTTCTAAATTCCTAGCGACACGGGTTGTTGCCATTGCTGGCTTTAGATTGTTCATCACAGACTGCCAGGCCCTTTTAAGAAGCAAATCCATTATTTTGTCCATGGGCTCCTTTAACATGCTCATGTCCTCAAAGGCAAGGTCAGTTGATTTTGAGACCTGTGAAAAAGCAGAGTCCAGTCTTGGAACCTTGTTCCAGATGGAATCCGGGTTGTCCTCAAATGGAAATCTTCTCTCATGAGACCGGGAAAAAAAAAAAAAATGGCTTTTTCTCAGGTTCCAACCACTCTTTTTTAATCATGTCCGAGATTATTGAATGGACTGGAAAAACATGGCTTTTTGGATCACCCAAACCTGTATACATGCGGTCATGTAGGGAGAGCTCCTTCTTTTCCTCTTCAATACCCAAAGTCGCATGGATACTTTTAAAAGTCCTGCGACTTCTTCAAGCGACATTTTGTACTTAGAAGCGCTCTCTGCTTCATTTTCTTCCTCCTCAGAGTCTGTTCCATCTGGAGCAAGGGAATCAGATTCTTGGGAAGCGTCTATCGGACCTCCTAATAATATTTGAGAGCCGTCTTGGGGTTCTGAAGAAGGCTGCGGAGCCCTAGGTTCCCTTGAGGTGTCTGGTTCTTCTCTTCGGTTTGACCTAAAAGCTTGAAAGGTGGCACGGAGTTCATCCTTAATGGTAGATAAAAGATCGCCACAAAAGGATGGAGACTCTTCCCTGACTACATTTGCAGTGCAATCTGCACAAAGCGACTTGGTCCAAGCCTCGCTTAACTTTTCCTTGCAGACAGGGCACCTTCTCTTCACTGGTTGAGCAGAACTTTTGGCCTGCACAAACAGAAAAGAAAAAACCAGGGACCACGCTAAGAAAAAACTGTTACACAGTACAAATCAATACACCCAGGTGCACATAGGAAAAAAACACCTTCACTTCCTTGTGCCCCGCAAGCCATGCACCACCACCACCTTTTACAAAACCCCTAGATATTATGCAGACATGCTAAATCACCAGCCACTGCACCACCAGGGAGATGGAGGGGGGGGGAAGAAGGGTGAATAAGCCCCCCCCCACAGGAGAAAACGGCCCAGTGTAAATAGGACACAGTCCCTTGCCTTGCTGGTGCCTTGGCTTGCCCCCTTATCCGCTGCATCGCTATCCATAGCTGTCTGCGGACGCGTGGTGAAGAAACGCCGGTTCCAGATTCAAAAACACCGCCGCGCTGACCTGGAACCGGAACTTTAAAGGCACCAGGTGACTCTGCCCTCTCCCTCTGCGCTTTGCGGCCGGAAATGACACGCGTGCCGACCCGGAAGTGCTGCCTCTTCCTATACAGGACGCGGTCGAGGCTCTCCTCGGCCACCAGAACAATGGCGGCCGCTGTAAAGCTCCACGCTGCTATTCGCCGCAGGCTCTCCCCGAGCACGGAAGAGGGAGAGGGAGCCCACGGGACCATCCATGCTAGGAGGTAAGTGGGAGGATCACTCTCCTAAGAAAAAAAGACTGACTGAGAACCTTTGTCTCCCAGGAAAGCCCTGAGAGATCGTGGCTCTCAACAGAGGTGTTCCTCCGGCTGGAGGAAACACAAAAAACTGATGGAAGCAACGTGGAGGCCTCCAATTAAAGACTTATTTGATGAGGTGTTTCCTGTAGGAGGAGGAGCAATGATCTCTCGGGTGCTGTCCTGAAAGACGTTTTGGAAACTGTTCTTTCTGCCTGGAAACTGGAGATTGTCCATAGCAACCAAAAAAAGTGTCCCTTTACATCAAAAGTGGTTTTAGACCAGCTAGAAAACAGCGATAATAAATTTGAATCACTTGCAGAATTGAGCGATAGCGATTTGTGGGGAAATTCGTGATCAAACACTGAAAAACTTAGTTAGACTTACCGGTGACGGTATTTCTAAGAGCCTTTCAGGACAACCTTGGAGAGAGCGTAGCTCCGCCTCTTTAACAGGAAACACTTTCAGCCTTTAAATCCCTCCTCTTCCACCATGGCCTCAGTTATTGTGGTTTCCGACAAACTGGAAGACAAAAGCACAGAACAACCACAACGACCATGATAGACACTTAATCAATACTTCTAAGATATATTAGGGAGGGAAATAGCGGTTGTCCTGAAAGGCTCTTAGAAATACCGTCACCGGTAAGTCTAACTAAGTTTTTCTCAAATCGCCTTTCAGGACAACCTTGGAGAGGATAACCGAGTAACTTACCTAGGGTGGGACTACTGCCTGCAGTACCTTCCTGCCGAAGGCTTGATCTGCGGCAGACAGCAAGTCCAACCTATAGTGCCGGAGAAAAGTTGAGTAGTTGGACCAAGTGGCAGCCTTGCAAATCTGATCAGGCGTAGCACCGGCCCTCTCGGCCCAGGAAACTGCTGTTGACCTTGTTGAATGAGCAGCAATACCTGAGGGAGGTATTTCTCCTTTAGCTTGGTAAGCTTCTGTAATTGCTTGTCTAAGCCATCTGCCTAATGTACTTTTGGAAGCTTTCTCCCCTTTGCGGGGACCTGAAAATACTACAAAGAGGGCATTTGTTTTTCTAAACTCTTTGGTAACTGCTAGAAACTGGAGCAGACATCTTCTCACATCCAGCGTATGGAAAGCTTCCTCTCCTGTATTGTTAGGAACTGAGGAAAAGGTAGGCAGGGTTATCTCTTGTGACCTATGGAAGGTTGAAGATACTTTTGGTAGGAAGGCTGGATCCGTCTGAAGGATCACTCGGTCTGGAAAGACCCTCAAAAAAGGTTCTGTAACCGCCAGAGCCTGGAGTTCACTGACTCTCCTTGCCGATGTAATGGCAACTAAAAAAATTGTTTTGAAAACTAAACTTCTTAAGGAAGTCTCTTGAAGGGGTTCAAACGGAGCTCCCGTGAGCCCCTGTAAAACAACAGATAGATCCCAACTGGGAAAAACTTTAAGGACTATGGGTCTGTTCCGAGCCAAGGCCCTAAAAAATCTAGAAATTAAAGTTTCTTTGGACAAAGTTTTTTCAAAGTAAACTGAAAGAGCCGCAACTTGGGTTTTCAAGGTGCTGGCTGCCAATCCTTTCTCCATTCCTTCATGGAGAAACTCTAAAACTGAAACGACACTCTTGACTATAAAGTTTTTGGAAGAACACCAAGAATTGAATTTTTTCCATACTTTAAAAGGTAGATGGCCCTAGTTACCTCCTTTCTACTGGACAGTAGGGTCCTTACTACCTTATCTGAAAGTCCTTTGGCTTTTAGGAGGTCTTCTTCAGAAGCCAAGCAGTCAGATGTAGTCTGTCTGCTTCCGGATGGTTCACAGAGCCCTGTGATAGTAAGTCCTTCCTGAGTGGTAGCCTCCAAGGAGGATTTGCGGCTAGGTTTAGAAGTGTCGCAAACCAAGGTATTTTTGGCCAATATGGAGCAATCAGGATAAGACTGGTGTTCTCTTCCCTGAACTTTCTTAATACCAATGGGATTAGGGGAAATGGGGGAAAGGCGTAACACAGCTGGTAATGCCATGGGTGTGCTAGAGCATCTATTCCAACTGCCTGATCCCCTCTGTGGAGAGAAAAGAATTCTCTGACTTTTGTGTTTTGCTGGTTGGCAAAAAGATCTACCTGAGGTTTCCCCCACTCTTTGGAGATCATGGAGAAAATCTCCTGGCTCAGACTCCATTCTGCTTCCACCACACTCCTTCTGCTTAGCAGATCTGCCAACAGATTCTGGGATCCCTTTAAGTGAACCGCTGATAAGGAGGTCACGTTTAGCTCTGCCCAGGACAACAACTGTTTGGCTAACTCCATGAGACCTGGGCTCCTGGTTCCCCCTTGCTTTTGAACATAGGCTATCGCTGTTGTGTTGTCTGACAGAATTTGAACGTGACGTCCTTTGACGGTCTGTTGAAAGGTAAGGAGGCCCAGAAATATGGCTTTTAACTCCCGCCAATTTGATGACTTCTTTGCTTCCCATTTGGACCAAGTTCCTTGAGCGGTTTGCCCTTCCAGGTGAGCTCCCCAACCCCAAGCACTTGCGTCTGTTGTCAGACGTTTGTCCAATGGAAACACCCACGAGAGACCCTTTGTCAGGTTGTTTGGGTTTCTCCACCACCAGAGTGCTCTTTTTACATTTGATTTTAGTTTGAAGCACTTTTCCAGTGACTCCTGGTGTGACCAAACTTGTAAAATATTCCTCTGGAGGGGTCTGGAGTGTAGCCTTGCCCATTGTACGGCTGGGATTGAGGCCGTGAGGAGGCCTAATACTGCCATAGCCGATCGGACAGATGTTGGGAGATTTGTCTGAATCTGACCCACTACAGAGTAAATCTTCTCTATCTTTTCTTGGGGGAGAAAGACCTTTTGAAGAACTGAGTTTATGGTGTAGCCCAGAAACCTCATCTCCTGAGTTGGATCTAAGTTTGATTTGTCTAGATTTAGGAGCCAACCTAAATTCTTGAGATGAGTCTGTGACACTTGCAGGTTTGTCACAAGCTGATCTCTGGAATCTGCAAAAAACAGTAGGTCGTCCAAATATGGAATGACCGAGATCCCCCTCAGTTTCAGAGGCTCTAGGGCTTCTGCCATGACTTTTGTGAAAATCCTGGGCGAGGATGAAAGCCCGAATGGTAGGGCTGTGAATTGGAGATGCCATATTGACGTCCCCAGATCGATGGCTAGGCGGAGAAATCTTTGGGAAGCCAGAGCTATCGGCACATGTAGATAGGCGTCCCTTGTTTGGTTTTCCCTACAGCTTTCTCCTGAAATGATAAATAATAGAAATTCACCTAATGTCCTAGCCACACCTAACCAATTAGTGCATTTAGGCCACCACCAAAGATAGAGAAGAAGTGTCCCAGTGAAAACAACCACCAATGTCCAAGCTGTAGCAGGTCAGAGAGAAGTAACCCCCGACCGTACAGCAGCAGGCTCCTTTAAGGGAGGAAACAAACAAAACAACACAGCAAAAAATACTCATTTGGATAAGAATAAAAGGCACCATTGTACCCCTCTTATCTGAGCCTGACTGGAGCTTAGGGCGCCTGCTTCCGCCATCGCTGTCTGTCTCTCTTCCATCTTGTCGAGAGCGCAGCTGGGCTATACACACAGTGTGTGTTTTAAATTTTCCCGGGTCCCACGTCATCCGTGTGGGCCGGAAACGGAAGCGCCGGTCGATAGACCCGCCCCCTAGTCCCTGCGTTCCAAGCGCTGGGAACCACTAGCGCCACGCCCCCACAGGAAACCGCATCGCCGGATCTGACGTCACCCGCCGACCAGGACCCGGAACCGTCATACGGTTCGTGCCACTGACCTGCAGTGGCAACCGCTCGGCTACGGAGCCTAAACGCGGATTCCGGGCACAAGATGCTGCGTCTCCTGTGGGTCCTTTACTCCCCTGAGCAGGCGAGACTGGGGACTCCGGAACACCCCCCGCTTGCGGTGGAGGGGGTGCTGGGATGGTCACTGGTACGAGTACCAAATAAAAGCTGCACACCAGGCAGAAAAAGAGAGGTAAGCCTTACTGCTTCCCCCTTGGAAAGAGCGTAGCTCCCTGGTTCCCACCTGTTGCTTCCACCATGGCGGAGGAAACACAATAACTGAGGCCATGGTGGAAGAGGAGGGATTTAAAGGCTGAAAGTGTTTCCTGTTAAAGAGGCGGAGCTACGCTCTTTCCAAGGTTGTCCTGAAAGGCGATTTGAGAAAAATACTTTTATTATTATTATATTATTATTTGTTATAATTATTTTATAGTTATTTATTATAATTTATGATTTTGTTTTTTTAACTTTATCTAACCCGGGATCTCTACTAGACTCTTGTTTGGACAGATTTAAGCGAGTTATTCCTAAGAATTACAGGCCTACAATATAAAACGCCAAATTTCCATGCAGAATAATGGTACCGCTTTCAGCACCTAAAATCTGACAGAATCATACCGCCAGGGAGGTTAAAGCAGTAGTAAACCACAGTCTTTTTTAAAAAGAAAAAAAACCCTGCAAGACAATTTCATAATGTGGCATAACCAGCATAATGTGCTAGCATGCACTGCATCAGGGCTCGACAAACCCCGGGCGCCAGGTCGCCATTGCGACTAGAATTAGCGACCTGGCGCAGCACAGCTGGGGTATCCTGTGTCCCGTGCCCCCCCCTCCGCGCCGCGGGATCGCGTCGGGCCGCGCCGGCCGGTAATTGAGGCCGCAGCTTTGCGGCCTTCTGCAGGCCTATGCTTCCTTCTGTGAACTAGCGCCATCTTGTGGTGGCAGTTGGTATGACAACCAGCCATGCTGATGGAGTTTCCCTGTCTGTTTTCCCTGCCATCTCCTTCCCTCTAATTAGAACCCCCAAACATTATATATATTTTTTATTCTAACACCCTAGAGAATAAAATGGCGGTCGTTGCAATACTTTCTGTCACACCGTATTTGCGCAGCGGTCTTACAAGCGCACGTTTTTGGGAAAAAAATACACCTTTTTTTTAATAAAAAAATAAGACAACAGTAAAGTTAGCCCAATTTTTTTTTATATTGTGAAAGATAATGTTACGCTGAGTAAATTGATACCCAACATGTCACGCTTCAAAATTGCGACCGCTCGTGGAATGGCGACGAACTTTTACCCTTTAAAATCTCCATAGGCGACGTTTAAAAAATTCTACAGGTTGCATGTTTTGAGTTACAGAGGAGGTCTAGGGCTAGAATTATTGCTCTCGCTCAACCGATCGCGGCGATACCTCATGTGTGGTTTGAACACCGCTTTCATATGCGGGCGCTACGCACGTATGCGTTCGCTTCTGCGCGCAAGCTCGGCGGGACAGGGCGCGTTCCTGGCTCCTAACTTTTTTAGCTGGCTCCTAGATTCCAAGCAAATTTGTCAAGCCCTGCACTGCATACTAGCACATTCTAAACAAACTTACCTTAGAACAAAGTCCTCCAGCAGAGCAATGTCACCGCTGACTGGGCTTCCATCTTCACCCGGACTTCCTTCTGGGTTTGCGTGCTTTGACCGTCTCTGTTTGGCCTAACCGCGATAACTTGACTCCCGCGCATGCGCGCAGAAGTCGCAGGTGCGGCGCAGAGCTCTGAAGGGACAGCACGGGTATGCTGTCCCTTCAGAGAGCATGAGCCTGTGATGTCACCGGCTCCATGCATTGTGAATATCTCCGAAAAAGTGCACGTTTAAGAGATATTCACTGTACCTAAAGGTAAAAGACTTTACTACCACTTTAAAGCAGAACAATACTCCCCTCTACACCAGCGATGTGGTTCCAGGAGCTCCTTGCCAGCTGCTGACATCTTCAGTTGGTCTTCTTCCAGGGTCTGATTTTTGGCCGTTTTGATTGGCCAGGCCAAGGTGACAGTCCTCTCGGCAGATACTGAAATTGTACACGGAGGTTTGTGTGCGTGGCTCAGTGTACAGTGCGAGCAGGCAGGTACGAATACTTACCTAGAAGACATAGCATGTCCCTTTTATAGTAAAATAAAAGCGAACGCCTTGGCGCCGACATAACATAAATATGCATCCCCACTGCATTGGACTTTTTGCCGTGGGGCCGCATATTTGCATACCTCTCTTCTCACGAGAACTCCGGTCCCCATTCTAACGATCGGGACCCGGAATGTCCGATTGTGGGTCACCTGATCATTGTGATAGCCTCTGATTGGCAGAGATAGAGACTTAAAAAAGAAAAAGCGTATGTAGAAAACAAACAAGGTTTGATCTAGGTCAATGCCAGGGTTAGTGTTTGGGTCAGGGTCAAAGGTCAGTATTTTCTGGACAGGGTTTTATTTTTTGTTAATTAGTATCAGGCCGGGTTCACACTATTGCGAATTGGATGAGGAATCTCCGCATCCAATTCGCAATAGCAGGAGAATGTGAATGGCTCTCTATGGAGCTGGTTCACATATCTCCAATGCGGCTCCGGTGCAAATTTGCACAGGAGCCCTGTGCGTCTTTTGGTCTGTTTCAGGTCCGAATTCAGCCAAAAATTCGGCCTAAAATCAGACCTGAAATGGTGAACCAGGATGCACAGGGCCCCTGCTGGGAGCCGCATCGGCATTCAGTGTGAACCGAGCCCAAGTGTCAGATTGGGGTTTATTTACTAAAGCAAGAGGATGCAAAATCAGTCACATTTCTGCATAGAAACCAGCTTTTAACCTCAGCTTGTTCAATTAAGCTTTGACTAATTTTGCACTCTCTAGCTTTAGTAGATAAACCTCTTAGAGTCAGTGTGTTTTAGGTAGGATAAAAAAAAAAGCAAAATACCCACTATTGTTTCTGGGTTGTACTACGGGTACAAACAACAACTTACATTATTATTATTATTATAATAATACAGGATTTATATAGCGCAGACAGTTTACGCAGCGCTCTACAACTTGGCGGCGATCAGCGACATTGCAGCGGTAGAATCGAACACCTGACACTTTTTTTGGGAACCAGTGACACTAATCAGTGCTAAAAATATGCACTGTGACTGTACTAATGACACTGGCAGGGAAGGGGTTTATGTCTAGGGCGATCAAGGGGTTAAATGTGTGGCCAACATGTGTTACTGTGTACTGTTTTTACTAAGCAATGTGCTGTTTTTTACTTCCTGTTTTGCAGAAAGTAAAGAACAGCACATTGCTGCTGTCAAAAGAGAGCCCTTCTCTTCGGTAATGTCCGGAGCCGATAGTTGGATTCCGGCAGCGGCTGATTGGTTGGTGCTGCAGCCAATCGCAGCACAGCCGGGGCGGCGGGGGCGCTCTCTACCCCGGCACAGAGCGGCCGCCCTGCCGCAGTATATCTACAGTGGGTGGTTCGCAAGCAGTTAAATACCACCAAAAGAAAGCTCTATTTGTCTCAAAAAAATGCTATAAATGTCATATGGGTACAATGTTGCATGACCACGCAATGGTCATTCAAAGTGTGACAGTTTTGAAAGGTGAAAATCAGCCTGGGCAGGAAGGGGGTAAAGGTGCCCAGTATTGATGTGGTTATAAAAAAGGAGCCATCAGCACATCACATTGATAGTAAAGCTGGCCATACATGCTGAGCAAAGTGGATTCCACCTCGTGTGAAAGGGGTCTGACACCGATACTCCTATACTGGCCATAGACGGATAGAACTTTGTATGAATAGTCTTAGGAAAATTTGTACAAAAATACTCCAAACAATTGAATGTCGTATAAAAGATTTTGTTTGCTTTTAACATTTGATCTCAGAATGAATGGATGTTACCAAATGAAAAATACATATACTGAGAAATGTGCTCATTGAAGAAAATTCTCCACCCCGCTACTTACAAATTTATCCTCACTTTGGTCGAAAAAAACAAACATTGATGTGACACCCCCCCTAAGAGCCGGTTCACACTGGGGCAACACGACTTCCAGTGCGACTTTACAAGGCAACTTCGAGTTTCCTCCAGGACAGGCGACTTTGCCAGTGGCCAATCAAACAATAATCAGCTCTGTGGGAGGGAGGGGTTTGCCTGAGAAAACTATTTTCTCTTCCTGTAAAGTTGCTTCAGTTAAGACACTGATCCGACTTTGGAGGCGACTTCCATTGAAATCAATGGGTACAAGTCGCCTAGAAGTCGTTTTCAAGTAGTACAGGAACCTTTTTTGAAGTCGGAGCGACTTCTGTAGTGTGCATGAAGACGGCTCCATAGACTAACATTACAGCGCGACTTGGGGCGTCTCGGGGCGACCTGAAGTCGGATCCTGAGTCGCCCTGGTGTGAACCGGCTCTAATGATTAGAAAAACCAAAGAACTTTTCCCAATAATTTTACTATCTATGGCCAGACACTGACACATGGACACTACACTGATACTCATACTCTGATATTTCACTGATATACTCTGAGGAAGGGGGTCTGTCCCCTGAAATGTGTAAACTTTTCCACTGTGTGACCGTAGAGAGTCAACTGCCTTACCAGTTGGAGTGTTGTATGTGACAAGCTTGATTTTATTCTTACTTTGTAAGTGTAACACTCTTATGTGCTTTTAATAAATGATTATTTTTGTGGTAATGCACTAGGCGTTGTGCCCTCTTGTGTATATTTTTGCAGTGTTTGGAAGGACCGCCCAGTCTGAGGACGGCTGCATTGCTCAAACCATTGCCTACTATAGCCCTGTTTGGGGAAGTCCTGGGATTGAGCGTCGGATGGTATTTTTGGATTGTCTTACACTGATATACTCTGATATTACACTGCTATTACTATTCTGATATGATACTGATAATACACTGACAGTCTGGAAGATGACCGAATAGTTGAAGTTCATTCCTACACAACCCCCCCTCTTCATATAGTGAGATGACAGTGCTGTGTGATGTCACCACCACTCCCGGTGTATACAGTATATAGTAGATGTGTATAGAGTATATACAGTATATAAATAGTATATGTGTATAGAGTATATACAGTAGAGTAGATTTGTATAGAATATATATAGTAGATGGGTATAGAGTGTGTGTATATATATATATATATATATATATATATATATATATACACACACACACATACATACATATCTACTATTCACATCTACTATATACACACATACATACATACATACACACACACACTCTATACCCATCTACTATATATACTTTATATACTCTATACACATTTACAGTACTATATATATATATACATACACACACACATATAATCTAGTAGTAGATGGATGATATAGTAGTCGGTGTCTATGTCGGGCGCACGGTGGTGTGAGGAGAGTGAGCTCGCTGTGTGTGAACTTGTTGCTCAGTGTAGGATGGGACAGACATATCACACACAGCACAGAGAAGGACACAGACATGACAGACATGATACAGAGAGGACACAGACACGACAGGACAGCGGAGGAGAGGTCGGTGTGAACGGAGAAGAGTACCTGGCGACAATTGTCCGTCTTCTCACTCCCTGCGCTCCTCTCTGCTCATCCCTCACAGCTGCCCTCGCTGTCTCGGCTCTCTTCCCCTCCAGGCAGACAGAGGGCGCTTGTCCACATTGCGACACCTGAGAGAGGGAGGACCGCGCGGACACCGGCTTCTAGGAGGGGCGGGGAGAAAAGAGATCACGTGTTGAGGAGAAGCCACTTCCGAATAACGTGAGCTGGAACCGGAGTCACCGGAGAGAGGTGAGGGCTGGGCGCGTGAAGTTTCAGGGCTTATTGTAGCGTTAATAGTAGTGACCTCTGGCGGCTGGGAGTCACAGGGAGCTGATAAGACGTACAGCGTGCTATACAATGCCAGGACTCTGCTCCTCTCTACAATGACTGACACATGAAGGGGGTGTGTGATCAGAATTTCATGTTTTCTTTGTTTTGAATAGAGTAGGAGAGGGTTGGAGTGTCACCAAACCCAGAACTATAACAAAACGTTTTTATTACCTTCGGTGTCCCCTGTGATGACACTGTTCAGTCTTGGTCCTCGGTGTCCCCTGTGATCAGTCTTGGTCCTCGGTGTCCCCTGTGATTGACCAGTCTTGGTCCTCGGTGTCCCCTGTGATTGACCAGTCTTGGTCCTCGGTGTCCCCTGTGATTGACCAGTCTTGGTCCTCGGTGTCCCCTGTGATTGACCAGTCTTGGTCCTCGGTGTCCCCTGTGATTGACCAGTCTTGGTCCTCGGTGTCCCCTGTGATTGACCAGTCTTGGTCCTCGGTGTCCCCTGTGATGGATCAGTCTTGGTCCTCGGTGTCCCCTGTGATGGATCAGTCTTGGTCCTCGGTGTCCCCTGTGATGGATCAGTCTTGGTCCTCGGTGTCCCCTGTGATGGATCAGTCTTGGTCCTCGGTGTCCCCTGTGATGGATCAGTCTTGGTCCTCGGTGTCCCCTGTGATGGATCAGTCTTGGTCCTCGGTGTCCCCTGTGATGACACTGTTCAGTCTTGGTCCTCGGTGTCCCCTGTGATGACATTGTTCAGGGGCAGGGGAGCCGTCCCCCTGTCAGAACACAATAGCACAGCAGGGGAGATCGCTACTCTAACGTCAAAAAACCTGATAGTGTGTACTAGGCTTTACAGACCTTCTGTTATGGGGCTGGAGGAAGTAAACAATAGACTGCAAGTGGGGTGACATCACTGTCCTGCTGCTGCCACAATTTATGTATGCCCGCCACAGATCCCTGTGAATGAATGCCCATGCACAGTTTATTTAATATCACCAACACGGACCCTGTTTACTGGAATACCTGGCTTTTGCACGTTCGCAGGAGTTACATAATCCCACGTTGGCCAGAAGATGCTGGCAATAGACCCCTTTCGGGTGTCGCATCATATCCTATTGTGTAAATTTCCCCTATCTTCCTGTCCAATAGACCGGACAGGAAGTGAGAGGAAATCTCTAAAAAGTTGGTGAAATCCCCTCTTACCCAGTTGTCACTGGAACAGCTGTGCCCATTGGAGGAATTACTGCCCATTCCGCTTCCCTCATTTTCATTCCCAGAGATAGCGGTCACCAGGATAAATAGAGCAAGTAAAAAAAAATTCTGATGGGATAAAAGCCTGATCGGTT
The DNA here is from genome assembly GCA_029206835.1 of Rana muscosa. Lineage (NCBI taxonomy): Eukaryota > Metazoa > Chordata > Amphibia > Anura > Ranidae > Rana > Rana muscosa. The sequence continues at coordinate 95,087,748 of CM055119.1, forward strand.
CTATCCCTTCACCTTTCTATTCAGAGTTTAATTTTGTGTTTGGAAAAATACGCCCATACACTAGCACATGTAAACACAAGTACTGAGGAGATCCATGTATACCTGTATACAATGTATTCTGTAATGCATGTCTATGGGCAAAATTATGCAGCAGCTGTTGCTCCCGGGCACTGCAAACAGGTGTATTTTACTCTGTACAGCAGGGGTCTCAAACTCAAATTGCCTGAGGGCCACATGACAAGTTTTCATATCCCATGGGGGCCGCATGCAAACTTTTAAAACAATAAACTATACCAGCAATAATATACTATACTATACCCAGCACTGATGTCAGCAAACGCATTATTAACCCCCATCACTGGTGTCAGCAAACGCATTATTAACCCCCATCACTGGTGTCAGCAAACGCATTATTAACCCCCATCACTGGTGTCAGCAAACGCATTATTAACCCCCATCACTGGTGTCAGCAAACGCATTATTAACCCCCATCACTGGTGTCAGCAAACGCATTATTAACCCCCATCACTGGTGTCAGCAAACGCATTATTAACCCCCATCACTGGTGTCAGCAAACGCATTATTAACCCCCATCACTGGTGTCAGCAAACGCATTATTAACCCCCATCACTGGTGTCAGCAAACGCATTATTAACCCCCATCACTGGTGTCAGCAAACGCATTATTAACCCCCATCACTGGTGTCAGCAAACGCATTATTAACCCCCATCACTGGTGTCAGCAAACGCATTATTAACCCCCAGCATTATCCCCCCACACTCCATAATTACCCCCCACACTCCATAATTACCCCCCACACTGCACAAATACCCCCACACTGCACAAATACCCCCACACTGCACAAATACCCCCACACTGCACAAATACCCCCACACTGCACAAATACCCCCACACTGCACAAATACCCCCACACTGCACAAATACCCCCACACTGCACAAATACCCCCACACTGCACAAATACCCCCACACTGCACAAATACCCCCACACTGCACAAATACCCCCACACTGCACAAATACCCCCACACTGCACAAATACCCCCACACTGCACAAATACCCCCACACTGCACAAATACCCCCACACTGCACAAATACCCCCACACTGCACAAATACCTCCCACACTGCACAATTACCTCCCACACTGCACAATTACCTCCCACACTCCATAAAATGCCCCCACACTGCACAAATAGCCCCACACTACACAATTACCTCCCACACTCCATAAAATACCCCCCAACACTGCACAAATAGCCCCACACTCCATAAAATACCCCCCCCACACTGCACAATTACCCCCCACACTGCACAATTACCCCCCACACTGCACAATTACCCCCCACACTGCACAATTACCCCCCACACTGCACAATTACCCCCCACACTGCACAATTACCCCCCACACTGCACAATTACCCCCCACACTGCACAATTACCCCCCACACTACACAATTACCCCACACTACACAATTACCCCACACTACACAATTACCCCCACACTACACAATTACCCCCACACTACACAATTACCCCCACACTACACAATTACCCCCACACTCCATAAAATACCCCCCACACTGCACAAATAGCCCCCCACACTCCAAAAAATACCCCCCCACGCAGCACAAGTAGCCCCACGCGGCACAAATCACCCCCCACACTCCATAAAATACCCCCACACTGCACAATTACCCCCCCCTCCACACTCCATAAAATACCCCATTCACCCCACTAAGGACTTTGCCTCACTCACCTCTCCTGGCAGTCAGGATCGTCTGGTTCCCGAGTCCTCTCCTGGCTTCCACAGAGGCCTAGTGACAGGGCACCCAGAGAACACAATCTCCCGCTCTGAGCAGCAGGACCCTGGATCGGGGCTCTGATCGTCAGTGCTTAGGTGGGCGGGGCGATGGGCGGATCCTTCCTCCGCTCTGTTCTCTCTCTGGGCTGCGGCAGTGTGCAGCGGAGAGGACAGAGGTGATAGAGAGGTAAAGCTCTTCGGCGCCTCCCCCTCTGCGGTGCCTGTGCAAAAAGACGTCCTGGATCGGCGCTGCGGGCCATTTTTAACCAGGCCGCAAATGGCCCGCGGCCCGGTACTTTGAGACCCCTGCTGTACAGCCATAAACCCTCATATATGGCCGTGTGCGAGAGCCTGTAATTATACCAGAATTCTAACTCTGGTACAAAGCATTATAAAAAAAATTACAAATTACTTTTTTTTTTTTCACAACTTTGCACATTTTATTATTGTGTTGTAGAAAATAGTTGAAGTGTCACCAGAATGTAAAGAAGCTTAACCACTTCAATACTGTGCACTTCAACCCCCTTCTTACCCAGACCAATTTTCAGCTTTCGGTGCTCTCACACTTTGAATGACAATTACTCAGTCATGCAACACTGTACCCAAATAAAATTTGCGTCCTTTTTTTCACACAAATAGAGCTTTCTTTTGGTGGTATTTAATCACTAGTGGTTTTTTTATTTTTTTGTGCTATAAATAAAAAAAAGACCATACATTTTGTGAAAATTTGCCTTTTTCTTTGTTTCTGTCTTAAAAGCTAGCAAATTAGTAATTTTTCTTCATAAATTTTGGTCAAAATTTATACTGCTACATATCTTTGGTAAAAATAACCCAAATTAGTGTATATTATTTGGTCTTTGTGAAAGTTATAGAGTCTACTAACTATGGTGCCAATCCCTGAAAATTGATCAATCTGATCACACCTGAAGTACTGACGGCCTATCTTATTTCTTGAGATACTAACAAGTCATAAAAGTACAAATACCCCCAAAATGACCCCTTTTTAGAAAGTAGACATTCCAAGGTATTAAGTAAGTAGCATGGTGAGTGTTTTTAAGTTGTATTTTTTTCCCACAATTCTTTGCAAAATGAAGAATAATTATTTTTTTTTTTAACAAAATTGTCATATTAACTGGTTTTCTCTTGTCATCCATGGACTGACACAGCGTGTCTTATACACCTTTACACGTGGGTTATGTCCCTGCTTGCAGGAGAAGACCTAGGCAGAATGTGAGATGTTATACATACATTCTAAACAGCCAGAGCCGAACAGCCCCGCCCAGGGGGGCGGTCCCTCTGGCATAACCCTCCCACTGCAGTCAGCAGACCTCAGTTTTTTTCTGCCTAGCAGAAGGAGAAGACGTGGCTCTCTCAGGAGCCAGTCTCCTGACCTATTTTTATTCCTTTGGGAATTTTTTTCCTATTTTATTCTTTTGAGATCTTCTATCAACTGTCGGCTGGGCAACAGGTTGGGTACAAGATATCCTCGTAGTCTTCCCTGTCCGACCATCGAGCGTGCTGATCCTCGCCTTGTGTGCGTGAGACTCAGTTCACGACATGCCCCACGACTCCAGGGGTGGCCGGTGGGCTTCCAGCTCCGCGGTCCTCTCAAGATAGAACAGTCCGGCTGTATCTTTCGCGGTGGACCGGGCCGACAGCTACTCAGTACCGCACTGTGATAGTTCTGTCAGAAACACACCAGCGGGTCCCTCAGGGGACGGGTAAGTAGTCTCTCCTGGCTGCAGGTGAGTACATGCTGTGTGTTTCTTGTGTGGGGGGATTTCCCTGTCTCCCCCTGTGTTTTTTAATGTCACTCTCTGTTCACTAGTGCTGGCGCTGTACTGTGGGGGGTGCCTGGGGGCCATACTGTCCTGGGGGGGGCTCATGCTGCTCTGCATTCGCTGGGGCTGTTTTGTTTTTGGATGTGAGGGGCCTGGGCGCCGTTCGGCGCCATGTTTTGTGTGTGTGCTGATTTTTACATTGGTGGCCATCTTGCCGGGGCCCGCCGGAGCACATTGCGGCGGCCATTTTCTTGTAGCCACACGTTTTTCTGGCACTAGTTTGGCCTCTAGCGCCGCTGGGAACGGCGCGAATCTCCTCACACTCTCTCCTCTCAGCTCACTCACGCTGAGCAGCGCGGCGCAGTGAGACAGAGCGGCGGAACCGAGCGGTCCTGGTCAGGTTGGTGGGTTCCCTGGGCATTCCCCTACTTCAGTCAGCACGGCCTGTGGGTGGTCTGAGAGGGACATTATGGAGTCAGAAGTCACCAGCTTCCCCTCACATGCCAGAGGCAGCAGCCAGTGCTCCAGCACCTGCGGTCCCTATGGACCAGTTGTCGGCAGTCCTGGAATCATTTCTGACCAGGATGGAAGCTGTGTGTGAGCACAAGGGAGCAAAAAAGCGCCCTCTCCCCACTTTATCTCCACAAGGGGAGTGCTCTGATTCAGATATGGGCCTAGCTATTGCTGCTCAGGACCCTAGCTCTGAATATTTGGATGGTTTTGAACAGGACATTCCTTGTGAGGAAGACTCCAGTTCTGAGTCAGTAAATGACAGGGCGCTTGTTAGTGAACTCATTGATGCTGTGAGGGACACTCTCAAGCTAAATGCTGCGACCGCAGAACCTCAGGCGGATACAGTCTCCTTTGGTTCTTTTAAGACCAAGCCTTCTAAAAAGGTTTTTCCATATGTACCTTTCTTTGACCAGCTCATTGACCAGGTCTGGGAAAAGCCGCAGAAGACTTTTATGGTCCCGCGGCGTTTGTCTATTAGATACCCCTTTGAAGACGCCCTGCTTAAAAAGTGGGCTTCTCCCCCGGTGGTCGACCCTCCAGTCGCCCGTTTAAACAAGGCCACCACTCTCCCGATGGAGGGGACTCCTGCGTTTAAGGACCCCACTGACAGGAGGTCAGAAGTGGTGAGTAGAGCCATGTTCGCCTTGTTGGGATCCGCCCTACGGCCCGTAGTAGCGGCGACCCTTGTGTCTCAGACACTCACGGAATGGGCAAAGATTTTGCACCAAACTGTGCAGGAGTATAACCTTCCTCCAGACACTATTGCTCTGGCCCACCAGATGGTGCAGGGTCTGATATATGTGTGCGACGCCACATTGGACGCGGCCCCTTTAATATCCAGGGCCTCTGTCTCGGCGGTGGTATTGCGTCGTCTCATCTGGTTGAAATGCTGGTCTGCTGACCTAGCCTCTAAGAAGCTCCTGACGGATCTACCTTTTAAGGGTGGTAGACTTTTTGGTGCTGCTCTGGATGACATCATCAAGGATGTCACGGGAGGTAAAAGCACTCTCCTACCTCAAACTATCAAGGGTAAGGAGGCCCGACGTAAACCGGGTCCTTCCTTTCCAGCAAAAAAGGGTTTTTTTCGTCCGTCAGAGTCCACGGGTAAGCCATCCCAGACTGACAACAGTGCGGCTGGCGGGCACAAGCGCCCCTGGGTGCGTAAGCCGAACAAGCCGGCTCCCAAGCCCGCCTCCGCGTGAAGTCTTGCCCCCGCCCGTCTCTGGGGTGGGGGGACGACTTCGCAGGTTCACGGATCGGTGGACCTCCCGGATCTCCGACCGGTGGGTGTGCGAGGTGGTCACCTCAGGATACAGAATAGAGTTCCGCTCCTGGCCCCCAGACAGATTCTTTCCCTCAAATCTCCCTCTCCTTCCTGCCCGTCGGGCAGCCCTCTTGGGGGCTGTACAGGATTTGATCGGGTCCGGAGTAATTGTGCCGGTTCCGTCCCAGGAGAGGTTTCAGGGGTTCTACTCGAATCTGTTTGTTGTTCCAAAAAAGGACGGGGTTCGGCCAATCCTGGACCTCAAGGCCCTGAATGCCTTCGTGAAGGTGCAAAAATTCCGCATGGAATCCATTCGCACGGTGGTCGCTACACTCCATCAAGGGGATTTTCTGGCATCCTTGGACATCAAGGACGCCTACTTGCATGTTCCGATCTGCGCAAGCCACCAGAAGTTTCTGCGCTTTGCGGTCGGCGAAGTCCACTATCAATTTGTGGCTCTTCCCTTCGGCCTAGCCTCGGCACCGAGGGTGTTCACCAAGGTGCTTGCTCCGGTCTTAGCTTTGCTGAGACAGCGGGGCATTGCTATCGTGGGCTATCTGGACGATTTCCTTCTAAGAGCAGACAGTGGCTCAGAATTGGAAGAAAGTGTGACTATCGTCAGTCAGACCCTCAGGGAGTTTGGGTGGCTCCTGAACGTTCAGAAGTCGGTTCTAGTCCCGACTCAGCGCCTGGAGTATCTAGGTCTGATTCTGGACTCCTTGGAGGCAGGAGTTTTCCTACCTCCAGACAAACTACTGACACTTCAGTCTGCAGTACGGGTGCTGACGTCCCGAAAATGGTCGTCAATCCGCTTTTGCATGAGAGTCCTGGGACTCATGGTGGCCTCCTTCGAGGCCGTTCCTTATGCCCAAGCGCACACCAGGGCTTTACAGAAAGAGATCTTGTCCACTTGGGACAAATCCCCGTTGTCCTTGGATCTTCAGATCCAGGTGAGTCACCTGGTCAGGGCGCCCCTGACGTGGTGGTTGAGGTCCCCGGCTCTTCGGTCCGGGAAGTCGTTCCTTCCCATCCAATGGACGGTGATCACGACGGACGCCAGCCTGACGGGCTGGGGGGGGGGGGAGTCTGGGGAGTCCTGTCGGCCCAAGGGCTTTGGACTCCGGACGAAGCCCTCTTACCGATCAATGTGCTGGAGATACGGGCAATCAGACTGTGCCTCTCCTCATGGTCGGAGAAACTACAGGGTCACTCCATCAGGATCCAATCGGACAACGCTACAGCAGTGGCGTATGTCAACCATCAAGGGGGGACTCGGAGCTCAGCTGCAGCTTCCGAGGTCGCCCGCATCCTGAGGTGGGCCGAAAGAAGCGTGCCGGCTCTGTCGGCCGTCTACATTCTGGGCGTAGACAATTGGCAGGCGGACTATCTAAGTCGCCAGACGCTGGACCAGGGAGAGTGGTCCTTGCACCCGGAGGTCTTTCAACTCCTTTGCAGACGGTGGGGCACGCCGGATGTGGACCTGATGGCCTCTCGACTCAATCGCAAGGTGTCGAGGTTTGTGGCCAGATCCAGGGATCCCTGGGCGGATGCCTCGGATGCGTTGGTGGCCCCATGGGGTCAGTATCACCTGATATACGTTTATCCTCCGCTGCAGTTGCTCCCTCACCTGCTCCGCAGGGTAGCGACCGAGGGAATTCCGGTGATCCTCATTGCTCCGGATTGGCCTCGGCGTCACTGGTACGCCGATCTGGTACGTCTCGTCGCAGACGTTCCCTGGCGGTTACCAATACGGGGGGACCTTCTGTCTCAAGGTCCTATATTTCATCCTGCTTTACAGTCTCTGGTTTTAACGGCATGGTTATTGAAAGCCAGGTGCTGAGAGACCGAGGTCTCTCGGATTCGGTCATTTCGACCATGTTAAGGGCACGGAAGTCTTCCTCCAGAAAGATCTATCACCGTACTTGGAGAGCTTACATCGCCATGTGCGAAGAGCTGGACTGGCGCCCACGAACGTATTCCGTTCCCAGAATCCTGCATTTTCTGCAGCGTGGCGTGACCCAAAAGCTCGCTTTGAGTACCATTAAGGGTCAGATTTCGGCCTTGGCCATCTTCTTTCAGCGACCGCTGGCGGGTCATCCCTTGGTTAGCACCTTTGTGCAGGGGGTTCGCCATGTGCTCCCCCCTGTCAAGCCTCCTCTCCCCCCGTGGGATCTGAATTTGGTGCTCTCGGTCCTCCAGGAACCTCCCTTTGAGAATATTAGAGATATTCCCCTCTTGACTTTGTCTCAGAAGGTGGCCTTCTTGGTGGCCATTACTTCCATTAGACGAGTGTCTGAGTTGGCGGCCTTGTCCTGCAAGTCGCCCTTTTTGGTCATCCATAAGGATAAGGCGGTGTTACGTCCGCGACCTTCTTTTCTGCCAAAGGTGGTCTCGGCCTTCCACTTAAATGAGGACATTGTCCTCCCGTCCTTGTGTCCTCACCCATCGCATCCCAGAGAGTTTGCGCTACATACTTTGGATGTGGTACGAGCCTTGCGGGTGTACCTGTCTGCTACTGCTTCTATTCGGAAGTCTGACTCACTATTTGTGGCTGTCTCTGGGCCAAAACAGGGCCAAGCGGTTTCGTCTGCCACCATTTCTAGGTGGATCAGACAAACCGTCATTCAAGCTTATGCTCTCAAGGGGCGGGCGCCTCCCTTTCCGGTTACGGCACATTCCACCAGGGCAATTGGTGCTTCCTGGGCTTTCCGACATTAAGCGTCGGTTGCACAAGCGTGCAAGGCGGCGACCTGGTCGTCTGTTCATACCTTTTCTAAGTTTTATAAGGTTGATGTGGCTGCATCTTCGGATGCTTCCTTCGGCCGCAAGGTGTTGCAGGCCGCTGTTTGATGTTGCAACTCCTCCGTTGAGGAGCTCTGCCTTGTTTGGAGTGAAGTTTTTGGTTTTCCATTTATACTGCTCCCATCCCTCTTGACACTGCTTTGGGACATCCCACGTGTAAAGGTGTATAAGACACGCTGTGTCAGTCCATGGATGACAAGAGAAAATAGGATTTTTGTACTCACCGTAAAATCCGTTTCTCTGGCATCCATGGACTGACACAGCACCTACCCTTCTTTTTAAGTTTGTACTGCTTTGTTACGAACTGAGGTCTGCTGACTGCAGTGGGAGGGTTATGCCCGGAGGGACCGCCCCCCTGGGCGGGGCTGTTCAGCTCTGGCTGTTTAGAATGTATGTATAACATCTCACATTCTGCCTAGGTCTTCTCCTGCAAGCAGGGACATAACCACGTGTAAAGGTGTATAAGACACGCTGTGTCAGTCCATGGATGCCAGAGAAACGGATTTTACGGTGAGTACAAAAATCCTATTATTTCTCTCACAGAGCATATGCATACAACAAATTACACCCCAAAATACATTCTGCTATTACTCCTGAGTATGGGGATACCACATGTGTGGGACTTTTACACAGCCTGGCCACATAGAAAGGCCAAACATTGAAGTAGCACCATCAGGCGATCTACAAGAATAAATTGCACATCTCATTTCTCAACCACCTATTACACTTTTGAAGGCCATGGAGCACCAGGACAATGGAATTGCCCACAAAATGACCCCATTTTGGAAAGCTAACACCCCAACGTATAATCTATGAGGCATAATGAGTCTTTTGAACGGTCATTTTTTTTCCAGAAGTTTTTGGAAACTGTGGAAAAAAAATGAAAACGCATTTTATTTACACAAAGTTGTCCATTTTATAAGATATTTCCAAAACATAGCAAAAATGACACCCCAAAATACATTCTGCTACTCTTCCTGAGTATGGGGATACCACATGTGTGAGACTTTTACACAGCTTGGCTACATACAGAGGCCCAACATTCAAGTAGCACCATCAGGCGTTCTAGGAGCATACATTACATATATAATTTCCTGGCAACCTATCATTTTTGAAGGCCCTTCATATTTCCAACACATAGCATGTACATACCAAGAATTACAATCCAAAATAAATTCTATTTCGGAAAGGGTAAAAAAAAAAAAAAAAAGTATTACCTGTGCTTTTAGTAGTGTCCACAGAAGAGAGCACTGGTCCAGGCAGCAGTCGAGGATGTGCTTAGCGACAGCAATAGTAATTATCCAGGCAGCAGGCAGGAATATTGTCTATGGTCAGCACAAGGATATTGTCCATAGAAATTGTCCAGGCAGAGACAGCCAACACAGCCATATTATTGGTCCTGGTTCACCGCTACCTGCAGACACTCATTATTGTACCGCTCTCCAGCCCTTCATAAACATACTGCCTCTTGCTACAGCTAATTATTTGCATAGTCCAGGTAGCAGGCAGTGGTGTGGTCCATTCATGCGGCAGGCAAAGGCATGATGGCAGTAAGTCAGCAGCATGCTGAGGGCAGCAATCGGGTAAGACCTGTGCACAGGGGCACAGGGGTAGAGGCTTCGAACCACCCAAATCTCTATGAAGCCTCGGGACTCCAGACCCTAATCCGGAAATTAAACCCGGAGAAAACAAAAAAATAGTTTTCTCCATCCGAAAAAACTATTCTGGAGCCCCTTACATATGTGAGACCCCTGTGTACTACAGTAGCAGGGCAACAGATCAGTCCAAGTGGTAGGCCAAAGCATAGTCCATAAAACAGGCCAGGGTCAGTACACGTGGAAGCAGTCCAAACGGTAGGCAGAGGCATAATCACAAAACAGGCCAGGGTCAGTTTACGTGGAAGGCATGGTTATTTGGGGAAGCATGGAAAATGGTCAGCACAGATTATAAAAATATGGGCTAATATTTTATGGATGTGTGATAAAATTCGAAGCATTCACCAATGCATAGGCCAGGTTGGGAGGGACACCGGGGACAATGGTAGCTGGTATCTTTTCAAAGTCCTCCTTTGCTGCACACGCGACATCTTTTTTGCTGTCTTCGGCCTGCTTCGGATGGTGGGATGCTGTACGGGAAGTGCCATCCATGAAGTCTGCTAACAGCATCAGAGCGAAGGTTTTCTTCGGGGGGGGGGGTCTTTGTTGATAGATGAGGCATGTGACTACTTCTGAGAATTGTAGGAAGGGGGCTGGGTTGTCTGTGGATTTGGTGTAAACTACGTAGGAATTATACATGGCCAAATGGATGAGATAAAGTGCTACCTTCTTGTACCAGAATCGGGACCTCCTAATGGACAAATAGGGCTGAATCATTTTGGTTGTTGAAATCCACCCCCCCCCCATGTAGAGATTATAGTCCTGGACACATGTCGGCTTTTCAATGGGACCTCGTCGTCTTTGCTGAACTACAACTGCAGTGTCATCATGAATGGTGGACATCATGTGTACGTCTCTGTTATCCTTCCACCTCAAGGCCAGCACTTCTTTGCACCTCAGTGTTGCTCTTTTCCCCCTTCGCAGCATTTTGTTTACAATTGATTGTGGGAAGCCCTTCCTATTTTTCCTGGAGGTTCCGCAGGCCAGGGTTTTTTCGATGTATAAGTGTCTGAAAAGGGGCAGGCTGGTATAAAAGTTGTCCAGGTATAAATGATATCCTTTTTTCATAAGTGGGTAAACCAGGTCCCATACAATTTTTCCAGCTGTGCCCATGTAGGCCGGGCACTCAGGGGGCTGGAGCTGGGAATCTTTTCCTTCATATATGCGGAACGCATAAAGATATCCCGTGATTATCTCACAGAGCTTGTAAAATTTTACACCGTATTTGGCCTTTTTGCTAGGAATATATTGTTTTATTCCTAGCCGGCCTGAAAAGGGTACCAGGGACTCATCCACACATATATGTTTCTCGGGGACATAGAGTTCTGAAAATCGTTTGGAAAGGAAATTTATCAGTGGGCGAAGTTTATACAGCTTATCGGAATCTGGATTATTGAGGGGAGGACACTGGGTGTTGTCATTAAAATGCAAGCATCTCATTATCATCTCATATTGGGACCTGGGCATTACATAAGAATACATGGGCATGTGGTAGATGGGTTTCGTGGACCAATAGGCATGTCCTTTATTTATTTTTTTGTAAGCCCCATGTTTATGGTGAGGCCCAAAAACATTTTGAACTCCAAATCCAAATCTCTCCACTCAAATGGACGGGCATAAGATGATTGGGGGTTGTTGGCAATATACTGCTGGGCATATAAGTTTGTCTGGTCCACAATGAACTGCAGAATAGTGTCGGGCAAAAAAAGGTGAAAATAATCAACCTCTCTGAAATTATGGGTGTTGGCCTGCACACCTGGCTGTGCTGTGAAAGAGGGAATAATTGGTCATCCCGAGTCGGAAGGCAGCCATGTTTGGTTGGCAAGACCATCTGGCATGTATGTAGCACTAGCTCTTGGGGGACGTGACACTCCAGTAGTTGGAGTTAAATTTCCTGTGCTGGTACTCGGGTGTGATGTGGCAGCACCGGTACTGGCCCTGGGCATTTGTTCGCGGGGCCTTTCGCTGGCGGCAGCACTGGTACTGGGCCTTTGTTCCCGGGGCTTATTGGTGGTGCCAGCGCTGGTACTGGGCCTGGGAATATAATCCTGGTTGCTGGCGGCTGCCTGGTTTCCAGAGTGCCGTGCCCTTTTAGGAGGGACCCATGCTTCATCCGAATCGTTACTGTATTCGATCGGTTCAAATTCCGAATTTGATTCGGAATCTGAATTGGAATCTGATGAGAACTCCCCGGTGCTCTCATCAGTCATGGAGAGGATCTGGATTGCCTCCTCACTGGTATAGAATCTTTTGGACATGGCAGTGTGGCGGGTAGCTGTGCGACAGGTGACAGATGGGTAGCAGGTGACAATCACTGATGGGCTGTGCGATGGGTGGCAGGTGACGTTCACTGATAGGTGATGATGGTGTGACGGGAATGATGGTGTAACGGGAGATGGTCACTGATGGGTGACAGGCCACGGACACTGATGGATGATGGGTGCACCGCTGATGGTCACTGATGGGTGACAGGTGCCAGGGCACGGTCACTGATGGGTGAAGGGTGACAGGGCACGGTCGCTGATGGGTGACGGTTGCACCACTGATGGCAGTCTATTATGTGACAGGGTATGGTCACTGACGGGTAGGTCACTGACGGGCGACGGTTGCACCGCTGATGGTCACTGATGGCAGTCTCTTATGTGACAGGTGCACTTTATGGGGTGACTGTTGAGTGACGGATGACAATTGGGGTGAGCGATGGGACAGGTGTGGTGTTGGTGAAGACACTACTGAACATAGATTTGTAACTCACTGCTCCTGGCTCTTCTCTCCTCACACTGGAAACGGTGTGTGAGGAGAAGAAGAGCTGGCAACAGTTGGATACAAAACCTGTGTTTACATTTTAGTGATCAGGCTGTGAATGGATCACAGCCGATCACATGGTACACAGCCCTGGCCAATGGCTGTGTACCATCGTCGGTGACCAGCAGTGTTCCCGGGAACACTCTGCCACCGACGGACACGCGCAGCGCGCTCACGATCGCGTGCATGCAGCGTGTAATGGGGCATTTACACCCTGTGATCAGCCGTGACTTTATCACGGGTTAAACCGCACTTGCTGGCGGCTGTTCACCCCTGTCGGTGACGAGCGGTGTCTCGGTGACACGCCGCCACCGACAGTACAGGGATGCGCGCCCGTGATCGCGCGCAATCCCTGTTTAAAGGGAGGACGTCATATGACGTCCTCTCAGAACGAGTGTGTCCTCCGCCCGCCGTCAATTGACGGTGGGTGGTGGACAAGTGGTTAATAAGCCTTGTTCAAACAGGACCCATCAATACATACTGTACACCCATGTGAGGGGCGCCTTTGCCCACACGGAATGCATAGATGTTCTATGTACTGTATCTGCATGCAGGCTGCCCCATTCATGTCCGTTTGTGATTCAGCGGCTGCGCAGACGCAGCCCCTAGTCATAATTTGACATCCATATGGGTGCATCCCCCCCCAAACTCACTGCCGCCACCGAGCCCCACTCCTCCTTAGTTCTGTTGCCTCCTCCTCTCTCCCCTTCTCTCTTCTTTTGAAGTAACAAGACAGACTGAACACCCTATAATAAGCAGGTGCTGCAACTGTCATCCACCCAAAGCAAATGCTTTATATTTCGCTTGATTCCTCCACTCCTGCATATTAAACGATGAGAATCTGGAGAAATCTCTGTGTGCAAGGGACAAGGCCTAAACACATTGGATGCCTGTAATGGCACTGCGTTAAAAACAGGCATGATTCTGGAGGGCTCTAGAGCAGGGCTTGACAAATTTGCTTGGAATCTAGGAGCCAGCTAAAAAAGTTAGGAGCCAGTTTTTTTTTTTTTAACGACCGATGCATGCAGAAGCGAGCGCATACGTGAGTAGCGCCCGCATATGAAAGCGCTGTTTAAACCACACATGTAAGGTATCGCCGCGATCGGTAGAGCGAGAGCAATAATTCTAGCCCTAGACATCCTCTGTAACTCAAAACATGCAACCTGTAGAATTTTTTAAATGACCCCTATGGAGATTTTAAAGGGTAAAAGTTTGTCGCCATTCAACGAGCGGACGCAATTTTAAAGCGTGACATGTTGGGTATCAAATTTACTCGGCGTAACATTATCTTTCACAATATAAAAAAAAATTTGGCTAACTTTACTGTTGTCTTATTTTTTAATTAAAAAAAGTGTATTTTTTTCCTCAAAGTGCGCTTGTAAGACCGCTGTGCAAATACGGTGTGACAGAAAGTATTGCAGTGACCGCCATTTTATTCTCTAGGGTGTTAGAATAAAAAATATATATAATGTTTGGGGGTTAACTTCTAAGGGAAGGAGATGGGCGGGCAGTGAAAAAGACAAGCATTGCTGGTTGTCTTGTCATACCAACGGCCACCACAAGAGGGCGCCATACTACAGAATGAAGCATAGGCCTGCAGAAGGCCGCAAAGCCGTGGCCTCAATTATCGGCCAGCGCGGCCCGACGGAGACGCAGGAAACCTCAGCTGTGCTGCGCCAGATCGCTAATTCTAGTCGCATTTGTGACCTGGCGCCCGGGGATTGTCGAACCCTGCTCTAGAGTACTTCCATAAATCACTGTCTGTGAACGCAGGTTGCCGTGCCATCCAAAATGCAGGGTAAAAGCTCCATCATGCAGAGAAGTCATATCTTAACATGATCCAGAAATGCCACTACCTTCTCTGGACCAAAGCACATTTAAAGTTGTCTGTTGTAATGTAGAAAACTGTTTTGTGGTCAGACGATTTGAAATTTGACAGTCTTTTTCCCCAATCGTGGGCGCTGCATCCTCCAGACTAAAGAGAAGAGGGACCTTCTGGCTTGTTATCAGAGCTCAGTTCAAAAACTTGCATCTCTGATGGTATGAGGGTGCATTTCTGCGTATGGCAGGGGTGTCCAACCTTTTGACCTTCCCGGGCCACATTGTCTTGGGCAGCACATAAGATACACTAATGCGGCGTACACACAATCGTTTTTCATGCCGTTAAAATTGCCATTTTTAAAAATGGCCATTAAAACCGATCGTGTGTATGCTCCAGAGCATTTTTAACGGCGTGAAAAACGGGCATTAAAAATTTCAAACGTGCTCTATTTTTTCACGTCGTTTTTCATGTCGTTTTTTTTTTACGACGTGAAAAACGATAGTTTGTATGCTTTTACGAGGGGAAAAAAAATGCGCATGCTCATAATCAAGTATGAGACGGGAGCGCTCGTTCTGGTAAAACTAGCGTTCGTAATGGAGATGGCACATTCGTCACGCTGTAACGGACTGAAAAGCACGAGGCTGAAAAGCGCGAATCGCCGCTCAACAAAGTTTACTAACATGAAGGGTGGCGCCATTCGAACGGAACTTCCCCTTTATAGTGCCGCCGTACGTGTTGTACGTCACTGCGCTTTGCTCGAGCGTTTTTTTTAATGATCGTGTGGATGCAAGACAGGCTTGAGAGGAAACATGAAAAAAAACGACGAGAAAAACGTTGGTTAAAAAAATGGCATTAAAAACGTACGTGTGTACGCCGCATAACAGTAAGGATAGCTGATGAGCAGAAAAAGTCAGGCAGATCACAAGTTAATGATCTCTGATAAAGATAATGCACCCATCTGAGTGATAAAATGTAATTTCTCTTATCGTCCATGGACTGACACAGCATCTTCATTCTTGACAAAGTGGGTTATGTCCCTGCTCATAGGAGAAGACTAGGCAGAATGTTAGATGTTTCAACATACATTCCCTTACCAGAGCTGAACAGCCCCGCCCAGGGGGTGGTACCCCTGGACATAATCCTCCTCCCTGCAGCTAGCTGCCTCAGTTTTTTTTTCTGCCTAGCAGAGGAGAGGACGTGGCTTTCGTCGGAGCCAGTCTCTTGAACTTGGTGCTCAGCGGTGGCGTCCAAGGTCGCTCACATCTTAAGATGGGCAGAAAGAAACGTGCCGGCTCTGTCGGCCGTTTACATTCCAGGAGTGGACAACTGGCAGGCGGACTATCTGACCCGCCAGATATTGGACCAGGGGGAATGGATCCTTTGCCGGAGGTGGGGCACGCCGGATGTGGACCTCTTGGCCTCTCGACTCAATCGCAAGGTGCCGAGATTCGTGGCCAGGTCCAGGGATCCCCGGGCAGACGCGTTGGTGGCCCCGTGGGGTCGGTATCGGCTGATTTATGCCTATCCTCCGCTGAAGCTGCTTCCTCGCTTGCTTCACAGGGTGGAGGCTGAGGGGATTTTGGTGATCCTCATCACTCCAGATTGGCCTCGACGTCCTTGGTACACCGATCTTGTATGCCTAGTGGCGGACGTTCCATGGTGACTGCCGCTGCGGGAGGACCTTCTGTCTCAAGGTCCCATACTTCATCCTGCTTTACAGTCGCTGGCTTTCACGGCATGGCTATTGAAAGCCAGGTGCTGAGAGACCGGGGTCTCTCGGATTCGGTCATCTCGACCATGCTGAGGGCACGGAAATCTTCTTCCAGGAAGATATACCACCGTACCTGGAGGGTCTACCTCGCTATGTGCGAGGAGCTGGATTGGCGTCCACGGACGTATTCCGTTCCCCGAATCTTGCTGTTCTTACAGCGTGCTGTGACCCAAAAGCTTGCCTTAAGCACCATTTAAAGGTCAGATTTCAGCTTTAGCCGTTTTCTTTCAGAGGCCGCTAGCGGGCCATTCTTTGATTAGTACCTTCATACAGGGGGTCCGACATGTGCTCCCCCCTGTTAAACCACCTCTTCCTCCTTGGGATTTGAATTTGGTGCTCTCGGTTCTTCAGGAATCTCGTTTTGAAAACCTCAGAGAGATTCCTCTCTTAACCTTATCTCAGAAGGTGGCTTTTCTGGTAGCCATCACTTCTGTCAGAAGAGGGTTTCAGAGTTGGCGGCCTTGTCTTGCAAACCGCCATACTTGGTCCTCCATAAGGATAAGGCTGTGCTACGCCCGCAACCTTCTTTTCTCCCGAAGGTGGTCTCGGCCTTCCATCTTAACAAGGACATTGTGCTCCCGTCCTTATGTCCTCATCCTTCGCATCCCAGAGAGTTTGCGCTCCACACGTTAGACGTGGTACGTGCACTGCGGGTGTACCTGTCTGCTACGGCTTTGATTCGGAAGTCTGATTCGCTCTTTGTGTCTGTGTCCGGTCCGCAACAGGGCCAAGCGGTTTTGTCTGCCACCATTTCTCGTGGATCAGGCAAACCGTCATACAGGCGCCTGATCCACCGAGGGGCGGGCGCCTCCCTTTCCGGTTACGGCGCATTCAACCAGGGCAATAGGTGCTTCCTGGGTTTTCTGACATCAAGCATCTGTTGCACAGGTGTGCAGGCGGCGACTTGGGCGTCCGCGCATACCTTTTCAAAGTTCTATAAGGTTGATGTGGCTGCATCTTCTGATGCTTCCTACGGCCGCAAGGTTATGCAGGCGGCTGTTTAATGTTGCAACTCCTCCGTTGAGCTCTGCTTGTTTGGGGTGAAGTGTTTTTTTTTTTTTTTCCTTGATACTGTTCCCACCCCTCGTTTTTGACACTGCTTTGGGACGTCCCACTTTGTCAAGAATATAGATGCTGTGTCAGTCCATGGACGGTAAGAGAAAATTGTTTGTTTTTGTTTTTTTTTGTTTTTTTTGTTCTCGCCGTAAAATCCTTTTCTCTGACGTTCATGGACTGACACAGCACCCACCCCTCCTATTTTTAGGTTTGTACTGCTTTGTTACGAACTGAGGCAGCTAGATGCAGGTAGGAGGGTTATGTCCAGAGGGACCGCCCCCATGGGTGGGGCTGTTCAGCTCTGGTAAGGGAATGTATGTTGAAACATCTAACATTCTGCCTAGTCTTCTCCTATGAGCAGGAACATAACCCACTTTTGTCAAGAATGAAGATGCTGTGTCAGTCCATGGACGTCAGAGAAAAGGATTTTACGGTGAGTACAAAAAAATCCTATTACTCTTATCGTCCATGGACTGACACAGCTGGATGCTGTGAACGTGTGGGTATATGTCCCTGCTTGCAGGAGAAGATCTAGGCAGAATGTTAGATGTTAGAAACATACATTCTAGAACAAACCAGAGCTGAACAGGCCCGCCCAGGGGGGCGGTCCATCCGGACATTACCCTCCCACCTGCAGCTAGCAGCCCCAGTTTTTTTTCTGCCTAGCAGAAGGAGAAGACGTGGCTCTCTCAGGAGCCAGTCTCCTGGAAGATTTTACTTTTAAACTTTATTCCTTTTGGGAATTTTTATTTTTGAGACCTTCAATCAACTGTCGGCTGGGCAACAGGTTGGGTACACTGGTATCCTCGTAGTCTTCCCTGTCCGACCATCGAGCGTGCTGATCCTCGCCTTGTGTGCGTGAGACTCAGTTCACGACATACCCCATTACTCCAGGGGTGGCCGGGTTGCTTTTATGCTCCCGCGGTCCTCTCAAGATTGAACAGTACCTGACTGTATCTTTCGCGGTGGACCGGGCCGACAGCTACGCAGTACTGCTCTGTGATAGGTCTGTCTGAAACAAGCCAGTGGGTCCCTCTGGGACGGGTAAGTAGTCTCTCCTGCTGCAGGTGAGTACATGCTGATTGTGTTTCTTTATATGGGGGGTTTCTCCCTGTCTCCCCCCTGTTATGCTGCTCTCTGCACCCTGTACTGGTGCTGTGGGGGTGCTTGGGGGTCACTCTGGCCTGGCTGGGGGCGCTCATTCATGTCTGTTAGTGGACTCTGGGAAGAGGAGCAGTGTTCTGGTGTGTGAGGTGGGGACTTATTGCGTTTGCCATTAGTGCTGGATGTTTTTTGAATAATGCGCCCAGCGGCCATCTTGCCGTGGTTCAATGCACAGTTATATCGGCGGCCATTTTCTTGAAGCCGCAGTGCTTTTACTTTCGGTTTCGGCCTCTAGCGCCAGCGTGAATCTCCTCACAGATTCTTCAATCTCCTCAGGCTTTTCAGCGCGGTTTCTTCAGCAGAACTGAGCGGTCCTTAAGGGTTGTTGAGTCCTCCGGGTATCCCCTCCTCAGCGTAGCCAGTGGGTGGACTGTATATTCACTGTAGTAGTGTATAAGTTCTCAGAGGGTGGCGATATGCAGTCTAATCACGCTAGCGGTGTTCGGAGGGACTGAAGCCGCAGCAAGTGAAGGAAAACGCTCCAACTGAGCTGGATAGTGGCTACTGTGCGCATACTTTGTCTATGGTCACGTGAGTGAGATGAGTAATTGGAATATCATTGCTTGTAGTATCTGCAGCGCTGCGCAATGAATGTTTCTTTTTTCTTCATTCCAAGATTCGTTTGTTCTGTCTAAACCAGGGTTTCTCAACTCCAGTCCTCAAGGCGCCCCAACAGGTCATGTTTTCAGGCTTTCCATTATTTTGCACAGGGGATGTAATCCGTTTCACTGCCTTAGTAATTACCACAGCTGTTTCATCTGAGGGAAATCCTGAAAACATGACCTGTTGGTGCGCCTTGAGGACTGGAGTTGAGAAACACTGGTCTAAACTACCCATCGTACTGCTCAAGCAATTAACCTGATAGCTGTTTTGGACCTATGTACAGCTGAGAAGGAGAGACATATTGAGGGATTCTCCAGCTGGTTGCTGTTAGGTCTGAGAAGTGCAGGTGTGGGATTCTCCTGGCTGTTTTTAGATAGCCATCCCGGTTTAGAGGCTGCTCAGCACTGGTATTGGGAGTCTTATGGACACAGTATTTCAAGTTTGAGTATTGCTTTTTTGCACTGTGGATATCACTTATGTTTTATTAGTCACATTTGTTTTATTTGTGTATCTTTTGGATAGTCATCCAGTTTACTGTATTCACTAAGGGTTGATTCACAGCGCACCAATATTGTTATTAATTTACAGATATGGAGTCTGGTACACCTGCTTCTCCACACTTGCCTGAGGCAACTGGCAGTGCTCCTGCAGCTGCGGTCCCTATGGACCAGTTGTCGGCAGTCCTGGAATCATTCCTTGTCAGAATGGAAGCGGTGTGTGAGCGCAAGGGAGCTGTAAAGCGCCCCCTCCCCACACATTCTCCACATGGGGAGTGCTCTGTCTCAGATATGGGCCTAGCTACTGCCGCTCAGGACCCTAGCTCTGAGGATTTTGATGTTTTTGGACAGGATATTCCTTGTGAGGAAGACTCCAGTTCTGAACCAGTAACTGACAGGGTGCTTGTAAGTGAACTCATTGATGCTGTGAGGGACACTCTCAAGCTGAATGTTGAGACTGAGGAACCCCAGGTGGAAACTGTCTCCTTTTTTGGTTCCTTTTAAAGCTGTCTCTTCAAAAAAGGTCTTTCCATATGTGCCTTTTTTTTAATACATTCATTGACCAAGTCTGGGATAAGCCGCAGAAGACTTTGACGGTCCCGCGGCACCTAGCCATAAGGTACCCCTTTTGAGGAGGACCTGGTTAAGAAGTGGGCTCACCCCCTCCCTCAGTGGTCGGTCGCCCGTTTTTAATAAGGCTACCACGCTCCCAATGGAAGGGACTCCTGCATTTAAGGATCCCACTGACAGGAGATCTGAGGTGGGGAGTAGAACTATGTTTGTCTTATTGGGGTCTGCCTTACGCCCTATAGTGGCGTCGACACTTGTGTCTCAGACACTCACAGGATGGGCAAAGATATGGCACCAGACGGTACAGGATATAATCTCCCTCCTGAGACCATTGCCCTGGCTCATCAACTTGTGCAGGGTCTGGTCTGTGTGGGATGCCAATTTGGATGCGGCCCCTTTAATATCTGGGGCCTCTATCTCTGCAGTGGTGCTGCGTCGCCTTATCTGGCTAAAATGCTGGTCGGCCGACCTAGCTTCCAAAAAGCTCCTGGCTGACTTGCCCTTTAAGGGCGGTAGACTGTTTGGGGCCACCCAGGATGACATTATTAAGGATGTCACAGGGGGTAAGAGCACCTTCCTCCCTCAGTCTGTTAAGGGAAAGGAGCCCCTCCGCAGGTCGGGCCCTTCCTTTCCGACGAAGAAGATGTTTTTTCGTCAGTCAGAATCCACGGGTAAGCCCGCCCAGACTGAAAAAAAGTGCGGCGGGGGGACACAAGCGTCCCTGGGTGCGTAAGCCTACCAAGCAAGCTCCCAAGCCCGCCACCGCATGAAGTCTTGCCCCTGCCCGACTCTGGGGTGGGGAGACGTCTTCGCAGGTTCACGGTTCGGTGGACCTCCCGGATCTCCGACCGGTGGGTGTGCGAGATGGTCACCTCCGGATACAGGATAGAGTTTCGCTCATGGCCCCTAAACAGGTTCTTCCCCCTCAAACCTCCCTCTCCTTCCTGCCCGCCGGGCGGCCCTCTTGGGGGCCGTACAGGATTTGCTCGGGTGCGGAGTGATTGTGCCGATTCCGTCACAGAAGAGGTTTCAGGGGTTTTACTCTAACCTGTTTGTTGTCCCGAAGGACGGGGTACGGCCAATCCTGGACCTCAAGGCTTTGAATGCCTATGTGAAGGTACAAAAATTCCGGGTTTAAGTAATCCATTCGCACGGTGATTGCGACCCTCCACCAAAGGGATTTCCTGGCGTCCTTGGATATCAAGGACGCTTACTTGCACGTCCCAATCTGCGCAAGTCACCAGAGGTTTCTGCGCTTTGCCATAGGCGAAGTCCACTATCAGTTCGTGGCTCTTCCCTTCGGCCTAGCATCGGCACCACGGGTTTTCACCAAAGTGCTTGCCCCTGTTCTAACTTTGCTGAGACAGCGAGGAATTGTTATCGTGGGCTATCTGGACGACCTTCTTCTAAGAGCAGAAACTGACTCAGAATTGGAGGAAAATGTGACAATAGTCCGCCAGACCATCCGGGACTTCTGGTTGCTTCTGAACATGCAGAAGTCGGTTCTAGTCCCGACTCAACGTTTGGAGTATCTGGGTCTGATCCTGGACACTTCGGCAGTGAAGGTGTTTCTACCCACGGAGAAGTTACTGACACTTCAGTCAGCAGTGCGGGTCCTGACGGCCCGAAAATGGTCGTCAATCCGTTTCTGCATGAGGGTCCTGGGACTAATGGTGGCCTCCTTCGAGGCGGTCCCGTATGCCCAATCACACACTCGGGAATTGCAGAAGGGAATTTTGTCTATTTGGGACAAGTCCCCGTTGTCATTGGATCTTCAGATCCGAGTGAGTCACTCAGTCAAGGCATCCCTGACGTGGTGGGTGAGATCCCCGGCTCTTCGGGCTGGGAAGTCGTTCCTCACCATCCAGTGGACGGTGGTCACGACGGACGCCAGCCTGACGGGCTGGGGAGGAGTTTGGGGAGTCCTGTCAGCGCAAGGCTTCTGGACTCCTGACGAATCTCGTCTCCCAATCAACGTTCTGGACTTGCAAGCGATCAAGACTGTGTCTCTCAGCGTGGTCGAAGAGACTACAAGGCCGCTCGATCAGAATTCAGTCAGACAGCGCCACGGCCGTGGCGTACGTCAACCATCAGGGGGGCACTCGGACCTCGGCTGCGGCATCCGAGGTTGCCCACATCCTAAAGTGGGCGGAAAGAAGCGTGCTGGCGCTGTCGGCCGTCTATATTCCGGGCGTAGAAAACTGGCAGGCGGACTATCTGAGTCGCCAGTCCTTGGACCAGGGGGAGTGGTCCTTGCATCCGGAGGTGTTTCAACTCCTTTGTCGGCGGTGGGGCACACCGGATGTGGACTTGATGGCATCTCGACTCAATCGCAAGGTGTCAAGGTTTGTGGCCAGGTCCAGGGACCCCTGGGCGGATGCCTCGGACGCGGTAGTGGCCCCGTGGGGTCAGTATCGCTTGATATACGCTTACCCTTCACTGTAGTTGATTCCTCGTCTGCTGTGCAGGGTAGCGGCCGAGGGCATTTCGGTGATCCTCATTGCCCCGGATTGGCCTCGGCATCATTGGTACGCCGATCTGGTACGTCTCATCGCGGACGTCCCTTGGCGACTGCCCATGAGGAAGGACCTTCTGTCTCAAGGTCCTATCTTTCATCCTGCTTTACAGTCTCTGGTTTTAACGGCATGGCTATTGAGAGCCAGGTGCTGAAGGACCGAGGCCTGTCGGATTCAGTGATTTCAACCATGCTTAGGGCACGGAAGTTTTCTTCTAGAAAGCTCTATCACCGTACCTGGAGAGCTTACATCGCTATGTGCGAAGAGCTAGACTGGCGTCCACGGACGTACTCTGTCCCCAGAATCCTGCGGTTCTTGCAGCATGGTGGTAGCCCAAAGGCTGGCTTTGAGCACTATTAAGGGTCAGATTTCGGCCTTGGCCGTTTTCTTTCAACGACCCCTAGCAGGTCATTCTTTAGTTAGCACTTTTGTGCAAGGGGTTCACCATGTGGTTCCCCCTGCCAAGCCTCCGCTCCCTCCTTGGGATCTGAACTTGGTGCTCTCTGTTCTTCAGGAACCTCCTTTTTTGAAAATATCAGAGATATTCCTCTTTTAACCTTGTCTCAGAAGGTGGCTTTCTTAGTGGCCCCATCACTTCTGTTAGACGGGTGTCTGAGTTGGCGGCTCTGTCATGCAAGTCGCCTTACCTGGTCCTCCATAAGGATAAGGCGGTGTTGCGCCCGCGACAGTCTTTCCTTCCAAAGGTGGTTTCGGCCTTTCACCTTAATGAGGACATTGTCCTTCCGTCCTTGTGCCCTCATCCATCGCATCCTAGAGAGTTTGCGCTTCACAAATTGGATGTGGTACGAGCCTTACGGGTGTACCTGTCTGCTACTGCCTCCATTCGGAAGTCTGGCTCACTGTTTGTGTCGGTCTCTGGTCCAAAACAGGGCCAAGCGGTTTCGTCTGCCACCATTTCTAGGTGGATCAGACAAACCGTTATACAGGCCTATGCCATTAAGGGGCGGGCGCCTCCCTTTCCGGTTACGGCGCATTTCACTAGGGCAATTGGTGCTTCCTGGGCTTTCTGACATCAAGCGTCGGTTGCACAAGTGTGCAAGGCGGCAACCTGGTCGTCCGTTCATATCTTCGGATGTTTCCTTTGGCCGCAAGGTGTTGCAGGCCGCTGTTTAATGTTGCAACTCCTCCGTTGATGAGCTCTGCTTGTTTGGAGTGAAGTTTGGTTGTTCCCTTACTACTGCTCCCACCCTTCTGATTCTGCGTTGAGACGTCCCACACGTTTACAGTATCCAGCTGTGTCAGTCCATGGACGATAAGAGAAAATAGGATTTTTGTACTCGCCGTAAAATCAGTTTCTTTGACGTCCATGGAATGACACAGCACCCACCCTTCTTTTAACCACTTCAATACTGGGCACTTATACACCTTCCTGCCCAGACCAATTTTCAGCTTTCTGCGCTGTTGCACTTTGACAATTGCACGGTCATGCTATACTGTACCCAAACTACATTTTTATCATTTTGTTCCCACAAATGGAGCTTTCTTTTGGTGGTATTTGATCACCTCTGCAAATTTTTTTTTATTTTTTTTTATTTTTTTCCTGGGGAAAAAAATAAATAAAAGAAAATGTTTTTTGTTTCAGTTACAGAACTTTGGAAATACGTTTTTCTCCTTCACTGATGGGGCTGCACGGATGGGCACTGGTAGGCGGCACGGCATTGATAATCAATCAGCACAAACCCCCCCTGTCAGAGGAGCAGCCGATCGGCTCTCCTCTACTCGCGTCTGACAGACGCGAGTGAGGAAAAGCCGATGACCGGCTTTTCCTGTTTACATCGTGATCAGCCGTGATTGGACACGGCTGATCACGTGGTAAAGAGTCTCCGTAGGTGTCAGACTGACATCCCGCAACAACGATCGGCGATGCACGCCCCCGGGGGCACGCAGCGGCTTAATATCCTGAAGACGTCATATGACGTCCAGTCAGGATATTGAAACCACTTTGCCGCCGTCAATAGGCTATAGGGCGGGCGGCAAGTGGTTAAGGTTTGTACTGCTTTGTTACGAACTGAGGCTGCAGGTGGGATGGTAATGTCCGGAGGGACCGCCCCCCCCCCCCCCCCCCCCTGGGCGGGGCTGTTCAGCTCTGGTTTGTTCTAGAATGTATGTTTCTAACATTCTGCCTAGATCTTCAGGGACATATACCCACACGTTTACAGTATCCAGCTGTGTCAGTCCATGGATGTCAGAGAAACGGATTTTACGGTGAGTACAAAAATCCTATTTTTTTTTATTGTAATACTCTCTTTTATAATAATAATAAAAAAAATAACAGACAGCTGTATGGCTGTAGCTAAGTGGGAGCTGGGGAGGTCTGTGCTGCGCACCCCAGCACCCAACTAGATACAGCTATGCAGCATTTACTTGCCGGGTGCTATTTGAAGTCCCTGTTTTCACTGCTGCCGGTGCTATTTCAAAAACGATAGCCCCAGTATCCTTCCAGCCATACCTGTGCCTGGATTTTCAGTGCCGGCGGCTGCTATGCTTTCACCGCATCCCTCCATACCTGCCTGTGCTAGCTTCTCCCTGCTGGCCACCATGGCTTCTGTGCTTGCACAGCATCCCTCCAGACATGCCTGGGTCGCATGTTGAACCCTATTGGACCTCAGGTTGGACACCCCTGGTGCGTATGGAATGGGTAGCTTGCACATCTGGATGGAAAGGCAGCATCAAAGCCAAATAATATATCCAGGTTTTTAGAGCAGCATATGCTTCCACCCAGATGGCATATTTTTCAGGGAAGACCTTGCATATTTCAGCAGGACAGTGCTAAACCGCATACTGCATCTGACAACAGCATGGCTTTGTAGTAGAAGAGTCCGGGTGCTTAACCACTTCAATACAGGGCACTTATACTCCTTTCTGCCCAAACCAATTTTCAGCTTTCAGTGCTCTCACACTTTGAACAATTACTCAGTCATGCTACATTGTATCCAAACTAAATTTTTATCATTTGTTCCTCACAGCTTTCGTTTGGTGGTACTTAACCACTTAAGCCCCGGACCATTTGGTAGCTAGAGGACCAGAGGTGAATTCAGAATTTTGCACTGCGCTGCTTTAACTGTAAATTGTGCGGACATGCAATGTTGTACCCAAACAAAATTTGCGTCCTTTTCTTCCCACAAATAGAGCTTTCTTTTAATGGTATTTGATTGCCTCTGCGATTTTTATTTTTTGCGATATAAACGGAAAAAGACCGAAAATTTTGAAAAAAAATATTTTCTACTTTTTGTTATAAGAAAAATCGAATAAACTCAATTTTAGTCATACATTTAGGCCAAAATGTATTCAGCCACATGTCTTTAGTAAAAAAAACGTCAATAAGTGTATATTTATCAGTTTGCGCAAAAGTTATAGCGTTTACAAACTAGGGTACATTTTCTGGAATTTACACAGCTTTACATTTATGACTGCCTATCTCATTTCTTGAGGTGCTAAAATGGCAGGGCAGTACAAACCCCCCCCCCCCCCCAAATGACCCCATTTTGGAAAGTAGACACCCCAAGGAAATTGCTGAGAGGCCTGTTGAGCCCATTGAATATTTTTTTTTTTTTGTCCCAAGTGATTGAATAATGACAAAAAAAAAAAAAAAATTACAAAAAGTTGTCACTAAATGATATATTGCTCACACATGCCATGGTTATATGTGGAATTGCACCCCAAAATACATTTTGCTGCTTCTCCTGAGTACGGGGATACCACATGTGTGGGACTTTTTAGGAGCCTAGCCGCGTACGGGACCCCGAAAACCAATCACCGCCTTCAGGATTTCTAGGCACAAATTTTTGATTTCACTCCTCACTACCTATCACAGTTTCAAAGGCCATAAAATGCCAAAATAGCACAAAACCCCCTCAAATGACCCCATTTTGGAAAGTAGACACCCCAAGCTGTTTGCTGAGAGGCATGGTGAGTATTTTACAGCTCTCATTTGTTTTTGAAAATGAAGAAAGAAATTTTTTTTTTCTTTTTTTTTTTTTCAATTTTCAAAACTTTGTGACAAAAAGCGAGATCTGCAAAATACTCACAATACCTCTCAGCAAATAGCTTGGGGTGTCTACTTTCCAAAATGGGGTCATTTGGGGGGGTTTTGTGCCATCTGGGCATTCCATGGCCTCCGAAACTGTGATAGGCAGTGAGAAGTGAAATCAAAAATTTACACCCTTAGAAAGCCTGAAGGCGGTGATTGGTTTTTGGGGTCCCGTACGCGGCTAGGCTCCCAAAAAGTCTCACACATGTGGTATCCCCGTACTCAGGAGAAGCAACAGAATGTATTTTGGGGTGTAATTCCACATATGCCCATGGCATGTTTGAGCAATATATCATTTAGTGACAACTTTGTGCAAAAAAAAATAAAAAAATGTATTTTTTCCGCAACTTGTGTCAACATATAAAATATTCCATGGACTCGACATGCCTCTCAGTATATAGCTTGGGGTGTCTACTTTCCAAAATGGGGTCATTTGGGGGGGTTTTGAACTGTTCTGGCATTTTATACACAACATTAGGAAGCTTACATCCACTCTTCTAACCACTTGAAGACAAAACCCTTTCTGACACTTTTTGTTTACATGAAATACACTTTTTTTTATTTTAATGCACTAAAACACACTATATTGCCCAAATGTTTGATGAAATAAAAAAGATGATCTTAGGCCGAGTACATAGATACCAAACACGACATGCTTTAAAATTTCGCACAAACGCGCATTGGCGACAAACTACATACATTTTTAAAAGCCTTTAAAAGCCTTTACAGGTTACCCCGTTAGATTTACAGAGGAGGTCTACTGCTAAAATTACTGCCCTCGATCTGACCTTCGCGGTGATACCTCGCATGCATGGTGCAATTGCTGTTTACATATGACGCCAGACCGACGCTTGCGTTCGCCATTGGGCAAGAGCAGGGCAGGACAGGGGTGCTTTTTTTTTTTTTTTTTTTTTTTTTTATTATTAATTTTGCTTTTTTATTTTATTTTTAAATTGTTCCTTCCATGTTTTTTTTTATTTTTTATTGTTATCTCAGGGAATGTAAATATCCCCTATGATAGTAATAGGTAGTGACAGGTACTCTTTTTTTGAAAAAACTGGGGTCTAGACCCTAGATCTTTCCTCTGCCCTCAAAGCATCTGACCACACCAAGATCGGTGTGATAAAATGCTTTCCCAATTTCCCAATGGCGCTTTTTATATCCGGGGGGGGGACATTCCCTCCCACTGCTTGTAAAAGCAGTCCAGAGGCTAATTAGCCACTAGGGTTGCTTTTACATTAAAGCCGGCCGCTGGCTGAAAAGAATGATACCTAAACCCGCAGGCATCAATCTGGTATAACCATTCAAAGTCCAGCAACATACCAGTACGTTGCTGGTCCTTGTTGGACATGTATTGTAATCCTTTTTTTTTCATGCAGCCAGGTGGCTGAACGAAAAAAGAGATTGATCGGTGGGTATGCCCACCATTAGAATACCGCCCTTCATCCACCCACTTCTAATGATGGGCATACATGCACCATTTATATATGCCGAAGCATGGGGGCATCCTCCCGCAAAAAAGTTATGCCGCACACACATGGTCGGACTTTTCCACGGGCAAGCCTCCGTCGGAATTTCGACATTAGGAGCAAAATCGCTCCTCCGCCCCTGCTGCCCCAATGCTTCGGCATATTTGCTTCTTCTTTTTTTTTTTTTAACTGTGGTGGTGAAATCACCTCCTACAGCACTGGAGTCGCAGGGATCAGGCCTGTCTCTGCGAACGCTGCAGTTATGTTTGTTGTGTTTTGTAAGTGACAGTGATTGATCGATACTGCACTTCGGTGGCCTGGGCTGGACGGAGGGGCAAAACGCAGGTGCTAGCAGGTATCTGGGCTGATCCCGCTAACACTGCGTTTTTGGGAACCCTAAACTGCTGGGGACGCTAGTATAGATCTGATCAGATCAGATATTGATCTGTTCAGATACTATGCCACTAAGGGAGGTGTATGCTTCCCGCGTGGGTGTTAGCGTTACTGGCACTAACCTGACGCTGCCTGGGGTGTGACGCAGACCCTCTCTGACGCTAAAACCTAATTGATATCACCCGCCGGGCGATCAGGGGGTTAAACCTTTATTGGGTTATATACGGCGGGTGCCCTGACACTATAAAAAGCAAACTAACTAACCAGCGTCACCCGTAACACTTATATGATGATTACTGGTGAAAGGGTTAACTAGGGGCAATTAGGGGGTTGAAACCTTTATTAGATAATATATGGGGGTACCTGACGCTATAAAAACCTGCGGCGAACCTAAAAAAAATTACTGGCTACCGATCTGCATCACCGACGCTAAGACATCGATCAGAAAAATGATCGCTTAGCGACAGTGGTGATAGGGGGTGAAAGGGTTACCTGGGGGGCGATCAAGGGGGTTAAACCTTTATTAGATAATTTATGGGGGGTACCCGACGCTATAAAAACCTGCGGCGAACCTAAAAAAATTACTGGGTACCGATCTGCATCACCGACGCCAAGACAGCGATCAGAAAAACAATTGCTTAGTGACAGTGGTGATAGGGGGTGAAAGGGTTACCTGGGGGGCGATCAAGGGGGTTAAACCTTTATTAGATAATTTATGGGGGTACCCGACGCTATAAAAACCTGCGGCGAACCTAAAAAAAAAAATACTGGCTACCGATCAGCATCACCGACGCTAAGACATCGATCAGAAAAACGATCGCTTAGTGACAGTGGTGATAGGGGGTGAAAGGGTTACCTGGGGGGCGATCAAGGGGGTTAAACCTTTATTAGATAATTTATGGGGGTACCCGACGCTATAAAAACCTGCGGCGAACCTAAAAAAAATTACTGGGTACCGATCTGCATCACCGACGCCAAGACAGCGATCAGAAAAATGATCGCCAAGCGACGGCGGTGCTAGGGGGTGAAAGGGTTATCTGGGGGGTGATCAAGGGGTTAAACCTTTATTAGGGGGGGTTAGGGGGCTACACTGGACCTAAAACTAAATGTAGTGACACTTTTACAGTCACAAATGTCACTGATTGCAGTGATCAGTAAATAAATGGTCACTGCAATCAGTGACACTGTAACTGGGGGCTGGGGGGTGATCTGGGGGGGCGATTTATGTGCCTATGTGTGCTGGTGTTAGTGCACTGACCTGTGTGTCTTCTCTTGTACGACGCTCGGTATATGTGAGCGCCGCACAGGAGATGACATCACTTCCTCCTGCTTTCTCTATCTGTGTAAACAGTACACAGACAGAGGGGGCATTTCTATTCGCCGGGAGCGATCGCGGGGGGGTGGTCGGAATCGAACGGCCGCCCCCCCATCTCGGAACGCTCCCAGACGAATTCCGACCGCTCACTGTACAGAAGGGGGGTCCGATCGGACCCCCCAACTGTACAAAGGCAATCACGTATGCTCTACGTGATTGTGCCTGTCGGTGCCATTGTGCCGACGTATATATACAGTGAGCGGTCGTTAAGTGGTTAATCACCGCTGGCTTTTTTTTTGTTTTTTTTGCGATTATAAGCAAAAAATAACAAACTTATTTTTCTATTGTGAAAATTTTGCAAATAAGTAATTTTTCTTCATATATTTGGGCCAAAATTTATACTGCTACATATCTTTGGTAAAAAATAACCCAAATAAGTGGATATTATTTAGTCTGTGTGAAAGCTATGGTGCCAATCACTGAAAATTGATTACACCTGATCACAATTGATGTACTGACGGCCTATCTCATTTCTTTAGACACTAACAAGCCAGGAAAGTACAAACACCCCCAAAATTACCAATTTTTTGGAAAGTAGGCAGTCCAGGGTATTTAGTAAGAGACGTGTGTGTTATTTTTTTTTTAAGTTGTCATTTTTTTTCCCACAAGTCTTTCCACAAACTTGTCATATTAAGAGGTTATTTCTCACACACAGCATATGCAACTACACCCCAAAATACATTCTGCTACTTCGGAGTATGGTGATACCACATGTGTGAGACTTACACAGCCTGGCCACATAGAGGCCCAACATTGAAGTAGCACCGCGTTCTATGAGCATAAATTACACATCCTATTTTCTCAACCACCTATTACTGTTTTGAAGTCCCTGGAGCACCAGGACAATAGAATTGCACACAAAATGACCCCATTTTGGAAAGCAAACATCCCAATGTATATTCTGAGGCATTATGAGTCTTTTGAACTGTTCTGGGAAAAAAAAAAAAAAAAAGTTGGGAAATGTGGGGGAAAAAATGAAAACGCATTTTTTTTTTTTTTATTTTTTATTTTTTTACACAAAGTTGTCCATTTATAACACACAGCATGTACATAGTAAAAATTCCACCCCAAAATACATTCTGCGACTCCTCCTGAGTATGGTGATACCACATGTGTGAGACTTTTACACAGCCTTGTTATATACAGAGGCCCAACATCCAAGTAGCACCCCCAGGCGTTCTAGGAGCATAAATTACACATATCCTTTTCTGACTTCCAATCACATTTTTTAAGGCCCTTCATATTTCTAACCCATAGCATGTACATACCAAATAACCAAAAATCACCTGTGGTTTTAGTAGTGCAGTGGTCCACAGAGAAGAGCATCGGTCCAGGCAGCAGGCAGGGATGTGGTCAGCGACAAAGAAAAGCAATCGTCCAGGCAGGAATACTGTCCATAGTTAGTACAGGCAGAGATACTGTCAGCACAGACAAAGCATTGATCCAGGTAGCAGGCAGAGATGTCCAGGCAGAAATACTGTCCATAGTCGGTATAGGCAGCAGGCAGAGATATGGTCAACACAGCCAAAGTTTTGGTCCAGGCAGCAGGAAGGAACCTGGTCCATAAAGTCCTGGATCATTACAGGCAGCAATATGGTCAGTACAGCCAAAGTATTGGTCCAGGCAGCAGGAAGGACCATCAAGCTTAGGGCCAGGGGGACAGGGGTAGAGGCTTCTCCCACCCAAATCGCTTTGAATCCTCCAGACAACAGACCCTGTTCTGGGAACACAGAGAACCAAAAACTGATTTTTCTCTACTCGGAACACAATGCTGAAGCCCCTCACATATGAGACCCCTGTGTACTAATGTAGAAGGGCAAAAGATCAGTCCAAGTGGCAGGCAAAAAGATGGTCGTTAACAGGCCGAGGTCGGTGCATGTGGAAGTCAGAAACGTGGTTTAAACGGCAGGCAGAGGCATCGTCGGTAAACAGGCCAGGGTCAGTTAATTAACATGGAATGTAGAAACATGGTAGCAGGCAATTGATCCACACAGGTATTTGAACTGGGGAAAAGGCAGTCTGTTAAAAATAAGGGGATCTGATCTCTAATGGATGTGTGATAATTTCTGAAGCAATCTCCGATTCACAGGCCAGGGTGGGAGGGACATTGGGGGCAATAATAACTTTTTTCTTCTAACTCCTCCTCTGCTGCAAACGCTACATTTCTTTTGGCATCTTCGGATTCTGTGGGGGGAATATTATAGGGAAAATGTTGCTTGTGAAGTTTACTCACACTATCAGAGCAAATGCTTCCTGGGGCAGGTCCTTGCTGGCATATCAGGGCAGTGACAATGTCTTCAATATTTTTGAGGTAGATGATGGTTTGGTTTTCAGTTGATTTTTGTTTGATAGCAGACAAACTAATTAACCACTTAAGACCCAGACCATTATGCAGCTTAAAGACCTGGCCACTTTTTGCGATTTCGCACTGCGTCGCTTTAACTGGCAATTGCGTTGTCGTGCGACGTGGCTCACAAACAAAATTGGAGGTACATGTACGGAGGCGGTGTCTCAAATGCATGGATATGGAGGTCAGTCAACCCACATCCCTAAATGCATATAAATGAAAAGTGCACTTTTCATTTACAAACAAAATTGGCATCGTTTTTTCCCACAAATAGAGCTTTCCTTTGGTGGTATTTGATCCCCTCTGCGGTTTTTCATTTTTGCGCTATAAACAAAAATAGAGCGACAAGTTTGAAAAAAATGCAATATTTTTTTACATTTTGCTACAATAAATATCCCCAAAAAATATATTAAAAAAAATGTTTTTCCTCAGTTTAGGCCTATACGTATTCTTCTACATATTTTTGGTAAAAAAAATTGCAATAAGCGTTGATTGATTGGTTTGCGCAAAGGTTATAGCTTTTACAAAATAGGGGATAGTTTTATGGTATTTTTCTTAATTAATTTTTTTTTTTACTAGTAATGGCGGCGATCAGTGTTTGTTTTTGTTTTTTTCTCCCCGTGACTGCGACATTATGGCGGACACATCGCACACTTTTGACACATTTTGTGACCATTGTCATTTTCACAGCGATCATTGCTATAAAAATGCACTGGTTACTGTGAAAATGGCAGTGAAGGGGTTAACCAGGAGGGGGCGCTGTAGGGGTTAAGTGTGCCCTGATGTGTTTTACTTACTGTGGGGGGGGGCGTGGCTTAGCATGTGACGGGGAACAGACGATCAGTGACAGGCTCACTAGGAAGCACGGGGAGAGGTTTGTTTACACTTGCCTCTCCCCGTTCTTCCTCTCTGTGACCCGATCGCGGGACACCAGCGGCGATGGGGTCCGCTGTTCCCGCTGGTACGGTCACGGAGAAGAGGACCGAGTCGCAAGCGTGCTGCCAGCGACCCACGGCTGGGCTGGGCTCTTAAAGGGGTCCATGTGCCCAGCCGTGCCATTCTGCCGATGTACATCGGCGTGCGGTGGTCCTCAAGTGGTTAAACATGGCCATAGGAAAGGGATGAAATGCAACTTTCTTATACTAGTAATGGGACTTTTGGGTTGACAAACATGGTTGTAGCATCTGATCATTTAAATCCACCCCCCCCCCCCCCCATTCAGGCTTTACAACGGGGCCGTGTCTTCTCTGGATCTCCACCAAGGTGTCATTGTGGATGGTAGAGAGGATGTGGACATCTTTCTTGTCCATCCACTTCATGGCCAACAACTCCTCATTTCTCATGAATGCAGATTCTCTGTTTTTGTAACTTTTTTGTTAATAGATTCTGTAGGAAGCCCTTCTGTTTATTGTTTTCCTTCTTCTTAAGGTACCGCAGTCCAGGGTTTGTTAATTGTCCATATATAAATGGTATCCTTTTTTGAACAGGGGGTATGCCAGCTCCCAGACAATTTTCCCACTGGTTCCAATATAATTGAAGCACTCACGGGGCTGGAGCTGGGAGTCTTTGCCTTCATTAATCTGGAAGGTGTACACGTACCCAGTAGCTCGATCACACAGTTTATTCAATTTTACCCGTACCTGGCTCTCTTACTTGGGATATACTGCTTGAAGTGCAGTAGGCCAGTAAAATGTATAAGGGATTCGTCCACACAAATGTTTTGGTCCGGGATAAACACTTCAGCAAATCGCTGGGAAAAATAATTTATTAAAGGGCGCATTTTATATAATTTGTCGTTGGGGTGATCTCGGGAAACACACTGCGAATTATCATTAAAATGTAGCGACAAAATTTCGGGGAAAAACAAACAAAAATAATCCTAGTTGGGAAAAATTTGTAGTGTTGGGCTGCACTCCTGGCTGTGCAGTGAAAGGGGGGATTATAGTGTATCCTGAGCTGGCAGGCAACCATAAGGGGTTTGCCAGTGCGTTGGGAAGGTAGGACTGGGCCCGGATTCTTTGGGTTGAATGTAGGGCCGAAACAACTAATCGATTATGAAATTAATCGATTACTATTCTCATAATCGGCCAGTAACATAATCGGGTAAAAAAAAAACTAAAATTAGCCCTTTATAGTACAAAAAGAGCAAATCGCTACTGTAAATATTACTTTCACTGTCCCACAGTAAAAAATGAACCCCTTAGGGTACTTTCACACTGGGGCATCACGGACATTGGCGGTAAAGTGCCGCTATTTTTAGCGGAGCTTTACCATAGTTTTTGCCGTGATTTTCGGCCGGTAGCGGGGCGCTTTTAACCCCCGCAAGTGGCCGAAAAAGGGTTAAAACCGCCCGCTATGCCGGCGGTACAGCTGCGCTGCCCATTGATTTCAATGGACCAGGGGCGCTTTAGGGGTGGTGTATACACTGCTCCTACAGCGCTGCAAAGATGTGGCTAGCAGGACTTTTTTTACCTTCCTGCTAGCGCACCGCTCCAGTGTGAAAACCCTCTGGCTTTCACACTGGAGAGAAAGGAGCGGCTCTTTCAGGGCGCTTTGCGGGCACTGTTTTTAGCGCAATAGCGCCTGCAAAGCGCCCCAGTGTGAAAGCAGCCTTACAGTAACGATTTATTTTCTCTTTTTGTACCAATTTTAGTTTTGTTTAACCCTGTTATGTCACTAAACATCTCAAGCCTGGGTCACACCCAGTGGCATATCTAGGGTATGGCAGCCATGGCAAGTGCCATGGGCGCAATATGAAGGGGGCGCTAGTGAGCAGGGACAACAGCATTAAAGTTCTTCACTGAATTTAAAACTAGAGCTTTTTAAACTTCTCCCCGTTCCTACTTGCTTATGGGGGGATGCAATTACAGTTTCCTGTGTCCCATCAGATCAAAATAGGGGCCCAAGAAGTGAGCGTAAAGGAGGGACTTTTTCTTCATTTTCGGGGCGCATGTACATCAAGCCGCCCCGCTACTCAAATAGTCCCGGCTGGCGGAGTGATTCTCTGCCCTGCTCCTGTCCTCAGGTGCTGAGATGCGAGTGCTTCTGACAAGTAACAGCCAGAGGGGAGCGCGGCTGCATGTGCCGAGCTCCACACAGATTGACAGTGGAGACTGTCAGTCTGCAGAGTGTCCTAGCTGCTGGAGAAAAGTTATAGAAGCTGCCTGTGCAGGGAGGCTGAGATCGGAGGAGGGGGAGGTAATAAAGCCTGGGTCTGGCATCCCAGCACACAGAATGGCAGGAGCTTGGCATCCAAGGGACCCCTGTAGAAGTGCCTGCTTATCACTCCCCCTCCATGGCTGAGGCTGCTCTGTGTATCTGTGAGCATCAAAGTTATGTGTTTACATAGAAAGATCCCCCCACATATATGACTGACCTGACCCATGGGCATAGACTGGCAAGAACTCCGCTTCCTACAGTTGGAAGAAGCTAGCAGGATCCTGGAGGTTCTGAACTGAGGAGGACAGAGAGGGATAGAGAGTCAGGAGGACAGAGAGGGATAGACTCAGGTAGGCAGTGATATGGTCAGAGCAGAGGATCAGAGCTCACATTCTACCTCAGTCTGTATGAATGCATTTCTGTTTTGTCACAGTATCATTTTTCAGAGAAGCCCCTTCCTCTCAGGTGGGAGACTCCGTTGCTAGTAACAAAGATTTAGTGACAGAGAACCTTCCACCTACCTCTATGGAATTGCTTCCTCTCAGAATACTTCAGAATCTTGATCACTAGCGATGGGAGTGATTCCAGAGGTACCAACTGGCAGCCTTGTTGCTACCCTGCCGATGGCAGTTCATTTTGACTGGGATAAAGGCGCATGCATTAGAGGGAGGATGGTGATGGGGAGCTCCGGGGAGTGGCTGCGGTCACCAAACAGGAGTTGTTGGGCCTGAAGGAGCTGAGACCGGAAGCATGTCCTAGGCCTCAGCCGGGTCACAGAGGGTGAGTTGTGCTGCTTTCACACTGGCGCACGGGCGTCATTTTTGCGGAGGTATTCAACCGCTGGTGAAGTGATTTTAACCTCCACTAGCGGCCGAAAAAGGGTTAAAACCACTCGCAAAGCACCGCAAAAGCGCCTTAAATGCCACAGTGTGAAAGGGGTCTTACTGTCAGGAGGCATGTTACCGGCCTGTGCTAGGCGCTGTGTGTCATTAACGTCACTTGTCTCCAAACCCTGCTCAGGTACCTGTCATGAAGGGCACCTTTCCTGGGGCAGGGGCAGGTCTCCTTCATACTTCAAGTAGAACTAGAGTGGTTGGATGGAGTAAGGGAGAGTTTTTGTTCACAATTTGACATCCATTTGGCATTTGACATCCATTTGGGTGCGGGTGTATGTCCTTGAATGCGCACTGTCTGTGCTCAGGGGCATGTTCCTGCACCCAAACGGATATTAAGGTGAGAGCAGGGGCTGTGTTCATGCAGCTGCTGCATCCCAATTGATTTGAATTGGTCTGCCTGCCCATGGATGTACTGAATATCTGTGTGCATCTCATGCAGTGAAAACGGCCCTGTACACTTAAAATCTTTTGACAGGGGCGCAGTTTCAATGCTTGCCATAGGCACCATTTTCACCAGATACGCCTCTGGTCACACCTCTGTTTTTTGGTGCTTTTTGCAGAAACACACTACAGTTCATTCACATGGTTTTCTATGGGACACGTTCACATCTATGATTTTTCCATCTGCTGCGTATTTGGAAAGGGCAAGGACTTTTTTTAATGCAAAACGGTGCTATTTTGTTTTTTGGTTCAATATACTTCAATGGAGAAGCTGCAGAAAAGCATGTAATAATGCGTTTTTGCGTCAATTTGTGTTTTTTAACCTGCCCAACAACAAAATTTAAGGATGGAAATTGCTGCAAAATTACTTTTTTTTTTTTTTTATAGGTGATTAATCAGAACAATAATCGGCCAACTAATCGATTATGAAAATAATCGTTAGTTGCAGCCCTAGTTGAATGTGTAATTCCAGTACTGGGGTCTGGCGCTGCTGGTCGTAGGCAGGTCTTCTGATCTTGGTCCTGATCTCCTTATTCTTTTAGGAGTGACGGTTTCCTCCTCTGACTCGGACTCCGATCCACTACCCTCTACGGTCTCGTATTACGAACCAGAATCGGATGATGGGAGCTCCGCGCTGCTGTCATCATTCGACACGGTAAGCATGGCATATGCCTCCTCAGGTGTGTACACTCTCTTAGTCATGATAACGGTAGTGATAGCGGGCCTGTGTGATGGTACTGACGGGTCACTGATGGCGGGCTTGGGTGACTGTACTGATGGCAATACTAATAGCGGCCCTGTGCGTCAGTACTAATGGCCTGCCTGTGCAGCGGTACCGATGGCAGTACTTATGGCCGTACTGGTGGCGGGCCTGTGACAGATCCAGATGGACTGTGACAGTTCTATGGCGACAGGTTTGTCTTTATTTGGGGGGGCGTGTTGTGCATAGTAAAATGTACAGTAACTGACAGACACTGATCTCACTCACTGCTCTCTCCTTACACGATCGGTGTGTGAGAGAGCAGTGATCAGATAGTAGCCATGTCTCTGTTTACATTTGTGACCGGCTGTGTTTTGGACACAGCCGGTCACGTGGTAAACAGCCAATTTCATTGGCTTTTTACCCTGATTGTCCAAGGGACACGTGCCATCCCCCTATAACTGCGGTGCGCGCCTCTGGGTGGCAGGCATTAGGTACGCCTCCTCAACTACTTAGAAGTGACCGGCTGTGATTGGACGCAGCCGATCGCATGGTAAACAGCCAATTTCATTGGCTGTTTACCGTGATCGTGGACGCGCTGTGTCTGAGGGACGCGCGCCGTCCCTGATTGCCGTGTACTGCCTGCCCCCACGGCTTATCCTGCTGGAAGTCATATGACGCCCAGTCAGGATAATGCAACCACTTGGTTGGCCATCATTATGCTATAGGCCGGGCGGTAAGTGGTTAAAGAGGAACTGCAGTCTGCTCACATAATTTGTAATGAAAAAAAATCTTTGCCATTCTAAAGCTTCCCTCCAACCACTTTGATATTATTTTATATATAGGTGAAACTTGAAAAATTAGAATATTGTGCAAAAGTTCATTTTATTTCTCTAATGCAACTTAAAAGGTAAAACTAATATATGAGATAGACTGCAAGATAGTTCAAGCTGTGATTTGTCATATTTGTGATGATTATGGCTTACAGCTCATGAAAACCCCAAATCCACAATCTCAGAAAATTAGAATATTGTGAAAAGGTGCAATATTCTAGGCACAAGTTGTCCCACTCTAATCGGCTAATTAAGCCATAACGCCTGCAAAAGGGTTCCTGAGCCTTTAAATGGTCTCTCAGTCTGGTTCAGTAGGAATCACAATCATGGAAAAGACTGCTGACCTGACAGGGAAAGCCTCAAAAGGTAATTGCAAAAGAAGTTGGATGTTCCCAAAGTGCTGTATCAAAGCACATTAATAGAAAGTTATGTGGAAGGGAAAAGGTGTGGATAAAAAAGGTGCACAAGCAGCAGGGATGACCGCAGCCTGGAGAGGATTGTCAGGAAAAGGCCATTCAAAAGTGTTGGACTTTCACAAGGAGTGGACTGAGGATGGAGTCGGTGCATCAAGAGCCACCACACACAGACAGATCCTGGACATGGACTTCAAATGTCATATTCCTCTTGTCAAGCCACTCCTGAACAAATAACAACGTCAGAAGTGTCTTACCTGGGCTCAAGTAAAACAGACCTGGTCTGTTGCTCAGTGGTCCAAAGTCCTCTTTTCTGATGAGAGCAAATTTTGCATCTCATTTGGAAACCAAGGACCCAGAGTATGGAGGAAGAATGGAGAGGCACACACTGCAAGATGCTTGAAGTCCAGTGTGAAGTTTTCACAGTCTGTGTTGATTTGGTGAGCCATGTCATGTGCTGGTGTTGGTCCACTGTGCTTCATTAAGTCCAAGGTCACCGCAGCCGTCTACCAGGAGATTTTGGAGCAATTCATACTTCCTTCTGCAGACAAGCTCTATGGGGATGCCGACTTAATTTTCCAGCAGGACTTGGCACCTGCCCACACTGACCGTGGGATTACTGTGCTTGATTGACCAGCAAACTCGCCTGACCTGAACCCCATAGAGAATCTATGGGGCATTGCCAAGAGAAAGATGAGAGACATGAGACCGAACAATGCAGAAGAGCTGAAGGCCGCTATTGAAGCATCCTGGTCTTCCATAACACATCAGCAGTGACACAGGCTGATGGCTTCCATGCCACACCGCATTGAGGCAGTAATTGCTGCAAAAGGGGCCCAAACCAAGTACTGAGTACATATGCATGCTTATACTTTTCAGAGGTCCGATATTGTTCTATGTACAATCCTTGTTTTATTGATTGCATGTAATATTCAAATTTTCTGAGATTGTGGATTTGGGGTTTTCATGAGCTGTGAGCCATAATCCTCACAATTATGAAAAATCACAGCTTGAACTATCTTGCTTTGCGTGTAATGAGTCTATCTCATATATTAGTTTTACCTTTTGAAGTTTCTTTAGTGAAATAAATGAACTTTTCCACGATATACAAATTTTTAAAGTTTCACCTGTATACTGTGATTCTGTACTTGCCAAATATGCTGCAGAAATCTCCCTCCACTAAGTCTGGCTGCAACCATTTTACCTGTGGGCAGCTGAAGCTATCTATTCACTTCCTGGATTTACACACACACACGCACGCCTCCAGCTCTGCAGCTTTCATTGGCCCTCTTGTGACTCATCCCTCCTCCCTTCCTGGCAAACTCTCACGAGAAAGAGAGCTGTGCATGATGTCATAAGCCTAGGCTAATGACCAGACAAGAAACAGGAAGTGGGCTGTATAAGGTATTTACTGGCAGAAAAAAAAATGTTTTACTATCCAAAGTTAAAACAACAAGGGCAGAGGATTTAATAGATGGAAAGTTAAAAAAATAACCGAAGGTCCGCTTTAAAGCCGGTGTTTCAGCTGCAAATTTTTTCCCGACTGCGCATGCGCGAGTCCCGTGGCGCTTTGAATGGCCAGCTTGTCTTCTGGGACACACACAGGTCCCAGAAGACAATGGGGGTGCTCGCTGAAGAAGAGATGTGACGCCCTGGGCCGTGGCCCGGCTGAATTGGAAGTACGCTCCGGCGCTGTGATTGGCCCGGAGCGGCGAAGACGTGACTCCACGCATGCGCGCGTGAGCCGTCGAATTCGGCTACGTCGTCGAATGTT
Source organism: Rana muscosa (assembly GCA_029206835.1). Classification (NCBI taxonomy): domain Eukaryota; kingdom Metazoa; phylum Chordata; class Amphibia; order Anura; family Ranidae; genus Rana; species Rana muscosa. Next base: position 95,128,238 of record CM055119.1, read on the forward strand.
GCGACCTAGCCGAATTTGTGAATGGGGTTAACCCCATGCGCATGCGCGTGACATCAGCGTCGCCGCATTTAAATGCAAATATCTCCTTAACCGTGTAGGTTAAGGAGATATTTCATGCACCTACAGGTAAGCCTTAATCTAGGCTTACCTGTAGGTCTTTGTTTGTTTATAAAGTGGGTTTACAACCACTTTAAAACGCAAAGGCAAATAAAATTAAAAGGCAACGTACAAGGGCCATATGCTAACATAGTAACAATGTTTCCAAAATAACATTCAGTTGGTATTCAACAATCTTAGGTACATTTAGTGAAGGTGAAGAGTTGGTTGGTGGGGTAAAAAAAAAAAAATACAATGTAATACTGATTTGAATAATCCTGTTCAGTCTGTCTGTCACAGGTTGTATGGTGATATCCAATGAGCCTTTAAAAGAAAATGGTAATGGAAGCTAGTAAAAAAAAAAAAAAAAGGAAGACTAAAGCCTTGTACACAGGATCGGAATTTACGATGGAAAAGTCTGACTGACTTTTTCCATTGGATATTCCGACCGTGTGTATGCCCCATCTGACTCTTTCCATCGGAAATTCAGAGGAATTCCATCAGAGTTTAGATAGAGAACATGTTCTCTTTTACTCCGATGTGATTTTGGCCGGGCAAAAGTCTGACCGTAAGTTCTCGCTGATCAGTGTTATGCAATGAGCCATGTGTTCAGATGCACGAAAGAATTGTACAGAAGAAGAGGATTGGGGGGGAGGGGGCTGGTGTGGACCTGCCCAGTGGTGCAGCAACTTTGGCAACAGATCTACAACTTGATACGCACACTCTTTCGTTAACCAGTGCCATTGCACCCACTGGAGGCCCTCCTCAACCAGAAACCAGAGGGATTGTCTAAATTCCAATTTATTTTCATGACACAAATCTTTACAGCCATGAAACGGGTGATTGCGAAAGCATGGCTCCCGAAACGCCTGTCCATGACTGAGGTCAAATCTCGAGTACATCGGACTCTACCTACTTAATCAGAAACTCATTGCTAGGCTTCAGAGCACTATGTTCGAATTCCGCCAAATTTATTAGCCATAGGTTTCTACCCATCTTCCTCGTAGCTTTGACCAGCAACTACTGGAGTTTTAGCAACACCCACCATAGTGTGACTGGTCCCAGCAGCCTGCTCAACCCCTCCCCATTCCTACCCATCCGCTCTCGTTCATGTTTTCTCCTTCTCTTCCTCACTGTCGTTTCTATTTGCCGGTTCTCTTTGGTTTCATATAACACATGCAAAGCCTCCACAGAATCACATGACATTCACATTGTAATTCCTTTTTCTTTTGTGATTTTATGGCTAGTACGTTTCACTGCAAAGCATCATTTAGACCTATGTAATTCATCTTATGACAACAAATATAATGTACCCGAAAGCCTTTAATATGTGTTTTAGCGTCTCAAACTTTCTAAAAAATTAAACAAAAATGTGTTAAACAAAAAACAAATGGGGGGGGGGGCAAGGATGAGAAAGCTTCCAGAATCGAAGGGGCGGCCTGTAGGAAGGAATAGTGGAGGCCGCCTACAGAAATCCACAGGGGAGTAGTCTAGCCATGGTTGCCAGATTGAGAGACATTTGTCATGGTTGTATTTTAATTATTTCTAGCCTACTCCTATTGAAGCGGAATTTAACTCTCTCAACATTGACTATTTTTAATACTTCTGCTGCTAGCATTATAAAATAGATAGGAAAGTATGTATTTTGTTTTTTACACTTCTTCAGTTACATCCTGGTTTCCAGGCCTAGTCAAATGATGACATACATCTCAGGAGTCTTCAGAAAGAGAGGAAGGGTTTTCTCAGCTAAGCACACCCTCCTGTCTGCATGCCTGAGCACATGGATTCCAGGAAGTAAATGCTACTTGAATCAATTACCCTTGCTCAAGATGGACCTGGCTAGAAATAAAGGGATTTTTAAAACAGCTTACCTGTAAAATCCTTTTCTTGGAGTACATCACGGGACACAGAGCGACTTAGTCATTACTAATGGGTTATATAGATACCTTCAGGTGCTGGCACTGGCAACTTCCAAAACCGTAAGTACCCTCCCCTATATAAGCCCCTCCCATCCGGGAGTACCTCAGTTTTGTAGCAAAGCAATAAGTGTCGCCAAAAAAGAGGGGTGGGAGCTCTGTGTCCCGTGATGTACTCCAAGAAAAGGATTTTACAGGTAAGCTGTTATAAAAATCCCTTTTTCTTTTTCGTACATCACGGGACACAGAGCGACTTAGTCATTACTAATGGGACGTCCCAAAGCAATGCCAAATGAGGGGGGGGATACACTATACATAAGCTGGGCGCCATCAGGCATGAGGATCTTTTGCGGCCTGCAACACACTGCGCACAAAGGCGACATCCTCCTGACTTCTAACGTCCACCTGGTAGAACCTAGTAAACGTGTGTACTGAAGACCATGTTGCGGCCTTACAGATTTGAGCCAGGGAGGCCTGGTGATGCACTGCCCATGAAGTTCCAACTGCTCTTGTGGAGTGCGCCCTAACTTTGAACGGAGGCGGTCTCCTTTTCAAGCCATAGGCTTGTATTATGACCTGTCGAATCCACTTGGCTAAAGTAGATTTTGACGCTGCCTGACCCTTTCTGGGGCCTTCCGGCAGAACAAACAAAGTATCCGTTTTACAAATCTGAGCAGTGGCTTTTAGATAAGCTTTAACTGCTCTTACTACATCCAAAGAATGCAATAACTTTTCCTCTACCGAGGTAGGTTTGGGAAAAAAAGAAGGAAGAACCACATCTTGGTTCAAATGAAACCTCGATACCACCTTAGGAAGAAAGGCTGGGTGAGGACGTAATACTACTCTGTCCTTATGGATAACCAGATATGGCTCCTTACAGGACATGGCGGCTAATTCCGATACTCTTTTAGCCGAACAAATGGCTACTAAGAAAATCAATTTCCTGGTGAGAAGAACCAAGGAAATGTGCTGCAATGGTTCAAATGGTTGTTTCTGTAGAACCGACAGAACCAGGTTTAAGTCCCATGGACATATGGGAATACTAACCGGAGGGCTAATACGCATCACTCCTTGTATGAAAGCTTTGACTAATGAATGCAAAGCCAAGGGCCTTTGAAAAAATATTGACAAGGCCGAAATCTGACCCTTGATAGTACTCAAGGCAAGCTTCCTATCCACAGCCCACTGTAGGAAGTCCAGAATCCTACCTATTACGTACTTACGCGGATGCCATTTCCTGGCCTCACACCACGCGATGTACGCCTTCCAGATCCTATAATAGATATGCCTGGATACTGGCTTCCTGGCATTGATCATGGTAGATACCACTGAATTAGAGAGACCTCTCTTTTTTAGAATGTGGGCTTCAATAGCCAGGCCGTCAAACCTAGGGCTGGTAAGGAAGGGTGGTATATCGGTCCTTGCGAAAGCAGGTCCGGACGATGTGGGAGAGTCCAAGGACTCCCCACTGACATTTTTACAATCTCCGCGTACCATGCTCTTCGGGGCCACGCTGGAGCCACCAGAATCACCGGTTTCTTTTCTACCCGGATTCTGCGGATTAATCGCGGGTAACAATTGTGGCGGTGGGAATGCATATATCAGCTTGAACTGATCCCAAGGGAACACTAGGGCATCCGAGCCGCAAGCTAGGGGATCCCTTGTGCGAGACACAAATCTGTCCACCTTTGCGTTGAATCTGGATGCTAGCAGATCTACATCCGGTGTTCCCCACCGCTGGCATATTGCCTGGAAAACCTCAGGGTGAAGAGACCATTCCCCCGGGCATAATTGCTGGCGACTTAGAAAGTCCGCTCTCCAATTTTCCACTCCTGGGATGAAAACCGCGGATATGGCTGGGACATATCTTTCTGCCCATTTCAGGATGCAATTCGCTTCCCTCTGGGCTGCACGACTCCTGGTGCCACCCTGGTGATTGATATATGCCACTGCTGTGGCATTGTCTGATTGAATTCTGACAGGGGACCCTTGGAGTTTGGATGTCCATGCTACTAGGGCATACCGGGCTGCTCGTATCTCTAAGAGATTGATGGGCAGGGCCTTCTCTGCTTCTGAGCACTTGCCCTGGAGAGACCATTGCTTCAGTACTGCCCCCCAGCCTATGAGGCTGGCATCTGTAGTGACCACCTTCCAAGAAACCGGACTGAAGGGTTTCCCTTTTTCCAGATTCTGGGGCACCAACCACCAACGGAGGCTCTTGCGAATGGAAGGGGACAGGGACATTGGTAAGTCTAAAGCCTGAACTTTTTTGTTCCAGGCTGATAGTATGGCCCTCTGCAAGTTCCTTGAATGGAATTGACCGTAGGGTACTGCTTCGAATGAAGCCACCATTTTTCCCAGCAGCCTCATGCACAGGCGTATGGATGGTTTTCTTTTTGTACCCACTAAGTGGGTCAAATCTTTTAAAGACGACACCTTCTCTGGAGGTAAGAAAATCTTTCTCTGATTTGAATCCAGCCTTAGCCCCAAGTATTCCAGACTTTTGACTGGTCTTAGAGCCGACTTGTCTCGGTTGATAATCCAACCGTGATATCCCAGATACTTGATTGTCTCGTGAATAGCTACTTCCAGTTTTTCCACTGAGTGGTCTATTAGTAGCAGGTCGTCTAAATATGCCATTATCGTTACACCCCGTGTTCTTAGATTGGCCAATAGTGGGGCCAGAATTTTTGTGAACACTCGTGGTTGCTGTGGCCAGACTGAAAGGTAAGGCTCTGAACTGAAAATGGCGCCCTTCTACTGCAAAGCGTAGAAATTTCTGATGGGCCGGAAAGATGGGAATATGCAGATAAGCATCCTTTATGTCGATCGAGGCTAACCATTCCCTGCCCTTGTAGGGCGGTGGCCACCGATCGGATCGACTCCATCCGAAAAGTCCTGATATGTAGGAATTTGTTTAGCCCTTTTAGATTTAATATGGGCCTCACGTCCCCATTTGGTTTGGGGACTGTGAAGAGGTTTGAGTAAAACCCGAACCTGCATTCTTCCAAGGGAACCTTCATGATTACACCTTGGAGCAATAGTTGTTCTAGTGCCAGATAGAGGGATCCTCCTCTTCTGGGGATCGCTTGGCACGTTTGACCTCATAAAATGGGCAGGAGGAGTGTCTTTTAACTCCAGCTTGTATCCCAGACTTACTGTGGAGATCACCCATCTGTCTCTGATGGTGTCCCGCCAGGTCTCTGTGAACAACTGAAGTCTTCCCCCCACCCGATTGAGTGGGGGCAACCCTTCATGACTTAGGGGGAGGTTTTCGTACCTCTCTTGACCCAGGGTTTCTTGTTACCCTGTGATTGTCCCTGATTTCTGCCCCCTGGATTTGACCGCGGAGGCCGTCGGAACTGTTTCACAGCCGATGTGCCAGGGACTGGAGAAGTAGGCTTCTTAAAAGAAGGACTTCTAGCTTTGTTCTTAACCGGCAAGAGTGTACTTTTACCGGCAGAAATTTTCTGGATATACTTGTCCAGATCTTCTCCAAATAAGCGTTCTCCATGAAATGGGAAGCTAATCAGCAATTTCTTACAGGGAGCCTCAGCAGACCAGTTTTTGAGCCATAGAAGCCTACGCATATGTACTACAGACAGCGTAAAGCGGGAGGCCTGTTGGATTGTATCCTTTATGGCGTCCACCGCAAACATAAGGCTCTGGGTAGGTCAGCTAGGGCAAGAGCCTGCTGATCTGGTAAGTCCCTTAAGACTTGTTTCAACTGATCCTTCACTGCTTGGCAGACCCCAATAGCTGCTACTGCAGGTTGTGTCACCATGCTTGCTGTAGAGAAAGCAGATTTTAGTAAAGACTCCAATTTTTTATCTATTGGGTCTTTGAACATTGGAACATTATCTACTGGACATGTCAGTGATTTATTCACAAAAGAGATGGCTGCGTCCACTGTGGGCACCTTCCATTTTTGTATGAACTTATCCTCCATGGGATAGATCACTGGAAATCTCTTGGGGGGAGTAAATATTTTATCAGGATGCTCCCAATCCTGGTAAATAAGCCCTTCCAATAAGGGATGGATTGGGAAGGAACAGACAGTCTGGGGAGCTTTTAGCGACCCCAACGAGGAGACAGTAGTGGTTGATGGCTCCGCAAGAGGCATTTTAAATGCTGATCGGACCATGTTATTCAGAGACTGAACCCATAATCTTTCAGCCTGAGAGGCTGAAAGGTTCTTTCACTGTTGATTCCTCTATAACTGAAACAACCTCATCCTGATCCCCTTCAGGTAGGTCGATCTCTGTGTGGGGCTGTTCCTCCACTAACAGGCACTCTGAAGGAGGAGACGGGGATCGGACGCGCTTTCCCTGTGACAGGGAAGCAGCGATCAATGCTGTTAATCTCTCTTCCAATC